>BTHU01000013.1:11810000-12541059 GCA_036184795.1 Tokudaia tokunoshimensis | reverse complement strand
CCAGGTCTTTGTTCCTAATGACAGCTGGTCACAGGTAATAGTGAGAGGTACATCTAGCAGTGGACACACAGTGCCTGGCACAGAGCCTTGTGTGTAACACATGCCCAGTGTCTTATGCTTCCGGCCCTTGAAGTTCTTCTTTTTAAAATATCCCTTGCATAAGATTGTTGGGGTGCAGTAAGGAGGTGGCTCCATTGCGTGCTTTTTCTTGAAGCTCCGTGTTCCTAAAACCAATGCTGGCGGGAAGGAGGAACCTTGAGGAAATCCACAGAGGTCAGAGACGTCAGCAACAGACTCTGTCCCAGGAGACAAGAATGAAGAAGGAGTCTAACTGAAGCACCAAGCAATTAAGTAAGATGGCTCTGAGAGACAAACGGGCTGAGGGCTGTGAGTTCCTTGCCACGGGAAGGGGGTTTGGGGGTGCAGGGCGCAGGCACGCCTCCCCTGGCCTTGGGCTCTGCTGCAGTATGTATCTGAGCTAGTTTCTGCCATGTTATTTACACCGTAGGTTCTTCTGAGAAAATAACTGACATTTAATTCATTGATTCATAGACCTTCATTTACAAGAGGTTAATATCTCAATTCTCCCTGTGGAATGAGTTGGATTAAAAAAAGAAGAAGAAGAAGGATTTAAATTCTAGTTTTAGCACCAACTAGGCAAGTGATTGGAAAACTCATTTTATCTCTCTGGGGTGGGTGGACGCTGTGAAGGCTCAATACTTCTTACTGTGGCACACTTAAAAACACATGGAATCCTGTAAAGAATAAGATGCTCTTCTCCATACCACTGATCTTTATTAAATCTCAGCATCTCGCCACGGGTACTTCCTTGAAAAAGTAAAAAGTCATTACCCAGCCCCAATCCTGAGCAGTCCCTCCTCCTGTGTGACAGCTTCATAATCTTAAGAGACTGGTTTTTATTCATATGCCTTCATTTATTATTTATGATACCGTTGGTATGGTACCGTTGGGGTGTTATTTATTTATTTATTTATTCATTTATTTTGCTCAGGACCCAACCAAGGATCTTGCTCATGCCAAGTGAGCAGTCAATTGTTGAGCTGCATCCCAACCCCTCTGCCTGATTTTACTCGTAGGTGCCCACCCTCTTATTCACAAATCTGAACCCCCCAAAAAACGTCTGAGATGCAAACGAGGTTCTGTTTGCTTATTTATTTTTGTAAATTCACGACTTGTTTGAGAACAACATCTAAACAGACACGAAAGCTATTTATGGACTTCATGTGTTTCCCTTTCAATGACTGTATTTTCATTTGGAAATATTAACTATTTCACTTTGAAATATTAATGTAGGTGAACATGGTTTGTGCCCCCCCCTTTACCTTGATAAAGGTATGTTCTGTCATATATATAGCCCATGTGAAGACTCCAAAATCAGAACAACTCAGAATATCGAAATGCATTTGGCTCTCACATGTTTAAGATAGAGCAATAGCTCTTATGTGGCCCTGTATATACCACAAGCACCCAGTAAAAAAACATACAAATTCGTGAGGATTCGATCTGATTCTTCACTTATTTAAATGATATCATATGATATGTTTTCTTGAGTAACTTGCTTTTGTTCACTAAATATTTTTAAGATTTATTCTATTATTTATTTATGTGAGTGTATGTGTACACTCACACACGTGTACACATGCGTGCTGGTGTTTGTGGAGTCTAGAATAGAGTGATGGATCCTTTGAAGCTGTAGTTACAGATAATTATGAATCTCCCCTTATGGGCACTGGGGACCTAGTTCAAGTCCTTTGGAAGAGCAGCAAGTGCTCTTAAATGTTGAGCCATCTTTCCAACCCCAACACTAAATATTTTTTAATGTGTCCATATTGATAAATAATAAGTGTGGTTCTGTGACACTCCCTTGTATGAAGTAGCTACATTATTTGTTCATTCAGCCTTTGGAGAACATCTGAGATGTTTCTAGATTTTTTTTTTTATTTTTATAAACAGTGTTGAATGAACACACGCTTTCACGTGGGTGAGGAGATCCCTCTAAAAGAAAGATTGCCACCCCAGGAATCCACATCTTTACTTTTTAATCGTGCTTAATTACAGCTCAATTTACTCTCTCAGCGGCCCTGCCTAGTCCTGTTGTTTCTATCCCTGAGGGCACAAGGCATCATTAACGTCTTTCTCCCATTGTTGCCAATCAAACTGCAGGTTTTGAGGAGGCCGACCAACAGGGCTGGTTCTTGGCCAGGCTAGGAGCCGGTTGGGAAATAAAACAAGTGGTTTAGAGACAGAGACCTAACCACCCCCACCCGGTTTTGACCTTGAAACATCCGGGTCAGGGAAGACTGAGTCTACCTACCACAGAGTACTTTCCCTAGAGAGGAAGAGAGAGACTACACTTCTGTGTTCAATGTACAATGTCCACCCTGGGCCCAGTCTCTTCGCCATCTTGGTGGGAAGGAGGGAGGCAGAAAGGAAGGCCTAATATTTAGAGGAAATCCCTTGCTGAAGGAAACAGGATGGAGAGGAACATCTGACTTCTCACTGTTCCGGTTTTGTTACTGCGTTTCTCTCGTGCAGACCAAGGCTGAGCAAATACTCACAAGGTTATTATTGGTCACAGATGTTCTCTGTCCTGGCCATCGCTTACTCATCTCCCGTGCCCATCTTTCTGTTCGACTGTTGGTCTACATCTTTGTTGGTATAAGTAATATATTCTGAACTTTCTGTTGGAAGCACACATTGCTAACTTGGTTTCTTAGACTTGGCCTTTTCTTATTATGATTTTTGAATAAGTAGATATGTATCAACAGAAAGCTTCTACTTCAGTATGAAAAATTCTTAATAACGATCCTGAGGTGTTGGTTGTTGGTGTTGTTGTTGTTGTTTTGTGACCTTTGTTCCTTAGAAAGCCATAGCTACTATGAAGTCTGGGTAGAAAGTGTGTGGGCCAAATGACCTGAGCCTGCTCTGGGGTGGGAAAGTGAACACCTATATTTAGTTTTGAGATCAGATCTCACTATGTAGACCAGGCTAGCCTAGAATTCATAAAGCTCCACCTCCCTCTGCTTCCTGTGGTTGGAAGCCTATAATCTGGAGAAGGGGGAGGACATCAGAGGAGAAGAAGAAAGATTTGGGGATCTGCCAGCATCCTCAGACCCCTGCTGACTCTGAACACCTCAACTTGTCTAGAGTTCCACTGGGCTCAGTCCCTCAGACACAAGCCACTAAGAAAGGTTGACTGTGCCTTCCTGTTTAATGTATTACTGCTTTTGCATAAACAATTGTGACCAAAGACTGACAGAAACACCCTTAGGAAGGATTTATTTTTGGCAGAGAAGCTCAGTCCATCCCGGATGGATCTTTTGTCTCTGGGTCTGTGGTGAAGCAGAGAGAGTATCAGAACAATTGAGAGCTTGTGACAAGTGACCCACTTCACGGGTCTGACAGGAACAGGGAGGGAGGGAGCTGGGGACCCTAGTGTGAGCTTCTCAGGTGTGCTACCTTTTCCTCCAGTCAAATCCTACCACCGTAAACAGCGTCACCCATTGCCAAGGATTTAACACATGAGCCTTCAGTAATGGCTCTAAACTTTGGGTCCCCACTCCCTTTACACAGGGGTCACCCAAGACCATCCTGCATATCAGGCATTTATATTATGATTTTTAACAGCAGAAAAATTACAGTTATGAAGTAGCAACAAAAATAATTTTATGGTTGGGGGTCGCCATAACATGAGGAACTGTGTGTTAAAGGTGTGCAGCATTAGGAGGGTTGAGAACCGCTGCTTCAGAGGAAAATCCTTTATTTTCAAACAAAAAAACCACAATGTCCAGGGAGGTGAACCAGCAGGTGAAGGTGCTTGCTCTGCAAGTCTGGTGACCTGAGATCAATCTCTGGAACCCACATAAAGGTGGAAGGAGAAAACCAGACACCACAAAGGTTATCCTTTGCCTACACACACACACATACACCACACCACACCACACAGGACTTATGTGTCTGAACACACATATGCACACATACATACACAGAGACTCATATGTCTGAACACACATATGCACATGCACACTCACATACACACACACACACACAAACACAGAGACTCATGTATCTGAACAAACATGCACACTCACACATACACACAAACAGAGACTCAAGTATCTGAACATACATATTCACACACACTCATGCATGTGCACACACAACATACATACACACACACAAACACACAGAGACTCATGTATCTGAACATGCATACACACACAGCACACATTCTGCACATGTGCACACAATCATGTACATGGAAAACACACACAGAGAGACACATAGACACTAAAAATATTAACAAATAGTGGCAGAAAGGGGGCAGCCCCAAGTCTCCTTGGGCATCAGTTGAATGCTCAGACCCACACAACCCATCACCTGCTAAGGTCCAGTTCTTAACTATTGCCTTAGTGACCAGGGTTCCATCAGGGAAGTACTGGAGAAGTACTAATATTTTGGGCTTCAGTAGGAGATGTGGTCCTTGGGCCCACAGATAAGCACCAGGGGGAACCAGGAACATCAACACACAGGGGTTGTCTCTTCAGGAGGAGACATGTATAACTGTTTTTCTGCTGGGAGTGGAGGCAGTTAATAGCCTGATGACCTCTGCAATATCTGCGTGGTGGAGGCCACACACGATCTTCCCCCAGACCATTCTCATGAGGTTGTTTTCCCAGTCAATCCATGGAACCTATCTTGATGAAAAAACGTAGCACGTAGTTTACAAGGAGTTTGGATGTAGTCAGTCACACCTTTAGCTTCGTTGTGCAAATGGAACTGAGTCAAGTATCTTCAGGAAAAATTTCCACCAAACTGTGCTGGGCTTAAACATGACTGAAATGAATTTACTTGGGGATCAGACTCCTAGAGTTTAAACCAACACCATCTTAGGAGTCCTGTTGACCCAAGCACACTCTTACCTCCTGCATATCATCACTCTGCTGACTGAGGTGGTCTCAGAGACCTCCGCCGCCTGCCTGCTCCGACCTTCCACTGACTTCCTCTGAGCAGATTCCGAGACATTAATGGATGAGAGTGTCTGAAACTAACAAGGCCCTATGTCCACCTTGCCAAGGGACTCAAGGGACCCTGGCAGGGACAAGGACTTTTGTGAGCGTCAGGGGCTGACAAGTTGGGGGCAGCTACAGGGAAGAAGGCATCTTCTGGAATAGGTGCACGGAGGAATGTGCTGACTGTTATCTGGGAGCAATTTTCTTCCAATCACCACATCCACTCACAAACTCCATCCACTCATGACTCCATCCTTTCTTTAAAATCTACAGATCCCATGGCCTGGAGTCACGTGACACCCGCAGATGACCTGGATACCCACTGTGTCATCGCCAACCACCAGGATGAACAGCAGCAGCAGCAACTGAGGTGACTGGCAATCTGTGAAATGCAAACATAAAATCTGTAGGTTCCATGTTCACACAGGCATCAGGCTAGCCATGCTTCCAAGACAGCACCCTCCCCATCCCTGCCCTCTGTACAGCAACAGCTCAGAGGCTTCCTCTTCCTAGTCTTGTCCTCCAGAACTCTTTCCAGTCTACATCACAGCTCAAATGGTCACCTGTCACACTTTGTAGGTCCTTGATGTCAACATTCCTCAGACCAGCCACCACTCTGGCCTCTTCTTGTCTGGTTCCTTCCTGATTGTGGGCCACCATGATCACCGCTTACAAAGTCTCTCAGAGAACCCAGGTTTTACCCAAGCTGTGGCCAAGAGAGGGTAAATATCTCAGAGTAGTCTGTGTGGCTGTCACTCACTGAAATTCCTAACTTCCCTCCATGGTGCTGATGGGGATAGGAGGGATATCATCTGAGAGGGCCAAGGAGAGGCAGACATGAGGCATGCCGTGTCACAGTGGAGGCAGAGAGAGGATCCTCACCCCTTCCCCCATGACCTTGACTCCAGAACCCTGAATCTGCATTGATTGGACCACCGAAACAGCTGGACAGGCAAAGCATCTGCTTGTAAAGAACTATGGTCCTGTCTACACCACCCCACCATTCCCTTGCCCCTTACCAGCACAGTCTCTCTGAAAGATGCTTCTAGAGTTACTGAGCAATGGTGAGAGGTGACAGGAAGAGGAGACAGCATCCTGAAGTACCCTGGCACCACCCAGCTCTGCAAAAGGCATCGCAGAGACCAGAGCAGGGCGGCTGGAGAAGAGAGCAGTCAAGCATAGTGCAATAGAGAAAAAGGACGGTGCTGATGTGGGGAGACAGCCCTGACGTGATGTCCAGAGATGGGTCTGGGAAGGGAATCTGACAAGCGCTGAAAGGAATAGAGAGTTGTCACAGTGTGCACCAGTCTCCTCTGTAGTCACAGCTATACGGAGAAGGAGCTCACAACTTCAGGCCCTGGGAACAAGTGCTGTCCAGTTGGAAAGGGGGAGAGTCCAGTTTCTCCCTCTCCCTCTCCCTCTCCCTCTCCATCTCCCCTCTCCCCCCTTCCCCTCCCCCCTCTCTCCATCTTCTCCTCCCCCTCCCCCTCTCCCCCTCCCTCCCCCTCCTCCCTCTCTCTCCATCTTCCCTCTCCTCACCCTCTCTCTTCCCCCTCCCCCCACCTCCCCCCTTCCTTTCATCCTCTCCCCCCCCTCCCTCCCCCTCCTTTCTCTCTCTCTCTCTCTCTCTCTCTCTCCTCTGCTCTCTCTCTCTCTCTCTCTCCTTCTCACAAACTAAGGAGGAAAAACTGAAGGGGGGGCCTGACTTAGTATTCTCTAAAGGGTGCAAAAGAGAATGGATATGCCAACACAGAGCTGAAGACAGTTTGTATGAGAAAGACAAGAAGATAAACCGATGATTGCAATAGCAGCTTAAGATTCAGGTTTGTCCCACGCCCCAAGATAAAGCCCATGCCCGGACCATTGTAGGGTCAGTAGGCCCTGGGGGAGAACCCACAATTACCATTCTGGAAACAGACACAGTTCTGAACCCACTTCTAGTGATGTATTCTTATGCCCACCAAGGTCAGAGCATCTCTTAACCTCATCACAGAAGCTTCTGTTTGCAGAGGATGGGTGATTAACACAGAGATCCACAACTGGCCAAGATTCAAACGAGAGACTACAGCACAGCACAACTCAGTCCTACACGGAACATGTATACTGTACCCCTCCCTCCAAGGCTCAGGGATTATTGAGAAAGAGCAGGGCAGAAAGACTTTGAGAACCAGAGGCAGTCAATGACTACAGGGAAACTGTCATTCCAAACACAGTACAGAAGCTGTACATAGGAACTCACAGTGCTTGTGACTGCATGTGTAAGTGTTGTGACAGCCCCAGGCAGATCAGATCCAGCATGGAGAGGGGGAGATGGGAATGGAGTCCCACCCCTAGAACAGGAGTTATAGGTGGTTGGTAGCTTCTGGGAGAAGGAAAAGTCAGTCTTTAACAATGTATCCCCCATAAGTCAACCACACCCTCCAGGGGAAGGCCACACGTGGAGCAGGAATGGGCAGGGCTGCTCTCTGTAAATACTGGGGGCTGTGCAGCTGCAGAAGCATCTCCTGCAGGAGGACCTGATTGAGGACTTCCTCAAAGAGCAAGGATTGCCTGGTACAAATAATGCCAGCCAGATCAGAAACTGCTGTTCAGAATAGACACTTTCTTGGGATGAATGGGGTGCAGGTAGAGGGTATTAAAGGAGCTATGCAGTGTGGGAAAAAAAAGAAAGAGATCGTGGGACAGAGAGCAGCACATGGGTCCCACAAAGGAGAAACACTGGCTGGCGAGGCCCGCATGGGATAGGGAAACTGGCAGGACTGCGCCCTGTGCCCCATGCTAGGGGAGTGCTGGCGCCCAGGGACCTGTAGGGCACACAGGAGGCTGCCTGGCTAGCAGAGAGGGAGGTCCCACTCAGAAGGTGGTACCCATTCTAGCAAGGACCTCCCGAGTACCTGAATAAGGAAGCTTGGTTGGCTGAGATGACTTGGCTGTGAGGAGGCTCAATCCTTCCCCTGCAGCAGGAAACGCTGAGGCCTGCTCCATGCATTACATGGCGGGTTTCGATAAAAGAGACAGTTCATAGTTTTGATGCTTTATTATTAAGAGAGTAAGATGAGAAAAGGAGATAGGGAAGTAAAGAGAAAAGAGAAGATAGAGAGATGAGGGAAGGCCATGACCACGTGGAAAGGGGGGAAAGAATAGAGAGAGAGGGGAACAGAAAGAAACGGGGCCAGGGTTGAGAGAGAAAATAAGAGAAAAGGAGAGAGAGAATGAGGAGGGGGCAGGAATCCTCCATTTATAGTGGACTGGGTTACCTGGCAACAACCAGGTAACCAAGGAGCGGGGGAAAGCCTGGCTGTAGCCTGGTGACTGCAGAGGTGGAGTCCAGCCAGAACACTAGGGGCCTGGGGCATCGCCACACGTTACTGATGGCCACAGGATTATGGAGTGGCCTTGCCCAACCAAGCTACAGACTGTCTCACACCACAGTTCCACATTGCAGCAGTTCTCAGATGAGCTTTCTGTGGCGTTTCTCACCTGCTCCTAGAGTCTGGTCATTGACTCTGAGTCAACTCGCCCCAAACCCCCAAGGGCAGGTAGGGTTGGGTGGAGAGCTGTCCAGGGCAGAGGCAATGCACACATCCAAGAATATTTAGGCAGGGACCACTGGCCTTGATGGGTTTAACAAGGGGGAACACAAAGTTGGGTGAATAGGGAACCTGGTCTGAGAAGAGTGGGAAGAGAGCATTAAGATGATCAAAACAGGCTGAACAATTTTCTCGACGAACTAATAAAAATATTTTAAAAACTTTTTTGTTGTTATCCTATAAAGAATATAACATGAAGTCTCAAAGAGAAAGGGTTTGACAGCGTCCTCTGTAAATAGACGGTTAGTAGCAGGTTGGAGAGATGGCTCAGTGGCTAAGACCACCTTTTGCTCTAGTAGAGGGCCTGTGTTCAATTCCCAGCATCCACACGGCAGCTCGAAACCATCTGTAACTCCACATTCATGGAACTTTTACATTCTCTTCTGACTTGTGTGGGCCACTGCACATATATAGCACACATACATACACACAGGCAAAACAGTCACACACAAGACAAAATTCACATTAGTGGGTTGGGTTATGGCTTCAGTGCCTAGCATCCACAAAGGTGTGGGTTTGGTCTCCAGCACCATGGACACTAAATGCAGGTGTGCTGCCCTCCTGTAATCCCAACATGCAGTGAAGACTGGAGAATCAAAAACCCAAGGTCATCTTTTGCTATATAGGAAGTTCTGGGCCAGCCTGGGCTGCATGAGAGCCTGTCTCAAAAAGAAAAAAGCACAGTGCCAAATGCCACCCCCAAAAATCACCTGCTAATCTCAAGAGGGGAAACTGAGCACAAAGACAGAGATCTCAAATGTAACTACCTTAGCCACACAATCAAATGTGGTGTTGTTTATAATGGAACATGAAGCCACACATACAGCATCAGTCGGAAGTGTTCTTACTCTTGCCAGGGCCTCCCTTTAGAGTCCCCCTCCATAGTCTTGTGATCTTTTTCAAATGAATTCAGACCAGATATAGAACACTCAAAACCCACACTGCCAAGGTAAGGGTGGACAATGGACCACTGGGTCCATTGAAAAGAAAGCTCACTTATGGGATCAGAATGCACAGTGGCCAAAGTGACCGCCATGCTACCCACCACGGTAAGGTAGCCTCTATAAGATTTTCAAAGTCTATGGAACAGACAGTTTTCCCAAGAGGCCCCTACCTGTCTAGGTGACTGACAGGTTGTTCTCATTTCCTTTCTGTGGCTCCAGTAAAGCACTCTGACAAAATCAACTGGAGTTTATCTCAGCTTACAGGTTAAGGTCCAACTGAATGGAAGTCAAGGCAGGAACTGAAGCAGAAGCCATAGAGGATTGCTGCTTGCTGGTTCATATAGGCACATGCTTACCTAGCTTTCTTATACAGTCCAGGAACACCTGCCTAGGGAATGGTGCTACCCACAGTGGCAGAATTTTCCCTCTTATGTCAATCAGTAATCAAGACAGTCCCCACACATACAAGCCCAGAAGCCAATCTCTTCTGAGCAATCGCACAATTGAGGTGACTCTAGGCTGCGTTGAGTTGACAGTTAAAGCTTGCAGGTCCATTTGGGTAGAGACAATAATATCTTTCTTTCCTGATCCTTCTGAGTTGTGATCTTAAAATATTCCTGGTAGTTCAGAAAGTACTGTCTCTCTACCCAGGGCCAGAGAGAGGTGACTCAAATCACATTCTTTTGACCAAATGAAAATCATGTAGCAGGGTAAATTACAAAGGATTAAAGAAAAAGTAGCAAATCTATAAAAGTTTCCATGCTTTACCACAGGGAAATAGCCTTCCCTTAATGGGCACCAACAAAGTCCAGCTGCCTTTACCTCCCTCCTTTCATTTGGTATTCTAAATGTTTTCTAAGTGTGTTTTCATGTGAAATCAAATTATGTAATTTCCCCTCTCTTTCCTCCCTCCAGTCCTTCCCATGTTCTCCTCCCACTCCCAAGTTGTTAGTCTCTTTTTCTATTATTATTATTATTATTATTAGTAGTAGTAGTAGTAGTAGTACATACATGTATGTGTGTATATATGTATGTACACACACACATATATATATGTACATACACACACACACATACACAACCTGCTGGATCCATTGTGTTCTTATTTAATGCATATGGTTTCAGGGCTGCCCATGATACATCAGACAGCCCATAAGGAGGCTAACTCTCCTCCCAGCAGCCTTTAGTTGCCTGTGCTTTATTGTCTGGGGGTGGGGTCCAAGTATTAAGGAGGGGCAACCGTGACTTTCCACCTTCATTTACCCTTCATTGTTTTCTACTTGCAAAACCAGTGTGTTACCAGGAGCAAAGGGGGGAAACTGAGGGTGATTCTAAGGGCAGGGGGCATTCATCCTCCCTGACCTTCAAGTCTACTTGCCTAAGAGTTCCCAACGAGCTTAAGTAGAATCGAATCTCACCTTCACACCCCACTCTGTAGTAATTGCAAGTAGGAAGAACAAGCTAGCGCTCCAAGAAGAAACAACAAGACACATCCAGAAGGCACAGAGTCTGAAACTAGGCTTAGGAATAAGGTTGGTAGGGCAGGGGAGAGACAGAAGCGGCAAAAACAACACAAGCAACACGTTTACCTTGACAGCTCACCAATGTGGGTGAGGAAGTCTGAATCTGGCCTCTCACGCATGTGAAGCAAGAACTGAGTCATACTGAGTCACTCACCCAACACTTTGGTTTTTAGATCTTGTTCCTAAAATACTAAGAAGTGAACAAACCATTGGTTTCTATTCACATCGTCTTCCATCTAACATGTGATGACCTTTATTTCTTTAGAACACTTTTGTTCAGGCTGGAGAAGAGCTCCATGAGAAAGGGCATAAAGCGCTCCTGCAGATGACCTGAGTTCAACTCTTAGCACCCATGTAGGGCAGGCTCACAAATGCCTGCTAATGACAGCTTCAGGAGATCCAACACCTACCTCTTCTGGCCTCTGTGGGTACATGTATATACATGTACAAACACACACACACACACACACACACACACACACACACACGAGCACACATATAATACATTTTAAACTTATTTTTAGTGTGTGTGCACAAGTGTATGTGTGTGCATGCCATAAAACACATGTGAAGTCCAGAAGACAGCTTGCAGTAGCTGATTCTCTCCTTCCACAATGTAGGTCTAGGGAATTGAATTCAAGCACTCAGTCTTGGTAGCAAGTATCTTTACCCACTAACCAAACTTGCCAAACCACCTTATGTGGTCAACCAATTTGTATGGTGTGATCTTGATTGTGTATATTATACATACCCTTTTGTGTGTGTGTGTGTGTGTGTGTGTGTGTGTGTGTGTGTGAAAAAGAGAGAGAGAGAGAGAGAGAGAGAGAAAGAGAGAGAGAGAGAGATATAAGAGAACTTGAAAGAGTATGAATATGAACTAAAGACAAAGATTAATCTTATTCCAGGCAGCAGAATTCTGTCTAGAGAAATCATCACTTATTAAATACATTAACCTTGGTGAGTCTTATTGTGGGTTGCGGTGTCAGTGGTTAATTTCCCAACCAAGTGGTTTTCGTTTTTTGAGTGACAGGTGCAAAATAAGACGGTGTTGTAATTGGCCCAAAGTCTGGAAAGCATTGTGGAAGACAAAACAAGAATACGATTTAAAACATTTGAGTACTACCAACTCCCTGGGTTAGTACTATCATCCCAACTCCACAGACAAGGGAAGTGAGACAGAGAGGCTAAGTCACACATGTCCACCTAAGACCCTGCAGTGAGCAAGGAGAGGAACTGGCAATCCTGGCATTGGACCTGTCTTTACAGTCATGGCGACATTGCCTGATATATCTCTCTGCCAAGAAGGATGAAGGGGCCTGAGGAAGCTAGAAGAACTTGAGTAAAGTTCTGATGTGGATTTCTTTCCTATCTTCCAAAACAGCTTTCATAAAGTATTCATGTGTCCTCAGTGTGTTGGAAAATCGTGTTTGTTTTGTGGATTATAAAGAAATGTCAAGTAGAGTATGTGTCTGGGCGTGTCAGGATGTAAGGATGGAGAAAGACCTTGGTGAATTTATTTCCTCTTTTACTGTACTTGTTTTTGGATTCTTGAGTTACGTTCTCATGAATCCCAAGCTGATGTCACACTCCCTACTCACACTGTGGCCAAAGATGACCCTGAGCTCAGGTTTTCCTGCCTCAACCTTCCTAGGGCTGGGATTACAGGTATGTACCACCACCTCCCCTTGGTCCATTGCTAGGGATTGAACTCAGGACTCTGCATGCTGAACAAATGATCTACTCACTGTACTACATTTTTACTTCCTATAGTATCCCACAGTTGAGGAGACACTTTTATAATAGGGAAATCATCTTTCTCCACAACTTGATAATTCCATTTAGGATATTCCCAGCAATCAGCCCAAAAGGAACCTTGTAGAGATGCTACAGTCGACACGACTGTGAGGAAGGCTGAATCCTTCCCCACTCCCCCTCCTCTACTGAGTTTTCCAAACTTTCTACAGTAACCAGATACCAACCCTGAAAGGGAGGAGCAAGTGATTTTAGATCAAACCAAATTGAGTAATTTAGTTGCAGCGGGAAATGGGTGACTGTCGAAGACAGCGATGTGAAGGCAGATTTTAGGAATGCTTGACTGACTGTTTGGGAGTCAATCACAGCAAGGTGAGATTTGAACACTGCCCCAGCCTGTTTCCTCAGCCCTCTAGCCACAAATGAGATCTTCATATCTTATTAATGAGGATTAATAATGTATGATTATTCTTTTTTTAAAGATTTATTTATTATTATATCTAAGTACACTGTAGCTGTCTTCAGACACAGCAGAAGAGGGCATCTGGTCTCATTATGGATGGTTGTGAGCCACCATGTGGTTGCTGGGATTTGAACTCAGGACCTTTGAAAGAACAGTCAGTGCTCTTAATCACTGAGCCATTTCTCCAACCCATGTATGGTTATTCTTCTTGAGGATAGGCCGTGAACACCTATACCAGAAATTCCCCAAATCTTTTGGACAGTGTTAAGAGACAGAAAGGGAATAAATAAGATACTAAGAAACATGGCGGGTAGAGGCCAAAGATGGTCTTCTGCTTTAGGTAAAATGGATAGGGTGTGTTTCTAAGAATTGATGTTTTAGCTGAGACTTGGAGCTGAGGAGAAAGTGTCTGCTTTGGGATTTCAGGTCATAGATACTACAGAGACAGAGGCTGGGAGGAGGAACGTGGAGGGCTCTGGTGTGTCCACAGATCAATGGTACAGAGAGGTGCAGGAGCTGAACTTGCAGGGGGCAGCGGCTGAGGACATGGGACCTTGACGTCTAAGCAAGAGTCGAACAGTACGCCAATGCAGACAGAAGTCACTGGAGGGTTTTTAACAGTGGCATGGCCTCACAGACATCAAGCCAAAGAGGAAAGGAAGCAATACCACAGAGATCATTTAGGGGGTTGGTGCTATCGATGGTGAGAGACAACGGGCCTGGTCTGTCTCTAAGAGGAGTTCAGAAGGTCACAGGAGCTTCACCGTGACAGAGTTGGGAAGAAGTACCTCAGCTGGTCTTTATCAGTACAACTTGAGCTGCAGATACGGCTCCGAGTATGAGGTCCCAAGTTCAATCCCAGTACCCCATAAAAAGTGGGGTATGGCAGTGCAGACCTTCAATCTCAGTGCTCAGGAGAGTCCCTGGGCTTGCCAGGCAGACAACCTCGCTGAATCAGCGAGTTCCTGGTTCAGTGAGAGACTCTGTCTCAAAAAACATAGTGGAAAGTTAAGGAAAATAGCCAATGCCAACCTATGATCCCCACGCAACAGTCACACACAGGAAGACACATACACAGGAAGACACATACATGCACATGATGTACATGCACACACATACACACATGAATGCACACACATCATCACAATCATCACCTTCAGGATGAAACTTACAACTCTTCACAGAAGGTCTTTTAGGACCCCAGGTTCCCCTGGCCCATGGTCCTGGCTACCACCTTAGCACTTTATTTGTTTGGGCCTGCATCTCTCATTTCCTTAAGTAGGCTTCTTCCATCCCTAATTGATGCTGTTCACCACAGCTGGGGCCTGGCAATGGCAGTAACAAGGCTCCGAATGCCTTCCAGTATTATATTTCCGCAAGATGATTTATTTATTGAGATCGTTAAGTTGAAGAGCCAACTTGACTAGATTAGGGGATTTCCAGACAGTTGGTAAAGTATCATTTCTGGGCATCTCTGTGAGGGTGCTTTCAGAAGAATGTGGCATTGAAACCACCAGCCTACATGCGGTGATGTTGGCATCTTTTAAATAGCCGAGGGGCCGTGATATGTTTTAAGTTTGAAATCTCCGATAAGTTCATGTGCTTGAACATCTGAGTCAAGCCGGTGTTGCTGTCTTGGGCAGCTGTGGACGTGTGGCTCAGCTGGTGGGAGTAAGGCTTTGAAGTTACTGCCTACCCTCTCATCTTTAGACCTGCTATTTCTGCTTACAGGTTCACGGAGGTGGGATGAGCTACAGCAAACACTGTAACCAGGACAAACAAGGACACTCCAGTCTCCATGTATTATTCTCCATGATGGACTGGACTGTTACCTTCTGTCAGAATAAACCTCTCATCCACTAAGTTCTTATCAAGTATTTTGTCATATTGCTGAGCAATTTATACAGCTTGGAATAAAAAAAAGCAAAAGGGCAAATTCATTCTCCATTCTTCTACTCTCTCTGTCTCTGTCTCTGTCTCTCTCTCTCTCTTCTTTCTCCTTCTCTTCTTCCTTTAATCCTTCCCTCCCTCAGACTGGAGAGATGACTCAGCCATTAAAGACTGGGCTCACAACCAAAAGTTCCTTCCTCCCTTTCTGTCTCAGAGCTAGAACATCGATGTTCTCATGTTCTCACAGAACAACCTCTCTCGATGTTGAACACCAGAACTCTATGTTCTTGACCCTTTGAATACCAGGACTTGTCCGGTGGCCTCTTAGATCTAAGAATTTTGGCCTCAGGGTGAGAGCTGCACCTTTGACTCCTCTGGATCTATCTTGGGGGTTGATCTTGACTGAGCCATGATGCCAGTCTCCCAGTTCTCCATTTTGGATATAGTGTGGTAAGACTTCTCTGCATTCATAACTGTGTGAGCCAATTTCCCTACAAAATTTCCTCTCAATTATCTACCTCATCTATCTATCATCTACCTATTTATCATCTACCTATCAGTCATCAATCAATTAATCATTCTATCATCTCTCTACCTACCATCTCTACCTATGTATCTAGGTATTTATCTATCTTTCTATCTACCTATCTATATCTGTCATCTATATATCAGTGTATCATCTATCTATCTATCTACCTAATCTATCATCTACCTATTTATCCTGTACCTATCAGTCATCAATCAATTAATCAATCAATCAATTATCTAACTACCTACTGTCTCTATCTATCTAGGTATCTATCTATCTAGGTATCTATCTATCTAGGTATCTATCTATCTATCTATCTATCTATCTATCTATCTATCTATCTATTTATCTATCATCTGCCTTTCTGTGACAGTTGATATTGATTGTCTCCTTAACAGGATGTAGAATCACTAAGGAGATATACCTCTGTGCCTGTCTATGAGACTGTTTCAAGAGAGGATTAGCTGAGAGAGTGGACCGGCCCTTAGAGTGGGCATGGCAGGCAGCCTCAGAGGTCTAAAGGGAAGATGCTTACCCATGTTCACTTCTTCCTGAGCAAGTGTGTTTGCGGCAGCTGCCTCCATCCTCTGTTGACAGCAGACTCCAGCTTCTCTGGACTTCCAATGTGGAGGTCAATACCGATTACTCTTCAGGGAGCTCCAGGCCTTTGGTCCTGGATTGGAACTGCTGAGCGATCGATCCAGCCTTGTGGGTTCCCTGTCTCTGCCATGTACAGACAGTCATTTATCGGGCTACCTGCTCCCTATCATGTAAGTCTGTTTAGAAAATCTCTTTCTATAATATATATTCATTCCATTAATTCTGCTCGTCTAAAGGATCCTAATCACCTATCATCTAATTGGCATTGTTCTCTGAACATTATATTGTTTTAATTCTGAGAAAACGGTGATAAGTATTATTCTTTCTGATTTAAGGATCAGAAACTACAGTTTAGAGAGACTGAAAGACTCATCCAAGATTACAGCACTAAGAAATAGGGAGCCTGGGCTTTGAGCCCAGGTGTAGGGCATAGGTGGCTCTCAAGTTTAAGTAGCTGTCAGATGGGGAAATCTGCATTCAGGAGTTAAATGGGAGTATGGGCAGATGAACACCGTGACTAGAACAATGTCAATCAGGCTAGAGATAAAGAACTTATAAATCTTCTAGAGGAATTCTGGATAAACATCTGCCCCTAGGGCAGCTTTGATTACAGTGAAATCTAGGTTATAACAAACAAAACAATAACAACAAAACTTCCGTTGACTGGGTTTGCCAAGGGAGGCAATGCAGCTAACCCACAAGGCTTCAACATGGCCACAGAACTGAGAGGTTATCAGGACCACCTGTTCTGGAAGTTGGGTGGAAACTGAAGAGCTGGAAAGACCTCCTTGTCATGGGAAGCTGGGAAAAAAAAAGGTCCAGAGTGACTGTTGAGTCACAGATATTGAGAGAAGACGGTTTGAAGGAAATGGTCACCAGTAAGGTCAAACCCTTTTTAGGTCATGTGGATTAAAAACCAAAACCTATTACCACTGTGTTTGGTTGGTTGGTTGGTTTTAAACCAGAATTGTACTACTACGTAAAGCTGTAATGGAGCTTGATTATTTAAAAGAATCACATCTGGGTACGATGTGGTTGCATAGCCCATTTCCACACCACCCATCCTGCAGAACCCTGGCAGCCACTCCATGCCAACCAGAAAGCTATTGGTGGTGTTGGGGAGATATTTTACTCTGGAACCCCCACAAATGAAAGCTCCAAAGTATGGCAACAACTCACCTGAGGGGAGAGGCTACACCCAACACTGCACCAGAACACAGCCTCACTCCAATTGTAAGGGTCTCTAGATTTTGCTTGGCCTGCAGGTAGCCTCCCTTAAACCTCTTGACACCTCTTACAGAGAGCATGAAGTTGGTAGAAAGTGTGGGATGTGTGGGTCCCGATCGGGTCCTGTCACACTTGTCAGAGGCATGTTCTGACGCTATACAGCAGGTCCACAGAAAACCAAGGTAAAGAGATTTAAAATAAAGAAAAGTGCTCGAGACATAAACAAAAGAGGAAGGAAAACTTACTGGCGTTGCCAGGCAACACAATGAAACATTGCCAAAAGCAAAATTGTGTGCATCCCCTACCACTATGAGCCTCCTCCTTGTCCATGCCCCTTGGCGGACAGGGAAGCCTGAAGAACGCAGAGCCCTCTAAGTCAACATGACTGACCTGAAGCCTTGCCAGGAATCGTGACTCATCTGTCTTCAGGGAGAGCTCACTCCAACTGTTGGGCATTCACTGATATGGGACAGAGCGTCCCCATCTCTGCTGGGACTTTGCAGGGTGGGGAGTGTAGAAATCGGACTGTACGCGCATGCACACATGTGTGCATACGCATGATGCCGACAGGTAGACCTCACGCAAGGCCTGTAGGGAAACTGAATATTTGGTTGTTGGAAAGGTAGTCAGTTTTAGAAAGTACCTAGTGAATCTTTTTGTACTTAATCTAGCTTGTGCTTTCCTGAATCTTGTCTGGGTTGTTACAATAGTTACTATTTATATTATTGTCGTTAATGTCTGATGCTACAGACTGAGTCTTAATTTTGAAATGAAGACAGCTAATTGTGCTCATGCATTCATTCACTAACAATATTTATTGAGAAACACTTATTAGATTTGAAGTGAGAAAAGGCAGGGTCCTCTCCTCTCGCTGCGTGTATGCGCATACAGTCTATCAGGTCTGGCAGTTTGAAGGAGAGACTCACATTAACATAGGACGTATCGATACAAAATTATAGTCCTGAAAGGAAGAGGATGGGTTGCCAGATAACAAGATCATAGATCTAACTTAGATGTAGAGCTCCTTGCCGCATCATAGTGTTATGACTTAATCAACTCATCATAAATTGAAAATGTCATGGAAGGAAAATGTCTTTCTTTAGTATAGCCAACCTCCCAGTTGTCATAGCTTTGGAAACAGTAAAGTACGGGGCTTGGTTGTTTGCTCTTGTGAGCCCATGACTGGCAGGAGTGTGGCTTGCTAGCTGTACAGCACGAAGAACAGGGGGCTGGAGAGATGGCTCGACAGGTAAGAGCACTTGCTGCCCTTACAGAGAACCCAAGTTCAGTTCCCAGCACCCACATAGAGCTATTCATAAGCTCCTGGAACTGCAGCTCCGGGGATTCGACATCTTTTTGTGGCCACCACAGGTGCACACACACACACACACACACACACACACACACACACACACACACACCAGGAGTAAAAATAGTAAAAATCTTTTAAAGAAAAAGTATAGTACTGGATGTGAAACCTGGAGAAGACCCAAATTCAAAGACCAATGTTCAGTTTTTACTGAATACAAGTTACTTTTGCACTATGACACATAGATAGATAGATAGATAGATAGATAGATAGATAGATAGATAGATAGACATAGACATAGACATAGATATAGATATATCCACAAACAGAACCACCATAAATTGGAGACTATCTGTAGAAGTGTTAGGTGTGTTCCTTTTGAAGATGTGATGTTAGAGAGGATGGGGAGCTAATGAACAAGACAAAATCATGAAGAAAGAAAACTCTAGCTAGTGCATTTCATTCTGAAATGAGTCACTGGGGCCCAGTAACCAGAATAATTATCCCAAATCAGGTGTCAATCAGGGCAGGGCCTTAGGAGGTCCCTTTCCATATTCCTAGCACTCCTGTCATAAATCCCATGTGGTTTTAGGAAGGAAGTAAGTGGTACCCAACACTCCCTGGCCTTGTTCTCAGTCCCACTCACATAGGAAGGTCCCTACCTCCTAGGCTTACAAGCCTCTCCCCTCCGCCCTGTAGAACAGGTAGGCAGGGAGGCAGTTCCATCCCTCCACACTTAGCTTTTGAGAGTCACTTGAGGCAACTTGTCACTTGGGCTTCAAGCTGCCAGCCAAGGAGGGAGCAGAGAAGCCTGTATAATGAGATCTTTCGTGGTAATTAAGTGCCGGGCTTTGTTTTAACCTATCTCTCCTGCCCTGCTTGATCATATCACCTAGCTGTCAGGCAACGCTGGAGAGTGTGAATCAACCTGGGATTACACCCCAGCTACAAGAGGCAGCTGTCAGCTTTTGTCCCACCTCCATGTGACCCCAGTCTTACTCCAAACTGTGACACTTCTGTCCTTGAACTGAGCTCCCCTCCCCCCAAGAAAGCCACTTCACCACCTTCCTAGACAAATCCCCTCCTTTTAAGACTGCAGCAGCAAGCTCCTGACTCTCTTCTTTCCTTCAACATCTCTTTCCAGAAAGCAGATCAGTCTCCACCCCTAAAGCCCCCTCCCCTCCTAGGAGCAGACAAGGGTAGAAGGGAAGTTAAGCCAGAGGGACTCACAGGAGAGAAAGCTCTTGCATTCTCTGAGGGACACAGGCATGGCCGCACCTGCCTGTAATCCCAGCACTGGAGAGGTTTAGAACACCCCGGCATCCCTAGGGCTTGCTAACCAGCTTAGCGTACTTGGTGAGTTCCAGGCCAGTGAGAAATTCACTGGAATAAACAAGATTGACAGTTCCTAATGAATGATGTGTGTGTGTGTGTGTGTGTGTGTGCGCGCGCGCACGCGCGCGGCACCTTCAATCGTTAAAATAGAGGGTGTAGGCGAATAGTAGAGGGCAAGGTGCCAGCCAGCTTCACCCCCCTCTCCCCCCAGCATCGTATCTTCAAGATTTGGCCTGAATTTGGTGTAGATTAGCGAGCACAGGGAAGAACAGAAGTAACCGGCTCCGTTCAGGTCTTGCTGTGCTAGCGTGTGTCTGTACAGAACTTCAGGATAGGGCCTAGGCTACCTTCCTTGGGTCAGTGTAGGCCTACATTACCTCGACGGACAGTCAGGGGCAGCTACAAAAGTCACAGCACGTCCTATGCCTCCTGTCCTGGGCTCCACGATAGCCAATATCCACCGTCTGCCCCAATTCTACTTTCTTCCCTACTTCAGTCACAAGGTCACTGCAGCAGAGACAGAGGTCTCCTCCCTGGCAAGAATGCAGAGAGGGTACCTAGGCTGAGGTACTTTGGCCAGGATTCAGAACTCAGTCCACAAAGTAAGCATAGTCAGAGTTGTGGGCGGGGCCCCGGCGGCGGGCTGGGTTCCCCTCCCCCCATCTCCCGAGCCCAGCTCACGATTTGGTGCCTGGAGCCGAGTGAGGCCAGTCCTGGAGCCTGCGTTGTGGGAATCCCGCTTGGGAGGTGAGCTTGGGAGGTGAGCGCCTTGTAGTTGCAAGGGGTCCAGCAGGGGGCTCCCGGAGACCAGCCGGGCGGGAACGTGGCTGGACACGGTTAGTGCCACCGCTCCTCTTTCCTCCTCCTGGCTTAGTTCTGGGCCCTTTCAACCCTCTTTCCTGCCTGCGCCCTCTGTCACTCAGTGCCACAGAAACTGGGGTCCCTCGGACGAGCCGAGCGAGCCGAAGGCGAGCAGAGAGTGAATACCCAATGCCCAGCGGGGCAACTCTAGGATTGACAAATCACTTACGTGCTGGCTTTGGGACAAGGTTCCCTGGTTCGCTCTTTTGGCTTTCACCTTTGGCCCCACCCTCTGGAAGAGACTGGTATTTATCGAGGAGTTCCGCTCTCTCACTGTCCTTGGAAAGGGGAAGCCTATAGTTAGCATCAGTTAAGCTATGGACGCCTTAAAAAGTCACTGCAGTCAGTGAAGTCCTTGGCCACTCTACCCAGCAGGGAGAGGTAGGGCGGTTGGCAATGAAGAAAGGACATCATCAGACTTTGGCAATTACAGTCTTTACAGTCGTGGCTCTGCTCTGTAAAACCACAGCTGGAATAGTGATTGTTTCCTGTCGGGCGGTGGTGGGTTGGGGACCACCCTATTGTTGGTTGTCTTGGGAGAGAGGAAGTCTCCCCAGGAAGGCGGCTGAGACCTCTTGGAATGGGAAACCATGACATTACTTTCTCCCAGTCGTGGGCTTGCCTTGTAATTAGCTAGTATTTGGAACACATCAGCCTAGCTCTGTGCAGCACAGGCCTGCAGCTTAACTGCAGGGCCCTTTATGAAGCATCACTGAGGGATAACCCTCTCAGTCCAGCACGTGAACAATGCATTCCTCCCCTCCCGTGCCTGGAAGAGGGTATGGATGCCTATCTGCCACTGTCTAGTGGGGCAGTGGGGCTCTGCCACACACGTGTGACTTGGTCTCTTTTCTCCGCCTTTCCTCAGAGGACCCAACTCTGAGTAGTTTGTTCAAGATCTATAGATCCTGACCCCGTTCACCTTATTCTCTGGGGCAGAAATCAATCGTGAGAAACTCCCGGTGCGGCATGCACAGTCAGGAGGGAATCCTGGGAAGACTCCTGGGTTCTGCTGTGCTAAATGCTTAGTCTTTCACATTGTGGTGGGATTCTGGGGGTGCCCCAGAGGAGGGGTTCAGGCCAACTTTAATTATGGAGCTGCACAAAAAGAGTCTCTATTATAATAATCAGGATGACTTTGCTCATTCATATGGCCCTGATGGACGTCCTGGAAGATACTTCCATCCCTAATTGACAGCCTGGGATCATTCCCCTCTAGCCTTTGCTGCTCTGAGCAAAGCGAGAGAAATCTTTCTGATTCCACTGTGTGGCTGCAAAGTTAATCTTAGTTTTGTCTGAGGAGAGAAGACCTCTCTCCTGGGGCGATGTCTGTAGCACAAAGGGTTCTTTGTTAACTCCTGGCACCCTCTGCTTTATAGCTTTGCTGAGGATTAGAAGCAGAATTATTCTGTTTGCCCTCACATGATTTCAGTCCTATGTAGCAAAAACTCCTGCCTTGCCAAGTTCCTGTCCCCAGATGTGTTTGAAGCTTCTTCTTCATTTTGTGGAAAAGAATGCTGAGGGTGGATCCAAATCTTACAGGCTTTGGAGCCTCCCAGTCCTGGTATCATAGTTTTCTGATATGTGAGCCACAGTCTATGATGTCCTCAGCTCTGTGGGACAAAGACAAGGTTGGAGTGTGGCTCCCACAGTTCTGAACTGTCCGGGTGTAGATGGGAAGATAAAACCCCACATCTGTGAGACATTTAGAATGAAGTCAGGGCATGTGGGGGCTGAAGAGGCAGAGAAGACTTTGAAGAGCTGAGTACTCAGAAGCTCAACTTAGAAATCACAGTCAGGACAGCCCAAGCAGGAGGTTAGCCTGGAGCTCAGG
The DNA here is from genome assembly GCA_036184795.1 of Tokudaia tokunoshimensis. Taxonomy (NCBI): domain Eukaryota; kingdom Metazoa; phylum Chordata; class Mammalia; order Rodentia; family Muridae; genus Tokudaia; species Tokudaia tokunoshimensis. The sequence continues at coordinate 12,518,169 of BTHU01000013.1, read as the reverse complement.
GCGAGCAGGGGCTCCTGTGGACCACATGCTCTCCTCCCTTTGCAGCTCCTGCTGCACATCCTCTGTGTGTGTGTGTGTGTGTGTGTGTGTGTGTGTGTGTGTGTGTGTATCTCCATGCAGTGACCCCACAACACTGACTCCTCTCATTGGTCTGACTATGCCTCATTTTTCTCTTTATGATTCCTCTCTTCCGCTCAGAAAATCTTTTTCTTTTAGAGACTAGGTATATCCCAGACTACCCTGAAACTCCACGTTATCCCAGGCTGGCCTTAAAGTCCACATCTTACTATTCCAGTCTCCCAAGAGCTGGGATTATAGGCGGGTGTGCACATAAGTACAGGAGCCCACAGGGGCCGGTCATCAGATCTCCTGGACATGGAGTCGCAGGTCGTTGTACGCTGCCAGAAGTGAATATGGGAGACAAACTCAGGTTGTCTGCAGTAGTAGGTGCTCTTAACTGCTAAGCTGTCTCACTGGCCCTGAACTTTACCTTATAAAGGTGAGACACTTTCCCCTTTATACCAGCTAATTACATTGGTGACCCCGATAAACACATAAGCAACATTTCCTCAGAGCCAGCACTATCCTAGGACCTGAGAGTGGTAAATGGTGAGCCAGGACTCAGACTCAACCTACCTCACTACATACACTTAAAACCCCTTTGTTGTTACACTCCAGACAAGTGAGCTGGCCCCTTGCTGTAGGCTCATGGTCACATCCCTGTCACTGTCACCCAGTGTCACCAGACCAGTTCTCTATCAGGACTCATTTCAATGTGGTTTAGACACTCTCATAGTCAATGAGTAACTCAGTGGCCAATAAACACAACCCGATGTGAGAGATACCCAGGCGCCTGGGCTGTGTCCCCTCTCATCTACCCTCCATACCCACCCCTATTTAGAGAAAGGGAAACCCAGAGAGAGTTGATCTCCACACACATGTGGAGGCACCTAAAGCCACCACTGGCCCTGAGCTGCTATGGGCACAGCTTTCTCAGAGCTATGACCCATCTGCATAGTGACAAAGCTGCCTTTTCTTTCCTTTCTTGACGTGTAAAGCAAAAGATGGTGTGAATCCCTCACACGGACATGCTCAGATGTGCAAGATTGCCACAGCGCTCCTTTATTGTCCAGAAATCAGCTTACCATGTGATCTAACTCTGGATCTTACTGCAAACGCCCCAGGATAGTCACAATTTCCAGATTTTCTGCACTGCCAAGTCCTCGGGGACAAGGGTAGTTGGCACGTCCTGCTCAGTCATCTGGTCACTCCGGTCATCCCTAAGGGAGGGCCCCTTAGTCTCTGTCTCTCTGGCAGCCCCTTCTGTTCTAATGGCTTTAGCATTCTGCTACTTAATGACACAAAACTAAAGTTCCTAGGTCCAAACCAAAGCCTGTCTTCTTGGGTCCTCTCTCTGTTTCTACTGCCAAGCTGCCTTCTCCCTGAATTTCTCAGCCAAGAGTCCGTGTCCTCAGCCCAGAGGCCCTTCTTGGGAGCCACAAGCTACTTATGGCTCTGTCACATGTTTGCCAGAGGGCAGTGGCTGGAGAAACTGTGTGAGAGGTGGTGTGGGTGAGGCAAGGTGGAAATAGGAGGAAGGGAACAGCCACTTGTACAGAGGTACCACTCATTCACCGGATTTGGAGCCACAGAGACCCTGCAAGGCTTTCAACACATACACCTTAACACCACTGTCAGCCCCGGATGGCTGGGTCCTGAATTGCAGAAACTGAGGAGAAGAAAACCAAAACTTGTCCAGAATGCCCAGTTGGCAGCAGCAGGGGGATTGAAACTCAGATTCAGTGTCTCTGGACCCAGCACTGCTGGCTGTGACGTCACATACCATGGAGGTAATTGTCACCAGCAGACCAGAGCCTAGCTACTTCTGACTCTCAGCTCCCAGTTTAGAATGGGGCACACATACCTCCAGTACCCTGCCCAGCAGACTCCACATGCATTATCCTCCGGTGGGACCGCGCTTCTGATTGGGGCACACCACTCAGCCCTTGCCTGTCTGGGTCCCAATGAAATCATCTTTCCTCCTCTGCACCTGGATTTTTAGGGCCGCCTTCTCCCTGCTTTGGGGTTCAGCTTGGACCAGGAGTGTCTGTGCCAGCCACAGAGCCGACTTGGTGGTACAGGCCTAAGCTGCTTTCTCTTCAAATACAGACGACAGATCCTCCCAGGACGGTTCTCGCTTTTTTTTTTTTTTTTTAATTTAATTTTATTTTATTTTTTTAATTTACATTCCAAATCACTTCCCCTTTCCCGTTTCCTCCCTCCCCGAAAGTCCCATAAGCCCCCTTCCCTCCCTCTTTTCTCCGTTCAACCCCCTCTCATTACTCTGTCCTGGCGTTCCCCTACATCCAGTCTTTCCAGGACCAGGGGTCTCTCCTTCCATCTTTTTAGAAATCTATTGATATGCTGATTGTGTCTAGGGTATTCTGAGATTCTGGGTCAATATCCCCTTATCAGTGACTTCATACCATGTGTGATCTTTTGTGATTGGGTTACCTCACTAAGGACACATGCTCCACTATATTCATAGCAGCCTTATTTATAATAGCCAGAAGCTGGAAAGAACCCAGATGTCCCTCAACGGAGGAATGGATTCAGAAGATGTGGTATATTTACACAATGGAATACTACTCTGCAATTAAAAACAATGAATTCACGAAATTCCTAGGCAAATGGTCAGAGCTTTTTTTTTTTTAATCACCTCACTTCCGATTTCCATTCTCTGCATATCTGATCTGGGCTTAGTAGGGTTTCCATTCCCTGTTCACACACACCCCAATCCCAGTGGCTTCCAATTTACATCACTCTACAAAGGACTTCTGCTGCTCTTAGCAAATCGATTGCCTATGTCATTTACTTGCTGCGAGGCTGCCTTGGCCTTCCCAGCTCGCTCTGCTCCGGCTCGCCCTCCCCCACCACACCCCACCCCCACCACCTGGCAGCTGCCCAGTTTTCCCAGCATTTCACTTTGTCCACCGCTACTCAAGGTTTAGCTGAGCTGCGTTCCGGAAAGCTGTCAGAACCTGCGGTGGTAATTTTCTAATTGAGAGCGTCCTTAGCCTAAACCTGGCGACAGACAGATCCGAGTGTTCGACTGCTCCGTGAGCTCCTAGGCACCCGAGGGATTTAAGTGCATCTCGCCAGTCGCTGGTTTTGCATAATCACTCAGTTGAAATTATTTTATTTTGATCAGCTGCTGTAAAAAGTGTTCTAATGAGTCTATAATAAGCAGGCAGAAGGAGGCCATTCGAAGCCTAAACCATTGGGATACTAATACTGTGTTTACAGAGCATCGTTTTGTTTGTTGTTTGGGGGTTGCCAGGGACCATTGCCTACAGGGGCCATTGTTATGTTATTTCCCATGAATGGTAAAGGAAGTACCAAGCCATTGAGAACCTGTTCCTTCTCTCCGCTTTCCCCTTCAGTGGCTTTTAAGGGTGTGCCTTTCTGGTGAGGTGTTGGTTCATGAATGTTGACTGTCTACTTAAGTAAAGCAAGAGCTGTTGAAGGATTATACACTGGCAGTCGGTTCTCTGGTTTGGGCCCCAGTGCGGCTGGAGTCCGGAAGTGGAAACGATTATCCTTGATATTTTATAGATGATTAAACTGATACCTAAAGACCTTCAGCGCTTACCCAAGCTCACGCACCTGTTAAATGTGGAGCTCAGATCGAATTTAGCCACTAGTTTGGTCGTCATCTTAATTTGGAAACGCACCCCATTAGGCAGGCAATCGGCGCTTCCCAGCGGAGCCCAGTTCTAGTTTTCCCCGCGAAGGGCCCAGGGCTCCTCCTGTGGTCTCTGCCCAGCGTGCGCCCCCTGCTGGTGACCAGGAGGACATCTGCAGGATCTGAGAAACGATCCCAAACTCTCTTGCTTCCTTAGCTCAGATGAAACCATGGGGGCTCTTCCAGCTCTCCCTCACGGGAAATCTCCAGCGAAGAGTGAGAGGATTTGGAGTGAATGCATTAGTATAGCCATAAGACATTCGCGGGAGAACGAGTTTGTGCCTGACAACCATGAGTATAAAAGCAGGAGTTGTGCCCATTAGAATGTGGTCATCGAGTCAGCCCCATCACCTGGGTACATGCTAAAAATGCAAGCTCTTTAGCTGGCGAAGATAGCTCACTGGGAAAAGCACTCGCTGCCCAAGTTCAAGGACCTGAGTTCAAATCCCGCGTGAAACCCAGAACGTGTAACACACAATCAGCAATCTCATTGAGATGGAAGAGACAAGAGAACCCTCTGAAGCTTGGGAACCAGCTATCCTGGGGTACAGGGTGACAAGCAGCGAAGACACTGCCTCAAATAAGGTAGAAGAGGAATGGAATGATACCTGAAGTGACCCCTGGCTTCCACTGGAGCATGCACACATAGACAATTATTCTTAATTTTAAAGACACATGCTGCCAGGTTTCCCCAAATGGGATGGAACAGTATCTCCAGTTCCAGGGGGCCCGGACATAGGCTTCGCATATGTCCGCTAGAATTTTAAGATTTGGTTGTATTTAAAGATCACAGTGGCAACCTGACAGCTGTACTTGCAGCTGGATTCAAGTCCCCGCTCTACAATTTACCAAGCATGAGATCTAAGTCAAGGTCCTCGCTAAGGACCTGTTTAATCATCCACAAGATGATCTAATGCGAACCAAGTCAGTTCTTCAACCTTTAAACCACTCGCATTCATATCTGAGACCCGTGCTTGCACACCGGCTCCTAACCCTGCCTTCATCATCCACTCAGCCCTGCAGCTTAGGAATGCCAAGCCCTCATGGTAGTCTTCCCTTACTCCTTCTGTCCCCCAGACCCACTCAACCCCACCCTCAGAAACCCACAAGGTCCCTGAGTCAGCAAATTCTTGGTTCCTTGGAGTACAGAGACAGGGTAATTGTCTTGTCCTAGAACTGGTATCTCAGAAACCAAATGTTCACAGGCAAGTGATAAAAAAGACTTCCAGGTCCCAGGGGAACATCCTCGACAGCAGAGTGATTTTATTTTCCTCCCTGGTACTGCAAAACAGAAAGGTTGCCCCTCTGACTGAATGACTTAGACATCACCTTCTGCACCAGAGGCTGGACCAGACATTTCTCAATCTCTTCGGCCCTCATGTCTTACAGGTCTTGGTTTAGAAAAGCATTTCAAACTTTTTTCTTCCAGAGAACATTCCATTTGGGAGTTGGGGGAGGGGGGGAACAGGCCTCTAATCTCAGCACCTGAGAGACAGAAAGACTTGGAGTTCAAGGCCAGCCTGGGCTGCACAGTGAGACCGTCTCAGAAAGTCAAACGTCAAGATGAATAAGATCAAGTATACGGACAGCTCTAGGATGAAATGTCATAGTGAAACTCATTGCGTTTGTGCGCTAACTTTTCAGTTTTAATTTTTTTAAAAAACACAGGAAGTCAAACAAGGAAGTAAAAAAATCACACATAGTGGAAACCGGCCAAGTGGAAAGTGACAGGCAGCAAGAAAAACCTGTGTGTCATGGTTTCTATTCATTCAGAAAGTAAGCACTGCACCTCCTGATTCATTTAAAAAAAAAATTGCTACCCTGGCTGTGATGAGATTCGGATGGTCGCAGGAGCCCTTGAACAACAGTCCTAAAATGAGAACTTCTTAGGTGCCCCTGGTGATAGTCTGAAAGGCAGGTGCTCCTAGTGAAACTCTGGCTTCGAAACACTAATGGGAAGGTGTGTTGCCGGGGCCCTGGAGGTGTGCTCGGAACAGTGAGGCATCAAGTATGAATAAAACCAGCTCCTTGCCGGAAGGCTTCAGTCTAACAGGGTAGGCATCATGTAATGAAAGGGTGCCATGAAGGTGGAGTCATCACGTCAAGGGAGGAAGGTGAACATGCCTGGAGGGATGTGAGGACTGTTGGAGATAGCCTTTGAGGGAAGATGGGATAGAATGAGCCAAGGAGGCAAATACATATACATATGTTACATACACATATACATATGCATCATATACACATACACATATACATACATCATATAAACCATACACACATACGTCATACACATATGCATCATATACATATGCATCATATACATATACATCATATACACACATATATACATCATATTCATCATATACATATACATCATATAAACCATACACACATACGTCATACACATATGCATCATATACATATACATCATATACACACACATATACATCATATTCATCATTTACATATACATCATATAAACCATACACACATACGTCATACACATATGCATCATATACATATGCATCATATACATATACATCATATACACACACATATACATCATATTCATCATATACATATACATCATATACACACACATATACATCATATTCATCATATACATATACATCATATACATATACATCATATAAACCATACACATATACATCATATACATATACATCATATACATATGCATATACATCATATACATATATATCATATACATATACACATACATCATATACATATACATCGTATAAACCATACACATATACATCATACACATATACATCATATACATATACATCATATACATACACATATATATCATATACATATGCACATATACCATATACATATACATCATATGCATATACATCATATACACATACATTATACATCATATACATATATGTCATATACACATACATCATATACACATACACATATACATACTCAGAGCTTGGGGACTAGGCTAGGTGGAGAAACGAAGGGCGAGGGAAGGCCAGATTCTAAAACCGGTAGTAAAGTCAGGAGGCAGGGCAGAAGCAGTAGACAGTATGGCGATAATTAAACTAGGATGATTGTCTGAATTAGTTGTTCCTCTATAAAATGGCAGTTCAACCTGAAAGGTCCCCTCTAGGTAACCGTTCTAGAAAGGGTTATAGTCTAAGATGGGGACCCTGGAACCACCCTGCAGAGTTCTGGTTTGTGGGCCTGAGGAATCACTGAGGACTTTTCTAGTCAGAGCTGTCTTCCGGGAAGCTCCCTCCAGTAGCCCAGTGAAGGACTTATGATGCATTAGGGACAGACTCTGTCAGAGTGACAAGATATCTGAGCTAATTAATAAGGGGGGGGGGAGGTCTGGAAGCTTTAATCTGTAGTCGCTTAGCCCATTGGTTTAGGGCCTCTGGCAAGAGCACATGGCCGAGGAAAATGCCCATCCCATAATATTCTTTTTTTTTTTTTTTTGAGGCAGGGTTTCTCTGTATAAACCTGGCTGTCCTGGAACTCACTCTGTAGACCAGGCTGGCCTCGAACTCAGAAATCTGCCTGCCTCTGCCTCCTTGGATTACTTCATTACACCCCTCCTGAAGGTTCTACAGTCTCCCGGGAGCACCTAAAGCTGGTGACTAAGACTTAACACATGGGCCTTTGGGGATATTTAAGATCCGAACCACAGCTCGATGGGAGACAAGCAGGGTGATCGCTTTAGCCATCCGATCAGAGGCAACGAGCCTTGAATTGAGCCAAGCAGCCCCTGAACAGCACAGTTAAATTGCCAAAGCCAAGTTCTCAGCGGCATTGATGCCAGGGGGTCTTAGGGAATCCACGATGACCTCACCCACTTTGTAAGACCAAGGAAAAATGAAGGCTGTCTGAACAAGCTGGGGAAAGTCCTCCCAAGGGACTCAGAGAAGCTCACAAATCTCCCAAACTCTGGGCAGCCATCCCTGCAGGGCCAGGAAGAGGGAGGCAGGCCTGAGAGCAGGATTGTGGATGAATTCATCCATTCAGCAAATATTTACCACAAGCCAGAGAGATCAAACCACTGCCTGGCATCAGGAATTGAAATTCTAATTTACAGGAAGGGTTGCAGGTGAGCCTTGAAATACAAACCAGGGAGCCCCGTGGCCGTTCATTCATTCTGTTCTTATACATTCTGTTCTGAGTACATTTGTAGCAGAGATTTAGTAGATAGTCTGTGGCCCCAAGGAAAGGTAGGGAACTCCAGCCTCAGGGGAGTTCTGCTCTCCCAGCACCACCCAGACTGAAGGTTCCTCATGGCGTCCCCACCCCCACCCATGGCACACGGAACAAAAAGACTGCAGATCCAAGGGGAAGTTCTTGCTAGGCTAGACATAACAGATGCGCTTTGTGTCGAGGAATCACAAACATTTAGAGAGGCAAGCAGACCCTAAGGAGAAGGGCGAGCTTCAGTAGCCGGGCAGTGGTGGCGCATGCCTTTAATCCCAGCACTTGGGAGGCAGAGGCAGGCAGACCAGCCTGGTCTACTGAGTGAGTTCCAGGACAGCCAGGGCTATACAGAGAAACCCTGTCTTGAAAACAAACAAACAAACAAGTAAACAAACCAAAAAAGAAATCAGCCAGTCTCCTGAGTTCATCGCATCTCTGGAAACCTAAGGTGATGAGCTATGAGTCCTGCTTGTAGAATAGTTGTGAAGTGTTGGGCGTTCACACCTGCTGTGCCCATCCCCAAAAGGCTCTGGAGTGGGTGAGACTGGGGAGAGTGGGTGGGGCTGGGAAGAGTGGGTGGGGCTGGGGACTATGGGACCTGTATCATTCCCAACTCTCATGCACAAGCAGTCCTGTTTGCATGACTGTGACATCTTGAAGCGTTGGGTCCGCTCACAGCAGCGCAAAGCGGGGGCTACCCCTTGGCTGTGCAGAGACCCTCCTGTGGGTCTCCCCATCCCCCACACAGTTCAGCTGAACAGTGGCTGCCAGAGGGCAGCAGCAGACCCAGGGCTGGAGCCTTCCTATTTCTTTTAGAAACTCCTGAGCTGTGGGAGAAAGGAGGGACTTGGAGACAGTGTGCTGAAGGCGCCCTGACGTGACACACATGTGGAGGCCAGCATGCACGGTGTGTGGACACACAGAAGGCAGCTAGCTGGTGGGCAGCTGGTCCCAAATAACTGGGAAAGCGGAGGGCTGATGGTACCGAGGGATGAGATGCTTCTTGGGAATAGAAGGGAAAGCGCCCGTAGACAGAATGCAGAGAATAAACAGGAGCCAGAGTCAATAACCTCCAAGGACCCACAATCCAGGACTCACTTCTTCCAACTAGGTCTCACCTCCCAAAGCTTCTACAACACCCTAAAACAGCGCCACTAGCTGGGGCTCGGGGAGGGGGAGCTACCCAAGCAAGAGCCAAAGGAGAACACTTCAGATTCAAATTATGACAGCAACAAGCGGGCACCCCTTGGAATAGTCCAGAGTGTGTCGGGGTCCACAGTTCCTCCAATCCAGCATTCTGTCCGAGCCTGCATCCCATGCTCACACTGGAGTTAGTCCACAGGTCATTATTATTGGACTTTGGAGTAACTCCCCAAGGCACCTATTTGCAAATGAATTTTGGTTTTCTTGCATGGGGAGTCTCCCATGCTTGGTACCCCGGTGATGCCCTAGGTTTGGACCTAGTACTTGGCAGAGGAAACATCCTCTGCACAATTTGTTTCATGGACACAGCTTGCCTGGGTCTCAGAGCCTTGCCAATGACCCATTACCGGCGTGATTTTCTAAGGATCAAGTATTAAATTAACACAAGGGTTTCCCTAGCTCATCCTGAGCCGTTCACCTGGGTGTCAGGAGAGGGAGCAGCACCCCCAAAATGCAAGCTTATGGATTTGCTGCTGATACCATAGCCTATCACTCAGATAGCTCCTGCAGGTAGCTTTCTACTCAATTAAGAAAGCAACCTGCTCTCTTAATGGCTGGGATTAACTAGAAATGAAGGCAGCTGAAAGGAAAGGGGTGCTGACCTCCTCCCTCAGGTCTGATTGTCTTAATTAATGCTGGGCGGCTGGAGTATGGAGGCCAGCATTCCTGTTTGTCCCCCTCCAGGCCCTAGACACGAGTTAACCCAGCCATAATAACCAAAACCCAATGCCCAGATTTCTCCAGCTTTCTCGTCCCAGAGAAGCGTGGGATGTCTGACTTGGAGGGGATCCTTCAGACCCACACTTCTCAAAGCATGGCCTGCGAACTGCTTACATCAGAGATGCCAGAGATACAGTTTTGAATGCTTCTTTCACCAGCGTTCAGGTCTGTGGATCCGGTGCAGCGCCAGGAGTGGGTTTTAGCTTGTTAAATTGATTTTTCTTTTTTCTTTGTTTTTTTTTGTTTTTGTTTTTTTTGTTTTTTTGAGGGAGAGTCTTACATTGCTCAAGCTGGCCTCGAATTTGCTATGTAGCCAAGGATGAACTTGAACTGCATATCCCCCTCCTTCCTCCCAACTCCTGGGATTACCGGCCTGTACCACCACACCTGGCTGGCTTAGTTCTTTTCTTAATTTTGATCAAATATGCATGGCATAAACTCAGTCATTTAAATCGTTTTCAGGGTGCATGCAGTTCAGTGGCATTAGACACAATCACCCCTGCCTATCTCCAGAGCTTTCTTATGGAACTGAATTTTTGAAATTCTGGGTCCATGGAACAATCCTGCCCTATCTCCTCCTCTCAGCTCCTAGTAACCTCATGGCTCCTTTTGTCTTTGTAAATTTATATGTTCTAGAAACTTTGTGTGGGATAGGGTGTGGCTCGGTGGGAGAGTGTTTACTTAGCCTGTGCCCGAGTTTGGAATCACACACTATTTGCGCTTCTGTGTTTCATTGATTATAGTTAGTGTCTTCAGAATCCATCCATGTTGTGCCGCGCATCCTGATTTTATTCCTCTGGGGCTAGAGAGATGACTCTGCGGGTACCTGAATTTGGTCCCTGGAGCCCTGCAAAGGCAGAAGGAAGGAAGTGACTTTACAAAGTTGTTCTGTGACCTCCACATGCACACACATGCACCCACACACACACCCCCCCCACACACACAAACATACACAGGGGCACACAGGCACACACATGCACATATACAATAATAATAATACCAATAGTAACGTTAAAAATTTTAAAGAACTTCTATTCCTTTTTAAGGCTGGGTTGTACTCCATTCCATACCTAATCCTGTGTATTCCCCCTTTGTTGGTTCTCCGCTATTGTGAATCTCACTGCTAGAATATGGCGTATAAATTCCTTTAGGGGATTTTACTTTCAGTACCTTTGTATGATTGCCCAGAGGGAGAATGGCCAAGTCATCAGAAATCCTGTTGCATGGTGTTTCTATGAACTTGATTGTTGGGGCGGAGTCAGGGTCGTAGCTAGATGGGCAGGAGATCAAGTTGTCTGTGACTGGAGTCCCCTATTGAGAACTAACACCTCCAGATGCCCATGCCTTGCCCTACCAGGGATGTCCAACCTTTTGACATTGCAACATAGTGTCAAGAACCTTGCAATCAAGTTACAAAGAAAATAACTTGAACAAAAATCTCATCCTGTTTTTAAAGTATAAGCTTACAATTTTGTGTTGGCCAACATCCCCAGCCATCCTCAGCTGCGTGGGACATGTGGGCTGCATGCCGGACGTGCCTGCCACATCAATTAAAAGCAGCCTTTCTCTGGTGGGACTCGGGCTCAGACCCCAGGTGATTTCAAGGCATTGGCAAATTCAACAGTTATGGGAGGATGCCAGTGCTTTTCAGGTTTGCGTGTGTATGATGTCTTCACACCGTTAAGATTACAGATTCTGAGAGTGCCCCATCTAAGTGTCTCATTGAACATGTCTAGGGGAGTCTAGGGCTCGTAAGTCTTCAGACTCTACAGTGATTCTGATATGTCCCCAGGTTGTGGGCTGGCCATCTTGCAAAACAAGTCTCTAAGCAAAAAAAAAAAAAAAAACAAAACCCCCGCGGCTGGAGAGGCCCCCGCCCCACCCAGCCCTCCTCTATCCCTAAAGCTGAGTCTGCAAGGCTGTTTCTGAATCCCGTACTGCTCAATGCAGAGGGCGAAACTGTGTACAAAACCAGATTCTTCGACCCTTCCTTGACCGATCTGGCACCATCCAGCTCTAATACTTGTCTCAAAACGTGAACTTGTTCTAAGAGAATTGATGTTAGGGAATAAAACTGATATATTGGGGAAGATTACGGATGTATTAGAGAACTTGGCTGGGGATACAGTTCAGTGGAAAAGCTCTTGCCTAACATGCCCAAGGCCATAGATTCAATCAATAGCAACAAAACACAACGAAAAGCTCTTGCTATCAGAAATGCGTATTTCATATTTTCTTAAGTGCAATGTATTGTATATGAAGACAGAAAACCACACCAAGCTGAACTAAGCCACCTAAGAGTACACAAAATACACCCTGGTGTCTGTCAGCTACCTCCACTCTCAGTGCACTTTGAGCCTCAGGCATCTATAGATGGTGTTAAATTTTTCCCCCTGATGCCAGACAGCCCCTCTCTTCTCACCATTTTGTAATAATTCAGTGACTGAAACCTCCAGACAATCACTTCCACCAGCAAACCTCAGATCTTTCCCAAAATCAAGTGCACGTCTATTGAAGTATTAATGGGTCTCTTGTTTATTTAACCGGGCTTTACCACATATCGTTTTTAATTTAATTCCTGTCCTTTTGTGTGTGTGTGTGTGTGTGTGTGTGTGTGTGTGTGTGCGTGTGTGTGTGTGCTAATGATAAATCCTTTGAGTTTTATATTCTAGCCCTATTTTTCCCTATAGATCCTGGGAGTTGAGTGCATGAGTTTTTCACGGTGCAGCGGTTTTGGTTTCTGTCTGAGATAAGGTCTGACTATGCAACTTAGTCTAACTCTAGAGTTTTCATCTCCAGCTCCCAGATTCTAGGATTGCAGGTGTGCAGCTAGCCACAGTGCAAAGACTTAAAATATCAGCGCTTTTGACTGTGTGTTCATGGTGGGGGGGGGGGAGGATGGAACCCAGGACCTCATGCATTTTGGTCCAATGCTCTACTACCATAAATGCATATGTCACAGAGACTCCTAACTGTGGAAGGAACTTTGTTTTTTTTTTTATCATCTGGATAGTGATTGATGATTGCCCCCCCCACCCGAGTTCAGTCTGCCTCTCTTCCTTTTCTCCCTCTCTTCTTGGCAACCACAAGAGGGCAGACTCCTCCGATGGGGTTTGAAGGGATTTCCTGAAGGTTAGGGCTCAACCCCTCAGCTTGGAATAAAGCAAGTGGCCACAGCTCTCAGGCCCCTGGTTGAGCCCAGCCATAAGATCCCCTTTGGGCTCAACCATTTAGCAGGTATGGCTTCAGGTCACGTGATCTTCTCTGGTTGGTTCTCTCTCCTGCCCACCCTACTCAGTTCTTGCCTCTTGCTTTGCGCACTTCTTGTCCTTCGGAAGTTGCTGTCTGGGAGACCTTGGCTGCCTGGTTCTTATCTTTAGTTACGCCTGCCTTGTTGCTGTTGGATGTACTTACTTCCACACAGTTGAGCTTCTGCCTCTCATTTCAGAACAATGCTTGCCGGGTCCCCTCCCCCACCCTCAGCATGAGCCTCTCCAGACACCTCATCGTAAGGCACACCTAGTTTCCCTGCTCACCGGTTCTGCCGGCCATCTCAACCAGAGACCCGCCTCAGAGGTAAAAATGGAATTATTCCATTCTTCTATACATCTTAAAGACGTCTTGAGCCCAAAGACGTTTGTTTACAGTCTACTTGTTCAGCCGCTTTCATCTTGCTTACTTTGATGTTAGCTTTGCTGGCGGATCTGGACACTGGCATATCTTGAGATTATATGCTATTTAGGCCCATCACTCGTTGCCAGAAATTCAAGGTCATCTAGCTCGGTGGCCACACCTGGGGATCAACACTAATCCCAGCAGAAGTCAGAGCTGAAATGAAGAAATGTAACTGTGCTTATCCTGAGCTAGCACCTGCATGCTTATGACCCTGAGGGAATTTCTCCGCCTGGTTACATAAGATGAGAAATCAGCCTGATGTTTGGGTAAATAACAGCAGCAAACCCATCAGGGACTTGAGGACCACACTAGCTCTTTTCTGAACCTTCTTGTAGCTCAACACCATGTTTATCTTAGAGTCACTTAAAAACCCTCCTATGTGGAGTTAGAGTGTCTCTTCTCTGTTCTTCTAGAAGAGCAGCCAACCAAACCACAGTCTGTGTTTGGACTGCACAGCCCAGCGCATTGGCCATCTGGTCCACCCCCATCCTGAAACATGAACTATGGTGGTTGTTTCCATGTGAACCGAAGACCCTTCATATCACATTGAAACGGGTGGGCCCTAGGAGGCTGGTGAACTCTGAGTCTGGGCACAGCATTAGGTCTGTGATGCCTGTGCAGGGAGACGGTCACAAAACTGTCAACAGATCTCCAGGTACTCAAGACCTCAAAGCCTGTGAAGAAGCTGTGTGTATGTGGGACATGTGCCTATGACCCCAGAGCTACAGAGGATGGGGCAGGAAGATCCTGAAAGCTTATTGGCTGGCTGGGCAGGTAGAACAGTGAGCTTTCAGGTTTGTGAGGGACCCTGTTGCAAGGCAATAAGGCAAAGCACCCTGGAGGAAGACACCTGACGTCCTGCCCTGGATGTGCAAGCAGGCACATGGGTGTGCACACGTTCACACTCACCTGCACTATGTAGACACAGACCACAAAAAAAAAAAAAAAAAAACCCAAACCACGTCGGTTGTCTACAGCCAGGTGGTGTGACATCTGTGACATCCTCAGGTGTGGGCAATGAGGCTGTGCTCATCCATGCTTTGTGGGTCACAGTAGACCCCACTTCTCATTGTAAAATGTGAGAGAGGGGTACATAAAATTTGATGGGAGTGTGAGATTTCTACCACTGTTTCTTTTCCTTCTTGGGCCCCATACCTGGTTGGCTCATTCTCATCCCCACTGAAGCACATCTTCAGATTCTTCACTCTGGGTACCACTCAAAGACTTTATGCTTCACATTGGATTCCTTCATCTGCCTTCCAGGGTTCCACAAGCTTGGAGAATCACAGTCCTGGGGTTGCATGCTGAGAGAGATGGAACTTCACTTAGGACCCAACTCAGTAACTTCCTCTTACGTCATCTCTCAGGTTATCCATCTCTGTCCTTGTAGATTCTAGCCTGCCCTCTTTAGACTTGCTTTATCAGTCAGGACATATATTTGGTGATTACCAGAGCCATGGGGAACTGCTTTGGGGTAGGATGACGAGTGCACACTTGACCTTGGCAGATGCAGCAACGTGATGGTAAGTCTAGGTAGAGCTGACAGGAATCTATAAGGATAGCTCCAGGAATGACAAAAGAGACCCGCAACCCTTTTAAAGCACAACCCCAGTGACTTAACTTCCTCCCACTAAGTCCCACCCACTAAGGGCTCTACTACCTTCCAATGGTGTCGTAGGATGGCTGTGAGTCCTTTAACGCCTGGACTGATGGGGAATGCTTCCTGGAACATGGAACCATTCAACGGAGGTTTTTGATAAGAGCCGTTGACAGCAAGTGAAGAGATGGAGGAGCCAGGCACAGGGAAGCCATCTTTAATCTCTGCTATATTGCCGTGAAGAGACACCATGACCACAGCAACACTTAGAAAGTATTTAATTGAGGCTTGCTTACAGCTCCAGGGTCTGAGTCCCTTGTTATCATGGCAAGAAGCATGGTGGCAGGCAGTGTAGGCACGGTGCTGGAGAAATAGCTAAGAGCTACATCCTGAGCCACGGGCCAAGAGACAGACAGAGCCTAGCCTGGTGTCTTAGTCAGGGTTTCTATTCCTGCACAAACAGCATGACCAAGAAGCAAGTTGAGGAGGAAAGGGTTTATTCAGCTTACACTTCCACATTACTGTTTATCACCAAAAGGAAGTCAGGACTGGAACTCAAGCAGGTCAGGAAGCAGGAGCTGATGCGGAGGCCATGGAGGGATGTTACTTACTGGCTTGCTTCCCCTGGCTTGCTCAGCTTGCTTTCTTATAGAACCCATGGCTACCAGTTCAGGGATGGCCCCACCCACAATGGGCCCTCACACCCTTGATCACCAACTGAGAAAATGCCCCACAGCTGGATCGCATGGAGGTATTTCCTCACCTGAAGCTCCTTTCTCTGTGATAACTCCAGCCTGTGTCAAGTTGACACACAAAACCAACCAGTACACCTGGAGTTTTGAAATCTCATAGCCCAGCTGCAGTGATCCACTTCCTTCAGTCTGTCCCTCCTAACACTAATCCTTTCATAGAGCTCTATGCCCTGGTGATTACTCATTTAAACAGAGGAGCCTATGGGGCCACTCTTCCTCAAATTACTGCAGCGGACATGAGCTCTCTGGGATCCTTGTTAATTTTTTTCTCCTCTTACATAGCACCTTTGTGTGGAACATATGCCAGACACATCTGTGAGACCCCCTTTGCCACTGCGGCACGTGAATGGATGCTGAGTTCCCGTCCCCCACCCTGCACCAAACTTCAGCAGGTGGGTGTGTCTCTGCTTTACCTTATACTCTCACAGGGCCACATGTGTCAGGCATGGAGCAGGTGCATAACCCACTTAATTGAGGTGAATCAAATCAGATCCTTTATCAAGATGCATAGAGTGTCCAGTTTCTGTATTATGATCTCAGGTCGTTGGGAGATGGGCTAGAGTCTGGGACAGAATACAGCAGAGAAACTGATGTGTGTGTTTGTGGTGTGTGTGTGTGTGTGTGTGTGTGTGTGTGTGTGAGTGTATGTGTGTGTGTGTGTTGTATTTTAAGATTTATTTATTATTATATGTAAGTTCACTGTCGCTGTCTTCAGACACACCAGAAGAGGGCGTCAGATCTCATTGTGGATGGTTGTGAGCCACCATGTGGTTGCTGGGATTTGAACTCAGGATCTTCGGAAGAGCTGTCAGTGCTCTTAACCGCTGAGCCACATCTCTCCAGTCCAACTGATGTGTTTATTGTCTGATTACCAACTAAGCTTCTGGGAGCTAGGAATGGGACTCCTTGGAAAAAGTCTCTTCTTTATGACTTTCAACTTTTCTCAGCGTCTCTGGATGAGGAAACACTGAGCAGGTAATAAATAGGGGGTTTTGTTTTGTTTTTTTGTTTTGCTCTTTGTTTGCTCCTTCTATGGTGCTGAGAAAAAACCTAGAGCCTACCACATGCTAGGCAAGAACTCTACTACTGATCAACCTCCCCAGCTCGGATGAACTATCTGTGAAGTACTGGTGCCCAGTGTGTAAAACAGCACTATTAAGTGTTCGAGAAGAAAAGAGTGAGTATCTCTGTTTCACCAAGTCTGCCAAACAGGTAGAATCTGCCCGCAGAATGTTTGTGGACTCCTTTGAGCAAAGGATTCCAAAAGATAGCACTGTCACACGGGAGACCCTCTGGTGCCGAGGGCCTATGTGCTGAGTCTCAGGCTGTGATGTGGTGGTTTCAATTCTCTCTTTTCCCATAGGATCATGGCACATCAACTTGACCTTCTCATAGGTGTGATCCTCATGGCCAGCCCCGTGTTAGAAATGTCTCCCTGTTCTTCTGATGGCCGGATAGCCTTATTCCGAGGCTGTAACCTTACCCAGATTCCCTGGGTCCTCAATACCACTGAGAGACTCCTGCTCAGCTTCAACTTTATCAGTGTGGTCATTACCACATCATTTCCACTCCTGGAGCGGCTCCTGCTACTGGAGCTGGGGACCCAGTATGAACCTTTGACCATTGGCCAGGAGGCCTTCAGAAACCTGCCCAATCTTCAGATATTGGACCTGGGCCTAAGCCAGATTGAAGTCTTGAGTCCGGATGCTTTTCAGGGACTGCCTCACCTCTTGGAAGTTCGGCTGTTTTCCTGTGGACTCTCCAGTGCTGTGTTAAGTGACGGTTACTTCAGAAATCTCAAGTCATTAGCTCGCTTGGACCTGTCTAGCAACCAGATCCGCAGCCTTCACCTCCATTCTTCATTTCAGGAACTGAATTCCTTAAGAGACATAGATTTTTCTTTCAACCAAATATTCACTTTATGTGAAGATGAACTCAGGCCTCTGCAGGGCAAAACACTGTCTTTCTTTGGCCTCAAATCAACTAGCCTCTTCAGCAGAGTCTCTGTGGTCTGGGAGACGTGCAGGAACCCTTTCAGAGGCATGAGGCTAGAAACTCTAGATCTTTCTGGAAATGGCTGGACAGTAGCCATCACTGGGAACTTCAGCAACAGCATCCAGGGAAGCCAGATTTCCTCTTTGATTCTTAAACACCACATCATGGGTTCTGGCTTTGGCTTCCAAAACATCAAAGATCCTGACCAGAGCACATTTGCCAGCCTGGCCAGGAGTTCGGTGCTACAACTGGACCTTTCACATGGCTTTATCTTCTCCCTGAATCCCCGACTGTTTGAGACACTGAAGGATTTGAAAGTTCTGAACCTTGCCTTCAACAAGATAAACAAGATCGGAGATAATGTATTTGGTGGACTTGACAGCCTCCAGATCCTCAATCTATCCTACAATCTTTTGGGAGAACTCTATAATTCCAACTTCTACGGGCTTCCTAGAGTAGCTTACCTTGACCTTCAAGGGAACCACATTGGGATCATTCAAGACCAAACATTCAGATTTTTAAATACATTACAAACCTTAGATCTCCGTGACAATGCTCTTAAAACCATTGGTTTTATTCCAAGCATAGAGCTGGTCCTCCTGGGCGGTAATAAGCTGTCCCATTTGCCACACATCCAACTTACAGCCAACTTCATAGAGTTATCTGAAAACAGGCTAGAAGATCTGTCTGACCTCTATTTCCTCCTGCGGGTTCCCCAGCTCCAGTTTCTCGTCCTAAATCAGAATCGTCTTTCATCGTGCAAGGCGGTCCACGCCACTTCAGAGAACACAAGCTTAGAACAGCTTTTCCTTGCAGAGAATATGCTACAGCTTGCCTGGGAGACCGGCCTCTGTTGGGATGTTTTTAAAGGCCTTTCCCGCCTCCAAATCCTCTACCTGAATAATAACTACCTTAATTTCCTTCCACCCGGAATATTTAAGGACCTGGTTGAGTTACGGGTACTCAGTCTCAGCGCTAACAAGCTGACCGCGCTCTCTCCGGGCAGTTTACCTGCTAACTTAGAGAGGCTTGATATATCTAGAAATCAGCTTTTCTCTCCTGATCCCGGTTTGTTTTCTTCGCTTCATGTCTTGGACATAACTCATAACAAGTTTGTCTGCGACTGTGAGCTTAGCACTTTTATCTTCTGGCTCAACCAAACCAACGTCACCCTGTTTGGCTCTCCTGCAGATGTGTATTGCATGTACCCTAACTCGCTGCTAGGGGGCTCCCTCTACAACATATCCACCGAGGACTGCGATGAAGAAGAAGCCATGGGGTCCCTAAAGTTTTCCCTTTTCATCCTGTGCACTGTCACTTTGACTCTGTCCCTTGTCGTCACCCTTGTACTCATAAAGTTCCGAGGGGTCTGTTTCCTGTGTTATAAGACCGTCCAGAAGCTGCTGTTCAAGGACAAGGTCCAGAATTTAGAACCCGGTACGTACAGATATGACGCCTACTTCTGCTTCAGTAGCAAAGACTTTGAATGGGCACAGAATGCTTTGCTCAAACACCTGGATGCTCACTACAGTTCCCGAAACAGGCTCAGGCTGTGCTTTGAAGAAAGAGATTTCATTCCGGGGGAAAACCATATCTCCAACATCCAGGCGGCCATCTGGGGCAGCAGAAAGACTGTGTGTCTAGTGAGCAGACACTTCCTTAAGGATGGTTGGTGCCTGGAAGCCTTCAGGTATGCCCAGAGCCGGTGTCTGTCTGACCTCCAGAGCGTTCTCATCGTGGTGGTGGTGGGATCGCTGTCCCAGTATCAGCTGATGAGACATGAGACCATCAGAGGGTTTCTGCAAAAGCAGCAGTACTTGAGGTGGCCTGAAGACCTCCAGGATGTTGGCTGGTTTCTCGAGAAACTCTCTGGATGCATACTAAAGGAAGAACAAGGAAAGAAGGGAAGCAGTTCCATTCAGTTGCAAAGCATAACAACGGTTTCTTAGTGGAAGGAGCGCTGTGCAAGCTACTGTTCTTAATGGAAGGAGCGCTGTGCAAGCTACTGTAAACAACTCTCCACACTGTATGTGCATGGCTGTCGGGGGGTCCTTCCCAGGAGTAAGGACCTATTTTTGACTATGAAAACAACATCAATCTCTTGATTTTCATGTCAACAGGGTGCTTTGTCTCACTGACTTCCAAATGGGAAGTAATAGGTCCAGAGAACAGCAGCCTCCTCTAAGGGCTCCCACCTACTATTGATTTCCTTTCAGGCCCAATAACACCGTCCTGTTGCGTACTGCCTCCCTCCCCCGCCCCCAGACAGACTTTGGGAGAAGTTACAGGTGGCTTCATCTTTCTGTGCTGTTCAGTTCAAAAGCTACTTGAGGATCCTGAGTTCTTAATGCTCTGTAGAACATGGGCAGACGAGATGGGTCCTTCTCTGGCCATAGGTGTGAGGCCGGTGCTGAGGACTGTTCACTCCACCTAAGTGTATAAATGATAAGAAGATGGACAGACAGACGGATGGCAGCAGCCCCATTGCTGTGGCCAGAATGCACTTACTTCCTGTTCTGACCCTGCAGGCCCAGCTTTTGCGGGCCATAGCCATGTTCTGCATGGTACCTCTCACCCTGGCCTTCATACCCTTTCACAACTTAGCACCAGCCTGCCCTTCTTTCTTCCCCACAACTAGACAATGGCCGTTCATCAGCTACACAACAGCTACAAAAAGGCTGTGGAGTTCACACACTGATTCCTTACTGAATTCTGATTCCTTGGTTTCCTAGCTGTGTAAGTTGAGTGTGCTATACCAAGGCTGGGCCTCAATGTTCTCTCCTGTAGGCCAAACAACATCTACCTCATAAGTATGCTGTGCATGGCCGTTGGCCGGGAAGGTCACGGCTTGTCTGATCTTTTCCTTAATTGCCCGAGTGAGCCCAGGAGAAGAAGCATACCCAGAGAGACCTCTGGAGTCTGTAGTGATTTCTTTGAATTTATATTTTTTTCAATTCTAAAAAAAGATGTATGTATATTTTGCATTATAATCCTTTCCATGTGTTTACTAATATAGCAATGTTTCTTTGCAAAAACATTAAGAAACTTTTAACCAAAGACTATGTGTCACAGTACCCTAGCCTCTCATTCAGACTCCTCCACATCCAGTTACTGCCAGGCCAGCGGATGCAAGATTAACACATGGAAGGGAACTCAGCCCCTCAAGGGCCACTCCCGTACCCTCCCCATGACAGACGCTCACATACCAGCTTCTTTGACCCATGTGTCTGAGCTTACCCTACAGTCAGCAGTATATTTGTCTTTATGCAAACAACATACAATCCCACTCTACTTCCTTTTTCCTGAAATGTTCTCCAGTATCTTTCTACCCATTCCACACGTCCTTTGAAATCCACAAAGCCCCCATGAATCCTCTAACCCTTTCCTTTCTTGAGAACTCTTGGTACAGTATCAATTATTTCTAGTCTAGGACTGACTCTGTCTGCCCCTCTGGGCCGTAAACTCCATGAGGAGAGGCCCCGTGCCCGCCCTCACTAATCATAACATCACACTTGACTGGGGCCCACTCAGGAGTCCACCACCTGAACATCCTGCCCAAACTTCTTTCTCCACCAACTCCCCATGGTACATTTCCCCATGGTAGCATGACTGCTTCTTCCTGGTGGCCTCAGGTTTCTGTCGCTGGAGTGTATGCAATAATGTGTTTGGTGTAAGACAGGACACCCCAACTGTGAACCCTGCTGGCAGGGCCTTTGTTGTTTCCCTGTTTGTCCTGGGCCCAGGGTGGGGCCTGGTCCATAGTAAGTTCTTAATAAATACCTGAAGTGTGTGGTGATACAGCCTTGCTCATGGGTTGGTGTAGTTGTCCTCGCTCTTAGATCTCAGGGAGGGGGAGGGCAGGGTTTGGCAGTGAGAGTGACACCCTCAGAGAAAATTAAGGCAGGAGGAAGATGCTATAGGCTTGGGGAAGCGCTGGGCTTCACTGTGTGGTATGGAGCTATTGGAAGGGACTGCCCCATTTAAGAGCAGTCAAGAACTGTGCTGGAATTGAGGAATGGGTGTGGGGAAGCCGGGAAACAGCCCCAGGTCAGCCATGGAAAATACCATCTTTTGATCCTTGTTCTGAGGGGTACAGCAAAACTGGACCCCAGCCTTTCTGCCAGGGACAGTTACAAGCACAGCTCCTGAAGACTAAGGAAGGCAACACTGGGTGGGTCATTCTCACTACACTGTCACTCATCAACTTTGACTCTGTACACACTGTGGGATGACCGTGATCTTCAGAGATCTCCGCAGAGCCTCTCCCTGGAACGAGATAGCTCTGTACCCGCTGAAGAAGGCCCGATCTGGGAGAGCATAGACCTGCGGCTCCGTAGATCCACCTTCTCTCTTTATTCTCTTCCCACCTCTGTTCTAAGCATGCTTTCCCGACACTTTGGACTTCCACTTTTCTCTAAAGCTCCCCTGAATGCAATGTGGGTGCCTGCCTGTCTGTCTGACCTCCCTCTGACTTAACACCGCCTCTCTCTCTCTCTTTCTTCTTCTTCTTCTTCTTCTTCTTCTTCTTCTTCCTCTTCTTCTTCTTCTTCTTCTTCTTCTTCTTCTTCTTCTTCTTCTTCTTCTCCAGTCTGCTCCCCCGCCCTCCGGCACCTGCTGAGATGCTCAACCCGCCTGCCCTGAGGGTTTTTTGTTGTTGGTGGTGGTTTTTTTTTTTTGGTTTGGTTTGGTTTTAAACTATAAAAAAAATTGTTCTCAAGCTAGAAGAAGGAGGAGGAGGAGAAGAGGAAGGAAAGAAAGGAAGGAAGGAAGGAAGAAGAGAGAGAGAGAGAGAGAGAGAGAAGGATTTCACTGCTCAGCAAGAAAACAGAAGGCTATTTGTTCTCTTTAGCCGCTAGAGGAATAAATTACAACCACCTTGGTGTGGTGCTCCCCACCCACCTGAATAGTCAAAATCAAGAGGACTAGCAGTACCAAACAGTGAGAAAGATACGGAATGATGGGCACTCCTGGGTTGGTAGGAAACATGTAAATTAGCATCTTTTCAGAAAGCCAATTGTCACTTCCTGAATGGACGTATGGCCCCACGCAGAGCAGAAGTGTGTGCCTATTCCACCAGATGCTCTGCTGTCATTATTTACAGTAGCCAATACAGGAAACAACTTTCTGGTCCATTAGCCATACATGAACAGACCGTGGTCATTGATAACCACACAGGAACTTCAATCGTTGAAATTATCCATAACCACAGGTGCCCATCTCACAGAGATGCTGGCAGTGAAGAATAACGATTATGTATGAAGTCTTTAAAAAAAGACAGCACTCACTTCTGGTGACAGTGTTGACAACAGCCACCTCTGAGGCTTGTCGAGGGGACTCCGAGATGCTGGGTGCGTTCCGTGTCTTCACCTGGCAGCAGTGACCAAGTGTGTGCCTTTGTGTGGATGCAGTTTCTGTGGACTCATGGATATGTTTGCTGTTCTCCCAGATCTTATTCTGCAGTTTAAAATCAGAGAAGCTTAAATAGCAGGAACATTTTTATCATGTCTGCAGAACAGATGGGCAATTACCTCATCTCACAAACACTTTAGTTTTGGGGGGGAAAGCCCTCGGGTATCATTGTGTTTCCCTGTGCTGACTCCACCCAGACAGTGATTTCTCTACTTTGGGGAGATCACTAGGTTATAAGAGGACATAAGCTTTCATTATGCATACTTGATATTACCCTTTTTCTTTCTACATTTATTTGTTTGTTTGGTGTGTGTGTGTGTGTGTGTGTGTGTGTGTGTGTGTGTCTTGCGCACACCACGGCATATGTATGGTGATCAAAAGGCAACTTGTGGAAATCACCTCTTTCCTTCCACCATGTGCACGATGGGACTTGAACTCAGGTCCTCAGGTCTGGTGGCAAACTCCTTTACCCACTGAGCTACCACTGAGCTATCTCATTGGCTCCTTTGATACTATCTCTGATTTAACACTATATATGTATTTTGTTAATAAGTCTTTAAATAAGCAAAATAAAATCAAGATAATGATAATGTCTGTCTGTAGAAGACAGAGAATATAACATTTATCATCCAGAATGTATTTTATGTATTTATTTTATTTTTTTCTTGCAAGACAGAACCTTACTTTGTAGCCCCGGCATATGCATACAAGCATATGCCGCCACAATGGCTAGTAATTTTTAAATTAAACAAGCGAGGTAGGACAGTTATTTCAGCTGATGAGCATATGTGAACAAATCATACAGGGCTGGCAAGGTGGCTCAGCAGATAAAGGAATCTGCTGTGAATCCTGGTGGTGTAAGTTCGATCCCTGGAAACCTATTCACAGATGGAAGGAGACAGCTGGCTTCATAAAGCTGTCCTCTGACCCCTACATAAACCTGGCACAAACCTACATACATATACCATCTAAGTCCACACATACACAACAATAATAAATGATCTTTAAGATTTTATATGTGTGTGTAATATATATGTGTGTGTATATATATATATGTATATATAAAATCTTTGTTTTCCTTGAGATTAAAGGGATTTTAAATTTGTTTTACTTAGCAATTAAGTATCTTATTTTTCATGAGCCACAAGACCTCTCATTTAGATACAGCCTTACAGAAATTCGGCAGTTTTATTTTACAGAAAATTCCATGGAAAGAACTCGCTAAGGCTGTTGCGGTCCTATTGGGGAGTATGGCCCAGGCAGGTCAGACAAGGCAGCTTTATTCCTGAAACAAGGGGCTCTGGTCCAACCGGCTGGAAATCGTACTTCTTTTCCCAATTCAGGCTACAGGGCTCTATTTTCCCATCTCCTCCCCAGGAAGGCCACCTCGGTGAGATGTGATAAAAGCCAATGACATCACGTCTCGCTGGGGCTCCACCTCACTGCGGGAAGCAGGTGCTTTGGCAGAGAGGAGCGCTGGCCTTTTTTCCTGCTGTGATGACCTGGGTTTGCTGCTCAAGGAGTCCTCGGGGCCTAACACTCAAGGCTGCCTGTATGGTTTCTCCAATGACCTGGGCTGTTAATGCCTGACTCTTGGCACATTACCCAGCTGCAGCTGTGTTTTATAGCCAGCATCTTCCAAGCCTGCAAGTCATGCCAAGCCTGGAGGGATTTACACAAGTAAGTCACCATCGCTGTGACCCTTGCAAAGATGAGAGAAGCCTTTGGGAGAGGGAACTAGAAATCCCCACTTGTACTTGGAAGTAAGACATCCAGCCAAGAGGCCATGCCGGGACTCAGGAGCGGGTATGGGTGTCGACAGGCAAAGGCATCCCTCTTGCCTCTCTCAGGTGGAAATTATGAAGCAAGCCTTGGAGTGCTCACAGGCCCTTCCCCAGAGACATTCACAGAGGTTTGGAATGGGAGAGCCCCAGGTGTCATTCTTCTGACTCCTTTGTCATCTGTGGAACTTAAGGGTTAGGGTTGTGGTCACTGCTTTTACCTAAGTTACCAATATGGCTCAGCTGCAAGAGCATTTGTTCCCAAGCCTAATGACCATAGTTCTGTCCCCAGGCCCCATGTGATGGAAGAAAAGAAACAATTCCCACAAGCTGCCCTCTGACCTCCGCATGCATGCTTGCTGCATGGGTAGATACACATTGCAATATTCTCATGTGCGCACACACACACACACACACACACACATACACACACACATACACACACTAAATATACAACACATGCTGTGGAGAGACAGACCTACGCTGTGTAAGTTGGCCGTCTGGCTCTCTGGGCTCCTGGGTCTGCCTCGTGCCTCCCTGGTCGGGACACACATGCTTAGTCCCTGAGATGAAGCCACCTCTCTTAAAGATCCCAGTAACACCCCTGGAAATCTGACAATGGAATCACTAAGCTATTCTGAGAAATACAGTACAATAGACAACCTTTCATGCTGAGTGCCTGCTGCCTCTCTTGTTATCCTCTTTCTGGCCAGGAGGAAACTCTCAGAAACTTTTCTGGGACTGACAGTGGTGGAGGACTGCAGCCTTCCACCTTAGCCCATGATAGCATCTTGCCGAAGCCCTCGGGCTCTCCGCTACGGAGAGAAGGAACCAGCCTTTATTACGCTCCTTTCTGTTAGGCTCTATTTCTAGGACACTCAGGTACACAATCTCACTGCAGTCACATGACTGGGTCAGGGCTGGTGGACAGGACCCCGTTCCGTAGAGAAGGGGGTTGAGAATAAGAGGCCTGAGCAGCTTCCTAGTGGATGATACAAGCCTGGATTTCTCTGGCACTTGGCCTGCCCTTCCTCGGCTCCTGGTGGGCTCTTTGCTGGGATGTGGGTCCCTGAATCCTTCCTCACTGTTGGGAGGTGTTAGGGCTCCATTCTCGGAAAGCAGCAGCCACCCCAGATCTCAGAGGCCTGAAGACAGCCCCTGCCACTCTGCCCTTTCTCTCTTTCTCACTATCTGATCGGAACCCTATTGAGGTCCACCAAGCTGTGACCTCCAGGTATTCAACATCTTAATGAAGACGACGAGGGGTCTTACAACTGACCTGTTCTAAGATGCGGGAAGTAGGGCCTGGAAAGTCGCACACGCGGAAGGTCTTGACCCTAGATTCCCATAAAGCTTGCCAAAATATCACTTGCCCCAGAGTTTTGTGTGGACACTTGGGATCCTACCCGTGTATTCTAATTACTGTTCCATATAGAAGATTGAGGGATACTTCCAACAAAAATCCAGTCACCTTGACCCATAGCGTAAAAACAAACGAACAAACAAACAAAAAACAGTCTCCTGTAGCCCAGGCTAGCTGGGAATGAGCCTGAACTTCTCATCTTCCTGCCTCCATCTCCCAAATGCCGGGGTTGCAGGCATTTGGCACCATGCCTGCTCTGTGAAATGCTGCAGTCCCAATCCTGGACCTCGCTGCTATACACCCAATCCACTGCTTGGCTTCTGACGCCGGTCCTGAGCGTGCGAAGTATCCAGCAGGGGGCACTGTGGAGACGCTCGGGAGAGTGAGCGGCCAACCTCAGTGCTGTCCGCCCAGCCCTCTGCACCACCCTCACCACCACCCTTGCAGTGAAGGTTGGGTGACTCATTAGCGCAGTCACGTGTCTGAGCTATCCAGATCCTGCTGGAGAGATGCCCTGCTGGAGCATCTGCAGAGAGCCTGCTCTTTGTCTGCTAGACCCTGTTTCATTTCTGCCTGCCGTGGTCAGCACAGGCTGTCTGGCACCTGTGAGCCATGTTTGTAAGGGAAGGAGGGAGAGCTACCAGGAGCTGCGGCGAGAGGGAGGGTGGAGGTCAGAGTAATCATCAGAATCGATTCCGAGCTAATCCTTTAGACTTGGTCTTAAGAACAAGGAGATGCCATTGAACGGTGGTAAGCTGAGCGGACACTACCCCGCGATTAGTATTTTGAAGACATAATCCCTCTGCAGTTAAGGCTAGGCTTCGAGGATACTACACAGAACGGAGGATTTTACTTAATCGAGTTGTGTTAGGAACTCAGGCAGCTAGAGGTGAGGACAGAGAAAACTACATCCCAGCAAGTGGAAGCCCGGGACTCTAAGCTGGCCTGGGGTTGGGGAGCCATGGCTGAGCTCAGGAATGGGGTGGTGCTCCGGGGTTGCGGAGTGAAGCCAGAAGGTTACAAAGGGGCCACGGTTGATGGAGGGCATAGGATGCCATCCATGTGAAGGATGTGGTGCCCTGGCTTCTGCTGCCTGCCTGTGGCATTGGCATCCTGTGAGACCTGAGCTCGTGGGACTCATGTGGGTCAGTGGGGGAGCTCACAGAGCTCTGTAGCACCCGCACACAGTGTACTGCTAACTGTGGCTGCTGTCCCCAAACCAAGCGGCTACTGCACTGTCAGGAAGTCAGGCAGGTGGGACTAGGAGATAGAGGAGGGGCTGAGGAAGCACCGACCTTTTGTGAGGAGCACCGGACTCCTTACCCGAAGGTGCGGAGAAGTCACTGAGAAATTAAGACATTTTGACCAAAGTGAGGAGATTTAAAGAAGGAGGGGTCCAAGCGGAGTCACAGGAACTAGAGCACAGAGTGGGCTGTGGAAAAGTGGTGACTTGGGATCAGAGGCCCTGATCCAAGAGAAGCTATGAGCTTCTGCTCCTGAGGGGTGAGGCTTCTGCTAGAGAGAGCTTGAGGAGTCCTAGGGATGGAGGGAGAGGCAGGAGCTTTAGGAAGAGGAGAGGAGCCAGAGAGTGAAGGGGAATCCAGGAAAAGATGGTTGGTTAGAGAGCAGAAGTGAAGCTGAGAGACTGAGATGAGTGAAGATGTGTGTGGACCGTGACAGAAGCCACATAGAAGCCAAGAGGTCATCCTAAAACTGACACTGAAAATAACTGGGAGTCATAGATGGATGGACGGTGTATTAGTTTGAGTTTTACTGCTGTGAACAGACACCAATGGCCAATGCAAGTTTTATAAAAGACATTTACTTGGGGTTGGCTTACAGGTTCAGAGGTTTAGTCCATTTTCATCAAGGCAGAAGCATGGCAGCATCCAGGCAGGCATGGTGCAGGAGGAGCTGAGGGTTCTCTGACTTTATCCAAAGGAAGCCAGGAACAGACTGGGCATCTTCAGGCATTTAAGAGGAAGATCTCTAAGCCAAACCCTACAGTGACACACTTCCTCCAACAAGGCCACACCTTCTAATAGTGCCACTCCCTGGGACAAGCATATACAAACCATCACAGACGGGTAGGGGTGAGGGTCTGTGGATGGGCGAATGAATGGGAGAATGGATGGATGGATGATGAGTGGATGGATGGGGTGGTAGGTAGATGGAGGTGGGTAGATTGGATGGATGGATGGATGGATGAATGGATCGATGGATGAATGGATGAATCAATGGATAGATGGATGATGACTGTATGGATAGGGGCAGTGGGTAGATGGATAGGTGGGTAGATTGGATGGATAGATGGATGGATGAATGGACAGATGATGGGTGGATGAATAGATAGATTGAATGGATGGATGGATGGATGGATGGATCAATGGATGGATCAATGGATGGATCGATGGATGATGGGTAGATGGATGGGGTGGTGGGTAGATAGGTAGATGGATGGTAGGGGGTGGTAGAGATGGATGGATGGGTGGACTAGAGGGACAGATGGATGGATTGGATAGATGGGTGGATGGGTGGTTGATGGGTAGATGAATGATCATTGCCAAGTACAGCATGGAAATCCCATAAGGGAAGGCCAGGGAAATGGTCCTGTCGACCTTGGCTATGGGGCGGTTACTGGTGAACTCAGAATGAGAGAAAACTGTGTACGGTGTGTGAGAGGGTGACAGATGTGGCCAGAAGCACAGATTATCTCCCACAACAGGCAACTTTGACCAAGTGATGGAGGAGATGTAGGAGGGAGATTTGAGTGAAGAGGAGGTGATGTTTGTTCTGAGATAGACGAATCTTAAGATGTTCAAATAGGGTGGAGAGGGCTGAGGGCTCGGGGGACAGAGGAGGTCCTTGGTCGGCCGCAGATAAGAAAATGCGTGTGGGTGGAAGGACCCCGGGGCCCTAATCCAGGAGGGAGCTGAGGGAACCTCACACGAATGCTCAGACCCACGTCCATAGACAAGGTCATATGGATTATTTTTAACTTGAATTAACAAAAGCAAAGACACAAGTCTTCATAACGCTGACCACTGCCTCGCTGTCGAGAAACACATCTATGCTGTTTGCTATGACGCTCTAACCCATGTTTCTTCCTGCACAGAGTAGACGCCTGTGCCTGAGCGAAATCACTATTTTGTATATTCCCTTATGCTTTACAACACTGGAGATTGAATGTAGCATCTCTTTCACACCAGGCAAGTTCTCTACCCTTGAGCTACATCCCCAGCTTCTCTTTAACCCCCCCCTTTTTTAAAGACTTATTTATTATATGTTAGTACACTGTAGCTGTCTTCAGACACTCCAGAAGAGGGCATCAAATCTTGTTATGGATGGTTGTGAACCACCATGTGGTTGCTGGGATTTGAACTCAGGACCTTTGAAAGAGCAGTCGGTGCTCTTAACCTCTGAGCCATATCTCCAGTCTTAAAAAAAGCCTTTTGAGCTAGCATCACCCCAAGTTGCCCAGACTGGCCTTGAACTCACAACTCTCCCACCCCAGCTTCCCGATTAGCTTTCTGGGCTTACAGACCTGCAATGCCAGGCCTGACTTTCATTTGTTTTCAATAAACTTTCTCCATCAGCGACGTGTGTGTGACACATATAAAAGTCCATCTTGTTTCTAGTTTCAGTTGGGAAAATTAAATCCTCCAGATCTGTAATGGAAAGAAACGGTCACTTCTTGTAAGAACCCAGCGTGGAGGGGAACAGTCAGTGCATCACACGTTCATGTGTTTATCAGGTGGGGACATAATTGACACTACAGCGAATGCTCTGGAATTCATTCGTTCTCCCTCAGCTCCCTCCTCATTAATTGCACTCGACTTCTTTGGAAAGAAATTTTTCCTTGAAGTGTTCCATCGTCTGACTCAGGCTTGGAGCGAATCTTTTGGGGGTTGTAAAGGGGGGGGGGGAGAGAACTAAGCTAAAATTGCTTCAACAGTTTCTGACTGATGGGATGTTGGAAAACACATGCGCGCTCCCCTTTCTCCCCAATTTTAAAGAGAAGAACGACAAAAAAAGAAAAAAAATACTGATCTATTTTTACACCCATGTTAAGTCACCAGCTGTGGAGCTATAAACCCCAAGCTTGGCGAGGCTGGGGCTGACATCTTTGAAGAGGTAAACCCAGCTGGCTGGAAGCGAAAAGGCCGCGGCCATTACAAAAGTTGAAAACCCTACATCCCGAGCCTACAGAGAGAAACCTTTCCTACCCAGAATTGAAGCAAAGCTCGTTAGAGGAGCCAGGCTCAGAAGCTTCAGGGGTGTTGCCAGATAGATGCTGGTTCTGTCCATCAAAAACCACCCAGAAGAAAAAGAAGCGAGGTAACACTCAGGGCTTGGCAGCAGGACTGGAGAAGCACACCCTCCCACCGACTCTGGAAACAATAGCGGGTTGCTGGGCAGTGGTGGCGCACGGCTTTGACCCCAGCACTTGGGAGGCAGAGGCAGGAGGATTTCTGAGTTTCGAGACCAGTCTGGTCTACAGAATGAGTTCCAGGACAGCCAGGGCTACACAGAGACACCCTGTCTCGAAAAAGGAAAAAAAAAATAGCAGGTGATGTTTCTGGACCCACGGACATTTTACGTCTGCATTTGAAGGCACACACAGTGCACTCCCAGTCCGATTTATGGGAGATGTGGGTGGCAAACCTGAGAGAAGGACGAAGAGGCCGTTGGATTTAATTTCCTAAATGTACCCACAAGTTCTAATAGCGCAGCTCACCCTCTTAACACGCCTCAGATATATTCAAGGACAGACTCTGATGCCAATCTCCTGACAAGAAAAAGAGGGATTTGACCAGATTAATCTGAAATGTGAAAAGAGATCTCGCGCATATATGAGTTTAGGGTGAGGTATCCCCTGGGGAATAGAAAGCACCAGAAATTCTGTAGAATATGGGGCTGAGAGCAGTGGACCCAAATAATCTAATCACCGTTGGAGCTGGTCACCTCTCCAAGGTCAGTTTCTTCTTGCCAGGGCTATTGTGATACCCGTTAAAAAGTATAAGCTTAGTGGGAGCTGCATGTAGCCAGATGGCAGAGGTAGCCAGCCTACTCGGGTCTCAGTTTTCTAGTGTGTAAAATGGGGATGAGAGCTGGGAGTGGAGCTCAGTTGGTAGAGTGCTTGCCTAGCATACGGGGAAACCCTAGGTTTGATCTCCTGGCACCACATGAACCATGTATGATGGCCTGCACCTGTAATGCCAGTCCACAGGAAATGGAGGCAGAAAGACCAGGAGTTCAAGGTCACTCTTGGCTACATAGCAAGTTCAAGGCCAGTCTGTGCTATGTTAGACTCTTGGCATTTAGAGAGAGAGGGAGGGGGAGGGGAGAGGGAGAGGGAGAGGGAGGGAGAGAGAGAGAGCTCGCACCAGGCTACCAGGCATCCTCAGGCTCAGAACCTGCCTTTCTCAGCATGAGCGATCAACTAATAAATACACAACAGAGTTTGTAAACTATGAAGTCCCACGAAAAAATATTGGTTTGCTTCATGAATACGTAGAACATAAAATCCCGGGCTTTGTGAGAGAGTGTTGTATGTATGCCTACCTAGTGGCACATGCGTACTGAGATCGGGCTGTCTCTCTTTAAATCATAGCAGGGCTCTTCACCCTGCGGCTTGAACATGAGCGCTGACAAAGATTCTCGCTTCTTTCCTTGCCACCAAACCCTGTACTCCACGGGGACAAGTTCTGGGTTCCCTCTCTGCCTTGTAGAATCCAGTCTGTGCAAAGTCCTGTTACATCAGCTTGGAGATCTCCCCGAGTCCCTGCTTCAGGACTTTCCCTATTCAAGCTTGTCTTCAACAAGAATCCTACCCAGCCATTCTGACAACCTCTCCTCAAGCTGATGAGCCCTGATCCTAATGTTCCATTCACCAACAGCACCCTGCTTCTCAGTTGTAAATCCCCCGTGTTCTTGTCGGAGTCCCTGAAGCTCCGTCCCTGTCCTGCCATGATGACGGTCCCCGAGGAATACAGACTGTCTCATTCTAAAGAAGGATCACAAGCCTCTCTTTTTTTAACCAAACACTAAGAATCACAGAGCCCTCTCAGGCCATTGCTACCGGCAGCGGCAAATCTCCTGTAACAAGGGATAGCCAGTATCATGACTGGGTTTTGAGCTCATGGCTGACACCTCTTTCTTGGTCTCCAGGAACTCACACACTTGGTTCCGGGAACAGGCTCAAACAGGGTTCCTCTCCATCTCCCCCCAACTGCCCTTCTTGGCCTGGTAAGTTTCCGTGCTCCCAGTTCTCTCCCACGTGCCTCCACCCCCACGTGGCCCCTCTCCAACCCCACCCTCATTCTCCCAAAGCTTCCTCTCCTCTGAAGGGACCATTTATTTGTCTCCCAGCATGCTGCTGGCTCCAAGGCTGTGTCACAGGATCGAGATTAGGGACTCACTGTTGTCTAAAATGTCACCATCCATCTCAGGCACCCTGTGGTCAGGCGCTGTTATCATTTGCTTTGAGCAGGATTTATTAAGTGGGAAGAGATTCTCCAGTAAAGTCCATCTTTGGTGTCTAAACAGCCCCTCTGAACAGCCTGGCTGAGATCAGACTGTGGGGCCCAGTGTTTCAATCCTTTCCAAGGGCTTGGATCTAAAAGGACATTTGGAACCTTCTAGTAACTTCCAGATCCTCAAGGGCGTGACCAGAGTTTTGGGGAAAGGGGAGAATATGAAGGACCTTAGAGAGGAACCCCTCCAAAGTTGAAAAAAATGTCCATGAGTTTTTCCTACTTCTTACTCTCTGGTCACTCAGGTCGTGTTTGGGGGAGTGGGGCGGGGGCGCGAGAGGGGGGCTGGGAGGAGGAACTGGAAAGCTGCCATTTGGTTCTAAAGTATCCCCTCAAAGCCCTTGTGTGGCTGGACATGGTGGTGCACACTTCTAATTAACACCTGGGAGGCAGACACAGATTCCTAAGAGTTCAAAGGTCAGCCTGGTCTACAAAGCAAGTTCTAGGCCAACCAAGGCTACTTAGTAGGACCCTTTCTCAAAACAAACAAAAACCAATGTGTTGAAGGTTTGGCCAGCATCCCATGGTGGTACTAAGAGCTGGTGAAATCTCTAGGTCGTGGGGCTAGCAAGGGGAAGTTAGGACATTGGGGAACACCCTTGTGGGGAAGGGGTGGGGTGAGGACCCTTGGTTCTTCACCCCTGTTCTTTGGGGTTTTTTTTTTTTGTTTTATTTTTAGTTTTTGTTGTTGTTGTTTATTTTGTTTTATTTTATTTTATTCTGCCACATGTTTCCACCACCTTGTAGCCTAAAGCAACAGGCAAAGGTAAGCAAGGACTGAGACCATCGGAGGCAGCGAAAGGAAATAAATAAACTTTGTTCTTTATAACTTGGTACTCAAGTGTTTAGTCACAGTGGCGGTGGGAATCTGACTAATGCAGTTTCCAACCCTGAGCTAATGCTGTTGTGAAGGACAGTGAAAGAGACAGGCACACCCTTCCTGCTGCCTTAGGTGTGCTCGAGTAGTGTGTACAGAGCACTGTGGGTGGGTGGGGGTGGGGAGGACCAGACTAGGACTCGCATGTGTCCATTATTGGCTGAACGCTGACAAGCACCAGCTAGGGAGGTGAGCTGGCTGTGTAGCAGTTAAGAAGTCGTAGAAATCACTTACTTCACGCTTGCCGGAACCGTGCATGGAAGAGGGGCCATGAGTTGGCCCTGGAGGGGTGAGCAGACAGTAGATCACTGGCTCCCCTGCAGCCCCTCCATAGTACC
This sequence comes from Tokudaia tokunoshimensis, assembly GCA_036184795.1. Taxonomy (NCBI): domain Eukaryota; kingdom Metazoa; phylum Chordata; class Mammalia; order Rodentia; family Muridae; genus Tokudaia; species Tokudaia tokunoshimensis. The sequence goes on along the minus strand of BTHU01000013.1, from coordinate 12,483,975 downwards.
CAACCTTGCCCCAGAACCATTCTGCATGTCTCCACATGGTTTCTGCAACACACATCTGACTATAGTCAGGGATGAATAAGGGAGAACACACAATGTCTTTCCAGGAAGACAAAGGACATTTCCTGGAACTCTGCATCCCAGGACCCCAGGCTCTACCTCTGCAGAACCAGGGTTGATGGCAGTGTTCTGGGAGGCACACTGCACGGAGAGGACAGGGCAGGATCAAGGGATGAGAAGGCACTGGAGGGGCCCCTTGCTAGCAGGGGTCTGGCCAAGGTTGGTCCACACCTGCCGTCACCAGTCCCCATGCCCGTAAGAGCCTCCTGCCTCTGTGGGTGTCACACTCAGAGTTCTTCCCGGCTTTGTCGTGAGCTAGCCTTTCCCTTCTGGTTGGAAGTCCCTCTATTGCCTGGTGTCCTGCTGATGAGCCCTATCAGGCACGTACCCCGGGGGCCTGGAACAGGAGTGGGAAGAGCATTAGGCTTCGCGACAGGAGCTGAAGCCTCACCTTTTTAACCTTCTAAACAGCTCAGGTGAACTTCAGCCCCTACAGAAAATGCCCCCCCCCCACAGTTGACAATTTTAAGGATCTTTGATGCTCTTGCTTTTAAAAGGTAGGCATTCTGATGACGAGACAGGGATGTCAGAAACAAGACTGTGGATCCCTCAAAAGAAACGTGCACTTTCAGAGTCCCCAGCCTCTCACCTGAAGTCAGTACTGAGGAGACTGTTGAGGGCTTATCTTCTGGGGGCCTCTGCGGCCATTCTCTTCATCACCCCCAGGTGGCGCTGCAAGACCACAGCCCTGAGCCGCGTCCCCAGCCCCAGGCTCAGGTGTCCTTAAAGCTCTCCTGGGACTCCCAGAGACCAATCCTTGAGTTCTAGGCTTGGCTGCCTTCCTAGCACCCCAAAAGCTTCTGGGGTCTTTCAGATCCATCTATTCAAAGGCATCTAGCGTGTCTCTGCCATCTGACATCAGACACAGCATAGGGCTTTGAGCCTGGCTGTTAGAATTCACACTTAGCCAACACCCAGCTGGCCCAAGCCCAGGGGCCTGCTTCTCTCCAGCCCAGCTCAGACACAGATGCCTGGGCCTCAAAGAGAAAAATCCCTGTGCTCAAGTCACTCAAACAAACAACAAACTAAAACAAACAAAAACACAGACACTGGCTTTTTACAGACAGAACCATCTGGCTGGAATCACAGCTCACAACCTCCACCAACGTCCCTTCTGTTAGTCCTCCAGATGACTGAAAGGGGGGCACCACTCGCACACACACACACACACACACAGAGAGAGAGAGAGAGACAGACAGACAGACAGACACAGGCACATACATAGACACACACACACTCACACACATACACATATACACACACTCACACACAGATACATACACATACAGACATGCACATGTATACACACAGATACATACACACAGACACATATGCACCAGAAAAACATATTCACTGCACACAGAGAGATGCACACACAGACACACATAGATGCATATGCACAGGGAGACACACACACACACATACATATACATACAGAGACACAGACCCACACATGTATGCATGCCACAATCACACACATATGATAACACAGACCTCTTCATACACCACACATACTACATATATACCATGTATATACCATTCACCACACACTTTTGTGTGCATGCAACACATATACCGTATACACATCACATATGTAACACACACCACACAATTCTGTCTACACACAACACACATACTACATATGCCTGCATATCCATCATACACCACACATACACACATTGTTCCACTCATACATAACACACTATATACCATGTATTACCACTCATGCAACATACATATACACCTAGACAGCCACCACACATCCTATATACACATAGTACACACCCTACATAGACGTTCCATAATACTTATGTACCACACAGGCAGTAAACATACCATACGCAGTACACAGCACCCCCTGTAGATCATCTGAGAGGATAATCTTTCCCAGCCTTGAATCTTCACTGATGTCTACAGCTTAGTGCCCACCCCCCTTGAGCCCAGGAAGGGCTACAGTTCATATCCCAGCTGACCCACAGGATCTGTAGACTTTGATGGACAACACATCTGGAAGCAGAGAACTTAGAATATACTAGAAAGTCTGATAGATCCTTTGCCATTTTTGCCAAGAGTCCTGTGGCCACCAGAAGTAAAGCTGGCCATTAAAGGGTGACACAAAGGAAAAGGTTACACCTGAGCAACCTTGAATTACAACACTCATGAGCTAAGTGCCTTCGTGTAACCTTGACCCTGGTTGATATTGAGAGACTTTTCTTTCCATATTCTCAGGAACCCAAGCAAGCATGGACCTGAACTGGCTGAAGGGGCAGGCCTGACAACCTCTACCGCAAGCCATAAGCAGAAGCCAGTACTGTTGTGATCATAAAAAGAGAAAGAGGTTTAGAGAATATGGTATACAGCAGTGTGGGGGAAGGGGGTGCCCCAGAGGGCCCATGCTGAGGCATCCCTTCCCCTGAGGGACCAGACACACACCAGCATAGTATAGAGTAGAGTTTATTCAGGGCATGGGGATGGGAGTGAAGGGGGGTAGGAGAAGCAGAGAAAGGCAGAGAGAAGGAGAGAGTAGAGAAGCAGAGGGTAGCCATGACCATGTGGAGAGAGGGGGAAGGGGAGGAGAGCCCAAAATGGGCAAGAGAGAGGGGAGGAGAGTGTGAGAAGTAAGAGAGAGATATGAGAGGGATAAGAGAGAGAGAGAGAGAGAGAGAGAGAGAGAGAGAGAGAGAGAGAGAGAGAGAGAGGAGGAGGAGGTGAGCAGCCCCCTTTACAGTAGGCCAGGCCTACCTGGCTATTGCCAGGTAACTGTAGGGAGGGAGCTTAGACAGAACCCTAACAAGTACAGCCCTGGGAACCCAGGGGGCCAGAAACACCCAAGATTTGACTAAACCACCAACTGGAAAATCACATCAGAGTGTTCCAGCCTCCTGACCTGACTACCCAGCCACTACTGTGTAGGGGATCACTATGGTGTAAATGGAGGCTTCACGCCCTGAGGCCCAGCTCCTGGAATAAGCTCTTACAAGAACAGGGAACAGGGAAGCCTGAGCCCAGCCTTGTGGCCAGGGCTAGGGGTGCTGATAAATGCCACATGACAGCTGTGAACTCAGCTCTCTCTTACCGTGTGCACCCCAGGACCTGACCTCGGGTTGTCAGGCTGATCCACAAGCACCTTATCTGCTGAGCCTTCTCTCTGACCCCATTCTTCAGCGATGACAAGGTCAGCTCTCCAGAACCTCACTGATTGGTTTGAGTGCTACCCCTGAAACTGCAGGGAGACCTGCCCCTCCTCAACAGCAGGATGGCCGGAGTCTTCATCACTGACCCATGTCTGCAAGGGGCCACTTGAAGGAGTGGGTGGGACAGCAGATGCTGGGATTCAGGCAACCTCCTCCACTTTTGGCTACCGCCATGATTTAGGTCTCAAATGGACCCCCATCCCCAAAGCCCACTGACTGAAGGTCCATGCCGTGGAGAGATGGAGGCTGGTGGAGGCTGGTGGAGGACGGTAGGTTGCTGGGACACTACAGTCTCCTCCCCTCTTTGCTTCCTCGTTTCCAGGAGGTGAGCTGCCTCCTCTACCATGTGCCCTGCCATGATGTCCCATGCCACCACAAGGCTAAGGCTACAGAGCCAAATGACTATAGACACAACTTTGGAAAGCATGAACCAAAATAAATGCATCCTCCCTCCAAGTTAGTTATCACTAATAGATCTTTTTGGGACAGCAGCAGGCAGCTTATCAGACTGTGATGTCATCCAGAACGCCTGCGAGGCAGGAAGTCAGCGTGTTCCCAGGCTTCTCGGCCATTCCCCTGGCTCTCCAGCTGAAGATTTCAACAGAGCAGGAAGGGCAGAGACAGCCTCGAAGCCATTTTACGCTATGCAGGTAGCGTCCAGCTGACCCTGCCTCCTGACACGTGCCCCTCTACCTGTGAGATCAAGAATTCCCCTCCTCACTTCTGGACAGATGTGGCACCTGCCTGGACCAACCAAGGAAACAGAACCTCTAGACCTTGACAGCTTCCTTTTACTGGAGGATGACATATTTGCAGACCTCTCTGTCTCATCTGAAGGGTGGTGGGGCTGAAGCTCCCCTTCCACACCCCTGGCCATTGGCAGACACTGTCCATGTTCAGCTAGACCAGCCCCACAACCTGTCCTCATTCTTCTCTGGCCTTCTCTTCTGACTGCAGTGCCTGGTCCTAGGAGCCATCCTTTCCCTCTGGCCCCTCCTCCCTGGCTCTGGGCAACCCAGGCCCTGATGGAAGAAAGCACGTGCAGCGGTCAGAGCTGAGATGCACAGGAGTGAGGTCATAGATGAATGAGCTCAAGGATCTCCAAAGAGCTCAGAAACATTGAGGCCCGGGATCCTTCCCGGGACTGAGAGAACGAGCCTGGTCCCCCGGCCCCTGCCTCTGTCTGTCACATCGACTCCCAGGAGCAGTTCAGACATGACCTCATCTGTGCAAGAGGAGCCTCTGGGACAGGAGGGGAAACAACTTCTCTCCCTCCCTCCCTCCTTCCCTCCCTCCCTCCCTCCCTCCATCCTTCCCTTTGTCCTCCTTCTCCTCCCTCTCTTCTTCTCTCCTCCTCCATCTGCTGCTACTCCATTCCAGTATGGAGCTAGGAAGACAGGGATCTCCTTGGAAGGGTCTGGTATATGACCTGGGGGTTGCAGGCAGTGGGGAGTGGAAAGGCCTCCCTGGACCGTTGCCAGATCCTGCCTGCCTCCCAGAATGCAAGTGGCTCACTGCTGCATACTGCCCTCTGCATACCAAGGATGTGGGTCCAAGAGCCAGAAATATACTGGCCTCACTTTTATTCGTCCTGTGACCTGGCTTTATTAGACAATGTGTCCACACAAAGCTCTCCCACTGGTGTTCACGGGCCTCTGAGAAGAAGGACTATATAGCTCACTTTGGGCTCTCAGGGCCCCTAGCTAAACAGTGTATTGTATCACAGCCACTTAGCAAGTGAGAAGTTAAAATTCAGATGAACTGGAGGTATGGTATTCACAGGGAAAGATCGGGACCTATCCTACAGCCCAGAGGTGGACCCACTGCCCAGCTCCACTGACCATCACTTGGACCTAGAGTCGTGGCCATGTGAGTGAAGTGCCAAACCAGGACATAGCCCCACTACCCGGGCTCACCCCAGTGCTCAAGGTCAGGGCCAAGGCCAACTATGTGCTCCTAAGAATAAAGGACAGCATTGGACAGGAAGCAGGCTGGGGTTTCTGGAGCAGAGCCCATCTCTTGGTGGCGGCAGCATCCACGTACCGGTCCATGCTGCTTTCCTTCCTTCCACGGGGGCTATTATTGGTATTCCCCAGTCATATTTAAGACCAAAAGGGAATCTTTAGAAACCACAAGAAGAGGAGGACCTCCGGGGGGAATCCCATAAGCCAAGACCTGAAAGTCACTCATGTGCAAACAGGAAGGCTGGCTTTCCTGTTTAGACATCATGTCTGGCAAGAGGAAATCAAGACTGAAGTAACAATAATAATTACATTAACCTATGATCTGTTAACATTGCCAGCATCAAAAGTGACTCTGTTGGCGCAGGTCCTGTGAAGCCCGCCAGGGCCAGGCCAAGCTGTGGTCGGAGGCTGAGTGCTGTCTCTTATTTGGAAGGCTTTCGGGGAAGGGGATGGTTTACTGATTCCCAGGGTAACCTTCAGGGTTGGGGGTTAGGGGTGGGGGAAGGGCCTCAGGAGTGAGAAGAATATGCTAGGTGCTAGGAACCCAACTCTAATGTTTAAGCTCAGTCATCTCTGCACCCCAGAAGAAGCAATTTTAAATGGGAGCCCAACGAAATCTCTGACCTAATTTGCTGTCCCTTGTAAGCTGATGTCTTCTCTCCGTTCCCTGTCCCCATCAGTAGGGTAGAGTCCCCTCACAGTGCAGGCACTGACTACCCTCATGCAGGTCCCATTTGTGTGATCACATCCACTTAATGGCAGACGTGTCTGCTGAGAGCTGCCACCATGCAAGGCAGAGGGCAGGCAATGATCTTTGTGTGCAAAAAGAAGTGGGAGAAGACAGCATGGTGGTGGCCCCTGTGGTTTCCAACCCCACAGAAGAGAAGTGTACCTCAGTGTACCTTGGAACAAGTTGGCAGCGCCATAACCAGGCACTTCCTAAGCATGATGCAGAGATTTTTGTCTGCTTGGTTGACCCTACCTACCCCCGTTCCCACCTCCAGCATTTGAAACAGGGTCTCCCATAACCCTGACTGGCCTTGAAGTCTGCTGTGAAACTGAGGATAACCTTGAATGCCTGGATTTCCTGCCTCCATCTATAATCTGGGATCACAGACTTGGTTCCCACCTCACCCACTTTATTCAGGGCCGGGGATCAAACCCTGCACCTCATGCTTGCTAGACGACTACCAGCTATACTAGCCCTGCTTGCCCTTCTCCCAATCCCCTCAGCACGTCTTGACTGGAACCATGTTTGTGGAATGAGCTGGCAAAAGGAAACTGAGGCCTTGCAAGAGGAAGACTGTCTCTGGTTCACACAGCAAGTCATTTGCAACCTTGGAGCGTAGCAGGTATTGGGAGAAAGAGCTTGTTAATGCGATTCTACAGTGGTTAGCTTCGCCTGTCTACTCCCAGGAAGCTAATTCACTCCTTGAAGTCAATTTTTACCTAAATGCTTCTTTTTGCTTTAGGGTCTCTGATACTTCATAAGAGATCAAGAGAAATGCCATGTTTACGGAACCTAAGAAATTATGAAAAATAGCTCCGATCTACAGAATGGGCTGGCTGTCGAGCTCTGTGTTTTAGCACACTGCCGATGAACTGAGAGCCCTTCTGTAGAGGGCGGTTGAATAAATGCGCCATTGTGTTTGGAACAGAGTCGTTCGCTCAGGCGCCTGCTTTCCATTTGCCAGCTGCCGGCAGACACCATACTCCCACACCCTTGTCCACAAATACTCTCTGCCCACGTCACACAAGCCCTGCACAGACCTGTCACTTGCTGCCTTGCCCATCCCACAAAAAGCAAAATATCTCTTTCTAAAGAAAGAACTGGCCCTGGAGGATGGGGTGTGGGCTGCTTGCAAGGCATGTGGCTGTGGTCACCACCCTGGGGACATCCTTCTCCAGTCATCTCTGGTCATTTCTGCCACCACCCGCCTGGACACACACACCCTCTAGACCCAATGAACCAACAGCTTCATTCAACACATCGGGGGCCGCCCTGAAGCCAGGAAGCTTGCTTTCTGTCCACTGCTATTCTGGGAACTTGGACTCGGCCCTGGAATTTTACTGGCCAGGCCTCTGAACTTTTCTTTTACCCTTAGCTTCCCTTTCCAGAGCCCCCCACCCCTAGACAGAATGTCTGTACGCACAGAAAGCAAGAGCCCTAACCAAGTGTTGAGGAGGGCCAGGAGGATGAGAAGCTCAAGAGAAGGGCGGCAGGTATCCTCGGCTACCTTCAGGTTTTTGTACAGCTAAAGTTCAGGGGGTGCAAACTCCCTACTGAAATAGGTTGTGGGTGGGAGGTCTCTCAGCCTGTAATAGAGCATAGAAGACTGAGCTCTAGAGGGAGGGGGTAGGGCGCCCAAGTGGAAAGAAGCTGTCTCACAATTGCTCATCATCGGGGTCCTGGCTAGTGTGTAACGTCAAAGGGCATCTCGGGGACACACAAGGACAAGCTGTGGGGAAACAGATCAACTTTACTTGGGCTGATTCAAGGATTATATAGTTTAGGGGATGGGGGTTAGAATATCCACGATGGGCAAAGGTCATTGGTTGAAGGCTTAAGGTACCAAGAAGACAGATTTTTGTCTTAGCTACTGTTTGGGGAATAGAACACCTGGCCTGAGGCTGGTGTTCAATAAATGCTGGCTGGCTGGCTGGCTGGTCGGATGGATGGATGGATGGATGGATGGATGGATGGATGGATGGATGGATGGATGGAGAGCTTGATGGGCAGACAGATGGATGGACAGCGTGCTCTCTTGACTCCATCTCACAACTATATGCCTTTAGTGACGGGGGTAGAGAAAATAATGAATATTAATCTAGATAAACCACCCCTTCCACCAGGATTTACAAGGTCAAGGCCCAGCTCCTATGTACCAAAAACCCCAAGCTCATCAACTTCCCATTCAACTTACATTTCCAGGATTCCTGTGAGAATGATTTTGCTGCACCAGGAGCTATTTTTCATAATTTCTTAGGTTCCATAAACATGGCATTTCTCTTGATCTCTTATGAAGTATCAGAGACCCTAAAGCAAAAAAGAAGCATTTAGGCAAAAATTGACTTCAAGGAGTGAATTAGCTTCCTGGGAGTAGCTAATCCTAAATCAAGCTAGTCAATAAGGAACCCTGTACCAGTTCCATGGGCACCATGTGTATCTCCAGTAAGAACCTGGGAATCAGCATGTGCTCATTACACCAGTTCACATCCCCTGAGCAGACCAGGAGGAAAAGAAATCTAAGAGGTGTAGTTGCCCGCAGCTGCGTCGAATGGGTTACCGGGTTACCTGCAAGGAAAGCTGGGGATAGAAGAACGGGATGGTGAGAGAAACATGAAGCCAAGGCTAGATCTCCTGTTCAAGGCTCAAAGTTTAATGGGGGTCTCCAAATATATATAGGCAGGGGAAGACCCTTCCCCCAAAGACTGGAAACAGGTCTATAGAACTGGGTCGCTTGCTCCACAGGTGGCTGGTGTCTGGTGGCTAGTGCCTCTCAGGAAACTGCAGGTCCTTGGAGAACAATGGGCTAGAGCTCCGCCCTAGGTGGGAAGTAGTGGCCAGCATCTGAAATTCCTGCTCAGAGGCTGGGGGGAGGACACAAAGAGGGACTTCAGGCTTCAGGTGGTTTCCGGATGAGGGAGAGTGACTGTATACCTGATACTGAGATACAAGGACACCCAGGAGTGAGGAGAATCCAGATCATGAGACAGCCTCTCTATTCTCCAAATTGAAGCATTTGGTTCCTAAAGGAAGAAGCTTGTTAAGACTCAGGAAGTAAACAAGTCAGAAATCTCAGGAAGTCCCTGAAACACACCAGGTTTATAAGGTCCCTCCCTCTCTCTCAAGGTTATAGAAGCCTTAAGGCTTGCTTAGGAGAGGAGCCTTGCATGTGCGGAGTGGCTGACAAGACATGCAGAGTTCCAGATTTTTGTGAGTCATCACGCATTAGAGTTGGGCTTTTTAGCAATGCAGTAGCTCCTATAACTCTACTCTAAGTAAGCCCAATAAACGCATCTGTTTACCAAGGTGGAGTTTGGAACTATTGTTACTTTGGTCTTCTGTTGTTTCCCTACCTGTCGTGAGTATGTATTTGTTTATGGCTCCTCAGTAATAGTGTCACACAAGGGTTTATAACACTCAGCGCGAAGTCTCACTAGCTGTGCAGTGACATGTTCTTGACCTTGGGAAATGAAGTTCAGTCCTCTCTTAGAGTCCCGTTTTCAATTTTCCTTTTTCATGCTAGAGGTTCTCAGAAGCCAGTTAGGTTTGGTTTCTTGTAAAAAAAAAAATCAAACAAGCATCTGGCTCTTTACATCATTAAGCAGAAGCATACCAGCAGTCATACAGTCTTTGGCTTGAGTTCACCACTGTTTGTCATATGAAGAATGAACATGTACCAGATACATGTGATGAGAGTCACCTCCCCAGAAAGGCACGCTTGGCCACAGAGGTACCATCCATTTCTTGTGTTAGGGAAGGGAAACTTAGATGACTTTAAAATATTTATTTTTGAGGGGTCATGTTCCACAGGGCATATTGGGAAATCAGAGTACAATTAGCAGGGTCTCTCCTTCTACTATTGTGTAGGTCCCTGTAATCCTCCCAGCCCCTGGGTATCATTGGCCAATATCAGTCCACTGCAAAGGGAGCAGAGACTATGGACAGAGGTTCGGAAGCCCTGTGAGTATGTACAGTAATGATGACAGACCAGGACCAGCTACAGGGAAACAGATCAACTTTATTCGGGCTGATTCAAGGCTTATATAGTTTTGGGGGTGGAATCAGAATATCCAGGATAGGCAAAGATCATTGGCTGAAGACTTAAGGTATGTAGATGCCTCATTAGGATGGAGAGGCATTCCAGGAATCTCAGGTGCTAGCTGAACGGGTTCTTATGAGGAGAAAGGAAGTTGAACTTGTAATCTAACTAAGGCTACATGATAATCTCTGCAGGTAGAGGCCTGTGGAGGTTAAGATAAGAGACGAGAAGGATCTGCTAGTAAAGAGAGTCCTCCATTGTGTGTGGAGCCCAGAAGGCTATCCAGACAATGGTAGACTTTGACCTTAATTAGCAGGGCAACAGTCCTAGGCATTGAACCCAGGTCATCATGCTTGGTAGGAAGTTCATTTACTGCTGACCCACCTCTCTGACCCTTGAGTGACTTTTAGAACTTTTTTTCCCAAAGGCCCAGAAGAGATATTGAAGCTCAGTCAGCATGTCCAGTTACTTGATAAATATTTTGTGGAACAACAGAGACATATCAGGATTTGGGAACAGAAAGTTTGTGTATGAAACTGTGTTTACAAAAGCTTGGCTTCTGGTGTGTGGGGCTAGTTTTGGTCTCTGATCTGAGATGAGTCAGCCACATAGCCCAGTTGAACATTCTGACAACTTCCTCCTGCAGAGACAAACCAATATGGCTTCCAAAGTTATGTGGTCCCAAGGCAGGGACTGGCTCCTGAACCTACATGCTTCCTGGTCTTCCATGTCTGTCTCCTAATTCTGAATTTGTCACTCACAACTGAGATAATGCCCCCATCCCTAGTCTATACCACTGCAAACCAGAGACCATAGTGTTGTATGTGGTTGACCCCTTGTACTCCAGGATCTGGATATTGAAGGTAGGATATACTCATGGATCTAACAATCTAACATCTTTTATTGGCCTCCTATTGACAACCCTGCCAAGAATTATTCATAATAAGCACTTTCTCTATGGTTTAGTTCTGGTTTCATACCACTAAAGTTTAAACCTTCATATGCAGTCCTCTTGAGTCTGCTTCCAAGATTAAAGATTGCCTTCTGTTGGTAACTCAACTTCCCAAGCAGTCTAGCCACAGGACAGGATTCTATAGACCCCGAGTGTTTGCTGGCTCCATTCTGTATGTGAGCGTCTGTGAGCTTGATTAACGTGATTCAGCCTAAAGGGAGTTAAAATGAAGTTTGTCAAATTTTTGTTTTGTTCTTTGAGGCAGGGTTTCTCCTTGCTGAAATTTGTTCTTATAGACCAGGCTGGCCTTGAATTCAGAGATCCCCCTGCCTTTGCCTCCCCAGTGCTGAGATTAAAGGCATGTGCCATGAGACCAGGTGTGAAACTGTCAAATTCTTAAAGACCCTATGGGCCTCCTAGGTTTTCCCTGCTTGGTTCATTGTACCGCCACAAACCACCCGCAGCAGTTTCGTGAGTGCGAGGAAAGGTCCCACACAGGTCATTGTGGGGTTAACTCATTAGTGTCTGAAGAGAGACCCCAGAGCCTGTGTGCCCTGATGGATTGGACCTTCGTGGGTATCATCTGGCCTCAGCCTCACAGAGACTCAATATGTGTTTGTCCATGAGTAAAGCACCGATAAGTGGCTGATTTAGAGCCTTTTAATACAACAAACCCAGAAGGTTGATTAAAGGCACTAGTGTGCTTTCAATGACTTGGAAGTACTGGGTGAAGACGATTACGTTAATCAGTCTCACTGCTTTTGAACTCAATAAAAGTGGTTTTAATCCAATTACTTCTAATTCGATGTCTATTAACTCAGCAGAGAGTTTTACAATAATTAACTTACTCTAAAAAGTAAAATTTCAGACAAAGCCTGAGCCGAGCAGAAAACAAGTGACAGGGTGTGTATGTGTGTGTGTGTATGTGTGTGTGTGTGGGGGGGGGTTTCATAGTGAGAAGCTGGAGTGGCCTGTCTGCAAAAAAACCCCAAGGATGCTGCCTCAGTGAGAGCCACAGAGCTGCTTCTGGCTCCTCCGGGCCTGCTTGTCAATTGGCTGAAGTTTATTTTAGCCAGTGCTTCTCCCTTAGCCAGACTTCAAGCTTAAACTGGTTTTTAAAAGCCATCTTTTTGTAGAAATTTCATTTCTCGTGCCAAATCTTCAGAGTGTAGCCTGGAGTGCCCACTATCCTCAGGGCTTACATCTCAACCCGCCTCCATCCCTGGGGCCCTGACACCCAAGAAGGAGGCAGGGCTGCCTGCAGGACCACTCGGCCTCTTGCAGACACAATGTAGTCTCATTATGTCCATGTGGCTGGAAATCCTTCCACTCACACCTCACAGAGTCCCACGTGCTTTCCAAGGTAACATGACATCCCAGAAGACAGATCTGTCCCAGGACAGGGGCACCCTCTTCTCAGTCAGTGAGGAATCTTCTCCTGTGTGAGCCTCAGGTGGGGCAGGGCGTACGTTCTGTGATGACATCTGAGGCTGAGAATCAGTCGTAGCCGGAGCACTTTTGTACTGAAACAGCAATTCCATCCATCCTGAGGGGCCTAGAAGGACCACACCCTGCAGGCCAGCAATGGAGAACTAGCTAGAGGTTGCCTCAGGCAAGACAGTTCGAGACCAGGGGATCTCCAAACTCGGAAGACAAATGGGCTGACAGCTGCCTCGGTCTTGACTAGAGCTGGGGTTTCCTCCCAGCTGCCCACTGCCTCCCAAGCCTCTCCTCTATCCTCCAGGCCGTGGCTATTACCCCCTCTTCCCAAACAGATGAAGCCTTTCAACAGCAGGGGCCATGTTTTAATCATCTTCACATCAGCCACTCAATAAACATTTGTTGTGCAATAATAATTACATTAATCATAAGAAAAAAAAAGACAACTCCCCAAGTGCCAGACTCTTTGCTAGTGTTTATTTTAATGATGGTGTGTTTATGTTGGCAATTGCCTTGACTCTGCAGAGCACTGGGCTGGAAGAGCCAACGGCTCCATTTCAAAGAAGAGAACGGGGAGGGTCAAAGAGGTTTGGCATCTTGCCCAGGCTTCCAGCCGGTGATTGACAGCCTTGGCTTCTTAAACCATTTGATACTAGAGTCCGGGCCTTTCTGATAAAAGGGTGTTCTACCTGACTCAAAGCAAACAGATAGAGAAGAGCAGTCATCGTGGGAAAGAAAGACATGAGGTGAGAGAGGGACCGTCACAGAATTTGGGAGCATGGCCATGGCTTGCACTGAGAAATACCCAGATGTGGCATGGCATGGCCTGGAGACCCCTCCTTGACTCTGGACCACCCTCCCCCAGAACTACCCAGTGTGGTTCCTTCCTGATCTACTGAAAGACACAAGAGTGCCATTTGCCCTCATAAAAGAAACCTTTGTGCTTGGGACAGGCGGAAAGCCTGAAGATGCCCATGTAATAGCCTGCAGTCAGCCACAACCTCAAAAAGGACTTCCCCCATCACTGGGCAGCAGTTAGGGATCCCCCTCCAAAAACAGAAGAAGGACAGTTCGTTCCTGGAACCTCTTGAGTAAGCCTCCAGCCTATTTGAATTCTATGTGGAAACAGTCAGGTTTTTGGCATGTGAGCCAGGCCTAGAGACAGGCCTTTATGGTGTCCCACATAGCTCGTGACAGCCACTCACTGCCTGTGATTTATCTTACGTGCGGATGAGAAGTGTCAGACTAGAAAGGCTTCCCAGGGCCCTCAGGAAATGTGAAAACATGAATCCACATCAGCTGGGCCCTGGGCACTCTCTTGGGACAAAGTGGAAGGATAAGGACTTGGTAACAAAGCTAGAAATGTCCCCAGGGGTTATCCAGACTGCCCACATTCGTGCATTCCCAGAACTCTCCCGGACCCTAGGCTGAACAGCTACATCCAAAGAGCCTTGTGTAAGCCTCCTAGGACTGCACCGACAGCCAGCCAAACAGTGTCTACTTTGGGATAGCACTGGTACACGGCAGTCAGAAAGGCAGTGCTGCCAGGGTTACTGACAAGCTGAGGCCTGACCAAAGGTCTCCAGGAGAACAGGACCCTTTGAAGGAAAAGTCATCTTGGCTCCCATGAAGGATAGGGGAAGGCTGGGGCAGGAGCTGTCTTGCTGGGTTGCCTGCAGGTCAACAGTGTCCTGCATGATGGCTACAGTGAACTAACCAAGTGGGTCATGGGTCCCTACTACAGATGCAGGAGATGGCTCTGTCATGGGTAGCAGGATCACAAATATCTGGAGACAGAGGCTCAGTAGTCAGAAGAGCTCACTAACCGCCCCCGCCCCGCCCCGGGAATGCAAAGAAAGGCTTAGGAAGAATGAAGTCACAGAAGAGGGAATACAGACAGAAAATAAATACACAAACGCATGTTCAGCGTTACCAGTATGCACAAAAGTAACAGAATAACTCCAGACAATTGGGCATCCATTTTGGTGGGGGCACGGGAAGGGTACTTACTGCCTGAGAGCGCCTCTTCAGACAGAACACTTGGAGCTCATCTCAGCTGTGCGTATTGAAATGCAGGACACCTGACACTGGGCCTGTGCTTTAGGGCAGCAGCTGCTAGCCACATGTGACTAGAATTAAAACCAACTTAAAATGGCATCTCAATGGTTTCCTTTTAAATGATCAAACGTCCCCTGTGGCTTGTGGCTATCACATGGAACCAAGCGGTGTGGAATATGACATCACTGTAGAAAGTGTGTGAACAGCTTCTCGTTGTATGCACAAGTGTTGCTTGGAGGTGCTAAGTCTCAAAGAAATGACAGCAAGCTTCTCCAAAACGGCATGGATGAGAAAAACAAGCAGCACGGTGTGGGGTGCATGTGTGTGCATGCGTGCGTCTATGTGTGTATGTGTTTATGGGTGTATGTATGTCTGTGTGTGAGTTTATGTGTATATGTGTGTGTGTGTGCATGTTGATGTGTCTGTATGTCTGTGTGTGTTTATGTGTGTGTATGTGCATTTATGTGTGTGTATGTCTGTATGTGTTTATGTGTGTGTATGCGTTTATGGGTGTATGTATGTCTGTGTGTGAGTTTATGTGTGTATATGTGTGTATGCATGTTTATGTGTCTGTATGTCTGTGTGTGTTTATGTGTGTGTATGTGTATTTATGTGTGTGTATGTATGTGTGTATTTATGTCTGTATGTGTGTATGTCCATTTATGTGTGTGTATTTCTGTGTGTGTATTTCTGTGTGTGTGTTTCTGTGTGTGTATTTCTGTGTGTGTGTTTATGTGTGTGTGTTGCCTGCAACTCGAGGCACAGGATAAGTTCTTATCATCTTGCATGTCTCTAGGAAGAAGTAAGGGTGGGTCTGATTAAAGAAGACCTTAAAAGTTTTCATTCCATTTATTTATTTATTTATTTATCTATTTGTGTGTGTACGTGCTTGTGTGTGTGTGTGTGTGTGTGAGCACAAGCATGCATGAAAATCAGAGCACAACATGTGAGCCTTGGATCTCTCCTTCCACCATGTGAACTCCAGGCATTGAACTCAGGTGGCCTGTCTTGGAGACATAAGTACTTTTATCCACTGAGCCATCTCTCTACCCCCAGGACTTTTAATTTACTCCATTTGAGGATGTTTTCAAATAGGACCATGATAAAAATAGTTACATAGGAATATCATTTTCTTGAGTTTGGAGAGAACCATTGGGTCTGCTGTCAGTCCAGCATGTGACACTCTATGTCCCCTGTCCCAGTCCCAGGGGCTTATACTCACCACGAGCTCCAAGTCCTGGACAATCAGAAGAAAGGCAGCATTTGTTCACTGTGCTGACCTCCAACCTCAATGATCACCGACAGTAGGCCCACAGCCACCAGCAGGTGCAGGTGGGGATGGTGGCAGCAGCCAGGGTTTCCAGATGAACTTCAGGGACCCTGTGTTCTGAATTGGGCACCAGAAGCCCAGAGCCAGACCCTAGAGGACCCTAGAGGACTAGGTACACCGCCAGAAGCAGCACTTGTCAATGCTCCTAGTTGTCATGACTTTAGGAGTGGCTTCAGAGAGAGATGTCGCCATAGCCTGCCAAGAAGAGGCAGAGGGCAGCATCAGCACCTGGGCTTAGATGAGAAAGCAGCTTCTTCAGAGTCTCGGGGGTTCTGGGAAAGTAGAGAACAGCAAGGTTGGGTGGAGTTGGAGAAATAGTAACTTTATGTTGTGAACTGTTTCAGTACCGGGCTGGCATTTATGTTTGATTGGAGGCTATTTCAGAGTCCTGCAGGCTGTCGTTGGGGTGGCTTTGTCTGAGACCCCATCCTTGGCTAGTTGTCTTTTCTCTGGATTGTTACGTAGTCATTTCTCTGTAGAGTCAGCCCTTCTTCTTAAAGATTTATTTGTGTGTGTGTGTGTGTGTGTGTGTGTGTGTGTGGAGAGAGAGAGAGAGAGAGAGAGAGAGAGGTGTATGTGTGCATATGTGTGTATGTTTATACACACACACATGTGTGTGTGTGTGTCTCTGTGTGTATGCAAACAAGAAGTGTAGGTACCTAACAAGGTCAAGACAGCATGTGGGATCCCCGGAAGCTGCAGAAGGAACTGCCTGGTGTGAGTGCTGGAAACCGAATTTGGGTCCTCTGCAAGAGCAACAAGCTCTCCTTACCACCGAGCCATCTCTCCAGCCCAAAGGCCTCTCATTTTAATGAAAGACGTGAACATCCACAGATTCAACCAACTGTGGACCAAAATATTTGCTGAAAACCCAACCTTATCATGCAATAAACAAATATCAATAGATTCGCACAGACCACTTTTCCTGTCATTATTCTCTAACGGTGCAGAACAAATACCTGCATGACATTTCCTTGTGCTGGGTGTTGTCACTAATGCAGAAACCATGTGAAGTATAACCGTAGGATGTGTGACGGTTATCTGCAAGTCGTGCATCCTTCCATGGGAAGGCTTGAGCACCATCTCAGTTACTTTTACATTCCCGTGAGTAAACAACATGACCAAGGCAACTTATAAAAGAAAGCCTTTAATTCGGAGCTCCTGGTTCCAGAGGGTTAGAGCTCATAACCATCATGGATAGAGAGAGCATGGTGGCAGGCGGGCATGGCACTGGAGTGGTAGCTGAGAGCTCACATCTTGAGCTGCAAGCACCAGGCAGAAGGAGCTAATTGGGCCTGGTATGGGCTTTTAAAACCTCAAAGCAGGCTGGAGAGATGGCTCAGTGGTTAAGAGCACCGACTGCTCTTCCAGAGGTCCTGAGTTCAAATCCCAGCACCCACATGGTGGCTCACAACCATCTGTAATGGGGTCTGATGCCCTCTTCTGGTGTGTTTGAAGACAGCTACAGTGTACTCATATATATAAAATAAATAAATCTTTTTTAAAAAGCTCAGATTTGTTTACAACAACAACAAAACCATGTATCTAGTTGTGGTGTGGTCCAGCCTAGCACATACCTTTAATCTGAGAGTTTTCTGATTACTGTAAGTAAGATTAAATTATTCCAGATTGATAAAACGTTGAGTCAAAATTCCCTTGGAGCATGAATATTTCTCATTGTCCAGATATGAGCCATGTAAGAAAAAAATGAATCTGGGGTCATTTTAAACAAAAAAACAAAACAAACAAACAAACAAAAAAACCTCAAAGCCCACCCCTAGTGACACACGTCCCCCGAAAGGCCACATCCTCTAGTCCTTCCCAAACAGCTCTACCAACTGGGGATCAAGTGTTCAAATATACGAGCTATGAGGGCCGCTCACACTTATTATCATATAGTTGTGATCACTGAAGAGGATCCTGGAACCAGCATTCCTTGGTTCCTGTATTGGTTTCTTTTCTCGTCAGTGACAAAGTACCCAACAGAAGTTAAACTAAGGGAGAAGGATCCGGTGTGGTCCACGTTCTCAGTCCGCCATGACAGAGACCTGCCATTTTGGAGTTCATGTAGGAGCCTGTTGAAGGGCATGTGGCTCAAATCTTAGTGGACCGGAATGGAAATATTGCAGGAATCTTTCTGGAACAAGCCTGACTGTTTCAGCTGGGTCAGGCAACCACTGCTGGTTTACGTTTTCATGTTTGTTATCCCGACACTACTGAGTTGGACTCCTGGTATATTTGTGAAGTGTCTGTGAGTGGATTGAGCTGCTGCTGCTGATTTCTGTGAACTGAACTGCTGATTTCCAAACAACACAGATTGTATTTGCTCCAAAAAAAAATCTAATTTCTAAACAGTTCCACGCCCCTCATATCCTAACTTTCATTTCCACTACCTCTGGTGAGTGGAGGACTAAAAGGGAGGCTAAAGCACTTAAGAACCCTTATTAAAAGCAGGGTTTGAAAAACTGAAGATTACACGTGGTGAGAAGTGGTTCAGTCAGAGATGTTGTGGATAGCACCAGAAGACAAGTTGAATGACAATCAGACTTGCTCTCCATTTAGACCAAGAAGGGACAGCAGACATAAAACCCATCTTCTGACAGGTCTCTCTGACTCAGATCAAGCTTGACAGGACAAATCCCACTCCTCACCTGTGACTGGCCTGATGGCGATGCCTTGGAGAAGCAACGAAAGACAAGGTGGCTGCTTTTCATTATGTTCTGTAAGTGATCTATTAAATCACCACAGAAACAGAGTGGAGGTATCATTGTGTTTTAAAACAATTCGTCCATGGAAGTCAGTCAAGGACCAGCTATGCTCACCCTCTCTATGGATCTGATAGTTACCGAGGACTCAGGGCAAAGATTGATGGTCCCTTCCCACAAGCAGAGAAGCCCTGTGGGACCCATGTTCCTCCTGATGTTGAGAAGAGAAGACTCTATGAATAGCACCACAAAGATGACCAATGGGGCAGAAAACCAGATGCTGTTCAACACCGGAGTTCCATTCTCGGAAGGGTCTGGAATCCAAGCACAATCCTTTTTGCATATACTCCCAGGAGGGCTGTACCCAGAGGAATGGCCAAAGTTGTTACCAGGAAGGACATTTGTATTCTGTTTTGATTTAATGCTGTGACCAGGTTTCCCCATTTATAACAGTGGTAACAATAAATATCTTTCCTTCCTCCATTGCTGGAAGACAGAGGTCCCAACTCTGTCCAAGATGTTGATGTAATGCTTGGCAGAGATCCAACAATATTAATTCAGTTGCTGCCTCTATACAGGGTTGGTGCCAAGTTGCATGGGGTCAGATGCAATTGCCCTATGTTGCATGAGAGACACATTCTCACTGTCAACGCACTTTCTAACCATTATTATTGAGACTCCAACAAGGATACCCACCAGTACCATTTCTAGTTAACACTGCAGTACAGAGAGAGAAAGAGCCAAGGGACAGCCATCTCTACTAGCAAATGGCACAGTTATATATTCAGAAAGTCAATGATATCCACAAAGTATTAGATTTAGCCATCTGATTTAATGATGTTATTGGGGGAATAAGTCAATATAACATGAATTATATTTTTTATTAATTACATTTGTTCTTTTACAATTTCTACCCAGAGGTAAGCCTGGAGTATATAATATACTACCCAGAGTAAATAATATACTCTAATTATTCTCACCCTCCCACTCTCTTACCTTCCTCCCAACTCTGTGAGTCCCCTTCTTCCCTACAAATCACTTTCCCACAATTATGTCTTTTTGTTTTGTTTTGGGACCACTTGAGTTTAACCAGGGCTATCCCCTGTGACTATGGGTTTGGAGATAGCCAAAGGAACCTGATCGGTTCACCTCTGGGTAATTGAGGACATTGACTCCTAGTCTTCCAGAATCTGTCAGGAGACAATAGTTCAGCAGCAAGAGGCAGGGCGCCAGGAGCTCCTCCCACATCTGTAACCGACTGTTGACAGGCCCAGTGATTTCACGCCAATGATGGCTGTGTGTCCTAGAGGCCAGCATCCCATAGCCCTCCTCTGTGTCTTCCAGCACTTACATTCCTTCTGCCTCCTCTTGCACAATGGTCCCTGAGACTTATGTAAGGCTGTGCCCTCAGCCATTACTTACCGCCTAGCATCTTGGACAACCATGAGTCTCTATATTCACCACTATCCTTAAGCTAAGTCAGGGTCACGTGAGGAAGAACATAGGGAGCTGAATTGTGTATTTATATGTTAGCTACAATTGGTTGGAAAAGGAAAATATTTTAAGGTCATTTATAACAATGTCAAAAACACCTTTAAATAAGTCTAACATAAGATGTGTGAGGCCTCTGTAATAAAAAATCTTCAAAATATTGGCAAAATAATTAAAGAGATAAATACAATAGAAATTATACTGTGTTTATAACTTATTGTGCTTAGATGTTAGTGCCCCTAAATCTGCAGAGTCAGGGTAACCAATATCAAAATCAAAATATCAATATTAAAATGGGTTTTTTTTAACTTTGAGAAGATGACTTTAAATTTATATGGAAACACGAAGAATGAACCAAGAACATTTTGAAGAACAAACTTGGAAGGGATGTCCTCCCAATTTTTACAGAGAGGGAGACCCTGTAACCAGCAGGGCCAGATGATTGGCTGTCCAGTGAGGTGCATCCTTGTAATCGAAGCACCCCAGAATTGGGATCAGGATTTCAAGTTCGTCCTTGGATACATGGCAAGTTCCAGGACAGCCTGGGGTACAGAAGGGAAGGAAAAGGAAGAGGAGGAGGAGGAGGAGGAAGTGAAGGAGGAAGAGGAGAAAAAGAAGCCAAGGGGGAAGAGGATGAGGAGGAGAAAGAAAGGGAGGAGGAGAAGGAGGAAGAGGAGGAGGAAGAAGAGGAGGGGGAGAAAAAGAAAAGGGGGAGAAGAAGAAAGAGAATGAAAGAAGATGATAATCAAGAAAAGGGTGGTAGAAATCCTGGAGAAACTTCTGAGAGGAAAGTAAAACAGTAAAAAGAAGTTTAACACAAAGAAACCACAAACTTCTCAGCACTGGGCCCCTGTCACTAAGATTGGACAGAAATTCAGTTTTCCTGGGAAGATGCCTAGTTAAAAAAAAATCTATTCTTGAGAAAAATTAGAACATTGCCAGAGAGACAAAGACTAACAAAGCTTTCCACTGAGAAAAATAACATTTCTGAAAAAGTAGCTAGAAGATATTCCCCCGGCTGAGCATGGTGGCACACACCTTTAATCCCAGAACTCTGGAGGCAGAGGCAGGCAGATCTCTGTATGTTTGAGGCCAGCCTGGTCTACACAGTGAAGACAGCCAGGACTGAAATAGAGAGACTCTGTCTCAAAAAATAAAATGGGGAAAGGAGAAGGAGGAGGAGGAGGAGGAAGAGGAGGAGGAGGAGGAGGAGGAGGAGGAGGAGGAGGAGGAGGAGGAAGAGGAATTCCACTTTAAAATAAAAATAACATAAAAATAAGGGTGATACAAAACTCAGGAAGCATAGACAGGATGTGGTAATGCAATTCTATAGTCCAAGCACTCAGAGAGCTGAGGCAGGAGGATTGTAAATTCTAGATCAGTCTGGGGTATGTCGTGAGTAGGGAGGGAAATCCTGCCTCAAAAAACAAATCAAAAAGAAAATAATACTGCAACACATGAACAATGGACAATAAACAGAACTCTTGGAATAGAAACTCAACATGGTGAATATAATTACGTAACTCCAGAACGAAGGGTGTGAAATGTTTAATTTATTCTGCTAGATGTAGAATAAATCAAAAGAACAGATCATAACTCAACGGGTCATAAATCAAAGAACAGATGATTTTTAGTTTCAGTATCAAGTTGCCTAATATCACACATTCCCAAACAATACTTCTTGCTTATTAAATTTCAAGGATTAAGGCAAGATAGCTATCCAAATAATGGGAAAATGGATATTATAAATAAAACAGGGCAATGAACTCCAAGTGTGCCTTGGCGGACACAGGTGATAGGAAAACCTGTCCCCACCTGAAAGGCACAGAGCTGCTTTGAGAAGACAACTGATGATTGGCATCCCCCCCATCCCCAAACCTCACCCCATCCATGCTCCCATCCTCTACCCCACCCCACATCCTCACTACCTGTGAAGTGTTCCCCAGGAATCCAGAGTAGCCGTGGTCCTTGCCTTCTTCACACTGGAGGGCCAGGTGGGTGCTGCCATGTTGGAGGGTCAGGAGGGTGGTTCCATTTTGGAAGGCTAGGTGGGTGCTGCCATATTGGAGGGAGGGCCAGGTAGTGTTGGCTTGGGGACTGACCTGGCTGGATGTCCTGAGCTGAGTGGTGACTGCAAGGAGGACTGCTCTGTAAGTAGAGCTGGACACTGTGATATGTGCTTCCCTTCTCACAAGAAGCATTTTGATTTGAGCAGAGCCGACTCCGTCGGGTGAGTCATACAGGGAGCAAGGAGTGCAGAGGGTCTGCAAAGGAGGTGTTGCAGGGGGAAGCTGAGGCTGGGAGGGGGCAGAACTCACCATAAGGGTGAGAAACCATGACAGATGTCCGACACATGGGTGACAACCCCAGCATAGTCAGGGTCAGTGGGAAGCACAGGGGAGACAGAGCTTCCTGCCAGTTGACTGCTGTGGAGGAGGAGGACACTAGTGAGAAGTGACGAGGCTGTGGTGTGTGACCCTGGAGTCCAGTGGAGACCAGGAGGGTAGACTACAAAGAGAACACTCCTGCCCTTGCTTCTCCTTGCTTCCCTCCATCCCCAGTCAATCCATGTGAAGACTGACAGAAAACCATGCACTGAAACAGTGAGGAAGGAGAGGGAGGGGCCACCAACCTAAGGGACACCTCGAGATGTCCCTTTGCCTGCAAGGCTCCTCCCCCAGGTTCAGTGGGGTAAGCAGGGAGAGGGAAGATGGCTGCCACAGGAGGGTTGTAGTAAGATACACGTCCTATGGAGAGAGCTGGCTCTGTCTGAGCAGGAAGAGATAGGGAGAACTATTGGGAGCAACATCTGGAGTGTGTGTGTGTGTGTGTGTGTGTGTGTGTGTGTGTGTGTGTGTAGGGTGTTATTGACAGCTATCCCCAGAACTAACTGCACAGGCAATTGGGAGTGTTAAGAATGGGATCTAAACACAGTAAAAGCAATTTACAGCAAACCGGTAGCCAGCATCAATCTAAATGGAGAGAAACTTGAAGCAATCCCACTAAAATCAGGGACTAGACAAGGCTGCCCTCTCTCTCCATATCTTTTCAATATAGTACTTGAAGTTCTAGCTAGAGCAATTAGACAACAAAAAGAGGTCAAAGGGATACAAATTGGAAAGGAAGAAGGCAAACCATCACTATTTGCAGACGATATGATAGTATACTTAAGCAACCCAAAGAACTCCACCAGAGAACTCCTACAGCTGATAAACGACTTCAGCAAAGTGGCTGGATATAAAATCAACTCAAGCAAGCCAGTAGCCTTCCTATACTCAAAGGATAAGCAGGCTGAGAAAGAAGTAAGAGAAATGATACCCTTCACGATAGCCACAAACCATATTAAGTATCTTGGCGTGACTCTAACCAAAGAAGTGAAAGATCTGTATGACAAGAACTTCAAGTCTCTGAAGAAAGAAATTGAAGAAGACCTCAGAAGATGGAAAAATCTGCCATGCTCATGGATTGGCAGGATTAATATAGTAAAAATGACCATCTTACCAAAAGTAATATACAGATTCAATGCAATCCCCATCAAAATCCCAACTCAATTCTTCATAGAGTTAGAAAGAGCAATTCAAAAATTCATCTGGAATAACAGAAAACCCAGACTAGCTAAAACTATTCTCAAGAGTAAAAGAACCTCTGGGGGAATCAGTATCCCGGACCTCAAGCTGTACTACAGAGCAATAGTGTTAAAAACCGCATGGTATTGGTACAGTGACAGGCATGTAGATCAATGGAACAGAATTTAAGACCCAAAAATGAATCCACACTCCTATGGTCACTTGATCTTTGACAAAGGAGCTAAAACCATCCAGTGGAAAAAAGATAGCCTTTTCAACAAATGGTGCTGGCTCAACTGGAGGTCAACATGCAGAAGAATGCAAATTGACCCATTCTTATCTCCTTGCACTAAGCTCAATTCTAAGTGGATCAAGGACCTCCACATAAAACCAGACACACTGAAACTAATACAAAGGAAACTAGAGAAGAAACTTAAACATATGGGCACAGGGGAGAATTTCCTGAACAGAACTCCAATAGCTTATGCTCTAAGATCAAGAATAGACAAATGGGATCTCATTAAATTACAAAGTTTTTGCAAGGCAAAAGACACTGTCAAAAAGACAAAGCGGCAACCAACTAACTGGGAAATGATCTTTACCAACCCTACATCCGACAGAGGGCTAATATCCAATATATACAAAGAACTCAAGAAGTTAAACTCCAGAGAGGGAAGTAACCCTATTAAAAAATGGGGTACAGAGCTAAACAAAGAGTTCTCACCTGAAGAATATCTAATGGCTGAGAAGCACCTAAAGAGATGTTCATCATCCTTAGTCATTAGGGAAATGTAAATCAAAACAACCCTGAGATTCCATCTCACACCAGTCAGAATGGCTAAGATCAAAAACACAGGAGACAGCAGTTGTTGGCGAGGATGTGGAGAAAGAGGAACACTCCTCCACTGCTGATGGAATTGCAAGCTGGTACAACCACTCTGGAAAGCAGTCTGGCGGTTCCTCAGAAAACTGGGCATGACACTCTCAGAGGATCCGGCTATACCACTCCTGGGCATATACCCAGAGGCTTTACCTGCATGCAATAAGGACACATGCTCCACTGTGTTCATAGCAGCCTTATTTATAATAGCCAGAAGCTGGAAAGAACCCAGATGTCCCTCAACAGAGGAATGGATTCAGAAGATGTTGTATATTTACACAATGGAATACTACACTGCAATTAAAAACAATGAATTCACGAAATTCCTAGGCAAATGGTCTGAACTTGAAAATATCATCCTTAGTGAGGTAACCCAATCACAAAAGAACACACATGGTATGCAGTCACTGATAAGGGGATATTAACCCAGAATCTCGGAATACCCTAGACAAAATTCGCATATCAATAGATTTCTAAGAATATGGAAGGAGAGACCCCTCGTCCTGGAAAGACTGGATGTAGGGGAACGCCAGGACAGAGAAACGAGAGGGGGTTGAATGGGGAAAAGAGGGAGGGAAGGGGGCTTATGGGACTTTCGGGGAGGGAGGAAACGGGAAAGGGGAAATGATTTGGAATGTAAATAAAAAAAACCTTAGAAAATAAAAAAAAATACCTTATTAAAAAAAAAAAGAATGGGATCACATAGGGAAATGTGACCTCTATGGGGTCAAAGGCCAGGGAGTCACTTCTCAGCTCTGTCCCTACTCCTGCTCTATACTAGGAAGCAGGGAAGATCCTTAGCAACCCTGGGTGGGCGGGGCACCAAAGCCCCTACCTTGCCCTAGCCTCCTCTTGGAGGCTCTGCTCCCCACACCCACCGGCCCTCTTCACAGCTTTTCCCACAGATGTCTGCTCTTCCTGGATGCTGGGGTCAGGCGCCCACTCAAGCCTGCATCTGCTGCTATTGCCTGCTTTCTGGCCCTGGCCAGGGCGGAGCATCCACCATATAAACATCACTCCTCCAGGAGCGTCCACCATACAAACATCACTCCTCCAGGAGCATCCACCATACAAACATCACTCCTCCAGGAGCATCCACCATACAAACATCACTCCTCCAGGAGCGTCCACCATACAAACATCACTCCTCCAGGAGCATCTTGGGAAACGCGTCTCTTTTGGCTTCCGTCTCTGTAAAACATGGTGATTTCTCAGGTCCTGTTCTGACATCTGCGGACAGAGTTTCTAAGAGCTACGGATGATTACTATGGAGATCATCTGTGTGTGGGTGTTCTCCTGGGCTCTCTGTTCTCTGGGGGTGACACACAGCATTGCTGCCTAGGGCTCCCCGGGGGACCTCACAGCCTCCAAGTCAATGCCCACATCTACCAAGCATACATACTGTATAAATCAATAGCAAGGCACAACATGTTTTGAAGGAGAAAGGCTATGAATATATTCGTCAGAGTCCTCGGTAGTGGACAGGACAGACGTCCAAAGCAGTGGAGACCCAGAGAGGGGTAGGCCTTCTGGGCGATTGGAAAACACGCAAGGAGCCAGAAGACCTTGACTTTCCAGGTGGAGAGGAAATGTGGGCAGAAACTAAATGGAGACTTTATTGGGTGTTGGGCCTTACGAACTGTTTGGGTTTGAGATTTAGTCATAAATTAATCCTACACATAAGTGTTCCCAAGGAGGGAACCCAGGAAAAATATTTCGATTTTAAGACTTGAAATAAATCTCACTATTTCCATGGCTTAATGGAGGCCTCCCTCAGACTGGCATTCTCTCTCCACTTTCCCCCACCCTATCCTCTCCCCGCATCCCTCTCCCTCCACCTCTCCTGACCCCATCTCCCTCCCTTTCCCCCTCTTTTCCTTCTCCACTTCCTTCTGCTTACCACCTCTCTATATCTTCCATCCTTCTTTCTTCTCCCCTCTCATCACCTCCCTTTCCTCGTCTCCCTGCCCCCACCTCTACCTCTCTCTCCACCCTCAGCCTGACGACAGGGACAGGACCCTTCCAGGGGTCACTGACCAAGGAAGAGGATAAGCTCTGATTTGCTGACCTTGTTGGGCCCTGGTCTTCCCCCAGGCCTCCAAAGACAGAGCTGTCAGTACCATGGAAGGAAAAGGGCGGACACAGGGCTGTGTATTAACACATTTAAAAGATAAACATGATGAAGAAGTTAGAACCTTGCAAAGGCCATGTAGGGACACTCTCTGTCAAGAACACTGGGCATGGGCAGCCATGCTGCTTCCCAGCCCTGACAGAATAGAACAGAGAAGCAGAGTTGAGCCGAGAGATTCGATGCAGAAGTTGAAGCCAAGGAATTGGATGAGTGGTGTGGTCCCCTGCCTGGTGACTCCATCTTGATCCACATTGGAGAAAGTCCACAGGGACTAACTGAAAGTTATGGGCACCATAGTCAAATTCTGCTAAGAGACCGAGATACCTTTCCCTCACGAAACGGGGACTGCTAAATTTTTAGCCTTCTTCTGGCTGCTGACCTTCCCGTGGAGCAAAGGTGTCCACAGGATCGAGGGAATGTCCCTGAGGAGAACCCAGGTCTACCTCCTAGAGTTTAGACTACATCCGGTAGAAACAGATCCCCCCACCCAGTTCCCATCAAAAAGTCCTAAATCCGCCTGTTTGATAACTACAGGTGCTCCAAGGCCTTTCTCTTCCAAGGCTAGAACACAAAATTTGTGAAAGATGGGACCAGCTAGGGCATAAGGACATAACGTCCCATGTGTGCACTGAAGTCCTCAGCAATATGAGATGGAATCCAGCTGGAGGAATGGGGTAGGCTGAGGCCGGCTCTCCCAGAGCCTCAGCCTCTGATCGAGAACACCAGCGTCTCATATCTTAAACTCAAACCTGCCTCTTGTGATATTTCTGACAGTGTGGCTGTCAAGGATGGACAAGCCAGCCTCTCTGTGTTCTTCCCTTGTGCCCAAGGTCAGGCAGATCTGCCAAGAAATGAGTACCACCATTGTTCTGATCCTTATTTTGGCTCCGGGTGGTAGTCTGAAAGAAGGTAGATTATTCAAGGTGTGTGTGTGTGGGGGGGCCATAGCAGATGTAAACCTGTGGCGTCAATGTGTCACGGCTTCCATTGTCCTTCACTTCCTTGGTTGGTGTCCAGGACTCTTGGATCCCTCTCTGCTCCTCAAGCTCACTTCTCTCCCCCTGCTGTTCTTCCTCCCCTTCTTTCTCCTCCTCCTCCCTTGTCCCTCTCCCTCTTTCTCTTCATCCCACTCTTTCCCTTCCTCTTCCCCTCTTCTCTTCTCCTCCTGTTCTCTCTTGCCTTCAGCACCTGTCCACTGTCTTAGTTAGGGTCTTACTGCTGTGAACAGACACCATGACCAAGACAACTCTTATAAGGACAACACTTAATTGGGGCTGGCTTACAGGTTCAGGGGTTCAGTCCATTATCATCAAGGTAGGAACATGGCAGCATCCAGGCAGGCATGGTGCAGGAAGAGCTGAGCATTCCACATCTTCATCTGAAGGCTGCTAGTGGAAGACTTGCTCCCAGGGAGCTACGGTGAGGGACCACATCCACAGTGACACACCTACTCCAACAGGGACATACTTTCTAATAGTGCCACTCCCTGGGCTGAGCATATACAAACCATCACATCCACCTTTTCTTCTTCTTCTTCAAAAGCCACAGTCTATCTCCCCTTACATGGTTGACCTCCTTCTGAGTCCTTTTCCTCATTGCAGTTCCTCTCTGCACACATGCAGTTCTCTGGGCGTTTCTTAGACTTTCTATCTCACGCTGCCTCTGCCCTACTGGGTTAAAGGTTGCTTGATAAATGAGCAAACAGAGGAATAAGTGATAGCTGAGGACACACACACACACACACACACACACACGCACACACACACTCAGGAACTGGGCTCTGGGATAGGGAAGACTTCTAGTGTAGATTCAACTCAGTTGATTTTTACCTTTCCAAGTCTTTGAAAGGTCAGAACATTCGAATATGCTCTGAGACCATGGGTGAGATTTTGGGGTATCACTCCTGCTGGTCTCCCCTTCCTGGCCCTCTTCTCTTCACTCCCCAAGTGAAGTACCTGGATGGAACAAGTGGTAAAAACCAACAAACCACAATAACCAGTGGCAAATACTAGAATATAAACTAACCTCCTCCAGGTCCTGAGAATGATGCCAAAGGGTGTGGATATGTGTGTGTAAAGTGCAGAGTCGGCCACACCCCTGCCTCAGAGCATGGGAGGACTGCAGCACCACAGAAAGAGAGATCCTCTTCTGGATGCACAGGAAACTGTCCAGCCAAGAAGTGGAGGGTCTAGAAATTTCTTGGAGTCTATCTAAGGAGACTCAGACACCAAGGGGATCTGTATCAATTGCTGGTAGCTGACTGTGCCTGGAGTTTATCAATTACCCTCCAAATGGAGGGACACAGCCAGAGATAGGCTTTTCTGCAGGCATAAGCAGGTTCCTGCTGACGTCTCCCAACCCATCCACACCAGACCACAATCACTCCATGAAAGGGACTGTATCTGTTAGGCTAATTCATGGCAGTGCCATATTGTCATCAGACAGTGTATCTTAAGTCAATTACCCTGTCACTCTTCCCAGAATCCCCTCTTCTGTGGGGTAGAAGACTCCATATTGTGCAGCTGTGGAGATGCATGAAACAGACAATGGGAGGGGAACAGGGATGTAAAGAACCTCAGAAGACACAGGAGACAGGTCCCCTCTGTGATGACCGGCCGGCATGGCCACCAGCCGTGGGCAGCCTCACGGCCTTAGCCTGCACCAGAGTCTAGAAGATACCACCCAACTCTCCACCTCCTCCTCCTCACAGCCTGCACTTAAAGCCAGATCTGTCTGTTGGATGATGCCTTTTTCACACTCATACACTTTCTTCTTCTTCCTCTTCTTCTTCTTCTTCTTCTTCTTCTTCTTCTTCTTCTTCTTCTTCTTCTTCTTCTTCTTCTTCTTCCTCCTCCTCCTCCTCCTCCTCCTCCTCCTCTTCTTCTCATTTAGGTTTTTTGTTGTTTGTTGTTTTGTTTTGGGTTTGTTTGTTTGTTTTTAGAAAGGTCTTTCATAGCCCAGGCTGGCCTCAACCTTGTTATGTTGTCCAGGATGACCTAGAACTATTGAGTGTCCATCCTTCACCTCCCAGATGACAGGCAAGTTGCTTGGGTTTTAGTCTTATCTTGGCCTCTTCTCTTGGAGGACTCAGAATGACAAACGGATTCAATCAGCGCCCCCCCCACAACCCCATTTTCTCATTTGTTGTCATAAGTGAAGATAATCATGTTTTCATGACAGTACACAATGAATGCAAGGAACACATGTTAGACATCTTTGTTTACTGCAACACCATCCCAAATTAAGCATTAGTTATTTATTTAACTTGCTAATTAATGAGGAATTAAATACAACGTTGCTGGAGATGCCAACAGAATGAGTTCACAAATATCTCCCAATCTGGCCAGTCATCAGTCTCCTCCCACTGTGTCCACCTCACAAGAACTTTTTTTTAAAGATTTATTTATTTATTGTATGTGAGTCCACTGTAGCTGTCTTCAGACACTACAGAAGAGGGCGTCAGATCTCATTACGGATGGTTGTGAGTCACCATGTGGTTGCTGAGATTTGAACTCAGGACCTTTGTAAGAGCAGTCGGTGTTCTTAACCACTGAGCCATCTCTCCAGCCCTCACGAGAACTTTTAAGGGCAAGAAGTCATGTACAGTATTGTCAGGTTTCTCTGTGTTCCAGGGGCTGTAAGCTAGCTGGGAACAGGGAGGACAATTTCCTAGAAAGATACCCTGGAGCCGGGCATTGTGTCACACACCTTCAATCTTGGCACTCAGGAGGCAGAGGTAGATGGATCTTTGAGTTCAAGGTTAGCCTGGTGTTCCTAGTAAGTTCCAGGCCAGCCAAGACTACATAGGAGGATCTTGTCTGACGAAAGGGGGGGGAGGTAAAGATGCCCTGGAGACCTATCCCCATTTCCCTCTTTCCCGGAAGGATGGTTTCTGCCATGTGTCCTAGTCAAGGCTGCTATCCCTATAAAGCTCTTGTGTCAGATGTAACATCTGGGACCTACGCACCCATATGAGTCTCCCAGGAGAATCAGCCCACGGCCTTCCTCTGAGCATTGATTCCTGATGCAAACTGGCGCCTACACGGAATGGGTCTCAAGTTGGGCAGTCACTGGTTGGCCGTTCCCTTAGTCCCTGTTCCATCTTTATCCCTGCACACCTTGTAGGCAAGACAAATTTTGTGTTGAAGGATTTGTGGGTGGATTGATGTCCCCTCCCTCATCTGGGAGTCCTTCCAGGCTACAGGGGATGGCCAGTTCAATCTCTATATTTCCCTCTGATAAGAATCTAAGCTGGGGTTACCCCATTTCAGGCCTCCAGGTAGTCACCAGAGATTCCCTCCTCCCCAGATTTCCATTCTCACTCCCAGCCCTCTCCAGTCCCCCTCCCCTGACACCTGATACCCACCCCCATTCCCCTTCTCACCCCCTCTCCTATCCAGTTTCCTCTCTCCATCAATCTCTGATGACTATTTACTTTCCCCTTCTGAGTGAAATTCACAAATCCTTCCTTGGGACCTCCTTATTATCCAGTTTCTTTGGGTCTGTGGATTGTAACATGGTTATCCTGGATTTTATGGTTAAAGTCGACTTATAAGTGAGTAGATACTAAATGTGTCTTTCTATGTCTGGGTTACCTTACTCAAGATGTTATTCTTAAGTTCTATCCATTTGCCTGCAAACTTCATGATGTCTTTGTTTTTAATAGCTAAATAGTATCCCATTGTGTATATATAGCATATTTTCTTCATCCATTCTTTAGTTGAGGGACATCTCAGTTGCTTTCAGTTTTGGTTATTATGAATAAAGCTACTATGAGCATAGTTGAGCAAGTGTCCCTTTGGTATAGTGAGGCATCTTTTGAGTATATGCCAAGGAGTAGTATAGCTAGGTCTTGATGTAGAACTATTCCAAGTTTTCTGAGAATCTGTAAAATTGATTTCCAAAATGGTTGACCAATGACCGCCCCAATCTGAGACCCAACCCATGGGAGAGAGCCAACCCCTGACACTATTAATCAGACTCTGCTATGCTTGCAGATAGAAACCTAGCATAACTGTCTCCTGAGAGGCTCCACCCAGCATTGGACGGAGGCAGATGCAGAGACCCACCTCCAAACAGCAGCCTGAGCCTGGGGAGTCTTGTGAAAGAGGGAGATAGAAGTGAGCAGGTCAGAGGGGTCAAGGACACAAGAAGACTCACAGTGTCAACTCACCTGGGACCACAGTGGATGACAGGGCCAGGGCCACCAACCACACAGGAGTGGGGCCTACACAGCTGTAGCAAAAGTGCAGCTTGATGTGTCTGTTCCCTACTAAGTAGATCAGGGGCTATCTCAGTCTCCGTTCCCTGCCATTGGATCCCCTTCCCCACTGGACTGCCTGGTTGGGTCTCAGTGGGAGAGGATGTGCCTAGTTCTGCTGGGACTAGATGTCCCAGGGTGGGGTGGTAACCAAGGGGGCTCCCTGTCTCTGAAGAGAAGGGGTGGGGGTAATGGAAGGAGGGAGGAACTTATAATGACAGAAAATGAACAAAACAATTTTTTAAAAAAACTGGAAAAAAAAAAACAACAACCTGGCACCCTGAAGTTTCTGGGTGAAGTGTTAATTGATCATAAAAATAAATGGTGGGGAATAATCATCCTTTAAAAGTGAAGGGAACCCCAGTGACGGTGAGGAGCTGGGCGGGCCTGTAGGCTGCACACAGTGTAAACTGCCTGATGTTAGCAGGACCAGAAGTTCCCAGGCCCAGGACATCTGGAAAACACACCCCAGCCTGAGAAAGCAGGGGAAAGAGAAGGCTCAGTCCTAAATCGCTATGGCAACTGTATGATTTGCATAGATGTATCACGACAGGCACAGCCACTCTCAGACCCTGCCCCAGGGAACCAGTGTCTGAGCTGAAGAGCCCTTTCTCTGGACCATGGTCCTCAGGCAAAGGATATCTTCCACTGACCAAGAGTCTTGGCTTACTTTGACAAAATTCAGAGATACTGTGATGGGCCTTTAATCCCAACCTATAATCTCAGTGTTTGGGAGGAAAAGGAACCCAAAGTCATCCTTAATTCTGTAGCAAGCTCAATGACCAGCTACGTAACAAATTTCAGATTCTGTTCAAAAGCAAACAGAAGTGATAGAAGAGAGGAAGGAAGGGATGGAGGGAGGAATGGAGTGAGGAAGAGAGGGAGGGAGGGAGGGGGAAGAGAGGAAGGGAGATGGGCAGAAGGAAGGCAGGTAGGCAGGGATGGAGGAGTTAGTCAGTCCTAAAGTTGCCATAACAAATTACCAAAACTGAGCAACTTAAAACAGCAGCATGCAGTTTCACGAGTCCCAAATCAAGGAATGTGCATGGCCATGCGCACTTTGAGACCTATGAGTCTTGCATCTGTCTTCAGGGAGTAAAGCCCAGGAACTATGTGGCAAAGCCAGGACCTGACCCATAACTTAGGACTCCTACTGGACGCTGGCCATTCCTTCTTGAGTCTACCACAGCCATGGTAGTGTTCCTCAGACAGAAAGAAAAAGTTCTGTGAGAATTACTCATTGGCTGGAGACAGAGCTCAGTAACGGAACACTTGCTTGTCATGCCCAGGTTCTTGGGGACAACACGTTATCTGAGTTCTCACCCAAGCTAAAGAGAATCGCCATAGCCCTGGTGCCTCTTGACCCCAAGGAGGACAGCTTCCAACCTGGGCCAAAAGCACTTCCAGGTCATGTGACTGAAGGAATGCTCTGATGTCCTCAACTGTGCATCGTGGGACCCTCCCACGTCCTGAAGTTAACATCTCAGCCCTGATTTAATATCCCCTAAAGCTCAGCTGCCTCTGGGTTAGAACGGACTTCCAAACAAATCAAAAGCCAGTTAGGAGAGTACATTTGCCTTTCAGCTGGTGCCAAGCACATTGGCGCTGACCCAGCCTCTTTAATCTCTGACAAGCATTTCCTCATCTGTCACTGTCTCTGTAGACCATATCTAGAAGGACTTTGAAGATGAAAATTGTTTACTGAAAACAAAGTAGCCTATTGTCACTGCTGTTGCCACCAACAGCACAAGAATAAAATGGTCCAGAGCGATGCTGAGGGTCCTTGGCTAGAACCTGGCTGATCTTCACAGCTTCCTCACAGTGCATCCAGATGCAACGAGATTATTTATAGCCACTTGTGGTGCATTATTTCCTGACTGTCAAGAGTCTGTGAGAGCATTCTCAGAAAGAAAGAAAAAAAAATCTTTGCAAAAACCACGTTCTGTTGCTGTGACAAATTTTTTGACCAAAGCTAACTTGAGGAATGTTTATTTCAGTTTACAGCTTATATAGTTCATCACAAAGGGAATGCAGGGCAGGAACCTGGAGGTAGGAACTGAAGCAGAGACCACTGAGGAACGTTGACTGAGGGCTTGCTCCCTATAGATTGCTCAGCTACCTTTCTTATAAAACCTGACTTTTGCGTCTCTCTACAAGACCCCAACCATTCTTCTCTGTCCTACTCCTGAGCCTTGGTGCTATCTTGTGCTCATGCTCAAAATACACACACACACACACACACACACACACACACACACACACACACTCACCCAATCCCAGTGTTAGAAGTTTATGAAGGATCACTAAGCTGGGCAGAGGGCTTCTGTGAATTTCACATCAGGGGTGAGGATGGGGGTAGCTCATGCCAAGTAGGGCCTGGAAACCTTTGGGAGCCTCTGCTAGCCCAGTGCCAACCCCAGTCACGCAGGAATGGCTCTTATGCAGGCTGACTGCCACCCTTCTTGGAATCTGGGAATGAGGCCGAGTAGCTACAGAAATCTCACAAACACAGGGACATGCAGCTCAGAAGGCTGGGAACTCCCACGATTTGTGGCAAAACAAAAATACTCAGTACTCAAAACCACAGCGCAAGGGACCCTCAGACTATCCACGCATACAGACAGGGAGGAGGAGATGGGTATTCAGGAACTTTGTAAGGACATGGCAGGTTTGGGCAGCGCTTCCCTGCAGCATTTCCACAGACCCAGGCCTGCTCTGCCCCGGGGATAAGGTTCTTCTTTACCAGTGACAGAAAACTCCACTTCCAGGGGTGGGGGGTGGGGCGGAATTTAGAAGAAGGTCCTTTAGACAAGGCCAGGCTGGATGCAGATGGCTGGCCACGTTCCTCCCTCCCCTGGTGTCCTTCCTCATCCTCAGCCTCGCCAACCTTCTCTTCTCTGCCCACCCATAACTCGATGTTCGCTCCAGAATCCAGCAGGGGCCAGGGCAGGCACCAGGGTAAGATTCAGAGTGACCGTTTAGTTCTGAATATCACAGAGATGATTCTAGTTGGTCGCAAATTGTGACGACAGGAAATCAGACTAATTTATGAACAGGATACGGGGAGGATGGTGAGAGGGGGTTGGGAGGGGATAGCTTAGCAGCTTTCATATGACATGAGTGGGAAGCACATGCAATAAACAAAGCCAGTTTCAAAACCAGCCCTGGTGCCCTGTGTCTGGTCTTAGTAGCCGTTTAACCTCTCAGCCTCAGTTTCTTCATCTGAAAATGGGAATCCCATTGTAAATTTAGAGGACCAGAAGAGGGTCTATAAATAAGAGGGTGTTGGGCAAGCACTAATCATTACCTATTTATTTAATTGATTGACTGATTGATTGATTGATTGATTGATTGATTTTGAGACATTTATTTTGGCTCTCAGATTCAGGAGGACACAGGGCCCTCATGGTGGGGACAGCATTGTAGGGACATTGTGGTGTGCCTTGTTCACATCTTGACAGATCAGGAAGCAAGAAGCTTTGACTGGAACCCAGAGATGATATCAGCCAGGAGGCTCAGAGAAACCTACTTCTGCTTCCTAGACCCCATGTCCCCATGTCCCCACAACCCTTCCAAACAGCACAGCTTGCTTGGATGCAAAGTTGAGAGACAAACAGTACATATCAAGTCCCCTGCCTAGTTCCAGGCCGGAGGGCCCCTCCCTGGGGATAAGGTTTTGACCCAACCTTGCTCCAGATCTGGGGATATGGGTAAGTGACCTGGAACTACTGTGGTCACTGAAGAGACATAGAAGACACGGACTTGGTGCTCATCCTTGCCTCCTGCCCATCAGGCTATGGTGCCATCTTACAGATGCTACTGTTGTTCTGTAACAGATTCCAGAAACTTGTGGAAGCCCTTTGAAGGTCCCCAAAGCCAACCTAGAGCCTACAGGGCTTATAGTAAGCCTAGGCACCCCATTTCTTAGCCTAGAAGTCTCTACAGAAGGCATTCCATGGCTAGGACTTTAGAGAGAATGAGAGAAAATCCTTTACAGTGGGTGCTAGCCAGAGGGAGGAGTATTGGGGATTCCGGAGGGTCTGATGGCCTATCCCCCACATCCGTGTTCTGAGCAGGTCAGGGGTCCCACGAGGTTCTTGGCAGAAGAACTTCCAGCTGCCTTCTGATCTTTTTGGCCCAGAGACAGAGCTGGGGACCTGATGGAGACTGTTCGGAGGTATTGGAAAGTATCGATTATCTTCCCTGCTGGTTCAGCTTAGGGTCATTGATAATTCAGCTGAATGCAGCTTCTGCCACTGGCAGTCCTCCTTGCTGGGTTTCCTTGGCAGTGGTGCCTGTAAGCTCCTGATGTAGCATCTAATTTGAACCTCTGCAAGCATCCTCCCCTCAAAATGCTTAATTATTATGTTCTTCTACATACCAAGGGAGTCTTTCCAGCCACCTGAAGCTCCCTAGAGGAAGAAAGGATAAGCTAGTGATTAGTGGCATGCTCTCAGATCTGGGAAATCCTGTGGGGCTTGGCTTGGCAGCAGTGCTCAGCCCGCAGGCTTTATCTACTGGTACCTCCTGGGAAACCGAGGGCAAAGCTCCACGTGAGATGTACATGGAAGGCGTGATGCGGCCGTTAGCTTTTTGCTACTGTAACAAATACTCAACTTGTAAAAAGAGAAGGATTGTTACCTCCCAGTTTAGGTTTCGGTCAGTGATTGGCTGGTCGAATTGGGTGGAGTGTAAAGCCCTAACTGTAGGGGGAGCAAAATCATCCATCTCAAACCTGGGGAACAAAAGAGAAAGAGATTAGGGTCCCACAAGCCCCTTCAGAGACACCCACCGACGACCTAAAGTCTCCCCCAACATCCCTACTTCTTAAAGGTGCCACATCTCCCAACTGTGCCAAACCCAAACCAAGCCTTTAACACATGGTTCTCTGGAGAATGTTCCAAACTGAAGCAAACCTTATCCCACCACTCTATCCTACAGCATCTGTAGCTACTGTGCACCCTCCCAGACTTGCCCTTCTGTTTTGTCCTTGAGTACCACGCTGTTCCTTGGGCAGAACAATACACTCTTACAAACATGCCACATATCCTGTGACCTTTCAAAACCTCCCAGCCTACACTTGCTTCCCTCCAGGGAATGAGATGCTGTGGCCCAGTTTCAGGCCACAAGCGGCTTGCCATCTCCTTCTATGATGGTGCTAAGCAGAGGCCATCTGACACCATAGTCACTAGAGTCATCCCCTGACAGCAAAGCCAAGTATGATCATTCTCAGTCCTCTTGCTTAGAGACTTGCCACAGGGTCCTTGGACCACAAGACAATG
The DNA here is from genome assembly GCA_036184795.1 of Tokudaia tokunoshimensis. Taxonomy (NCBI): domain Eukaryota; kingdom Metazoa; phylum Chordata; class Mammalia; order Rodentia; family Muridae; genus Tokudaia; species Tokudaia tokunoshimensis. The sequence goes on along the minus strand of BTHU01000013.1, from coordinate 12,446,839 downwards.
TGGGAAGCCTGCTGAATGGATGAATTCTCCCCAAGACATGTGGTTAATCTCATTACCATAGGCTGAGGAAGGTGGCTGGCTGCACAGCCCCACCGACTCTGGGCCAGACATGTCATGCAAGTGACCAAGACCGGCCTTGGTGAGAGGATTTACACCCCGGAAGTTGGCAAGGGATACAGATTGCCCCTGTCTTCATTAAAGAGCCTTATCCCAGCCTCACACCCTAGTCCTTACTCCAGAGGCAGACGTCAAGGCTCTACTGGGATTACGTGATGGAGGATAAGCAACTGTGGCGAACTTCTAGGTAGCCAAGGCCTTATCTACAAGAGGAGGAGGCTGAACCAGTTGCTAAAGAGACCCAGCCACTTTTCATATAGTTTGACTAACTCGTAGTCAATACAACTCAACTAATTTAGATATTTCATTTTCCTCCCTGGTGAGCACGAACAGAAAATGCTCAGACTTAGCAACATCTTAGGACCCAAAAAGTGCTTTTCCGTTGAATATCCAGCTGCTAACGGTGCACCTTAAGTCTGTGCTGTATTTGCATAACACACCTATCAAATGCCTCCTGAGATCAAGCCCTTGTAGTTTGAAAGGGCCCCTCTTCAGGGTTGCTGGCTTTTCCAAGAGATTTTACAGAGCCCATTAGACATGGGCAGTACAGAAGACTGGAAGTCAATGCCTACTGTCTCCCAGGGTTCGTTGAACCACTCCCACTTACAGATTTGGAAATTGAGGTCCAGAGGATAAAAGTCACACGCCTTTCAAGTGGAAGTGCAGAGTGAAGTGCTTCAGGTAGCATGTGCTTTGGCGGTGTGCACAGTACCAAGTGCAGACAAGGTGCATTCGGACCCTAGGCTGCAGTGAAGTCACCCATGGCACTGCCAGGGACGCCTCTGACTTACCACCACACATGTGATTTGGCACTGCCAGGGACACCTCTGACTTACTACCACACATGTGATTTTGAAATAATTTTTGCTTGTTGTGTGATCAGAACCTTTTTACTGCTGCCAAATCTTCCCTCTTGCTTCATTAGGGAACCCCACATAACGTTACGATTGGGTTTACAAGGCTGTCATCGTAAGTTCTCGAACTCCTTAGTGGACTTTGTGGTAGACCCTTCCTCTTCTCAAGGCCTCGAGATTTATCTGAGGCCAGAAAGTGTGTGATGGGGTCAAAGAGAAAGGAAAGAATTTTGGACTGCCCAGAAAAAGCAAAGAACTGTGACATAAACCAGCAGAGGCCGCCCCTGGTATTCTTGGGAAGTGTAGGCTGACCCAGATGGAAGAGAGAAGGAGGCCTCTGCAGAGGAAGCCATCCGATCTGCCTCTGTTTCCCTCCAACCATAAACCCAACAGTGAGAAACTGAGCGAGTGGGATGCCGGATCTCCAGTCATTCTTCTTACCAATTTCCAGACAGCAGCGGCAGCTCAGAGTATGCAGGCACCGAGCCCGAAAGGCAAGCAGATGCCCATCTCAGGTTCAAAGAACTATACCTGTCTCCCAAGGTCAGCTGCCATATCTACTCTGGGTCTGGCCCCAGTGCTATCTCTAGAGACTGACTCCCAGGTCTCTTTCTTCCTCTGTGTGGGCCTTTGGGATGTACACCAGATGTGTGTGTGTGTGTGTGTGTGTGTGTGTGTGTGTGCATATGTGTATGTATATGTGTATGTGTCTGTATATTTATGGTTATGGTGTATATATGTGCATATGTGTATGTATATGAGTGTGTATGTATGTTTGTGTATATATGTATTTATATACATACATATATGGTGTATGTCTATGTAGATGTGTTTGTACTTTGTCTGTGTCTCTGAGTGTATGCATGTGTGTTTGTATGTATGTGCATATGCGTATGTTTGTGTCTGTATGTAGAGGTATGTGTATGTTTGTGTCTATCTGTATGGATATGTTTATGCATGTGTATGTTTGTGTATATGTGTATGTCTATGCATGCATATGTGTTGTGTATGTATGTGTGTATGTGTAGATATACGTATGTGTATATGTATATGTGTGCTATGTGTGTATCTGTGCCGGTGTGTGCATGTGTATATGTATGCTTGTGTGTGAACACCTGAGGTGCCATCCCTCATAGTCGCTGCCTTCTCTTTCGAAGCTGATCTCTCACTGGCCTGGAGTTTGCCACACGAGGCTAAGCCAACTGGAGAGCAAACTCCCAGGGACTCACCGGTCTCTGCCCCCTACCCCTGAGAAGACAAGCTCACACCACCAAGCCTGCCATTTTAAATGGGCCTTGGCGTTGAATTCAGGTTCTCCCAGCCAAGATCTCACGTCTTACAACCCCTCTTCCTACCGTGTTTCTGTCCTGTGCACACTGCTCCCATATGGTCAGCCATGAGCCAGTCAAGGCCAGGCAGCAGGACAGTGCTAAGACAGCTCTGAGGATGTCCAGTCTGGATGGTGGCTCCTTCCTCTCTCCACAGGGTCCTAAGGATGGAGAGAAGGGCACAAGACGCCCCAACTTTAGTTCTGTCAGGAGGCGTCTCAGGCCACTTCCTCTCTCAGACATGCATGTCTTCCCTCACCTCCAGTCCCTCAGCGCTCTGCTCCCCACAGTCAGAGAGCTGCTCATGAGGTGAGGCCTACAGCCTCTGCTCCTTCCTGCTGCAGAAGACAGCTGTGCCTTGGCTGTGACACAGCTCACTATCAAGTGTCCTGAAGAGGTGGCCTGTGTCATCCGAGTGTGCAGTGCCGGGGGTAATCAGATCCCTCTGAGGAAGCCGAGAAGCCTGCAATGCGGGCCGAGGAGCCCAGCAGTGTACTTCATGGTCCCAGGGGACGGAGGACGTGGAGATGAAAACGGTTCTCTCAGAAAACTTGGATCCGAGGGAGGGGTGCAGGGGCTGATGGCTGACACACTTGGCAACTTTCTATTCCTGGTGGTCTGGTCTCACAAATAGGCTGGTGATGTGGGCCAAACAGTTAGCAGACCTTGGAGTGGTAACCATGCTGTTAAGGGCCTGACTTCCAGTGTCTCTGAGGAAGAGAGGCAACTGAGAAAATATCACTTCCTGTTCTCAAACCAGCCCTGTAAGCAAGACAGGTAGGAGCAGCCCAAGGAGTTTCCTGAACAGACCGTGTATGATGTCTGGGGTTGGCACATGTCTTATCATCCAGCCAGGGAGGCAGGTAGTGTGGTTCCATTCAGTGTGGACGCAGAGAGAAGACAGGTCAGGCCTCTGCCCGTGCGGCCACTGCCTAGGTCTGGATCCATTTCCCCAGCCAACCTCGGGGGTCGCTCTCCCTTTGTTTTCTCCCTCAAAGCTAAATCCAGCTGTTTCTGATCCTCGCTCCAGCTGCTCCAGCCCAGCAAACAGGACAGCTCACATCCTGGCCCTTCCTCTCGTGGGCCTGGAGAGATTCCCAGCAGGGACCACGTCATGGATCAATGTCAGGATAGCCCTTCCTTCCAGTTAAGAAGGAACACGTTCTCTGGGAATTCCCGGGGTGGACAGCCTCCTGTTTATCTTGTCCCAGCAGATGGAAAAGAGTCACCGACCACTCCCTCTGTCACGGCAGTGTGCTTCCTGCCAGCTTCCAACCTTGCTGCAGAGTGGACTTTCCCTCAAGGGTACAGGTCGACACCACAAGCCTCCTGAGAAAAGGGAGTCCTAGGGGTATGTGGCGGGGGAGTAGGCGAAGGAACAGACCCGTCCAAGGGGTTATGCTAGAACTTACAGGAGACCCCTTGGTTGTCCAGAGCCACTTTTCCCTGTCTCTGTAGTGGGTGGGACTCTGACCAGCTGACACTGAGCAGATCTGGCTAAGGCAAGCGTGTGTAGGTCTGAGGGACTGTGTCTGGGTACCAGAGGCAGACATTACGGCCAGCCCGTTGACTCTCTCGGAGAAGCAGCAGAGAGGCTTTGCGGCCTTAAAGACTCATGTTATTTCCCGGTTGCACTCTCTCGGCTTGTATTTCGGCGTCCTACCCTGCTCCACTGTGACGGCTACTTGCTGCCTCTGCTCCACAACAGTGGATTCTTCTCCCTCTGGAACCAGAATCCAAAAGAAACTGTCACTTCCTTCGGTCTTGCTGTTTTATCACAGCAACAGAAACGTAATTGATACATCGGGGGGGGGGGGAAGTCAGAGACACGAGAAGAGAACGCGCTACTGTGCTACTGTGCTACTGACACTTTGCTCAAGGCACACGGAGCCAAACTGCCTTCTAAATATTTATACAGACATCCACACAAGCTCCTCTCAGCCTGTCCACTGAAGCTTCTGTTAATGCAGAGTCATTAGTACTTAGCCCTAAAGAAGGCATCTGCCTCACCGCCCCCAAGCTCTGGGGGAGGTCATGGAAAAGCAGCAGAGACCACAGGAGCTGGTGGATGGAGAGGAATGTGCTGTGAAGTGTTGTCTTCTGGAAATGACACGGCTGTCACAACCATGAATACACAGCACACGCACGAGGCCTGTCCAAAAGCAACCTGAACAACAAGGCTTGTGAGCCGGAAGCCAGGCAGCTGGAAGGAAGTAAGGCAGCGAGAGTGGAAGAGCGATAGGGAAGGAAGGTAGCGGGGTGTGTATCTATACAAAGGTTCCCGGGGGGAAAAATCACCTTCCCTGAACCTTCTGCAAGGCTGATTGATCAGAACATCAGTGGAAAGACTGGAATGTTGCAGGTGCAGAGCCTGCTTACAGACTGTGTTTGTGTGTGTATGTGTGTATATGTGTATGTGTGTATGTGTGTGTATCTGTGTGTCTATGTGTGTATGTGTGTATGTGTGTGTATATGTATGTGTGTGTATGTGTGTATATGTGTGTGTATGTGTGTGTGTGTGCGTGTACACATGCGCACACGCACACACACAGTATCTTTAGCCTCCCAAATACCCATTCCTTGGCCACTTCTGTATCAGTCCAAAAATCTGTGGCTAACAAGAATTTATTAACTTAACAGGACTCTAGTTTAACCAAGGAGAAAGCTACGAGTCACCAGGCAGCACCTATAGGAGCTGAAGCCCATAGGAGAGACTATAAAGAGGAGAGATTCACCGATTCAATGTTTATACCAACATATTTGAAAATGACTTGATTTGTGACTGTGTTCTCTTAACTATTAAAAATGCAAACTATTTACCACGTTGGAATTGGGGGTAACCTAAATATGTATTTAGGCATGGTCACTCATATTTGGTACCATAATGAACTATCTCTTATACCTTTTGAAGTGAAAGTTGTATTTCCTGTGCATGTGAATACCATGTATGTCTCATGAAAAATAATAAAACCCATAACTATGTGTATATATGAATATTCATTGTATACAATTTTCCTATTTTATAACTTTTTTTTCACTCAACAATGTCTTAAATGTCTTTAAAGGCTAGTTTATAAACATCTACACCACTCTTGTCTATAAGATAGTCCAGCTCCTAAAAGACAGCTCCTCCCTGCTCCTTCTGGCTCCTCCCTGCTCCTCCTTGCTCCTCCCCACCCCTCCTGGTTCATGCCCATTATCCCATCTGCCTGTTTGTCTGGTTTCTGTTAGAATCACGCAGAGGAGACTGTCCTTTATGATATCCACCATCAAGTTGTTTTTCTTCCCAGGCACTCATTTGCCTCTGATGCTGGCCTGGGTATTATTTGAGGCCTTGTCTTGTTCTGGGTCCTGTAACTGATCTAACAGCATCCTGTTCTGCAGTCCCTCAGCAATACCTGTAACACTGTCATCATCACGTGGATGACAGTCAAAGCAAGGAACAATCTAGTCTGTCTGCATCAGCAAGAACTCTGAGGTAGGGGATTCTAGAACAAGCAGGAAAATGTCAGTTGGGCCTCTCCAGTTAAAAGTTTCATCCTTCCCCCAACTCCCAGAAACCTGTGGTGCTGACTAACGTTTTGCTTTTTGATCACCAAGTAGCAGGATTCTCTCAATGAACATGAAACCAATACTAGGCCTCAAACAGTATGAAATCAAGGCTATGCAGAAGCACCATCTGTGTGACACAAGTAAAGCCACGCATAGACAGTAGCTACTTTGAATATGAACCAGATACTGACAAACAGGCCAGTGGGGAACTGAATCAGAGGAGTGGTCACATGGGAAAAGTCCAGGTATCAGGGGTCTGGAGACGCAGTCCAGAGGTTAAGTGCACTTGCAGCTCTTGTTGGGGACCCAGGTTTGGCTGCCAGCACCCACAACCACCTGCAAGCTCTCATTCCAGCCTCTGAGGACACACCTGGTGCACATATATACAGATAGGCAAACACTAAGACACATAAGTAAATCTTAAAAAAAAATTAAGATATCAAGGAATCCTACCATTTAAAACCATGATTCATTCATCATTTTAAATTATGGGAAAAACCTTGTTATTTTGAGCTTAGGTGTATTAAGCTTAATTTTATAATTTATACTGAAAAAAATATCTGCTCAGACTACTTCAACAGCCCATCCCTTTATACTTGCATCTACACACTCACTCATTCATGTAAACCTTGTCAGTCCACAGCTTACAATGAAGGTGGACTTAGGCAAAAGGATGTACATAGTGCAAAAGAAGATGTATCTACAGATACCTACAAGACGAACATAAAAATGTAGCCATATTTTGTTTATAAGACTGGAGTGGGTTCCTAGTGGCTACAGTGACTGAACACATTGATAGAACTTTGCAACAGAAGGAAAGACAACTCATTTAAAACAACTCTGGGCTTGAGGTATGGTTTAATGGTGCAAAGCTTCTATGGCAAGCACAAGACCCTGAGGTTGATCTCCAGCATCACAGAATGAAAAACAAACCCCCTCAGCACCAATCACAGTGAGACAGACTAGACTAAAACAAATTTTTTATTATGCTGCGAATATATACATCAAAATATGTATGCACATGAATTAGCATATATACAATGCATAAAATGTTTGCATATACACAGTGGCTAACAAAAGATGGTCTGCTCAGCTGGTTGCAGGATGTACTTCCAGGAATAAGACATAGAATGTGATAGGTACAACCAACCAGTGGGATAGTTAAAATTTACATGGTAGAATTTACTTTCTGCACCCAGTTCAGTCCTTACAACCCACGAGATACGTGTCCTTGTAAGCATAATGTTATTGTGCACTGTGTAAAGATTATCCTTGTATTAGTCAAATGCTGACTTCTCTGCTCCCATATCTGGTTGCAATCCGGACATGGCATTGTAATGCTTATTCTGAGGCTCGCCTGTCTTAAGTTTGTGTAAACATTGCTCCCCATTTATTTTCTTATTCATCAAAAACTGACCAGCCAATAACTGAGCAGAAGGAAGTAGGGCTGGACTTCCGGTTCCATTGAGGGGAGGAGCAAGAGAGGAAAAGGGGCTTCAGCCACAAGTAGAGGGTCCTAGAGACACCATGGAGCACCTGAAGCAGACAGAGGCCGATCAATACTAAAAATGCAAGTATCATGGGGATTTTGGTTGGGAGGCAGCCAGGACAGAGGATTAGAATAGGTTAATAATTGCTCAGATATTGTCCTGTAAAGCTAATCAAAGAAATCTTATAGTCTCTGTCTCATTCATTTGGGAGCTAGTTCAGGATTAAGAAAAACTGATAATTTAAAAAATTACCTTAACATGTCTTAGTCCGCATCCTCTTACTGCTACAAACATTATGAGCAAAAGCCAACTGGGGAAGAAAGTTTACCAGCTACAGTCTGCCATTGAAGAAAGCTATCTTAGTTAGGGTTTCTTTTGCTGTGATGAAACACCATGACCAAAAGAAACTTGGAGAGGAAAGGGTTTATTTCATTTACATTTGCACATCATAATCCATAACTGAAGGAAGTCAGGACAGGAACACTAACAGGGCAGGAACCTGGAGGCAGGAGCTGATGCAGAGGCCATGGAGGGATGCTGCTCACTGACTTGCTCTCCATGGCTTGCTCAGCTTGCTTTCTTATAGAACCCAGGATACCCAGCCCAAGGATGGTACCACCCAGAAAGGGACAGGCCCTCCCCCATCAAACAGAAATTGAGAAAATGCTTTACAGCTGGATCTTATGGAAGTATCGTCTCACTTGAGGTTCTCCCTTTCAGCTAACTCTAGCTTGTGTCAAGTTGACCAAACTAGCCAACACAGAGGCCAACACAGAGGCCAGCACAGGAATCTGGTGGGAGGAACTGAACCAGAGGCTGTAGAAGAGCGCTGCTCACTGGCTTGCTCTCCGTGGTTTGCTCAACCTGCTTTCTTATACAACCAGGACCATCCACCCAGGAATAGCACAGTAGGCTGGGCTGGGCCCCCCAACATCAATCTGCACTCAAGAACCCCGACCCCAATGTCATCAGGCCAATATGTGGGAAGCAATTTCTCAACTGAGAGTCCTCTTCCCAGATACGTCCATGTTTGCATCAAGTTGGCAAACACAGCAGCATGTGTCCTTGACTATCTGAAGTTTAGATGCAACATTTTCCAGAGTTCTCATTTCAATATATTGATTGAAATTTCTTGAGACCGGGGTGGAGGAGGTTCTCTACATTGCCATGGTTGGCCTTAAATTGCTGAGCTCAAGGGCTCCTCCCCCATCACCATCCTCCTGAGAAGGGGGGACTACAGGTGGCCAGCACCATGACCCCCCCCTTCATACACAGCTGCTCGTGCCCCAAACCTTTCTTCTGGAAGGCAGAAGTTTGGAGGCAGCAGGTCTTTGTCACTGGTGGCCCTGTCTTACGTCCCCAATGAGGGATGCTTTGTCACGTTCTGTCACCAGCACAGGTAGGTGAAGCACATACCTACTGTCTAGGAGTCAATTAAGTGATATAGATACACACGTGGCCAGACAGTGGCAATGCAGAGACATAGACATGACAGGTGAGCCTGGGTGTCCTGGGAAGGCGCAGACAGGTCACATTCTCCCACTTTGGTGCACCTGGGATCAGAGGAGGTGGTGGCTTCCTATTTACCTCCAGGATAGCTAAAGCTCAATCAGCACATCTTTCCCAAGCCCCAGACGGGATATGGATGTACAGAGAACACAGACACCTCTCCACCTTGGAGCAGGGTCCCAATGAAGAAATTCCCCTCCTTGCACATTAGAGCCCAGGCTCCTTTCTAGAGCAAAGAAACCTAAGTTGTTGTTTGGGAGGGAATTATGTAACAGTTCAGGATTGTTCAGAACCCTTCTATCCCCAGCTGGTATAAATGATTAACAACTATACACGCTAGAGCAGTTGTTCTCAACAAAATGCTGCAACCCTTTAATACACAGTTCCTCATGGAGTGGTGACCCCAACCATAAAACTGTTTTCATTGTATTTCATAACTGTAATTTTGCTGTGGTTATTTATCATAATGTAAATATCTGATATGTGACCCCAAACGGATCAAGAGCTGCTGAGCTATAGGTGAGAAGTGTCTGAGGTCTGGAAAAGACCAAGCATCTCTAACTTCAGCGGGCCAGCCAATCACCAGGGGCTAGCTTATTCCACAGAGACTTTCCTCAGACCTCTGCAAATAGAAATGTAGCTGGAGAGAGAAGTTTGTTCCCCAGGACCTCGGTGAAGAAAACTGGTTGGTTCCAGCATAGAGAACAGAAACCACCTTGCAGCCTGGGTGCTTCCGGGGGTGGGGGTTGGGGGGGCGGTGGCGCCAAGGGGATTGGAGAAGCCACATTGAGGGCAATTTGTATGGGGATGTGTTTTCATTATTCTTGCCCTGCATTTAAGTCATGGCTGAGAGAAAACCCTAGTAGACAAATTTTACTAATGAGATTTTTAACAACCATATCACATTGTAAAAGCAGGATTACAGGTTTTTTGTGTTTGTTTTTTTTAATTCTAGCGCTTTCCCCAGGCAAGCTTTGTAATCTTGTTTAGATGATTGGTTTACTCAGTAAATCCTTTCTTCCTCAGTCTAATTAGCCCCAGGCCTTAGGTTGAATTCCAAGTGTGGCCAAAAAAAAAAAAAAAGCAAAGCAAAATAAAACACAACACACAAAAAATGGCTAATTGACAGATAAAATGTAGGCAAATCTTACTCCACTACTTTGTCTCAAAATAAAAAATAAAACAACTTGAGAATCTTATTTGGCTCCAAAGACAGATATTTATTGTGGAAAATAATCAGCCTTTTGCTTTTCGAGAAGGTAGAGGTTTCATTAGCAGTGCATACAAACCTTGAGACTACTGAGCCAATGTCTAGGTTTAGCGGTCTCAGTTGACTCTTCAAGGTGGAGCCCAAGTCTTATTTTGGTATGAGTCAGAATGAGTCAAGAGATGTACCTCATCTGAGGGGTCTGGGGAGAAGGGTGGAGGCGCTGACCGTTAGCTCAAGGCTTGGCATGAATCCCCATGTAGAGCCCACAGTGTTACCAGAGGGAACTGCAGGCTAAGGTCTGGCTATGCTGCTGACTTAGAGAATATCCAAGCTGGGACAAGGGCTTCTGAAATGTCATTGTTTTCTCCCATGCACCCCTCTATAAGCCCAACAGCACCCCTGCCTCTAAATCCCAGCTGGTATTCCCACCGTCCACTTTATGCCCGACAGCCTGCTCGGGCAGCTAAGAGCACATACTGACCCTGGTTACTATGCACTGATCCAGGGTGTGCAGCCTTTGGCTTATGACGCCAACACAAAGAAAACCACCATCTTTTTCTTCCCTCACAAAATATAAAAATATTTTGGTAGTTAAAATATTATTTTAACAACAGGCAGAGAAGATCGACTGGGCCACCATGTTACTTTCCCTGTATGCACAGTGCAAAATTAGCAGATAAAGTCAAACATCAATAAAGATGGCTAACAGAAAAATGCCTTTTAAAGTCAACTGGAGATAAATACCAGCAAACATCTGGAAAGACACCAAATGTATAACCATTTAGATACAATAGCTTCTTTTGCATTTTAAAATAAAAATCTCATGATTTCAGCACATTCCTACATCTTGCTATGCTCCAACTTTATGAGAAATAAAATCAGTTCTTTCCTTTTAAAAAAAATAAAGATCTGATTTTTTTTCCTCCTAAAATGACTCTCCTCATTAATATATGACAACATACAGCTGTTTTTGGAGTCACCAGGCTTCATTTTTTTTTCTTTTCTTTCAGAAACTATCCTAATTGCTGGTAGAGATGGCTTCCAGGTGAGTGATGGGAGCCAGGCAGACTTCCTAAACTCCTGGAGATCACATCTGTAAAAGCGCTCTACACACCACGCCTGCGCGTGGTTTTATATTTAGAATGATTGAGGCTGGGGCATAGATTATTGAAATTAAATTTTAATAACAGTTTAAGATTATCTCTGAAAAAATAATTGTTTTAGAAGGATGTACGTCTATAGCAATTGCATATCAGAATGAGCGAGCACTGATGAAGCCGTGAGATTACGTCAAACAATAAGCTTTTCCTTGTGAAAAATGTCTTCTACTTTGGCCAAGTCCACCTCTCAAACGGGAATTTAAAACGTGGCCTTGTAAGGGAAGAGGGCAGGGCCCAATTTGGCGACTGGAACTCAGCCATCCAAACTGGGTTCTGTGGGAGTCAAGGGACATGGGTAAAGCCACCACAGAGCTGGAGCCCTCCATGCTGCAAGTGTTTCACAACGCACGGGGCTCTTCCGCCCACGTGGAAGCTCCTCTCTGCTTTGTCCATCACCTTTAGGCGACAATGTGGAAAGCTTTCCCATGAAAAAGAGCCAGAAGTAATGATGCTTTTCTGTACTGTAGTGAAGAACTAAGAAATATTTTCAAAGCTTTGGATCTCTAGCAACAAAATTATTAAAATAAAATAAAATAATAAAATGCTAATATTTAACCCAACCCAACTAACTGGCCAACCAATCAACTCCTTTATGAAGCCCAGGGAGTTCAAAGTTCAAGTCTGCTCTTAAGTAATTGTGCAAAGGGCTCACAGGCCCAGCAAGGCTCAGGGCAATTAAGCAGAACAGGGGAGGGACAAAGGCCACTGGAGGCTCCTTACGAGGTAGAACATGGCGTGGGGGCCTGGTCGAGATCACACGTGCCCTGAGGCCCTCCCTGGATTTTCATTAGCTAACTGGATGGTTACACATTTCAGAAGAAAAAGAAAGATTCTCATGTGGGCACTGAGTCCTACCATCTAGGGCTCCCATCTCCCCCAGGTCACCTTACCAAAGAGTGACATGCAGGGTGGGTGGACAGATACTGCTTGAAAGCAGCTCATTACCAGGCCCTGGGCCAGAGGATTGACTGTTAGTGCTGATCCAAACTGTATTTCTATGTCTGTGTGAGTCAGGAGGAGCAGCACCCCATCTCTGCTAGAACAAGCTTCCTAGGGTACTGTCAAAAGACTGTTCTGGGTACCACACTTGGGGTTTATCCAAGGAAGATCATAACCACACCATCTGATAAACAGAAGAGCGGCGGAATGAGTCAGGCAGGCTCATGGGAGGACGCAGCATCTGGGGGCGGGGGGGACATCCAGTGGTCGAGATGTCAGAAATGTTTGCACTGCTTCAGAGACTTGAAAGAAGCCTGAGTAACAGACCAGCTCTAGAGAGGCAGACATAGTAGGTCACTTGTCATAGCAGAGGATGTGCTTTGATGGAAGGGAGCTAGATTTAATGACTCGTAAGACTCCTTTCAGCTCTTTTTTTTTTTTTTAATTTAATTTTATTTTATTTTTTTAATTTACATTCCAAATCACTTCCCCTTTCCCGTTTCCTCCCTCCCCGAAAGTCCCATAAGCCCCCTTCCCTCCCTCTTTTCTCCGTTCAACCCCCTCTCATTACTCTGTCCTGGCGTTCCCCTACATCCAGTCTTTCCAGGACCAGGGGTCTCTCCTTCCATCTTTTTAGAAATCTATTGATATGCTGATTGTGTCTAGGGTATTCTGAGATTCTGGGTCAATATCCCCTTATCAGTGACTTCATACCATGTGTGATCTTTTGTGATTGGGTTACCTCACTAAGGATGATATTTTCAAGTTCTGACCATTTGCCTAGGAATTTCGTGAATTCATTGTTTTTAATTGCAGAGTAGTATTCCATTGTGTAAATATACCACATCTTCTGAATCCATTCCTCCGTTGAGGGACATCTGGGTTCTTTCCAGCTTCTGGCTATTATAAATAAGGCTGCTATGAATATAGTGGAGCATGTGTCCTTATTGCATGCAGGTAAAGTCTCTGGGTATATGCCCAGGAGTGGTATAGCCGGATCCTCCGGAAGTGTCATGCCCAGTTTTCTGAGGAGCCGCCAGACTGCTTTCCAGAGTGGTTGTACCAGCCTGCAATTCCACCAGCAGTGGAGGAGTGTTCCTCTTTCTCCACATCCTCGCCAACAACTGCTGTCTCCTGTGTTTTTGATCTTAGCCATCCTGACTGGTGTGAGATGGAATCTCAGGGTTGTTTTGATTTGCATTTCCCTAATGACTAAGGATGATGAACATCTCTTTAGGTGCTTCTCAGCCATTAGATATTCTTCAGGTGAGAACTCTTTGTGGAGCTCTGTACCCCATTTTTTAATAGGGTTACTTGCCTCTCTGGAGTTTAACTTCTTGAGTTCTTTGTATATCTTGGATATTAGCCCTCTGTCGGATGTAAGGTTGGTAAAGATCATTTCCCAGTTAGTTGGTTGCCGCTTTGTCTTTTTGACGGTGTCTTTTGCCTTGCAAAAACTTTGTAATTTAATGAGGTCCCATTTGTCTATTCTTGATCTTAGAGTATAAGCTATTGGAGTTCTGTTCAGGAAATTCTCCCCTGTGCCCATATGTTCAAGGTTCTTCCCTAGTTTCCCTTCTATTAGTTTCAGTGTGTCTGGTTTTATGTGGAGATCTTTGATCCACTTAGAATTGAGCTTAGTGCAAGGAGATAAGGATGGGTCAATTTGCATTCTTCTGCATGTTGACCTCCAGCTGAGCCAGCACCATTTGTTGAAAAGGCTATCTTTTTTCCACTGGATGGTTTTAGCTCCTTTGTCAAAGATCAAGTGACCATAGGAGTGTGGATTCATTTCTGGGTCTTCAATTCTGTTCCATTGATCTACATGTCTGTTACTGTACCAATACCATGCAGTTTTTAACACTATTGCTCTGTAGTACAGCTTGAGGTCCAGGATACTGATTCCCCCAGAGGTTCTTTTACTCTTGAGAATAGTTTTAGCTCTTGATAGCTCCCCGACCCAGGATTATAGAGATTTTGAAAAGCTATTCTTAGAAAAGAACCACTAAGATTTTTTCTCAAAAGAAACTTTTCTATTTAGGAATATTCCCACCAGATTCTTCAGAGGAACAAATTGGAGGTGTAGCTCCAGAAGGAGATGGGCTGTCCTTGAGTAAGCAGGGATATACCCAGTGTCAGACGACATGGTTTGCTGGGCTGTCATTTGAAGTACTAGGCAGCAGGAACACACCAACAGCTCCCACCACACACTGACACGACACATGACATGGTATCACCAAAGATGGTGCCCAAAGGCTCAGCATTCCCAGGGTTAGCTGCACGGTGAAGCGATCCTGTCCTGAGACATAGTGAGAGAAAGCGTAAGAACATGGCCCCTGAGGACCAGAATGGATGCCTTACTCTGAAGGTTTCAGGAGGTCCTGGGTCCATCTTTGTCACCATCCAATGTGCCCTCTGAAGCACAGTACTACATGGACGCTCACAGAGCTCCAAGCTTCTCTTTCTGTGGTATTAACACAGCCATTGCCATCCGTGAGGTGATGCTCTTGACTCCTAGGTTAGGAGGTGTAATGACAACCATCTGTCTGGCTGATCTGGAAAGAGACCACTTGGATATAAGTGTGTCATGGGCTTCCTGTGGGACACTAATGAAGACAAGAGGAACATACTTTTAAGGTACTTGGCGTTGATTTTTAACTAATGTACATTTTAATGCGGCCTAGTTCCTGGTTTCTGACTGAAGTATCTCTGTCAATGTGTGCCCTAGTGTCTCTGCTGAGCAATGAGAAGACTTAATTACCACCAGCCAAACACACCACAGTGAAGACAACCAGGTCACATACTGTCTGAGAGAACAGAAGCATCTAGGTGATTAGCACTGACAGTGTGACTCACTGCTTCAGGATATTAGATGGAGAAGCTGAGCTGGGTAGGACCGTATAAGAGCTACTTTTTGTTGGGAATTACTTTTTGAAATTAAAAAAAAAATAATACTAACCCCAAAATCTAATAATCTTAACACATCCACTACATCTGTGAACTTGTTCACTGTTCAGACAGACTACGACAATGACAATATGACTGTAAGCACAGTGACACATGGAACACGCCTGTTGTTAGGCTCCCTCTGTGGGTTCCCAGATCTCACCCCTAATTCAAAAGAATGATGGAGGCAGGTGCTTCTGAATGCAATGCTAGATTTATTATAGTGTTTTTATTAACAGACTTTCGCCAGACAGGTCTGAGTGTGTCGGTACAGCAGGCACACTGGCTTCGAGGTTTGGCATTTGGCAGTCCGCGGACGTGCACTGCAATCTCACAATGCTCCTACAACTCTGTGGACTGTTAGGGCAGGACCTGCGGCCAGCCTCCCCTAGTAAATGGCTGAATATAAAATTTGGTTCATTGTGCTTTAAATGCTCTGAGTTCACAGTTTCATCGGTCTGCAGCAGGCTTGGCTCCACCTTCTTCTCCCCCTTGTCAGTCTGGTTTGGTAAACTAGAAACCTTGGCTTCTGTCCCTCCACCCTCCTCTGTGTCCCCTGTGTCGCTACTTCTGCAGAGTCTCCTTTGGTTACTCTCAGGATCACAACAAGCTCTTTGGAAAGACTCAGTGCTCCTGCTGGCAGATGGTGACAGCTCTGCTGTCCTGGGAAGACGCTCATCTGTGCTGTGTGTGCTGGTGGGACCGAGGTTTTCTTGGGCCTGAAAGTGCTGCACTTGGTGGAGAAAAAAATTCCTAGGCTGAGAATTCTGCATCCCTGGTGGCAGCATGTGCTGGACAGGATGCAGAAGGCCCTCGGTGGCTTGGTGTGTGGCCTTTAGAGGCGCCACTGCATTCTGAATCTGGACAAAGCTGCCTACAGTGGAGGCACACTTGTGGCATAAGGAGTCAGTCATCTGCCGGCAATGGATTTCTGGCAATCTGTACTGTAAGCGTGTGAGGGCGTCTGGGCAGTTACATCTTGGGCTGAGAGAGAACTGACACATGCCCTGCTCCAGACCGGGCTGCAACAAGGCTGAGCCTGGCTCACTTCTGGGACTTTTGGTGAGGTCGCTGCTGTAGGCTGCAGGCACAGGCATCCTTAGATTCTTTGCTTGGCCGTTGAAGAATTCAGAGCAGACGCGTGGCTCTTCGTAAGTGGTCTTCTCTGAGGAAGTGCAGCTGTGAGATGCCAGGGGCTGTAACTCATAAAACTCATGTTCCAGTTCAGATTTCTGGCCCCTGGCATCTACACTGTAAGCACTGGTGGTGTGTGTTTTGCTTGGTCCCCTGTCCCCAGGCCTTGCAGACAAGGTGTGGGAAAAGGCACTGCACTGGAGCTTCCTAGGTAAAGGGATCTGGCCACAGGTGCCTTGCGGCCCCAGGCACCGACACAGGCACTGGAAGAAGAAGGTGGCGAAGGCCCAGCTGACACACATGACGAGCATCATGAACGTGCCCAGCTGCGTGTAAGCCAGGACCGTGGAGGGCATCATCATGGCCCCCGCCACAAAGGTGGTCAGGGCAGCCATGGCGATCGCAGAGCCCATACGGCTCAGAGAGAAGATGACCTTGCCTTCTCGGTCTGGATCCGGCGCCAGGCGATACGCCACCCCGTAGTGGACGGCGAAGTCTACGGACAGGCCGACTGCAACCGAGATGGTGACCGACTCCAACACGTTCAGCTCCCAGCCCAGCAGGACTAGGGACCCAACTGTGACGAATATGGTTCCAGCTATGGAGACGATGGCGTACAGGCTTATTATGATGTTCCACGTGGTCAGCAGCATCACGCTAAACGCGACGGCCACCGAGAGTCCCATGGCAATGAGGGTGCCATCGGAAAGGCTGTCCTGCAGGTCATAGAACTCCAGGTTGCTGACAAACCAGCCGCGGCTGAGGCCCTCGGGCGCTGAACTCAGCTCGTGGGAAATCCACGAGTCCACCTCCTTGTAGAACTGCCGCATCTTCTCGTAGGCCAAGCTGAAGAGGAAGGTGCTCTGGAACTCCAGCACCACGGCCCTGATGGTGTCGTTGATGTCGAACCGTGGCCCCGGCGTCTTGTTATTCAGATGGTACCCTGTGCTCCTGTCCAGCTCCATGATGGCCTTCTTGATGCACAGCTCGAAAACCTCTTGCTTATAGGGGAAGCTGCAGTGGCTGCAGCAGGGGTACAGGGCAGGCTCGTCGCAGTCCTGGTTCTCCATCCACTGCTTGAAGGTCTCGATGAAGCAGCTGGTGAAGTCCTGCTGCTCGGTCTGCTGGAAGAAGGTCTGGTTCCTTAGTTTCTGACAGAAGTGTAAAATCCAGGCCTGGGAGGCCGGGCTAGCAATGTTAAACGTGCTATCTAGTGTCAGCTCCCCTTTGCTCTTGGGGTTCAGAGGGTCACCGCTGTCTTCTGGGGACACACCCCAGATTACTGTGATGGGCATATGGAGCTCCTCTCCATGGTGAACCCGCTCAAACATGAAAAGTTTCTTGAATTCGGCATCATAGCGCTCGAAAGGATGAGAGGATCTGAATACCTGGAACTCAGATAACTCCAAGGAAGGCAGTTTCATCTTTGGGTTTATGCACACGATGTAGGCCCCGCCCACAGTTAGGGCAAGGAACCAGATGAGCCAAAGGTATCGAAACTTGATGACGATGCACGGCAGCACCTTCTCAAAAAAAATCCGAGATGCCTCCGAAACGGCAAAAAGTGCCCTGCGGCACCTCTGCCAGAGCACGGCCCAGCAGCTCTTGTCGTAGGCCTGTGGCTGGGGCTTTCTGAAGCAGGTGAATATGTTGAGGAGATAGCGCTCATGCAGAACAATGACTGCCGGGAGCCAGGTGACCATCAGGACGTAATTCACCAATATAGCGGTCCCTGCGTACACCCCGAAGCACCTGATGGCCGTGATGTTGCTGACGTAGTTAGCGTAGAAGGCGGCAGCAGTGGTGAAGCTGGTGACAAACATGGAGAGGGCGGCGTGCTGCAAGGTGACGCTCACCGCCTCCGACGTTTCCGCGCGAGGCTTGTCGAACTTGGTGTAGTTCCAGACGTCGCACAGGACGAAAGCATCGTCCGCGCCAATCCCCACCAGGATGATGAGCGCGGTGAGGTTCATAAAAGGGAAGAACTCGAAGTTAAACACGACTCGGTAGAGGAAGTAGGAGACGATCAGCGAGCTGATGATGGCAAACATGGTCATCAGCGTGATGAACATGGACTTGGTGTAGACGCACATGATGAGCAGGACAATGGCAATGGCTATGGCAGGGTACACGGTATCCATGAGCAGGTAATCCTGGAACAGGCTGTGCTTGATGCCAAACTCGATCCCGGTGACGGTGGTGATGCCGTCCGAGGAGTTCCAGTTCTCGAAGTTGTCCAGGTAAATGTTCATCATGCTCTCTCCCTTCTCCGTGGGGGAGAAGAGCATGCTGTACTTTAAAGCTGGCACGGCGTAGTCAGCCGTCTTTGGGGTCATGAAGTCCTTGTCCACCAAGTAGTGGAGAATCTGGTACACGGCATTGTATTTGGTGCACTTGCGCGGCACGTTGGTGCACTTGAGCTGGTCCTTCCGTCTGGCCGCTCTGTCCCAGCAGTCCGGCCCCAGGGTGCCGTTTTGGTAGTGCCTGGCACAGGTCCGGAGCAGCTTCAGTGTGTGTGAGACATCTCGCTCGACAATCTTCTGACAGGACGATCTGTTATTCAGAATGGCGATGTAATTCCCCAGGGTCCAGCTGGGGCAGCAGGAGACGGCGGTGGTCCTCTGGCAGAGGTCGCTGAACTGAGGGTGGGATCTTATCTGTAGAGACAGACACGCAGAAGGACTGGAGTTTAAACAGGCTCTCTACCAGGCAGGTCCCTCCTGCCTCTAGGAACAAGGCAGGCACAGAAGCTAAACAAGCCTCCTTCACAGTGTGAGTCGGTGTGTGCACAGGTGAGCGCCCCTCAAGGACCTCATCTTACAGCTATTCACCGGGCTGCTAGACTTTGAGCAGCACACTCCTGTTTGGTAATGGCATACAGACGTAATGTCATATTGACCAGTACTGAGTCTGATTTAAGAAGGGAGATAAACTTAACACCCACTTAGTAAACAGGTCTTTTCAGAGTCACTGTGGAAGTAATTTGGACAGGCTTTATAGTTTATGCACTCACCGGAGTAAGAAAATAACTATCTAACTGCTGTTTTCCCTACAATCCTGGTTCTTAGAACAAAAGTTTTGGTGATAAAAGTCACCACAAATCCTAACAAACACAGCTGAAAGCAAAGATGCTGGTTCTAAAGGTCCTCCAGCTGGCTGGAGGGCACCCCCAAACCCCCCAAACTCCCCTGCACAATCTGATCCCAGTGCGACGGTACCGACAGGCAGAGCTTCCGGGAAGTATCAGTGAACTATATACACCCTTATAATAGTGGATTATACCCTTATGACAGTGGCTTGAGGGAATCTGCTGGTGCCTTGTGGTGCTACATCATGGCGCAGAGATGGCACCGCCTTAGAAGACAGGCACTCACTGGACCCTGAGTTCGCAGACCCCTTGATCTTGAAACTTGCCAGTTTCTAGAACTGTGAGAAATAAATCATTTTTAAAAATAAATTATCTAAGACTAAGGTACTTTGTCAGTCTGAACAGAGTAGACAGAACTGTACTTGACAGATCAAAAAGTGACTAGATTCTTGAGAAATTTAGACTGTTTACTGAAATAAGGTGAAAAGGGTCAATTTTTTAAAGATTAAAACGTTTTCATTTCTGATTTTAAACAATATAAGTTAATAAATACAAATAAACAAAAAAGTGGAATTTTAGTTCTTCTACCTCCTCAGGTTTATACAGGTTGGCTCAAACCCTCTCTGGGGAACTTTTCTCTGTTGATAAAAGGCAGCGGGAGAACTTAGGACCTGTGGGACTCTGGGTCACTATGGGCGGTGTTTCACAGCACGCTGTCCCTGGGAGAGCTTCTCTTCTCAGGGCTGGTCTTGTCACAGTGAACTACAACCACTGCTGGATTATGAAGCTGGTTCAATTCCACTCTTAGGTTAGACGAACCGCCCCCTCTTTCCTTAGGATTACACTAGGAATCAGCCCCTTCCCTGGGCCTGACCAGAGACTTGCGTTCAGGAGCGCCAGAGCTAAGGCGGCCCCAGTTTTATCACTTTCCCTCAACTTTATTTACCAAAGGTTGGTTTAGGGAACCACTCCAGAATTCAGAAAGGGTGTGAAGAGTTTTTCTAACGTGATCTAAAACAGTGTGTATCTGGATTAAAGTAGGCTTTGTCAACTGTTCATTAAAGTATCTTTCCAAGGCTGAGAAGTTGACTGGCATACACAATTGTTTTAGAAGCTGACTTACCTAAGAACCAGGTCACATATCATTCCCTAAGGCCTGGGTAAACTGGACCTAGTATGGGGGGCGGGGCGTGGATGGCGCCAGGGGGTCATGGGCTGGAACTGCACGTGGAGATTCATTATGATGTTTGAAGTTTTCCTAGATCTCTGTGAGTTCCAGGCTAGCAAGGGCTACACAGTGAGACCCTGTCTTAAGAAATCAAACCAAGACAGGGACAAAATGTATATATCCCCAAACAACAAAACCAAAAACCAAAATTATTTGTTTGGGATAATTCTTAATGGGAGAAAAAAATAAGTCAGAGTTATTATCTAAATGCAAGAGAGTAAGTTTTACTTTCACAAAAATTCAACTTTAAAGTATATTTCTGAAAACACATACTTCTTTTCTAAGACAGGATAATTCATATTTGTTTCCAAGTTTAAACATTCATATATTTTAACTTAAGAAAAATGAACTTGTAAGTCATGAGACCCTAAAACAGCATCTCCAGTGTTTATGGCAGATGATAGTTTACCCCACTGTCCCTCCAGGACACCAGCGTCCTAAAGGAAGGACTGGGTGCTGGAGAGGCCCTACACTCCTGCCTGAGTCCCTGCACACTGTGAGAAGGCACTGTGGCCCTTGTCCTCAGTTTACCCTCAGAGTGGCAGAGAAACCAGACAAGATATACAGTTATAACTTAACTGGACGAGCAGTACATCATGTGCACATATGGACCAACAGAGGAAGTACCAAGACTGAAAGTGTCTTATCACATTGCAGTAACTAGTCTGTAGTGACTGGTGAACACAGAATTCAATACTGTAGCCTGAGGCAGACTGGCAGCTAGGTATTTCTTTATGTAGGAGGCAGATTGTGCTCTTGTCACACTTTGGGAAAAGGGATCCCTTGGGATAATTCCAAGACCTTAGAAGTTTGTAAAAATAAGATAGAGTTTCCGAAAGCCAGTCCCTCATAGGAACAGGGCCCTCTAATCCCAACCACTCACCATGGGAGGTCGGAGTCATTCTGCTCATGTGGTTGTGACCTGTCTTTGCACAGTTCCCTAGTTAGATAGTAGCAGGGGTGGAGCTGACTTAAAATAGGGGGTACAAAGAGAGGAAAGAGAGAAGAGAGAAACCAGAAGTGTTTAAATGATACCTTAGCCTTAAAAAGTACTGGCTAAGTTGGAGGTATTTTAAGAAGCAGAGAAAGGAAAAAGGAAGATGAAGCACCAACTAGCAGGCCCAGCTGACTCCTGGACTCTCCTGGTAGCCAAGGCCACGGAGAGAACTGGAGGGAGCTTCAAGGGGAGTGAAGGCAAAGGCCTCCTCAGAGAAGCATCAGAAAATACACAGGCCTCTGAGATGCTGGGAATTCCAACAGTCCACGAAGGTTCATCTAGTAAGCCAGATTCTCAGACAAAGAGTTTCCAATTCCTTTTATGAGCTGAGTCCTCAAAGTTCCAACATCTAAAATGTGCAGAGACTAGAAGAGGTCAAGGGTTTCCAGTGGAGTGAAGTTCAGAGAGACCCTTCCATTTATGAATGTCTGTCAGTCAGAGGGTCCTGTAGGACAGAAGCAAGGACTGGAGAGTCAGAGATACAATGGGGCTAAGAAGAGGATGCCTCTGTGGGGAGGTGGGCAGGACAGAAGCATCAGAAACAGAGCCACTCTTTCTGGAAGCTCCTCTCTCTGTCAGTTAGGTGCACAGGTGGCATGTAATTTCAGTGGAATCTGGAGAATACACACAGCAAAAGACAAGGGACTGTCTGGCTTCCCTGAGGTGCTGCCCCATCGGGCCCAACCCACTGACAGTTAAGCTCCCTGCTCTGGATCATTAGGTTGGTCCCATTAGCGTGAGAAGTGTTAGGAGCTAAGCACTTACACACAGTAACAGGAACGAGGGTGGGAAAGAAAGAGGCAGGGCACTGTAGCAAACACAAATTCCCAATGCAGCTCCAACTTGGGACTGGAAAACGCCCCAGCAGTAATCTCATTGCAGAGCTGCTGACCCAAGTTATTATCTGTCAAATGGACAGTTTATCACTTTTTTTCCTAGAGCAGAATGTAAGATCAGAACACCATCACATTTGCAATTGGTTTCAAAGGGGTATTAATTTAACAAGATTTAACAAATATGACTGGTGTGCACGCCAGGTGCCTGTGAAGCCAGAAGAGAACATCAGATCTCCTGAAGCTGGACTTCATGGTTGTGAGCTGCCATGTGGGTGCTTTGACTGAACTTGGGTTCTCTGTAGGAGCAGCAGGTGTGCTTAACTGCGGAGCCGTCCGTCCCTTAGCCTCCTCTCCACCCACACCCTACTGCTTTGTTCACTGGTAAAGCTCCCTTACATTTCCAGGACAGACCTCAGTTACTTCACCACGACACATTGTGCTGTAGAGATTGCTGTGCTGCTTTGGGTTTTTATTGCGAGGCTCTTGCTAAGTAGACAAGGTCAGTATCTTCCTAGCTCTGCCTAAAAAGTGCTGCATTATAGGTGTGTACCACAGCTGTAAGATTTTCAACTTACTATGTTTTAAAAATACACTCCTTCCTTTCTCTCTTTCTTGGTTTTTTGAGATAGGGTTTCTCTGTTGAGCTTTGGGTGTCCTAAAACTCGTTCTGTAGACCAGGCTGGCCTTGAACTTAGAGATACCAGCCTGCCTCTGCCTCCTGAGTGCTGTGATTAAAGGCTTGCACCACCACTGGGCTATTTTTATTTTTAATTGTGTGTATGGGAGTGTATGTGCACATGAATGCAGTGCCAATAGAGGTCAGAGGTCAGATTCCCCCTGGACCTGGGGTTATAGGCAGTTGTAAACTGCCTGATGTGGGTGCTAGGAATGGAACTCAGGTCCTCAGGGGGAACAGCATGTGCTCTTAACTGCTGAGCCATCTCTCCAGCCCTCAACTTACTATTTTTAACAAGTAGATATGTGCTTTATGTTTGTGAGATATTCACATAGTTTCCTTGTGATGTCTTTTGTGGTCTTGGTTAATGGGTCATACTGATCTCACAAATGGATTAGGAAGGGATTCTTCTTGGGAGATTCAGTGTAGATTTGTATCTTTCTTTTTTGTTTTTCAAGACAGGGCAGGGTTCCTCTGTGTAACAGACCTAAGGACTGGAATTAACCGCAAGCACCCCCAACATGTATCTTTAAAACAAAACAAAAAAACTTTTTAATGTGTGTATGGGTATTTCACCTGTAAGCATGCCTGTGTACCAAGTTTGTGCCTGGTGCCCAAGGAGGCCAGAAGAGGTTGTCAGATTTCTTGAGTTAGAGATGGTTGTGAGCTGCCATGTGGATGCTGGAAATCAACCCCAGATCTTCTGGAGGAGTAGCAAGTGCTTTGAACAGCTATGCCATCTCTCCAGCCCATATTGTATCTTTCGTAAATGGTTGGTAGAACTGACTTGTAGTATCTAGGCCATGACTTTTCTTTGAAAAAAAAAATGTTATCAGCTACAAATCCAATTCAGTAGGGCTAGTGAGATAGCTACTCAAGGGCTGTCAAGAGGCTTCAGCAAGTAGGGGTGTTACTAATAAGTTAAGGACCTGAGTTCACTCTCTGGAGTGTGATGGACATCGAGAACAGTCTCTTCTGGCTTCCATCTCTGCAAGGCAGCATGTGAATGCCCAAATGCATGCAAAATAAGTAAATGCACTAATATTTGTTGTTATATTTATTCATTTTACATGTTTTGCTTGCATATATGTATGTCTACCACATGCATTCTTAGAGCCCATGGAAATCAGAAAGGGGCATTGGAGTCCCTGTAATGATGTCATAGATGATTTTGAACCACCGTGTAGGTCCTGGGAAATGAACTTTGGTCCTCTGCAAGAGGAACGGGTAGTCTTAACAGCTGAGCTATCTCTCCAGCACTAATTGGTGTATTTTTAAGGTATCTTGACTGGTTTGTCAGTTTGTGCCTTTCACAGCAAGTCTTATCTACGCTTTGAACTCTGCTAAAGTCCCTATATTTCCCTTAACGTCTGCAGAGTCTGTAGAGCTCCTCTTTCATTCCTGCTGCCACTGACTGTTATCATTTTTTCATGAACCAGGTTGTAGTTCTGTATTTTCTGTCTGTCCATCTGCTATTTCATTAATTTTAAGCTCCTACCTTTATCATATATAGTATGGGACTGGAGAGATTGCTCAGTTAAGAGCAAGTTAAGAGCACCGACTGCTCTTCCAGAGGTCCTGAGTTTAATTCCCAGCAACCACACGGTGGCTCACAACCATCTGTAACAGGATCTTATGCTCTCTTCTGATATGTCTGAAGATAGCTACAGTGTACTTACATATAATAAATACATAAATCTTTAAAAAAAAACAAATATGACTATGTTTTTTTGAAGTAGAGCCCAATTTTAGGCTCCCAATTGACTATTTATTCATTTACTGTGGTTCTGCAACTGGCCATACCAAATACTCCTTTGGATGTATGTTTTGGGTTGGTTTCCCAGATTCTCACTTTGTAAACATGCTGTTAAGATCTGGGCTGGAGAGATGGCTCAGTGGGTCAAGGTGCCTGTGGCCAGGACCCACATGGCAGAAGGAGAGAACTGACTCCTGAAAGTTGTCCTCTGATCTCTACACGTGCTGTGATACGTGTACCTAGGTGTGTGCGCATACACACATATGCACACACACACATGAACACACGCAGATTAAAAAAGGAACTTGTACACAACATTATACTCAAGAGTATGAGAGAGGGGCTATGGAGATGCCTCAGTCTGCAAAGGGCTTGCTATGAGGAACTGAGTTCAAATCCCAGAACCCATGTTTACAAATCACAGCAAACCCAGCCAGGCATGCTGGGATGTGCTTAAAATTTCAGTGCTGGGGACATGGTGACAAGTAGACCCCTGTGTGTGCTGGCCAGACAATCTAGCCTCCCCAGCAAGTTCCAGGCCAGTGTGAGGAAGGATAGCTGAGGCTATCCTCTGACTTCCACATGTGTGAATTTAGGTTTCCAAACATATACTTGTTCCTGTCCTAACTTATTACCCCTTGGCGGCTTTGGCGGAATAATGCCGCTGAAAGGGGTTCTGTTGTCTGGCTGCTGGGGGGGGGGCACTCACAGCTCCCCTCAGGCAGATAAGGGGCTTTGCTTAATTTAGGCCAAGTCTCATCCTTACTTTCATTTTCCTCCCTTTATTTCCCCTTCCTATACTCTTCCCGCTCCTGTTCTTGCTTAGGCGTCCCTTCCCTGTAAGCTACCTCACAAGGGGCTCTTGGTACAGACGCACAGAGGAAGCCCTGACTGCACTGTCTTCACTGCTGAGAGACACGGTGCTGCTTTTTAAAGTCTTAGCGTCTAACACATACTAAGAGACTAAGCTGTATCATTCAGGAAGAAAATGGCATATGCGGCAAACAAAACACATAAAACCAGGGGTGGAGTATGTCTTCATTATGGAAGTACAGAGCGCAGAGGGTAGGGAGTCTCTGGCGGCAGGTCTGCCTGGGCTCACAGGAAGTGCTTGTCCTCCTGAATCCTAGTGTCTTCCAAAGGAGCAAGGTGGTTAGAGTTGGGAGAATCTGGCTTGGAATCAGGGTCCACTGAGACAGGCACTCCATTAATGTTTTTGGATGCCCCCAACCCCCACCTCTCCACCCTTTCCTAGCCTGCTTCCTAAGTTCTCCTTTGAAATCACCGGCTGGAATGATCACGAACTGTGAGAGGCTGGTATGCCTTTTACTGTACAGTGACAATGATGACAAGTAAGGAGAGGAGGGGCCGTGTGATGTGGGGAGGGGCAATGTCACAAGGGAGGGGCAGTGTGACAGGAGGGGGGCGGTGTGATGTGGGGAGGGGCAGTGTGATGCAGGGAGGGGCAATGTCACAAGGGGAGGGGCAGTGTGACAGGAGGGGGGCGGTGTGATGTGGGGAGGGGCAATGTCACAAGGGGAGGGGCAGTGTGACAGGAGGGGGGTGGTGTGATGTGGGTAGGGGCGGTGTGATGTGGGGAGGGGCAATGTCACAAGGGGAGGGGGAGTGTGACAGGAGGGGGGCGGTGTGATGTGGGGAGGGGCAATGTCACAAGGGGAGGGGCAGTGTGACAGGAGGGGGGCGGTGTGATGTGGGGAGGGGCAGTGTGATGCAGGGAGGGGCAATGTCCCAAGGGGAGGAGCAGTGTGACAGAAGGGGGGTGGTGTGATGTGGGGAGGGGCAATGTCACAAGGGGAGGGGCAGTGTGACAGGAGGGGGGCGGTGTGATGCAGGGAGGGGCAATGTCACAAGGGAGGGGCAGTGTGACAGGAGGGGGGTGGTGTGATGTGGGGAGGGGCAGTGTGATGCAGGGAGGGGCAATGTCCCAAGGGGAGGAGCAGTGTGACAGAAGGGGGGTGGTGTGATGTGGGGAGGGGCGGTGGGCAGAGCAGAGACACTGAATTAGAGAGAGTGAGAGAAGACAGAGACAGTCTTCACTATTATCCTGAAAAGAGATGGCTATGAAATAACAGAAGACCAGCATGATGAGAGAGTGAGCGGCAAAGGGAGGCTCTTTATTAAGGAGGACGGTGTGTTTTTAAAGATGGAGAGACACAGGACTCTGATGCTGGGATCCCAACAGCACACCGGCGTGCTGGGGCTTGTCCCACAGTGGAAAGCCCCATCGGCCTTTCATTGGTCAGACACCAGGCAGAGGAAGGCGGTTCCATGACAGGACTTTATTGTGCTAAAGAGATTTCAGCTGTATTTACATACCCTGGAATTATCCACATCACACATCGACTTAATTGCAGGTAAATTCCACAGAGTCTCCCCTCCTGCTGAAGCAAACACTACTCGGGAGTATCCATCACCTGGGAAGAAGAAAAGAAAAATGTTTATAATGATTTGACAAGAGTTAGAATTCACAAACAATTCAAACAAGAAACTGCACAATTTGTTAGCAGCAGGGAAAATGTGTGTGTGTGTGTGTGTGTGTGTGTGTGTGTGTGTGTGTGTTAGTGTCACTTTAGCTCAAAGTCTGTACCTACTCGATGCACGGTGACCTTGTAAGTATCTAACAAACCTATTTCTGATCACATTATAATTAGGAAGAAAAGGCTGTAAGTTATCAGCAGAAAATTAACTGAAGGCATTTCTTCTTTCCTATAATGGCACAAGAAATATTAGAATGGTACGCTAGAGAATATTAAAAAGGATCATAAGGGAAGTTTCTCGGCAGCTGACTACAGAGGTAACTGAATCAAAGCTCTCCCAGGAGAGGCTGCCTGAATGCTGGAGCACTGTGCCAGCCAGACCAACATAGACACTGTGTGAGCAAGGAGGTGTGTGACCCTGGGGAAGGGGTGTGGTCTTTAAGTCAGACCTGGCAGGGGCCATATGCAAGCACATGCTAACTTCCCTGGGCCTACTTCCTCATGTGTAAACAAGGCAAGACCTATGTCAAATAATCCTGAGTATTAAACAGGAAGCAGGTGTTCCTTGAGAAGGCTTCTGTTTGGGTTACTTAAAAGGTTTAGAATGTATCAAAGAAAACAAAGTAGATTAACTTTACATTATCTAAGGTGCCTAACAAATCAACTGGCAAGTGTATGACAATCTTTACAAATGGCTTTATTCATGATCGTTCAGTTGTTCTTAGCAAACACCATGTTTACCAAAGAGCTATTGTCTTATGTAGACTAAGTCACCTAGAGCCCATGAGGTTTTAGTCAAGTCAGAGTTTATCGCTCAGCTCAGGAGACAGCTATCGGTGGGGACCACCAGAAACAAAACTAGACTTACATCCTGAATTTGCTATTGTTCTTACTAAAATATTAACCCATGCTGATTAAGCAATGTATAATGATAATACTTTGAGAGGAAGAACAAAACCAACCAGCCCAAATGTAGGAATAATTAGAATTTGGTTTTTCTAATCTGTGTTTTAAGAGGCAGAGAATATTTGAACGTGAACTTGCATTGCTGCCGAGAATTGGCATAAAATCAGGATCTCCTTCCTCCCCCTCTGAGATATCAGAACTAAGAGGGTCCTCCGCTGTGTAATGCGGCAGGGGATATCAACCAAGGGAGTTTTCAACAAGTTGAAACCAAAGAATGTTACTGTGAGTATTTGCTCAGTTGCAAGTGTCGCCGTCAACCGTCACTCCGGTCACTCTGACCACAGAGTCAGCAGCAGCCCCTCGCCGCCTCCTTCACATCCTTCCCGGGCAGCTGCCGCTAACAAGCCAGCTTTAAGCACAGCTACAATTCTCTAGTCAGCTGGATGGCAGCATTTAGAGACCTGTGGTTCCGCATGATAATCTTCAGTCTTGTGATGCCTAGGGCTCAATCCTGTGAGGCCTCGTTCTGCTGTAACTAGGCAGTTGCAGCTCCATCAACTACATACAACTGGTGCTCCAGGGCCCTATCCTCAGTACCACATCCACACATCCCTTCCAGCCAGGTGACCCACTCAAGCTCTGGGCCTCTCTCTGTTGTTTCCACTGTTAAGTGAGAAAGCAGGGCTCCTTTCTGACCTGGGCCACTTCACCCCTTGTGGTCTCTTGCTTCTAGGAGGTCACCATGTTGACAGGGAACTTGGTGCAGACACCTTCTGCCTCAGCCTCCCAAGCAGCCAGGTCTACCGGCATGTGCCACCACTTCGAGCATGTGGACAGTTCTTACTATGTTTGCTTTCATCTAAACAAAGCTATAAAACCTTTTTGCTAACAGACTATTTATATTCAATTAAGAATACATACTTGTTATTTGATTCAGAAACATATAGGAAAAAGAATTTGACATATGACTTGAAAGTTCAGACAAGGTAGAAAATTTTATTAACTGCTTCCTTCAATTTGAACAGAACCCTTTCCTTACATTTCTATCACAGATAAACTCATACATTTAGCTGGCGTCTATAGCTATAGAATCAGAGAAACTGCTGGGCAGGCCACAGTTTTAGACTTGGATCATTCCACCTTGACCCCAGGAAGTTGCTCCGTCCACTTACTTGGAACATCGCAGAAGAAGCTGTCTTTCTGGAAGTTCCAGTCTACGTCTCTTCTCTCTCTCTCATGATGATCATCTGACCATCTGTCATCCCGGTGGCTGAAAGGGAAGAACAGTTTGGCCTTTGATAAAGTTCTAGCTATTACAAGGAGGTGGGCAGAGTCTTACAGTACAACCCCAGAGCTCCAGCCTACTTAGCATCTTATGCTAAGCTGAAAGGACTCACATGAGCAACATTTATTTTTCCATGTGTAAGGAAGAGGAGTCTCACCTTTTCATCACAGGACAGCAAGGCATTTCAGTGACAACTGGGTGGCAATAAGTCCTGTGTTTTAGTTTTTCATTAAGTAGCATTTTATCTAAAAGTCATGTAATGTAAAAGATTACCTCTTGGCCTGCTCTTCTGCATACTTGTAAGGATAGTTTGCCAATGTGGCTTTGTATCCTGTGTTTTTCATCATGTTATTCCACGTGACCAGCCTCTGTCCTATCGCGGTCCCTCTTGGTTCAAAACCCTAAGACAAAATATTATCCATTAGTGTTCCCATTAGTGTATTGCATTACCCACTAAATACACTTTTGTTAACAACTTAGGAAAGCAGCATTAACGTGATGTCGAGTTTTCAACAGGAAACATGGGCATTCTTCACGACTGCTGAGGTGACCGGTGTTAATGCAAGGCCTTTTGGATAATCATCGCCTCTTAGCTGTGACAAAGTCATATGGTTCTCTAGTTACAAATCTCAGGAAGTGGGAAAGTATATCAGAAAACTAGCTGTGCCCAAGCATTTAGTAAGTGCATAATTCTAACTTGCAGGAAATATGGTCAAATTAAAGTGTGTTATGCACTGTTACAGTGTTTTACCAAGAGTGTTATCCTTGATCACGTTCACCTCACTATTCCACCCCAGAGGAACATTTACTCAGCAGGTCCTGTTATCTGTTATTTACACAGAAATGACTCTAACTTCTCAGAGGTGGAGAGAGATACACAGTATTAAAATCTTTATGATACACAGTATTAAAATCTTTATAAAAATACTTTCCGAGTATGCACATTCTTCAATATATTGCTCCTTGATTAAACAGAGGGACAGAGAAGTTGGATGTCTTCACTTCTTGCTTGAGCTTGAGTTGGGGGTGAACAGGTCCCCTGACCTTACTTAAGAGCACAGATAACACGCCTTTACTTGCAGAACGAGAGCTATATACTTACTGGTGGCTGCAGTAAGTTTGTAAAGAAATGGGGAGCTAAGTGTGGTGGCTCAGACCTGTCATCCTAGCAATCACAAGGCTGAGGCAGGGGGATGACAAGTTCAAGGAGCTTCGGTGTAAGATTCTATCCAAACACAAAGAAGGAAAGGGCTGCTGACTTACACACCATGCAGTTAAGAACTTAATTCAGGGAATGGTTTTAGGCTTCACCCAGGTGGGGCCCTCCTTACCAGCAGCGGGTCGGAGAAGTCGGGGAGCTCCGGGACCAGGACGCCCACCAGGGCACAGACTACAATGAGCAGAGTGCACATGCCCAGGACCACCACAGGCCAGTCGGCTAGCAGGGCCGCGTAACTACGAGGCACAAAATGAGCACAGAGAGGATTGTCTGAGAAGCAGCGTGGAGGGAAGGCTACACTCGAGCAGGGTTAGAGCCTCATAGTTTAGACCAGCACAGGTATTTACCAATACAAATAGAAGTATTTATACACACTGATGCATAAAATGTCCAGATCATGCACTTTTCATTTTTCTGATTAAGTAGCAGTGGTCAGATAAAACAGCAGTTCTTTTAGAAGAAAAAAATAGTCTATAAACCGGTTCATGCAGTGAAAGCTAAAAAACAACCAAAGCAGACACTTCCCAGAGCCACTTTCTTTCCTCCTGGAAAGAAGCTCATAAAGATTATCAGCAGATGGAGTTCAGGAGGAAAGGCTGTTTACTCTCATCAGTGGGGCATCAGTACCTAGAACAGTACTTTGTAGGAGGGGCCCAATTAATTTTCATTGACAGTGGAACACTGTCGCCTGGGTCTCCAGCCACCTCAGGCTGGCTCTGGTCTCGTCCTCCATTACTGACTCTCTCACTGGCTTTCTTCACATGCCAGCTCTGACTGTGAGAGCTACTTCCGATCCCTCTAGCACTGAGCTTTGCCCCCTCAATCCCAGGTATGTTCACAGGTATGGACAGAGCATCTGCCCAGTGAAATAACCTTCCTAAGCGTCAAAGTATATGTGGAAGATTCTAGTTGCTCCAGTCTTTATTAGAAGAAGAAAATCCCGAAACATGCAGTGTGTGACCACTATTCTCAACCAGGTCAGCTCTCTTGGCTACTGTGATGGCTGGTTCTGGTTCATGGGAAAGAGACTTCTTAAGTAGGTATTTATGAAGAATTTCTGCGAGAACACGCTAGTAATTAATTTATAATAGCCAGAAGCTGGAAAGAACCCAGATGTCCCTCAACGGAGGAATGGATTCAGAAGATGTGGTATATCTACACAATGGAATACTACTCTGCAATTAAAAACAATGAATTCATGAAATTCCTAGGCAAATGGTCAGAACTTGAAAATATCATCCTTAGTGAGGTAACCCAATCACAAAAGAACACACATGGTATGCAGTCACTGAGAAGGGGATATTAACCCAGAATCTCGGAATACCCTAGACACAATTCACATATCAATAGATTTCTAAGAAGATGGAAGGAGAGACCCCTGGTCCTGGAACGACTGGATGTAGGAGAACACCAGGACAGAGAAACGAGAGGGGGTTGAATGGAGAAAAGAGGGAGGGAAGGGGGCTTATGGGACTTTCGGGGAGGGAGGAAACGGGAAAGGGGAAATGATTTAGAATGTAAATAAAAAAAAACAGAAAAAAAACTAAAAAAAAAAAAATAAAGTAAAGCTGGGGGTCTCTAAAGGCCTGGAAATGCTGCTGTATAACTTTTCCCATCTCTAAGTAGAGAGCACTGGTTTTGAAGTTCCACAGAACTGACTGTGGGGATTTTTTTTTTACCTCAAGTTACCACTCTAATAAAGGACTTAAGTCACAACATAGCTGTGCCTTACAGAGCTTGCCCTAGCATTTTCCACTGCTGTTCTATTAAAGAACCTTTACATAAACAAATACATAAATAATAGTTTGTACTTACTACAGTATTAGTGGCTCATGTGCCTTGCACAGACCAGCTTATGCTTAAACTTCACAGTGAAGTTTAGGCATTGATAGGCCAAGGAATTGGTTAGATCTTAATGCCTTAGGTAAGCTAGTTCTAGATTCTGGCTTTTAATAATGTGTCTCCATCTGTCACTTCAAACACAAGTGAAACTAAAGACACGAGGAAGGCACGCACTTGCTAAATTCTGCTTCATCAAATTCACTCAAACATTTCTAGGACTGAAGACATGGCCCAGCTGTCAAGGGCTACTCGCAACTAAAAGATAAGAGTTCTGCCCCAGTGCCCACAGTTGTCTCTCCAGCTACCTTTGCCAAGCCTTAGTCCAAGCACTTGGGAGACAAATGCAGCTGGATTTCTGTGAGTTCAAGACCAGCCTAGTCTACACAGTGGTTTCACATCAGCCATAACTGCCAGCCAGGACTACACAGTTAAGACTTTGTCTCAAAAAGAATTTCTCGCCCCACTAGTAGTAGTTTCTCTCTGCAAAATCACAGCGATGCACAGGACACTGAGGTGAACATTATTTGCCTTACTGCAAATTCTGGAGTCAAGACTTTATCAAAAGAACAGTTTGTCAGGCGAGAAGGATTTGCCTTTAAGGATATCTGTGGATGTAATGGGAACACATGACCCAGTGTGCTGCCTGTGGCATTCAAATGTCCTCCCTGAGAGGCCACAGGCCTAATGCAAACATCCGTCCATATTCCACCAAACACAGACTTGAGAAATCGCTGGCTTTGAAGCAATGGTGACTTTTGTCTCAGCAGCACTTCTGAGACATCCTGCTCCTCACTTCACACTTTAAAAAGAGCTCTTTACACGAGGCCTTTAGAACATCAGCTCTAAGAAGCGAGGATGGATCCAGGCCTAAGCGTTTGTTTATTGAACTCTGAAGGGATCCATCTGCTATCTTTCAAATGAGCGACAAGTTGTCCCTTATGTTATCAATGGAGGGCAGCGGCCCTATATTGCTTAATTTCCAACTGAGGCTTAATTTATCCATAGAATCAATGACGCTTTGCTTTGTGTTCTTAAGAAACATGCTCGTACATACACAGAAACCCTGAACACCTCTTTCAATAATTGCTTTCCTTTCCTTTGAAAACACATGGTTCTGATTTCAGAGCCCTGCCGCATGCTGCACATGTGCACCAGGGGCCTGTGGAAGGTTTCAGGTTAGCTCTTCCGCACATTCCTCTACACGTTTAACCTTCTGGCTGTATCACAGTTCCTTCTGCACACAGCAGATGTTTCCCACGCTGGCCTCTCCTAGAGACAACTGTTCAGCCTTGCCATCTTGGGTATGCTCAGCATTGCCAGGAGACCACAGCCCTTGAGACAAGTGCTTCTCCTGAACACCACAAACACCTGGCAGTGACCCTGCTGCTTGGGTTGTCTAGGCCCAGCTATGGACACCACAGAGAAAATAAATGTTTCATGTATGATATGAAGTCCAGACAATGGCTATAATATCATGATTAAAAAACCTATAAAACTGAGAGGGGTAAAGAAAATTTAAAATGACTTATAAAACACACACAGACACACCTATAACATTTCACTTCTGACTGTAAAGTACATTCATGTTATTTTCTTTGAAAAGTGAACCATATGTGCGTTAGAACAATTTTTAAAAGGTCTGGTCCTTTAACCACAAAGCACATCAGGTAACACCTACCTTGTGTTCACCTGCTCTAACTGGAGGGTGTTTATATAGGAACACAGCACAACTGTGAATCAGTCCTTTTCTGTAACACTTGGGTTAGGCAGGAAGTGACCTGGGGGATGGCTGGGGGCAGCTCTCCCTGAGGGGAGGGCCTGCAGTTCTATCCTGGCCACCACTGTATAAAGTTCATGTCATCCTTCAGCTGGCTTTCTCAAATCCTCTTAGAAACAGGGTGTCTTAAATGCATCCACGCACCGTGACTGAGTGCAGGTAGGTCCCTGGCTGCAGATGGCACTGCTGTGCTAGACTGGTATCCAATAGCAAGCCCTTTGATTATACTTACAGAGGCTCAACTTTATTGCTAGGCTCACTCTGGAAACAAACCTGAAATAACTGTTAAGGGAGAGTCTTACAGAACCTCCTTATGCACAGGTAACATCATATAAGGGCATGCTCTGAACTGGCCACTCAATCTCCATAGTGAATTATTTGTTCCTCCCCTGGCTTACCCTTTGTGGCCTCTCCATAAACCTTTTTCTCTTTCCACAAACTTCCCTGAAGGGTGTGACGTGACTGGGGGGCCCCCTCTCCTGACCAGCCCTCCCACCTTAGTCCCTGGAGCCTTTACTCTTCTGACTTTTTGGCCCAAATCAACTAACTGGTCTTGGTTTCCAAACCTTTCTGATCTGAGTGAACAGGAAGATCTTGTGTTCACTCTCCTTTTCTAAGGAATCCTTCCCCCCATAGCCTATTGCCTGCCCCCCCAATAATCCTTCCAATTTGTCTTGTCCCTTAAGGACAGGCATTCCAAAATGCTCATGTTTCTAGTGGCATCAACTGTCACTCTAATGAGAATGACTAGGTTTCGAAAAATTCACACACAAAAATAGGACAAACAACTCCTTTGTGTGAGATATCAATTCATCTCTAACAGTAAACCAAATAGTAAGGATGAAAGGCATTGTGGGAATGCAAAGACTGGCTCAAGGAACTTACAACTAAGTGTGGACACTCAAACAGGTACAAATACCCACAAGGGCAGGCAAAGGATGGGTTAAAGAACGGAAGCAACAATTTGCCAGTGAAAAACAGGACATCATTTCCAGGTGTGGTGGGACTGGAGAATCAGGAAAGCTGTTCTGAGTAAGTTGTATTGATAGGTTGATATGCTAAAAGAAGAAATTAAAGAGTTTTTAAAACCCAATTTGGTAGCAGAGGAAAACCCAAATCTTTTCAAAATGTTGAACTTTCAGTCAGCTGAGAAAAATCATTATTTCCAGATAAGCGAATTTTTTTTTTGTTAATTTGACATGTTTGCTTGTATATCTTTCCCCATATCTCTATATCTCTCTCTCTTGCAGGAAGGGACAAAAGTGGAAGAACTAGGTCAAGTATGGAAGAACTAGGTCAAGTATGAAAGAACTAGGTCAAGTATGAAAGAACTAGGTCAAGTATGGAAGAACTAGGTCAAGTATGGAAGAACTAAGTCATTTACATAGAGCATAACAGAATATGATTAAGCCTGAAAAATAAGAATCTTATGACAAGTGCTGGAATATGAATGTTATGCTAAATAGAGTCAGTCATGGTGGACAAGAGTTGGGTGACTCTCCTTAAATGAG
The DNA here is from genome assembly GCA_036184795.1 of Tokudaia tokunoshimensis. Lineage (NCBI taxonomy): Eukaryota > Metazoa > Chordata > Mammalia > Rodentia > Muridae > Tokudaia > Tokudaia tokunoshimensis. The sequence goes on along the minus strand of BTHU01000013.1, from coordinate 12,410,981 downwards.
CTACCTCAAGTAGTCAAACTTATAGAGACAACACAGTACAATCATGGTTACCAAGACTGTGGCAAAAGGAAATGAGGACAGAGTTCCTGTCTAGCATTTCAGTTTTATAAGATGAAAATATGAATACACACATATATAAAATATCATAAAGTTGTGCTCTTCAAAATGGACTGGGGAAATGGCTCAGTATATAAAGTGCTTGCTATGCACTGAGCTTGGAACCTCGACAGCTGGTAAAGCCAGGTACTGGGGACTGAGACAGGACCCTGGCAACTGCTTCCTGGGTAAAACCACGAGTTCTAGGGTCAGTGAGAGGCCCTGTCTCAAAAACTAAGGTGAACAGTACTAGGGGCACTCTAGTCTCCATATGACACACTCAGAAAGAGATCCCAGAGTTAAAAATGCAGATGCTCTTGGTTCATGACTGATTGTCTAACATGTGCTGGGCCGTGATCCAGTTCCTATAACACAGACAGGAAAGAAAGCTAAAATGTAATTTATAGATTGTATTTTGCCAAAGTCTTAAGTATTATTTCAAACAGGAGAGTTTGCTAATGAGAATTTTACTTTAGACAGTGAGTGCTCCCCTTGGGAGGCGGAGTTTTACTTTAAACCAGTGGTTCTCAACCTTCCTAATGCTGGGACCCTTCAATATGGTTCCTCATGTTACGGCGACCCCCAACCATAAGACTCTTTTGTTGCTACTTCATAACTGTAAATTTGGTACTGCTATGAGTCATAATGTAAATATCCGATATGCAAGGTTCTGTTATGTGACTCCTGTGAAAGGGATGTTTGACCCCTAGAGGAGTCACAACCCACAGGTTGAGAACTGCTCAACCAGACAGTAAGTGTTCTCCTTGGGAGGGCTGGATACTTTTCTACTTGAGCTTCTATGGCAGCTGAATCTCACAGGTCACTTCAAGTTTCTTAAATGTGATGCTACTGTACCTAGATCCACACTGTACAGGGGGAATGAGACCATGTACCTAGATCCACACTGTACAGGGGGAATGAGACCATGTACCTAGATCCACACTGTACAGGGGGAATGAGACCATGTACCTAGATCCACACTGTACAGGGGGAATGAGACCATGTACCTAGATCCACACTGTACAGGGGGAATGAGACCATGTACCTAGATCCACACTGTACAGGGGGAATGAGACCATGTACCTAGATCCACACTGTACAGGGGGAATGAGACCATGTACCTAGATCCACACTGTACAGGGGGAATGAGACCATGTACCTAGATCCACACTGTACAGGGGGAATGAGACCATGTACCTAGAACCACACTGTACAGGAGGCTTGGACTCTATACCTAGAACTGCACTGTACAGGAGGCTTGGACTCTGTACCTAGAACCACACTGTACAGGAGGTTTGGACTCTGTACCTAGAACCGCACTGTGCAAGAGGATAGGACCATGCCTTTGCTTTGTTTTCAGGAATTCTATCTATTATAGTTGTCTAGGGTTCGGCAGCTAAAAGTACATACAGCTATTTCAGAGGACCCGAGTTCTATTCACACCACCTGCATCAAGTTTCTCACAACCACCTGTAACACTAGCTTCAGATCTGACACCCCTGGTCCTCACAGGTACCCATACTAATGTGCATATATCCCATACATATACACATATATACATAATTAAAAATAAAATAGTTCCCATGTAAACAAATACCTTTACCTTAATACAGCTACAATTTATTTTTTAAAAAGAAAAAACATCTAATGCATTTGAAATAAACTACCATGTATCCAAGTCACACTAGTTACAAAATGGCAGATAATGTTATTCAAAAAACTAAGATAATAAAGGTACACATGACTCTTCTCTCTCCCACTGGGGAAAAGAAGGAAGCCAACTTAAATAGGAAAAATGCAAAACAACTAGACAAATACACATATAGATCCCGAGAGAATTTAAACGATAAGAAAAGCTACTGTAAGACCGAAAAGCACTTTTGTAGATATGGAGTTCTGAAAGCAGACAATGCGAGAGAAATGTATTTTTCTTTCATAAAAATATGCATGAAGATGGTGGAAAGAACAAAATGTGGAGAAAGCAGAGGGGTGGAAATACAAAGAAGTTATTATCAAACAAAATGACTTAAATTACTCTACCTTCTCGGGAACTTGAAAGGTCTGGATGGCCTGGAAAAAGGAAAAAGCAAAGAAATAATGATCAGAAGAAACAAAGTTACTTAATGTAAGAAGGCTCCCACCCCCACACCAATGCTGGACTTGGTAACTCCCCACTCTAACATTGGGCTTAGTACTCCCCCATACCCCACTCCCAATGCTGGACTTAGTACTTCCCACACCACACACAGCAAAGCTAGACTTGGTACTCCCCACATATATGTCAACGCTGGTCTTGGTACTCCCTCCCTCCATGCCAACACCGGGCTTAGCACCCCTCCCGTGCAGACTCCCAAGAGGGTTAAGAGAGATGGCTCAGGGCATGTCAAACACGTGGAGAAACTGAACCCCTTCTGCAGGACCTTTGTACTCTAGAAGACAGGTTCAAGTGGTCAAGTGGGGGCGGCACCTTTGAGGACTCCTGACGGAAACCCAGCAGGACCCTAGGGTGAGCTCCAGAACCCATGTCCAGCAGAGTCGGCTCTCTCTCTCTCTCTCTGACAGGAGTGCTATCCCTAAGCCTCCAGTACAAGCAGCCTCCCTCCGCTCATGCCCCAACCTGACACCACTACCTTCTTGTGCTAGAAATGCTGTTTCCTCTCTGAGACAGCAGTTGACTCTCTAGTCCCTAACTTCTTACTACTGACTTTCCCAATCACTTTAACAAGGATGGGCTTGTATTTCAAGTCACCACCTCCTCATAGTGTCTGTAACTATTCCCTCTAATCATGGTGCCCTGCCACATAAATATTCATTAAGCTTGCTAAAGAAATTATAAACCCAGCCTCAACTTCTGAACTCTTTATCCCTACCATATTTATTAGTTTCTCATTTAATTTCCCTTTTGCTGGCCCATGGTAACCTTGTTAATAAATACTTGGTGAACAAACAGCCACTATTCATACTTCACTGCTTTAGAGCACAGTGGCTCTCAGTGTGGCCTGAAGACCACAGGGACCCGAGACCCTTAAATGAGGTCTGTGAGGACCAAAGGCATTATCTATGGAAGGACAGATTTTCTTCATATACCTCAACCAAACAGACTGCAACATGCTGCCTGCAGTCAGACCCCGCTGTGATGAGCACACATCAGAGAGACTCATAAGAAAAGAAGGAATACTCATATCACAAGCTGTGTTGTTAAAGTGCTTTTCATGAAAACAGTACTTCCATTAATATATAATGGGCTTATTATATATAGATGTTTTCAGCACTGGAGAATGAACACACAGCCTCACACATATGAAGCAAGTATATTAATAGAGTTAGCAAAGACCCTCTTTTTAAATTTTTTGAGCGGACTCCACCACGTTGATTGAGCTTGTGTTGACCTCATTCTGCAGCTCAGGCGCACCTCAAGTGCGTCACCCTCTCACCTCACCCTCGAGTTGCTGGGATTACAGGTTTGCCTCACCAGATGTAGCTTGTTGCTATTATTACTATTATTATTATTTTTTTAAACAACAAATTTTCTCAGGTTCAATTCCAATATGATACATTTAAGCTATCTTGAGTAAAACAAAACCCCTTTCCATTTTGTGTAAAGGGGCCATGAGGACAAAAGTTTGAGAAAGACTTTGTTAGTACAGACAGGCGTGTGTCCGTCTGTGACCCAATGACCACATTTCCTAGGTTCAGATGCCCCTGATGCAAAGCCTGTGCACTCAGAGGAAAACAGCCACTAGCAGTGCTGCCTCCAATCCTCCCGCCAGCGCTTCGGCTCCTCCTCCGGGTCAAGCCCACTCTGGGATTTCTTCAGGAGGATTTTCTTTTGTATTTCCAGTTTCATTTGTCACTGTACTTCCTAAAATGTGAGTGAAGTCATGAGTGAGACAGACTCCATGGTGCTTACACTGTGGACTGCACTGTCTGTGAACCTGTTTATACAGAACGCGTGTGCTCTGCAATGGTCACAGTGGAGAAGCTGGAACAAGTGCTGAGAACAGAGGTCCAGGACCGGCTCTCTGAGAGGTGCATCCAGATGCCCCGGCCCGGCTTCAGAGACAAGCTCAGCTGGCTTTTGGTCTCTTGCATTCTCAGCATAAGAGCTGTATGTACTGAAGCTTCTTTAAGAAAAAATGGTTTTATTTGAAAGAAAGTTACATGACTTCCCCTTAATCCTTCCTCCCTCCAGGTCCTCCCTTGTCTTCTTCCCACTCTCAAATCAAAAGCCTCCTTTTGATTATTTCTGATATAAATAAACCCGGCTGAGTCCACACACCCTGTCGTCAGTGTGTCTGTGATTTCCAGACTGATCACACTGCAGTGGACATCTGGGACGAGCCTATCTGGAGAGGCTGATTCTCCCTTCAGCAGTCATCAGTGACAGGCAGTACCTTGTCTGGGGGGTGGGGGTGGGGGTGGGGCTGCACATCTACACACCCACGGACACCGCCATTGCTCCAGGGTCTCCTGTGTGTGGCCCTTTCTCTGAAGCTCCTTGCTGGCTAACTGTTGCTGTCTGTGCTGCGTGTTTGTGGAACCATGAGAGAAGGAAATCCAGAGGGACAACTGTAAAATGTTAGTCTCTACAGAAGAGGAGTTTCTTTTCTTTTGAGAGATGTGGACTCAAAGTCTGTTCCTAGTAATAACAATATAGAAAAGGTTTGTGCTTTATAATATGATATTCACAGCATTTCTAAGAATACTTAACCATACATTCTTTCTCTGTATGTAGAAACTATTTTAAACTCTATAAGACTACATGTCTAGAGAAGAAACATCTGTAGATTCATTTCTATACCTCAGTGTAACATATAGCCCCTTTGTAGATATAAATCAATACTTGTTAGATCAGTATGTGATCCCTCTGCTCCTGTTCAAGGATGTAAATTTAATACCAGTAGGAGTAAAACCAGGAAGAAGCTGGGGGTACAAACAACAACAAGTTTGTGGGTATACTTAATTTCTGTCTGTCTGTCTGTCTATCTCCCCCGCCATATACACTCAGTGTCAGGGTGTCAGGCTACTTTACATTTTCCTAAGTTCCCCCCCCTTTGGTTTATGTCTCTGCATCCTATAGTAGGGGCTCTATGACTCAGTCTCTCAGGAACTCTTACTTGGATGGTTAAATAAAAAAATTCTTTTTAAAAAGCATGCTACATGCACTCTGTGACCATGAAAGTGTAACTTAAGCATCCGTGTTCAGCGGGCACCCTCCATATAAACCACATAGAGGGGGTGCTGTCTTCTCTGGTTCAGGACTAGGGCTATTTATAAATATCCCGAGAATGCTGACTGTAATACCATCCATGCTTTGGTGGCTTTCCCCCATGAACCCTTTATATTTATTTCTCCATGCCTAATTGAATAATAATTTTTCTTAATAGCAATTGTCTTTATCTAATTTTCCTAAGGCAGTAAGGTAGTAATTTTCTTCACATACACACACACACACACACACACACACACACACACACAGCTTTCTTTTCATGCCTATACACAAATGGAGTGTGTTTAAGAATTTTTTAATTAGAAGTCATAATTACAAAGACAAGATTGCCTAGCTCCCATCAGTTTGGTAAGCACTAGTGTCACATGCTGGGAGGGGGACCATGTATTTGGAGGAGAGACCAGCTCCCCACTTACTACACAGCATTGCTGGGGCTGGGGGTCGCACACAGAGGGACAGCTGAGCTGGCAGATCTAGCATGGGGCACAGCTCAGAAGCAAAGTATCCTTTCGACAAAAGTGCTCACTCCTGGAGAAGTCAAGAAACTCATTTCTTTTGAATAAATCTATGGGAGAACCCATGACTCATATTTTCAAATGTTAATTATATATTAGTCTTTATTTTAACAGTATTGAGATATAATTCACATACCACATATATACCCACTTAACATATGTACATAAATCTATTTTTTAACATTTTCACAGAGCTGAGTAACCAAACCTACAACTACACGCTGACACTCAGAGACAGAGTCACAGGCATGGACAGAGCTGTTACTGAGCTCTGAGGAGAACATGCAGAAAGACTACGGCACTGAGCAGGGACATCAGCCAGTGCATATCACCCTGTGTCACACACGTCCCCAGGACGCCTTGAAAGCGCACAAGTTAAGAGATGTTGCTATCCTTCGAGCAAAAATGCTCCATAAAGCTACAAGTCTGAACTACTTCACAGAAAGAATTCTCAGAGAAATGCGATTTTACGGACTCCATTTGGGCTGTAAAACACAGAAGCATTCTTTCCTCCCTCTCAGCCCTATCACTTTTTGTTTCTAAGCTGAGAAATTGTTGTGGATGTCTGACCTTCACTCCCTGCGGAGAGGGAACATTCTCTCTGCTTGAGTGCAGACTTCATTTTACTTCAGCTATGTAGAGACTGCCAACATCAGCTGAAAAGAAAAATTGAGGTTGCCACAAAGATACTCCCTCCTAGAGAAACATTACATTCTTTTGAAGTTTCTGTACTGACAGGCATGGAAAGCAGATGTTAGAAACATTCCCCCACCCCATAGGTAAATCTGCTCAAAGCACGGCTCAGCAGGGTGGCTTTCTCTACCCCTCCCTCCTCAAGCTGAACCTGTGGAAAGAGGCCACGTGAAGGAAGGAAGTCTGACTGAAAGTGTCCCCTATGTCCATCAGAGCATTCACATCTACCCTTCAGTGTCCAGTGCTAATCAACAGCTAGGATAAACACACACATACACACACACACACACACAAGATCTCTTTGCAGGGTTAATTCACCTTTTAGTGAATCATATGCTTCCAGACAGTCAAACCATCCAACCCGAGAAACAACAGCCTTCAGCGGCTTCAGTTAGATTTAGCCTTTTTCTTGTCGAGAAAAGGTCTCAGGACAGATGGCACTTGGACACTGTGGTGTGGTTCTTGTCAGTTCCCCAGTTGTAGACTCACTGCAGTGCCAGTCTCTTCCTCAAGAAAGCATCAAGCAGGCTTTTCTAAAGCACCTGAAGACTGGAGTAGCCACAATTAGTAACTGTCGCCAGCACCTCAGCCGGGGTAAGGCAACAGTGCTAGAAATCTCACTTCTATCCTCTGATGGCCAGTGTGCCGGTGCATGTTCAGTCAGTGGGGAGGGCAGGGAAGTGACTGGAGCTTTCAGAGAAGGTGATAGCAAAAGAAGTGGAGAAACAGCAAAGGTCACAGGAGACCGGGGCCAGGAAAGCAATGAACGGGCTCTAGGCTTGCTCCCCTTGACTTACGTCTTTTCATATTTTTGGAAGAAGGAGGGACCGTAGGACAAAGGAGTGAAGAGATGGTTTAAAAACCTGCCTCCAGCTGGGGCGTACCAGGCAACCAAAGAACAACCGCTGCAGGTAGCCAAGGGGCAGTGCAGCCTCATACATTCCAACCAGCTCCTAGCATGTGGGAAGACCAAACCTACAAAAGACGGCTAGGGGTATGTCTGAGCTCTATGGTAGTCGCCACAGCAAAGCCAGACGTGCACCAAGCAGCACGCTGGGTCTCAGCAGCAGCACTGCACAGAGCCGTGGCGTCGCTGTAAGGTGACACTTGGGACGTGCTGGTGTGTAGGGAGAAGGAGTCTGAAAAGAGGAGTCCGCACTTGGACGAGCACTCTTTCCAACAAAAACAAGACCATTCTTCATCATTAAGCATTTCCATGAATCATCACTGGCACGCAGCTACGTCTGAGGATGAAACAGATACCCGGAGACAAGCTGAGTCTGTGCTTCAGAGCATTTCTCATGCACCTCAGATGAATGTTTATGGTCCGTGTCAAGTGACTCGAGGAAGACAGTAACCACAACCGTGTGTGTAATGCATTTTCTGAATGCTTAAGAGATGTAGATTAAAAGTGCTGCCTATCTTGCTATCTAGAAGACTGAACAGATGATAGGCTACTACACAAAATAAACCAAGAGGTGAAAAGAAAGTAGGAGTAGAGATTAACACCTGAAAACACCACATGCTTCCTAAATATTAAAAAAGCAAATTTACCATATGCTCAATATATGTTTTAAATATGAGGACCCTATGTATGAGAATAGTGGAATCAGAAGATATAGAGGAGTAGGGGTTTATCCAAACTTCATGAAAAAGTCCCTGCATTGCTCAAGACTCGGGGGTTAGCATGGGTAGCAGCTTTCTGAAAATCACTGATCATTAACTACTACTGTTCTTTTGGAAATGCTATCAGGCATGGTCAAGTGATATAGACAAACCTCTTCCCTTAGCTTCAGTGACACTTGCTAATAACGAATCTAAAAACTGGTGGGGACCAGGGGTGGGGCTCAGTGGCAGAGCACCTGTTGAGCATGTACAGACCCTGCGCTGAGTCTCGGTGTTGTTAAGGAGATGGCACAACTCCCACAAGCCCGACTGGCGTGGGGCCTGTAGGACTAAGGAGACAAAGGTCTCAAGCCACAGTCATTAGTGGGAGAGCCGTGTCTATCATCCACGCCCAGCCCTGGAAGAGAGAAGCTACACACTGGAGCATTAGTGTCTGTTAGCTGAAAATGGACAGGAGGGCAGAGTGGGGAAAGCTTTCTCTGCAGCAACCATTCCAGGTAGACAAGACGGGGTGTGTGCAGGGTGCTCCCTGAGGTCCGGGCGAGTGCCAATCTAGCAGCAAGGATGCCGAAATAAAAGGTGGTGTGCCCATGCCATGGGATGCTGCACAGAACACACACACACACACACACACACAGAGGAAAGGGCTACATGACAAAGCTAAGTGTCCAGCAAGTCATACACTGGTTACGTGAGCCACGTATAAACATACAGATACATTTATGAACAGGGAAGGGAATGAACCAAACTAGTTTATCACAAGGGACACAGGACGGATGAGAAGAGGATCAGGAGAGGCCTCTACCTTGTATGTTTTCAGTGTTTCAAGGCTACTATGTAGATTAAAAGAAGCCGCGTTATACCCCAATAAGAAGCTTTCAAAGAACTTAAAATAGACTGAATTTAAAAACCATACTTAATTCTATTTAAGTCAAATATTTACTATACCTAAACTAAGCTTTACCAAGCGTTCTCCCCATCATTGGAATCACCTGTGATTAACATTAAGCTATTACAAGTGTTCCAGTCTCCATCCTGGGATCTTAGGTCCTGGAGTCCAGGCTACACGGCCAGAGCTTGTGCTGCTGCCTTGGGCAAGCTCCAGAACATGTGACCTGCAGGTAAGCACAGGGAGACCAACACGAGAAAGCACTCCGAATTTAAAGGCACACTCAAAGCAAATGAGGGGCTAGAACACCCAACTGTGCACTCCGACAGCCATCTCCGGGGACTTGAGCCAAAGGCAGAACTTGAACTAGGTGCTCTGGAAAGCGTCCAGCAGCAAGGCGGGAGGCAAGGCCTAGAAGCAGTACTGCCCAGTTCCTGCCCTGGACACTCTTGAGTCAGAGTGCACACAGCCACCAAGAACCTGAATGGGGAGGAGGGATCAAGAGACAAAGGTGGGGACAGGAACAGGAAGTCACTCAAGTTCCAAAAGCAAGAACTGATCTGGGAGAAGCAGCTGCTTTGGAGGACTGATCTGATAGTCCTGGGCAGGATAAACTTGAGACAAGAAGCCCAGTTTGGGAGGTGCTTCAGTGAGGAAGCTCGGTATAAAATGGTGCAAAAAAAAAAAAAGAAGTACAAGAATTTGAGGAAGCCTCTCAAAAATCTTTGTAGACATGTGAATCAAGATTACAATATTTGGTGTTCTAACTGTATATGGAATATTTGGGCTAAACAACAGTTTTCACTTGGTAGGACTACTGTAACATTTCCAAATTCGCCACCACTGGATATTGATAGGGGATGGTGCATGTTCAGTAAGTAAAAATGCCTCCAGCTATGTCACGACACTTGGCCTCAGGCACGAACTTATCTCTGAACCTCTTCATGTGAAGTCAGCAACAATCTGGGGAATAACCAAGTGTTATCCAAAACACTGCTCTGGAGGTTGGGGGTGGTTTTGTGTTTTGGTGGATTTTATTACGCTGAACACAACAATTATATTTCACTACGATAAGACACACACAAGTACTGCTGCTTTCAAAACATTCTGGGTCATGTCCATGAGAAGGTGCTTATATGTTTTCATTACAAACCCTGCGTTGCCCAGATGAGATTCTGTAGGTGATTATACCTCAGTGGAAATAAGCACATGCCTTGCTTAAGTAAGCTCAGATCAACTGCTTAATTTGTATCCAATCTAAGATCGACTCCATTACAGCAGGCCAAGGCCTTCATTAACAGAGAGCAAAAGTACGAACAGGAGCTGGAAAGATGTCTCGGTTGGTGGTTAAGAGCATTTGCTTCTCTTCCTAAGGACCTGGGTTTGATTCCCAGCATCCATATGGAGGCTCACAACCAGTTCTGACAGGGACCTGATGTTCTCTTCTGGTTTCGATGCACCTCAAGTGCACCGTGCATAGATATACATGTAGGCAAAACACCCATATACATAGAATAAAGTAAATGTAACATAAATAGTATAAATGCAACCACCATTCCTAAACTCCTGTTCTTTTTTAATCTAAATTTGTGTAATTGTTAGTACATCTACATTCAAGGTAGGAATTACAAACCTTTCTCAATATTATTCCTCTTTTTTGAAGTCAACTCAAACAAGACTCCAGGGAAAGGAGTTAAACATAATAAGAGCCTACCATATCCCACAGAATCCCAAAGTGTAAGTGACCCCTTGCAGCTGTTGTGGTATCTGCTTCTCAGGATGAGGAGGAGAGTCTAATGCATCATCCAACGTCTACAGAGATTCCTGTTACACTTCTGAGAACAGGAAGTGGGGAGACTGATTTTTCCCTTGCATTTTACTTTTTTAACTTTTTATTGATTCTTTGTGAGTTTCACATCACGTACCCCAGACCCACCCATTTCCCTATCTTCTTATATCTGCCCTTTGCCTTTGCAACTTCCCTTTCCAAAATTCAAAAAGACAGACAGACAGACAGACAGACAGACAGACAGACAGACAGACAGAAAAGGGAAAAACAAAGCAGAGCAAACATCTCATCCTGGAAGCTGTGGTGTGTCAGTGTGTCCCGCAGTCTGTCCCTCTGTCCATACATTTTCACTTGCAAATGTTCACTGCATTGAGTCATGGATCTGGTTCCAGATCTCTGGCTTCTGTGGCACCATCAACATTGGGTCCTCACAGGGACTCCTCCCGGTTATCCCGCTGTTACCATGGAGACCCTGGTCAGCAGGACCAGTCCTTTCACACATCTCAACCCTTTGAGGATGATATAGACTTTAGAAGTGGACCAAGTTAGAGCCCTGGATCTGGACCTGGGTGGCAGCTGAGCTGGTCAGAATGCTGGCTCTCCCTTATGCACACCACAGGGCAAGCTCTCCAGCCTTGCTATGGCTAGGCCACCCAATGCCACCATCTGTAGCAGGCAGGGTCAGCCCTCCTGCTCTCATGCCCTCTGGCCAGCTCACCTGGACCCATACCCTCCAAGGTCAGCTCCACTGTGCTGCTCAGTCATGGTGCAAGACCCACTCTCCCAAGTGCTGCAGCCTATGAGGGGCTGGGCCATCTCTCCCCCTCACACCCTCTCACTCAGGCCTTTACCATCAGGGCCAGCTCCACCGTGTTGCCCAGGTGAGGAGCAGGGTCCACTCTCTAGAGTGTGCAGCCTCTGAGGGACAGAACCAGCTCACTCACTCATGTGATCCTGAGGCAGCTCTCCAAACTGCCACAGATGGTGAGGGTCAAGAGGGCATCACCTCCCCCCCCCCACTACCTCATGGCAGAGGGGTGACAGGCCAGCTCTCCTGGGCTCTACCCTTGGGGCTGGCTGACCTGCGCCCCTAGCACCAGGGTCAGCTCTGCTGTACTGTCCAGGGGAGGTGTAGGGCCTGCAGGGCTAGCTCTCAGGGGCTCGTCCTGACTGCTGAAGTGCTTGCAGTGGCCAGTGAGGGGTGGGGCCAGTTCTGCACAGCCCTGATATCCACATGGTCCCAGCGGCTGCGCCACCAGAGATATCGCCATGCTCTTTAGTAGTAATAGGAGCCACGGGCATGGCCCTCAGCAGCAGCTCAGGCTGGAACCTCACCATGGCTCGAGATGGCGGGTCTGGCCACTCACAAGAAGATACTCCTCTCCACCCTTGAGTCTCCAGTCCCATCTCTCTTCACAATGCTCAAGGACGCCACTTCCCTTTCTCTCTCATCTGTACACCACATACTCTCACACTGTGGTGGCTCCTGCTGCAGGCTGGCCATATGGCTCATGGGCCCCTAGGGGACATCCTCAGACCAACCTATGTGAAGTAGTGGTGAGTGAGTATCTATGGCCTGCCTGTGCTGTGCACTGAAGGCAGGTCTGCGGGCCTCTTTCCCTCTGCCCACACAGTTCAGCATGGTAGAACACGGGTCTCTTGTCTGGTTACCTCCTCCTGTGCTGCACTGCCTGCATCTGATTTGATTTTTGTGTGTCTGAGGCATGAAACAGCTTTGATCACCAAGCTAAGCATCAAGATAAACAGACTGTCATCTGCTCTGCCCTGACCAACCACCACCAACAAGGTGTCTCTTTGCCTATTGCCAGGGGATAACATTTTACATTTTTAACCAAAAAAATCAAATTTATGTGAGTTGGGGTTAGTTCAGTCACGGTGTACTTTCCTTGATGCATACGAGTCCTGAGTTCAATTTCACACATTTCATGCCCATCCACCCTTGCCCCATAATTAACTCAGTGACTATCAAGAGTTTTACGTAAACAAAGGTCAAAGCAAAACTCAGTTCTGACACAGCTAACACTGACCCTGAAGGAAACTCTTCCCCATCCAGGCCTAATTAACAAGGGAAACAAAAACTGACTGAGCTTAAGAGAACTGCACTAAGGACAAATGAGAATGCTCTATGGGTAGGAAAGCCTGTGCGGAGGCACAGGTCTTCAACTGCAGGGTGTCCTGTTGACTCTGCCAGCTGGGCAGCCAGGCTCAACTGTTTCATTTTCTGTTTTGTGGTGCCAGGTACTGGACTCGCCCTTGCGTACGCTTGACATGCACGGTGCTACTGGGCCTCACCTCCAGCCTCTAAAATTCTACATTCATTGCAAGACAGGGTCTCATGTAGACTGATCAGGCCCTAAACTCCCTCTGTAGTCAAGGCTAGCCTTGAGCTCTCGATCCTCCTGCCTCTGCCTCCCAAGTGCTAGGATCCTAGGCCTGCTCCACCAGACTCAGCTTTATTTGCAATTCCAAAACCAGTAATATATGCTAGCAAAAGCCAAGTAATGATGTCATAATATTTAGAAGCATATTGAAAGGACGACGTTTTTAATAGAAAGGCCACAATGAGAAATCAGAAGACCTGTTTCCAACTGGGCTTTCACCTCTCTGGCTCCAATTTCCTCATCTGTGAAATAGAGTCAAATTAAATTGTTTCCCAGCTCCCTTCCTGCTGTGAAATTCTATTACATTCTGCTCTGGAGTTTTAGACAACTGCAATCACGGTATCTTCTGTCTCCTGGGAAGGATTTCGACACTGCCAGGATAAAAGCTGCTGAAATAAGCACCCCAAATCAAACTCCTGCCTTAAACATTTCATGCACGAGCCAATAGAAAGCCCCAGGCTTAAAAGTTTAAGTATCTAAAGTAAAGATTTAATGGGAGAAAAAAAAGTTTAGTGAAAATAAAAATGCTCAAAACTGAACGGAGAAAAGGGCAGAATCCCCAGGTGCTAACCTCAGATGAGCTCAGACACAGTGAGCGAGGGATCCTGACACAGATGGAAATGGGTGAGCGGGAGATGCCTAACATCTGTGGGCTGCCTGCGCAGCTGCAAACGCTAAGGGAAACAATGCCAGGCTATTAGAGCCCTGGTGAGGAGCGGCTGGCAGTCACCCAGCTCGCCACCTCACGGATCTAACTACAACAGCAGAAGTCAAAGCGCTTTCAGTTGAAAGGGCTATTTTAAATTCCAAAAGCATTTCCTCTGCGGTTCCCATCTAGTGTCAGGAAGAGCACATATAACCTTCACCTCTTTTAAATTCTAGAAATGTACGTTTGGTGGGTTTTTCATCAAGTGTTTTGTGCATTTTAAAATATGAACTTTGAGGTAGGAGGCTGGCTGCCTCCAGCATGCACAAGGCCCAGGCTAAGGTTCAGTCCCCAGAACTGCAGAAAGAAAATATGAACTTGAATTTTTAAGGGAGGAGAAAAGCTTTCATTCAAAGGTATTTTCTTTTTGAATGCTGATTTTGTTGTCTGATTATAAAACATATACATTTGTTTTAAGACTGAAAAATGAAGACTGTTAAAAGGAACAGAATACTTATCTACACTCTCAAGCAGATAAAGCCTATGACGTCCCCTTGTGCCTGGTTCAGACACTGAACGTGTGTGTGACCAGGGTCATAATGTGGTAGCACTCCGAGTTATTATTTTCCATATACTGCAGTTCTTCTGAAAAGTAGTTTATTAGATTGCCATAACTTATTCCAATCACATAACTGCAATCACATTACTTATCTCTTAAATTACATATATTGTCCTTATTCAAAGAAATTTCAAGTTAATGCTATGACATATCATAACTCTGACAAATACTCTCATCCTAGTTAGTGACAGGTGTACTAATTTTTTAAAAATTATGTGTGTGTGTGTGTTTGTAGTAGATAAGTTTCTACTTCCAGCACATGGGTCCTGGGGATTTAACTCAAGTTGTCAGGTGTGGTGGCAAATGTCTTTATCCACTGAGCCATCTTGGCTACTTAACACTTTTTAGCATGATTTTTCTGACACACATTTAAGACCTTTCAATTTGTAATTTTTTTCATAACTTCTATGAGTACTACTGTAGTCGTTTTTGACCTAACACTGGGTTTCCTCATTCCACTTGTTGAAGATCTAGGCCAGCCCAATCAGTTTGTGATATTTCAATTCTTATCTTCAGAAGTATCTTAGTTAAGGGAGAAGGGAAAGATCCAAATGCCTACTCCCGCAAAGCACACAAGAACACCATATTGTGGCATACCCAGCAGTGGGGATGCATGCGGGCCTGAGACTGATTTCCAGGTCTATGACAAGAGCCACAGAAGCCTAGGCGGTACTTGGTGTGTTTGGTTTGCCAGATTTAAGGAAACAGGACATGGGAAATTATGGTGATAGAGGATCTATTTCTGTCTCCTGACTTCCAGTCTGAGTCTAAGACTGGAGAGAAGTCAGGAGCCATTGAGGTAGGGGGTTTAACTCACTCTAGGTCCAGTCTCACCTGTCCAAATGCAGCCATTGGTCTGTCTACCAATTCCTCTCACAGAATAACACTGCTTTATTTGGAGCTCAAAGCAGGGAAGTCCCAGGATAGACTACATTTAGAAAACCCTAATTCCCTTTAAAAATTAGTGTTACTCTGACATCTATAATTTGAAAATAATTTCAGTTAAATTAATTCAGAACATAATTTCAGACCAAAAGAGACTATTAAATGGACCATCAGCCAGAAACAGGGACTTTGGTTCTCCATGGCACATACATGCTAATCCCAGCCCAGAACAAAGATCCTGAAGGAACTGCCAAAGCCTCCGGTCTCAATTCCCTAACAGGACTGCAGGACGCACATACACTTTCTTCATGAACTGACATTTCCTACAAAGGAAAGCCGTGCCGGATTCCCAGTCAACCGAGCATGCTAAGTTTCTCAGACCCATATTACAGGATGAGGCATGAGAGAAAGAAGGCCCATGACCCTAGCCAAGGCTTTCTTTTGTCATAAGTGTTCAACTCACCCTCCCGTGCCTTCTTCCTGACCCTGAGTCTGACTGACTCTTCCATCTGGAAAGTTTAAATCTTTCCAGTCTTGGTGTACTTGTCTCCTGTCGTCTTGGACACAGCAATGGGAAGATGTATGTCTACCTTCCCTGAGCAGGGCAGCTGGAGGACAGTCCGTTACTTTCTCGGCAGTACTAAATCATCCGTTTTATCATCTCTTCTCCACTCTAAAATTCCAACTCACTAAGCACTTGCTGAGTAACAAAAAGAAAAAGAGAGAGAGAGAGAGAGAGAATTTCTGCTCTCGAAGACCAAAATAGGAAGATAAGAGGCTCTCGGAGATTTGAGTAGGGCAAGAGGCAAGAAATGGATCAATAAGCTCTTGTCCTAAGCTGGTTTTGCACCCTGTGAGACTCTAAAATCAAAACGCCGATCATATTCAGCATCCTGAGATCAGGGGAAAAATCCAAGCAGCACGCTAAAGACTAAGTGTAGACCGGTCTCAGCAGAGAAGCGAGGAGGGGGGTTGCGGGGGGTGGGCAGGTGAGGCAGCTGGTAAGCTTCCTCCACCAGCCTCCATCCATCCTCTGCCGACCTAGGAACCCTCCACTGCCATGGCAATGCCCAAGATGGTAAAAAGAAGCTTGAGGATGCAGATGGAGCTCTCAAAGCCCTCATGCTGTCCCCCGATCATCCCACTGACGTCTTCAGACAGAGGCAGGGAACGCATGAACAGTCTGATGGATGTTTGCACATGCACACACCTACACACCCATTGCTCACACCACGACACGTGACATTTTAGCACCCAAAAGTTCCCCGTGTCTCTTCTGAATGAACAGTTACTTCTGGGCACAGCCAGCTTGCAGGATTCGACCATCATGGGCTTGATTGCTACTGTATCATATTTACTAAAAGGAAGATAAAAATTTAAATAGAACCTGAGATCGCTAAGCTTAGACCTAAGAAAACACATTTTTTAAGAAATATCCACTCTGGGACTGGAAAGATGGTAAGTCAGTGATTAAGAGCACTGACTGCTCTTCCGAAGGTCCTGAGTTAAAATCCCAGCAACCACATGGTGGCTCACAACCATCCGTAATGAGATCTGATGCCCTCTTCTGGGGTATCTGAAGACAGGTACAGTTTACGTACATATAATAAATAAATCTTTGGACCAGAGCGAGTGGGGCTGGAGAGAGAAGAAAAAGCGTCCGAAGACAGCTACAGAGTACTTAAATATAATAAATAAATAAATCTTTAAAAAAAGAAAAAAGGAAAGAAATATCACTCTGACGACTTATGAGTCATAGACCTTAGATCCCTACTGAGCAATAAAATTTCACCTCACACATAGAAAACGTACTTATTACCACTAGCACTAAAACCCACTGTGTGCCCCATGGTGCACATGTTAAGCCTAACATGCACACAAAGATGCAGGAAGCAGAATCAGGTTGGATTCTTCCCCAGGGTCCGTACGAGGCGGTGCTGTTAGTACACTATTTCCACGATCCAAACCTCACAAGAGTTAGGTCTAAGGCATGCTACCCGTGCTCTCATAGTTACCCTGTGATCTGTGTGACCTCTGCGAGTGACGACACATGGGACCTACAACATAGATGTGATAACTAGTTCTTACATTGAACTGAAGAGTGATAGCAGAAATTCCCCAGTAAGTATGGACATAGGACTGTGGTCAGGAGGAAGGACTGCTGAGTCTCTATGAATGCTGGATTGTGCATGTCTTGCTGGGTGTCATTATAAAAGCATGTTTATTATGTCAAGTAAGTGTATCTAATATGTGGGGCTCAAATCAAACAGATTGGGACTTAATTTCAGGTTCTACCACATGTTATTAACTACTGAATTAATACTTAAAATATTCATTTTTTCAGTCCTTATTTTCTTTTATGAAGTTTAGATGAAAATAATAGGACCAAATTCCTTGGTTTGTTTTCAAAACTGTGAAATATTATGTGATACTTGAATGCAATAAGGCCCCAGTGAAGTCATTAATAGTGTCATTTTATATTTTAATGGCAACCTTATGCTATTAAAGCCCAATCATTTTTTCAAGGACATAAATACAGTGCATGACCAAGTCCTGTGTCATAATTCTTAAGAGCTTTAAACTCAGAGTACTATACATAACTATGAAATCTTTTAGAATGTTTTTGGTAACAAACTTTATTATTAAAATTATTAGAAAGGTCATTTTAATTATTAAAACCACAAATTGAGTAGAGAAGATCATAGGATGACTGGAATGTTACGAAATTTAAGTCACAGTGCTGATGTACCACAGCAGGCTCTGTGGCCACATATAGTCAAGCGCACTTAGTGTAGAATCCATTTATAGCTGGTTACGCAAGACCTATCCCGCTGTGGGTGAGCGGCAGCCCCGCATCATCTCCAGATGCTGCCTCCTCCCACTCTGAAACCCAGGTGACGCTTGTTCAGTGCTTCATGCATTTCTGCAGTCAAGCATTTCAGGACACTTTATAAAAATGAAAATTGCTTTTCTTTTACGTACGATCTTAAACGAAATTTCTCAGTTTAATTTTTTCACCGGGTATAAAATAATATTTAATCTCTAAACAATGTGATCATAAAATCTTAACCTGATCTCTCTTAATATTTATCCAACCCCAGCTTGTGTCAGTGGTCAGGGTCTGCGCTTTAAACAAAGGTGTAGATTCTCTTAATAACTTAGAGGGAAGTGCCAATGTGCAGCAAAAAATGACATGTGTGTGTCCACCGAAGGGTCGGTGGGTGTCTCAATAGGATGTGAATAGACACCAGGAAGGCTGTGTTGCTGCTAGGCTGCTTTCTCTCTCATGTCTGCTTACTTTAAAGCTCCCTTGAGAATTCAACGGCTACTGATTAGCTACAGAGGGTTCTCATTTCCAATTTAGCTATTACTTGATTTGCAATTTCTCCCTAAAGTTGTTAAGAATATTACTGGGAAGATGTGCTAAAGAGCTACAACAAAACACAGTGAGCATACACATATCACATCTCCAGGCCAGCAAAGCCAAAAACGATCACCTGAAACTCCAAGAAGTCTATCTACTGGAGACATGGCCAAGAAAACTGTGTACTGCTTAACAGTCAATTACAAACCAACCCCGGTAACCCATGACGGTACTGTCCTGTGACATTACAAAAGAAGAGACATTCGTGCATGAGGTGCATGATGTCTGCCTCATCTGCATGGGTCCCACCACCCCCAAGTTTGTACAAGTCAGATGATCTACACAAACTCAAACGACCCTCAAAACTTGCACAAGTTGATGCATATAACAGCCTCAGTTCAACTTAGGGTCAAAAGAAACTCTCTTGGGCTCAGCAGGTGAATAATGAGTTTGCTGTCAAGCCTGAAAATGCATTTGATGCCCAGGACCAATAAAGTAGAAGAGAATGAACTCCCATTAGTTGACCTCTGACCTCCACATTCTTGTGATGTCTCTCTCTCTCTCTCTCTCACACACACACACACACACACACACACAGGCTATCAAACAAACAAACAAAACTTTCTCTTATTAGTTAGCTTTGGTCCTAGGTTCCAAGTAGCAAGCAAGGAATGAGGCCGTTTTGGCTAACAAGAATGGAATCCTACATGCAAAGTACAGAGGAATGGACTAAGATTAAGGCCTTGAGGCGTAACTTCCACATATGCTATTAATGAGGTCTTTCTCTTTAAGGCAATCTCTATCTAAGGCTATTCTGCAGTGAAGTCAGCTATGGAGTATTCATTTTCAGACACTGGATCATAGGAACAGTGGAAAGCACTGTGATAGAAACACTGCAGGGTCCTGTTTCTGAACGGTGCAAACCCAAGGAGAATCTACGAATAGCTATTTACCACCAATGGGAAAGAACTACTTCTAAACAATCAGAACTCTAAAACTGGTTGAAAACCAGTTTTGAGAATAGCAGCTTCAGCATTCTTTTTCAGCCACTTGAGTTAAATATACATAATTTTTTTGGAGGCTATGACGTGAACAACCCGTGCAAAGATACACTGAATTATAAAGTATTTGCCCTTAAGCTCCGGCCTTTCTCTGCCAGACCGTTCCTGCGAATGCTGTGCAAAGCACACTTAATGAGCACATAATATGGTTTTCTTAATATGACATGAACAATAATCATTAACAAGATGTCCAAGAAAAGGTTGTAAGAAAGCCTGGAAAGCCTTGTCAAACCTAAGTGACGGAAGAGTGTGAGGCGCAGACGGAAGCCACAGTCCTCACACCAGAGCATTCCCTGTACACTAATGTTGCTCCCTGGGAATCTTCAGCTGGGAGAAAATCCATACAGCTGGAGCTCAACGTGAAGTCCAACCATTAGGGAGAAGCCTTGCAACGATGGAATAGCTCATTCAAATAGATCTTTCCTGAGTGTGCCTTCCTTCATAATGAAGCGCTTTTAGCTTCTGGTATCCTGTCAGAAGATCACTGTTGGCTGCACAAAACCAAAGCTTCACCTGAATCCCTCGGGAGCCTGACTCCTTAGAATTCGCTATAACTGAGACATCATTTCTTGCTGTAGCTTCCCACTGCATGCACAGCGGACATCGGTAGTTAATTTCTGATTACACTTCTCTCCTGCTGGAGGAATCTGTTCTCAGGCTGGCTCTCCCTGAGCCGCAGCCCCCTCCCTGCCCCCGCCTCCTTGCCCTCTCCCTAGAGCAGCATCAAAAATGGAGCAGGGAAGTCATCTAGAAGCTGGGAGCAGTGGCCTTCTCTCCTCATTGACATTAGTTTGGCTGGTTGACTGGTTTTATCTTTCACTTGTTAAAATGTTCTATTTTTATGTATGAGTGCTTTGCTTACATGTATGTGTATGCATTATGCAATGTGACTTGGTGCCTTTGGAGGCCAGAAGAGGGTGTAGAAGTCCTCTGGGGCTGGAGTCACAACGTGCTTGGGAGCCACCATGTAGGTGTTAGGAATTGAGCTGAAGTCCTCTGAACCACTGAACCATCTCCTCATCCCCTGGTTGTTTTTTTTCAAAGTCAGAAACCAATGCACTTACAACGAGGAGCTTTAAAGGATGGGAGAAGATATTCCCAAAGACGGGTGAGGTCCTCATACCGTCTCCCACTACCTAGGATGCATCTCATTACACGGAATGGACCAGCAGGGCCTATTTCTCAGCACGAAAGTATCACAGCAAATCACTGAGCTCTGTATAAGAGGAGCTTGATTATGCCCAGTTATCTATTTAGTTCTCTCAACAATTAAGTTCTGCATGCCTACCTAATGCCAGGTACCTTGCTAGGTCCTAAAGGTACAGAACAGCACAAAAAAAATGATTTTAAAAACTTAGGACAATACCAATCACAAGCATTAGAAGTGAATGATCACAAATAAACCTATGCTTTCGGGATGGCCATCCAACACGCAGGGCCCACTGTCGGGGCAGTACTCTCGGACCAGTTATTGCAGATGGTTCTTGAGAACTGAATGTGATGGGCAGGCCATGACATCTCCACACCAAGGAGCTCTCTAGGCTGAGGTGACTCCTCACTGAGTTTCACAGGTCCCCACCCATGTTTCAGGCACATGTACAATTGTCCATGTTTGAAAAGCCCCTCCCATCTCTCCTGATTCTTTCTCTAAACTCTCCTGTGACCCTGTCTCCTCCTTTAGGGCTCACTGCCCTCTAAGCCTTATTTTGTTCCATGAAGTTATTAGGGATTTTGCCTATATCATTCTTTTTTAGAAGACCAGAAGTTTTTTGATCGCAGTTGACTAACTCTATGAGGTGTTTTAAAAATTTAAGTTTGGGATTGTTTACAAAAATTAAAAAAAAATACCTTGAGAAATCTTTTAATTCTTTCATCCAGCACATATTTATTAAGCTCCAAATATGCCTCTGGAATAAAGTTATACTGCAAATTCCTAAATGCCAAATAATCAGTTCAATATCTGGTTTGTGTTAAAAATATAACTCTGTACAGTTAATTTTTACGATAGTTCCAGTATAGCAATCAGAATTTTTCTATAAATGTAACATTCTATAAATTATTTTTTAATTTCTTAAAATTTATTTATTCCTTTACATCCCAGTATCAGCCCCCTCCTCCCAGTATCCCCTCATGTAAGTCCTCCCCAATCTACTTTCCCCTTTGAGCCCCCTTTGGGTGTCACCCCCTCCCTGCACATAAGTCATTGTGGGACTAGGTCCATCCTCTCCCACTGAAGGTGACATTTAGGTGGTCCATTTAGGAACACGGGATCCACAGGCAGACAGGCAACAGGCTCAGAGACAGTCCCTGCTCCAGTTGGTGGGGAACCTGCATGAAGACCAAGCTGCTCATCTGCTACAGATGTGCAGGGGTCTAAGTCTAGCCTATGCTCACCTTGGGAACCCCCAAGGGTCTAGGTAAGTTGACTCTGTGGTCTTTCCTATGGAGTCCCTGAATTCTTCTCCCAGCTCTTCTGTAATCCTCCCCGAGCTCCATCTAATGTTTGGCTGTGGGTCTCTGCATCTCTTTCCACTGGCTGCTGGGTGGAGCCTCTCAGAGGACACTTATGCTGGGCTCCTGTCTCTGCAGGCTGTATCGAGTGAGACAGGCTGGGAAGGGATTTGGTGGGGCAGGGTTCCAAGCTGGTTAGTTTTGTGGTCCCTGAAGATTTCCACAGGGAAGAGGATGCTCTTGGGGTCCTGCAAAGCTCTTCCAGACAGAGGATAGAGCCCAGAGCTAGACAATGGGACTTCAGGGACCACACCCCTATAAATTATTTTCAATTTTACCTAGCAACACATTTAAGTTTGGTAAGAAGGAAGAGCCAACAGCAGCTGTCTCTCTCTTGGAATCCAAGAGGTAACCAATCTGCAACAATACCTTTTTAGTAAGCCTCAGTGTTTGCCAAGCACCTTACAACCTTTCAAAAAATTCAACCAAACGATAACAAAAAAACCCTGAGAAAACGTAAGCCACACCCCGACCCCACTTCACTCTACCTAGCAAACAACCAGCAGTCACATGGAAACAGAGTGTATCTGCTTCATCTCCAAGAGCTAAGTTAGCTTTATGACATAAACCCGATCTTGTTTCTTAACATTTATTACTAAGGCAAAGGCTCACCAAGGCTCGTATTCTGAAATGCATTACACACTGCGCAATGCATTCCATGGGGTAAAACCCTATAAAATATGCTCATTTATAATATAAAGAACTCTAAAAGAACTCCCTTAATAAAATAAGCCTTTGCTCAACCTGGCTGCCAAGCTGACTGACTTTGGCAGGCAAGCTTGGAACTTTTTACATATTACAAACATTATCCCTTTTAAATAGTTAATTTGACTATGTCAAGGAATGTAAAAATAAACCCTGGTTTGGTAAAATCAAGATGAAGCCTTACCAGACTTCTAACATAATCTGTAACTATCATAATCAGATCATGTAATTGGCAGAAAGGCCCCGAGTCTTTCAGCTGGAGAGCTTTTTCAACAACGGTCTTTTTCCTGATGTGGATGGAGTAAAGTGTATAATTTCTACTTAAGAAAGAAGCGGGCCGCTCCGAGTCTTTATTTAAATCAGGCTGCTTCTGGAATACCAGGAGAACACTGACACAGAAGGGCACAGACAGCAAAGAACGAGTATGGACAGAACAAAACTTGAAGAGAGGTGAGGGTGGGCACCCAGTGGACCCAGCTGTCCGCCCCCCACAAGGTGGGCACCCAGTGGACCCAGCTGTCCCCCACCACAGGGTGGGCACCCAGTGGACCCAGCTGTCCCCTCCCTCACAGGACGGACACCCAGTGGACCCAGCTGTCACTCCCCCCCTCACAGGATGGACACCCAGTGGACCCAGCTGTCACCCCCCCTCACAGGATGGACACCCAGAGTACCCAGCTGTCCCCCCCCACACAGGACGGGCACCCAGTGGACCCAGCTGTCCCCCCTCACAGGACGGGCACCCAGAGGACCCAGCTGTCCCCCCCACAGGACGGGCACCCAGTGGACCCAGCTGTCCCCCCCCCCACAGGACGGGCACCCAGAGGACCCAGCTGTCATCCCCCTCACAGGATGGACACCCAGTGGACCCAGCTGTCCCCCCCCCTCACAGGACAGGCACCCAGTGGACCCAGCTGTCATTCCCCCCTCACAGGACGGACACCCAGTGGACCCAGCTGTCCCCCTCCACAGGACGGGCACCCAGAGGACCCAGCTGTCACCCCCCTCACAGGACGGATACCCAGTGGACCCAGCTGTACCCCCCTCACAGGATGGACACCCAGTGGAGCCAGCTGTCCCCACCTCACAGGATGGACACCTGGTGGACCCAGCTGTCACTCCCCCCTCATAGGATGGACACCCAGTGGACCCAGCTGTCACTCCCCCCACAGGATGGACACCCAGTGGACCCAGCTGTCACTCCCCCCTCATAGGACGGACACCCAGTGGACCCAGCTGTTCCCCCCTCACAGGATGGACACCCAGTGGACCCAGCTGTTCCCCCCTCACAGGATGGACACCCAGTGGACCCAGCTATCCCCCCCCTCACAGGACGGACACCCAGTGGACCCAGCTGTCACTCCCCCCTCACAGGACAGACACCCAGTGGACCCAGCTGTCCCCCCACCCCCACAGGACCGCAAACTAAGGCAGAGAGGTGAAACAGTCTCGAAGACCACAGAGCAGGTCAGTAGCAGGGTCAGGCTCCAAACACACTGAGTGGCTTCCCAAGCCTGGGTTTTCTCCCTCACCGAGTGGCAGGGAACAGGGAGGGGCTAGAAAGGGAGTCACCATCAGGCAGCACCAACTGGTTCTACAGCCAGCTGCACACTCAGCTACTCTAGACAACTATGCTCTTCATGGTATCCATAGCCCATACAGCTATGTGAGCTGACGCCTTGGTTTCAGAGAGACTGCCATGATCATGTGCAGTGGCTTTTGTGGGATCTATGATCTCCAGATTTCGGAGGATATCATTTATGTGTTACATAGGTTTTCCTAATGTAGGAATTTGGTTCTTTGAGATTTTGAAGAACATCTTTATCATTTATCATTCCTTTGTTACATACTAAACAAAACATAACCAACATAACTCAATTAAGTTGACAAAAAAAGGAGGGTTGTCACTCTCAAGTGTAACTGTTTTTATGCCAGGGCCATTGTTCAGTTGGTAAATCGCTTGTTGTGCAAGCGTGAGGACCTGAGTTCAAGCTACAACGTGACCATGAGGAGCCGTGTGTGGTGCTGTGCTGCTGTGAGCCCGGTGCTGCTGCGTGCTGGCCAGAGCTCTGGGTTCAGTGAGACCAGGTGCAGAGATCGAGGAGGTTATTTGGTATGACTCTTGGGCTCCACATGTAGTGTGCATGCGCGCGCACACACACACCCACACCCCACAATGTAAGTTCCATTTGCTGCCACAATTGAAAAAGGATCTTAGTTCCTTTATAGAGCCAAGAAAAGCAGCCTGGTGCAATAAGACTTTCTCTAGTGATGGGAATGACCTTCCCCTGTGCTGTCTATCAAAGCCGCATGCCATGGAATACTTACAATGTCACCAGTGTTCCTGAAGAACCAAATTTCAAGTTTTATTGGATATAACTGAATGATGTAGGCCTAAAGGAATAAAGGTTTATTCCTTCTTGTAAAAGCTACCTGACCAGAAATCCTAGAGATGTCATAGTTCACTTCAAGAAATGAAGACAGATAACTCTTTCATGGTTAGTAAATTTTTCCTGGTACTAAAGAAAAAGGGATATGAATTTGCACAAGTTTCCATACTATATTAGCTTTTCTTGTACCTCTGCAATTACGCTGTCGCTTAACTTCTGAGCTCCCCATAATAGAACAAACACTCAGGAAGAGAACAACCTAGCTGTGGTCAGCCCACTCTGGAATCTGGATGTCTTACCCAGTGCACCACCCTACCCTCTGAGGCTGGGAATCAGACTTACAGCTCTCACCTGTCTCCAGCACCTAACAGTAATCCCTCAGTATGTAAGTGCTAAACTAGTGAGTAGGCACTTTCTCCACCCAGCATCTCAGAGAAGTATTTGGGTTGACTCTGGATGACAGGACAAAGCCAAGACTCTAGGATCTGTGTCAGTGTCCACACTGATGAAGTGTATTGAACAACTTTTGCTCATATTTCTTGGCTAAATTGAATGGCACTGTCACAAGGGCTTAGGATAGAGAAGAGGGTAGCCCAGAGTGCAATATTGCCTTGGCATGTTCCAATATATTTTATTCAAAATAACATGAGTTAAAGGGGTAGAATTTATATCTTTTAATAACAAATGAATTCCCATATTTTACTTTTTAGGGAAAAAGTCCCTTCATAGATAGTGACTAATCTCTCATGGGAGGGAGAGACAAAGCCTCTCAGATGGCCAGAGACTGGTAAACCAGACACTGGAGAAAGAAAACACATGGGTCAAAATCACACCACAGCAAGTGCATGGTAGCGGCATGTTTAGTTAACTTGAGGAGCTAATGCCAGGTTCCAGTCCTTCTACAGCAACCATTGCTGACTCTGCACAGCTCTTAACTCCTTCACTGTGCTACACAGCAGATGCAAAAATAAGTGCCCATCTGTGAAAGCACCTTCACAGACACACAAATGCCCCTGGCAGCTACCCTGGAGTAGCACAGGTTCAACATGATAATGAGCCGTGGTGCGGCCACTGCGGTGCAGCCAGGTAAGGAGTGCTGTGCCAGTCAAGAACCCTTCCCTGCAACCGCCAACTGAGAGGTAAGCAACGGGTAATGGAACTCCTCACTGCTATTTTTGGATACAAAACTTCTTATTAGCTGTGCAGCAATATTACAGCCCTTTCACTTCAATATGGCAGTAAGACCACCAATGAATAACTGGAAAGTTGTTTCAACAGCTTAGGTGGAACATGACCGTGTCTCGTGAGGCATCTTCCAGTCTTGGGATGATAAAGAACAGATCATTGCTGCACAGACCTTTACACCACTGGGCTGCATTTGGAGTATAAAATTAGAGAACTGCCACAAGACCATCTGGAACAACAATTCTCTTCCCACAGCCTCTTTTCTATCCCCTTCTAAATACTTTTTAAAATAAAATAAAAAAAGACCCAAAAAACAGATTTAAACTCATAGCCTTCTGAGATCCGGGATTGCAGGCAGGCGCGTGCCAACTCTGCCCAGAGCACCACGGTTTTGTTCTTCCTTTATAGGCACCTCACCCTCTGCCTGTTCTCCTCATCTCCATCAATTCCTAGCTCTCCTCCAAGGGTCACTCAGGTACATCCTCAGCCAGACCTAAACTCCATTCATCTCACTGATTGCCACCATCTCTCAACTCCAACAATTGTCTGTTCCATGCATATCAGCTTCTTCACAATGTTCCTCTTACTTTACTCTGAACGCCCAAGTGATCAGATGCACCAACTGGTTTAAGACTTGTGGGTACAGGCTTTGTTCTGACAGGGAGAGACTATTTCCTGCCTTTCTTAATTCTTCCCAAACTAATCAGGTTGAACAAAGGACACCAGGACAAATAAAAAAGCCATAAAGTACTACTATCTTTTAAGCTACTTTATGTCAGTGCTAAAGGATATTAAAACAAAATATACTAAATGTAATTTTCAATTATCTTAATTCTATGAATCATAAAATTAAGAGAATTCTTAAGGGAAAGTGACAGGGAAGTGACTAACACAATGCCCTTAGGAAGATCAGCCAAGGAGTGAATGAAGACCTGGGTTGTGGAAGGGAAAGACACAGGAAGAGGGACAGCTGAGCGTAGGTAGCGAATGGGTGGGGCTAAAGTTTTCATCATCTATTTGATTGACCTCTGAAAATGTTCTTATGGCTTAAGTACTTTATGAATACATAAAAATGTTAAAAAATAAGACAAAATATGCAGCCTCAAGCTGACCTGTAGCACAGATGCAAACCGTGCCAACCATCAAGAGCACTTAGGAGCCTCCAACTCTGCATTCTACCAGAAGGCTACCAACCTTTAAGGCATCTGTATGGAAATGAACACACCTGACGTATTCAACAATGCTTCATGGATTGGTAAATGGCAACATACATTGCTGCCGACACAGCAAAGACTTAGAAATGCACACAGCCCCTGTCAGAGATCAGCCTCTAGGATGACTTCCCGAGAAACAGAGCAGGAGGGCTGAGAAAGGCCGCACAATGACACACAACAGTCTCGTTTTCAGAACCTTGCGCAGCAGGTCTATTGTCCACAGGGGCTTTCTGGACATTTCACTGGTTGGGGAACAGGAAGTAGTAGCTGCCTCAGTGCCTTGTTGTGTGTGCCACAGTATAATTCTACAATAAAGACCTGCTCGCCTGAGGTCTTCTGAGATAGCTCCTAACAGCACTGCTGTCCTCAATGTCACTGCTGTGTGTCACCAAGCATCGGCATACTTTCAAGGGAGCTCAAGGGACAATCTTTTTTTCTCTTTCATTTTATTTATTTTTTTTTTGTGTGTGTGTGTACATATGTTTGTGTGTCCCCTGGAGCTGGAGTTATAGGTAGCCATGAGCTCTCTGACGTGGGTGCTGGGATCTGCTCTCGGGCCCTCTGGAAGAGCAACAAGCACCCTGAACTGCTGAGCCCTGTCTCTAGCCCCTAAAGTCAGTCTCCCACTTTCAATGTTCCAGCCCCACACCCTGCTTTAATACCATGTCTCACCACCTCCAGGGCCACCGAAGGCTTGGCTGCTCACTCAGACCACCCCCCCCCCCATCTTCTGCATCTCCGTGACTAGCATTAGCATTCATCCTCCTCCTCAGAAAATAAAAGCCAGCTATGAGTCCTCTGGACTCCTGTGTAACAAATCACCCGATCTAGTAATCTACTCCCTCTAGAACTGACTTCTTTCTAAACCCTGCTTCAAGTCACCATCATTCCTGTCTAATGTTGTCTTCTTAGCCCCATAGGCTGGGCCCAGCTCAATCTGTTCTCCACAAGGAGAGTGGAGTGTACATCACACCATGATCCTTACCTATGACACTGCACCCAGTGGATGGCTGCTGTCAAAACGAAACAGGTAGAACAGCAAGACTAGCACGGCTGTAGAACAGAGCTCTGCACTGCTGGACGGAAGGCAAAGGGTATAACCACGTGGGAAAGACCACCATGGTCCTGCAATCCCACCTCGGCTGTGCTTGGAGACCCCAAACAATTGAAAGCAGGGGTCCCAGGTACACCCATGCTCCACACTGGTCAAAAGGAGGTGTCCAAGAACAGAAGAATGTATAAACGAAATGACTCTGTTGAGTCTTGGCAGCATACTGAGTGAAAGAAACCAGTCACGAATGGGCAAATGCTGTGTGATCTCTCATATATGAGTACCTACAACATTCAGATTCCTGGAGGGAGAAGGTTGAATGGTGACTGTTGGGGGCAGGAGGGAAGGAGAAAGGTATGCTGGTGTTCAATGGGTACAGAGTTCAGAATGGGAAGATGAGGGTCTTCTGGACTTGGGTACCCACAATGCTTGTTCAGTAACATGAATGTATTTAATGCCACCTAACTGAACATTCACTCAAAATGCCTAAAATGGTATTTTATGCTATTCTTATCTTGCACACACAGAAAGAAACATAGAGACAGAGACAGGCAGAGAATGCGCGTGCGCACACACACACACAAACACACACACACACCCCATCATCACCACCACCACCACCACCACCACCAACAACAACAACAACTCTTCAGAATAGAGCCCAGAAAGCCGTGGCATGCAGTTCCCTTCAGGACTTGGACCCAGTTCACCTCTCCTCTTACAACTACTCTCTCTTCCACTACAGACCAGTGATGCTCAACTGTGCTGGGGCTGGGCTCATACTATGCTGTAGCTCTTTACATAAACTGTTCCTGCTATCTGCAAGGCAATGACCTCTGTTCTCTCTCCACTGGTGTGATTCATCTTAAGTACCATGTGCCCCTTCTAGGTAGAATTTATCACAATACTGTAGCTGTTCATTTGATTTACCTTATAGTAGTTCAAGACTTGATAAGGGCAGAAAAAATATCTCATTCTGTTTAGAATGACACCTTTGGTGTGGGCACACACAAGTATCTCATACATATTACTGATTATATGTGTAAAGAGATGCAAAAAAAAAAACCTGTGGGACTCATTCTTGAAGTAGAATAAGGTATAAAGTAAGTATGACATCGTCACCCCAGGAAACCAGCTAGGTTTGCATCACTCTGTGTAATTAAGTTCTAAAGGAAAATCCACAGGGACAAATCTAGGAACCCAGGGTCCTACACCATCTTCATTAAGTTCCCCAGGGTTGTACGATCCTCAGTGCCAACCACAGGCAGTGGTGAGCTCGGCCACTTGCCATCAGTTTGAATTTTAATGACATTCCACTTAAGGTGCACACGGGACCTTCATTCCTTTTGAATTAGGTCATGAACAAATGCTAAGTAAAATCCAGAAAATCTTGGCCCGCTCTGGCACATTGAAAGCACTGGTTACTTGCCCGGAGTTTTAAAGCTTTCAGACTTATTATATGGAGTTCAGCTTCAACAGCTTCAGTGTGCATAGCTGGCTGCCTCGCCTCACTCTACAACCATATATATAATTGATGACTCACTCATGTAAGTACTTAGGAGTATGTCATTTTCGACTCTACTAGTTACAGAGCTTAATTCAACATGGGAAGGCTCAAACCTGATTACACAGCCCAGAGGAGTTAGGACAGATCATGTGAGGCCTAGCCTTGGGGAATTCCACACACCCCCAGAACACGAGGCTCTCAGATCTGACACGGACGTGCACTCTGACCCTCTCCTCTGCACGCTTGCTCGTCGGCCTTTTCTCGAAGCTCTGCCCTCTTGTCCCTGAGGAGCTAAGACTAGCCAGTCTGGGCAATCTGCAGAACCTGACAAAGGTGGACTCCCCAGACTGGACCTGCCTCTTAACTGACAGGGAGCCTGCTGCCAGTGCACAATGGATCACTAGTGTGCAGTAAGAACAAAATGTAAACAATTGCATACATCTTTGAGAAGTTAGGCCGGGCAGAATTTGTCGGTCCTGAAGGGATGAATGCAGCATGGCTGTGTGCACATGTAGCCCAGAGAACAGTCAACAGAACAGCCATGCTTTGTATGGCAGTGAGACGAAAGGGCTGATGGGGCACAGGGAAGTTGTCTGCAATGACAGAAGCATTGCACACCACACTGAAATGCAGACGCTAGTGTGTACCTCTGAGAAACTGATCAAAGTGCACCTTACACCCTGTGAGCATGTGGAAAGTACACCTTCACTGAAAAGGGAATGTTGCTCTTTTTCTGGCTTATCAGAAGTTACTACCTAAAATCACACACCAGTGCTGTGTTTACAAAGGACTTAGTCCTCTATAAAACACGATGTCACTGGTAGCCCGCAGTGAATAAGCCAAGTACTCCTGAGAAGCACATATCAAAGAAAGCGGGTGGAGGCTGGAGAAGGAAGGACTGATAGAGTGACAGTAATTCCTATGCCACTTCTCAGTCTCCTGGATGTAAAATTGTCTTAAAGTCCCACACTGCATTATAGGCTCCGTCTGCTATGGAATGATACTACTTCCCTCTGATGTCAACGGACTACACAACCACTCAAACACTACAACTAGAAACAGTGACGCAAGCAGTTCTAACTTCTGTTTCATGCAGGCTGGTCACTACTAACAACACAAAAGGAGACTCCTATTTGGGTAACTTCACCATAAATACAACTCTTATGACAGTAACAAAAGTTGCTAGCTATAAAACATATGTTTTTATTAAACATAAGGCTAGGACTCCTAGGCTGCCTCAATGTATAAGGTAGAAAGCAATTGAGAAAGACAGTTGGCATCAGCCTTGGGCTACACACACAAGTCTCCAATCACATACATGTATGTATACCACATATGGAGATACACATATAGAAAGTCAATGGATAACACAGATCTATTATTTCAATTATATTGTGGTGGGCTATATACAATTCTCAAAATAAGTGTTTTTATGAGTTTCATTTTCTGACCATTTCCCCCCCTTCTTCTGAAGAACTAAATAGAAGTTGTCACATTCACGTGCGATCCGTGTAATGGTGAAGGCCAACAAGACATCAGTGTACTCACCTGATGATGGCCAGGTGCTGTCGTACAGGTTGGTGCTGGAAATGGTCAGGCCACGGGTGATGGAGGCAGAAAGATGGCGAGGGCTGACGGCAGTGCGCAGCCTGATACACAGGTGAATGGTTTGGACACAGAGATGCAGAGTATTCGCAATGCGGCTGCATGCAACACGAGGCCAAAGCGGAGGATGCGGCAAGGCCAGCCTCGGGGTGGCACTCTTGGTGACTGGTATGGCTGCTTACAGGGTGATGGTATGGACTAGGGTGGCAGCACTGGGCTGGTGTCTGAGGTGTTCTTTGGTTGTCTAAAGGCAGAAAGGATGACTTAACTGTGCCATTAAGTTGCAGGCATCCATTTGGACTTGTTTTTGTTCTCGAGGTTTCTCTGGGTGTGAGCTGCTGGGCTGTAAGGTCTCCATCGCTGGGGGTGAGGGGACTGGGGTTGGTAGTGCTGGTCGAGATGCTGCCATTACTCAGAAGCACAGAGTCACTTCCGCTGATCACAGCCATGCCCGATTTCTTGGTCCTAGAAATGACAAAGATATAAAGCTATCCGGTTCTAAACAGGCAGGAAAAAATATAAATGAGGAAGATATGTAAGACCCGTAAACACAGCTCTTGGGAAATGAGGGTTCCTCTGACCTCGCTGGCTACCTTCTCTCTCCTCCTCTCCTCGGTGCTTGCCTCTCTTCTTCCCAATAGAGAAAGGAGAACACCAGCACCTTCCACTTTCCCACCGCAGTGCGTGGGGCAAAAAGAAGGGTGACATCGAAGGTAAATAGGTGTACATGTTAAGATAACAGAAGTGCCTTTAAGGCTGGTTTATGTCTTAGAAAAATGCCAATTTAAGATTCCCCCCCCCTCTGAGTCACTAGAATCCCAGAGTATGAAAAAGCCTATTGAAATAAAGATTAGTTAGCTACAAATTCGTAAAACACAAATTATCAGACATGAAAAGTTCTTTTTTTCCTTTAGGCACACTGTAAAAGTTGCTCATGAATTCACTTTCTATGTTGTATATAGTAAGAAACATTTGCATGAGAAAAATGATATTGTGGCTGAGATTTGTTTCACATTAAATTTTCTTAGATTTTTTTCCCCTACCTTGCACCAAAGGGCCCAGGCCTTCGGGGTACAGGAAAACCCACACAATGCTCACAGTACCACGAACACACCTTTGTTCAGTCAACACGCAACAGCAAAACTAGACAAACTGATGCCTCACTGCCAAGCAATCTTAACCCGCAGCCCATTTGAGCAATATACACAGAAACAAAATCTGAGGATTTACAGTAAGAACAGTCATCAAATGCCGCTGACCTATTCACCCTGCACACGGACTCCTTTATATCCCTAACCCTTGGATGTGCCTTCTAGAGAAGTCTTCCAGCCCCTCCCCACCTGGGACACATACAAACATCAACAGAGTAATCCCTTTTCCGTCTGTGTGCACTCCGTAACCTGGGTCTCCCAGGTACAAGGGTCCTGTCTCACTTTCACCCACTGCATCACCTCAGCAGGGGCTGTTCTGAGCAGACACCGCCATTGGAACACACGAAGCTCCCATCTAGATCCTGGTACCCTCAAGCTACTCCACATGCTCTGATGCAAATTTAGCATCATTGGTTTAATATTTATCTGTCAGATAAAAACTCTCTCACATCCACACATAAATTCATCTAAATAAATATGACAAAGTAATTAATTACAAATCAAAACTGTCTTTACAAATTGTTTTGGGAGAAAAATAACATACTTTAAACCTTGTACACATAAACTCAAAGGTCTAAAGATCTTGCATCACATGTCTAACTGGCCTGCAGGCCCCACCCTCTTTTTCTACAGGCTATTGAGAGAAGTTTTATTTATGGTATGTGAAGTAGCTCTCTCCATCATAAAACCACTCTTGGATAAAAACATCTAGTCTAGGCACTGATATAGTATCCCCAACATGAAACAATGTGAACTCAGTGTATCACCTCACTCATAGAAACTAAAGCAGGCTCAGACTGAGGTGACTGGCCAGGCTAAGTGGCAGGGCACCACCAAAGACTCCTGCCATCTCCCTGAGGGCTGTGGACTTTCCTGCTGGGGAGGAACACAGCTCACCCTTACTGCTCACAGAAAGATGGGGCGGTTGGGAATGTTTCCAAATAAACAAAGCATACAAACATTTAAAGAAACCTAGCCTTTTAAAAAAGTTACCTGGAATTTAACATGTGTAACTGTAGCACAGGAAGCAGCCACCACATAAGATCTTGTGGGAGCGCTCAGGAGAGGCCTTCACTTTCCAGCTGTCACCTGCAAGCCTGCCCTCTGCCTCTGCAGAGCCCCCTAACAAAGCGCCTGCTCAGCTGACTGACAGGTACGCCACGGGGACAGGGACGAGGATGAAGGTGGGACTGGTTTGCTGGTTGGATTTTAATCACACCAGGTTCTGGAGATGGCATCTGAAATGTTCAACTTTTTTTTTTCACATTTAACACAATCCATCCTGCTGACGAGCTAGCCCTACTATCTACCAGCATAGCTATTGGGTGGGAAACAAGAATGTTAAGTAAGTTCTAAAGTAAACAGTTCAAAAGTAAAATGGGGCCCAAGACAGCATGGCATCAACGTATAATGCCCTCCAGAGTACCCTAAAATTGCCTCTAAATTCTCAGATTTTCATCCAGATTTTTTCTAATTAAATCTCCTGGTCTTCAGGGGGACAATGTTTATCTTTCTTTACAGCTAGAATCACAGCAACCACTCCCCTTTACTCTTACTGTAAGGCACTGTTGCTCTGTAAGAGTTAACAGTGTTTGTATTTGCCAACAGAGGCACTTACTTTTACCAAATACCTTTTTTTCCCTCGCTGTGATACAATGCAGCTTTACAAATGCTGTGTAGGAATGCAACCTGTTCTATAACCTGGAGATTTCTTGTCATGAAGCCGACACTGGTAGGCAGTACAGAATAATAGGAACTCAGACTTCTGACTGCAGTTAGAGAAATGGCAGGTGCCTTCTCTGGTTCAGCCTCTTTAATCAGAGTCATAAAATGGAAACAACCAATTGGATCATAAATAAATTAAACGCAGAGAGACAAAGCAAAACCAAAACAACTGTTTGAAGAAATGCCAATGGCTTACTTAGGCTCAGTAGCTGTATTGGTAAAGGGGTTCAGAAGACCAAATCAGCAAAGCCGCTAGTCAGGGGCTGACACTAAAGCCCACACTGAGGGAGACCAGAGACCAGCAGTGATTTAGATACGGTCTGATCCTAGGATGGAGGGGAGCTGAGAGACCAGAGACCAGCAGTGATTTAGATACGGTCTGATCCTAGGATGGAGGGGAGCTGAGAGACCAGAGACCAGCAGTGATTTAGATACGGTCTGATCCTAGGATGGAAGGGAGCTGAGAGCAAAGCACAGGGGGCGAAGGAAGGATAAACACAGCAAGCAATCCTACACAAGGACACTCTAGTGTGACTCACACTGGGCTAAGAATCACAGTGTAACAGTAAATGCAAGGACAGCATGTTTACTGTGGCACTCAAGGTCGGGTTTGAGTCAAACATAAAGAAAAACTTACAGACAGTGATGTTCAAACCAGCATGTTCTCTTGAGAGCATATCCACAGGAAGCTCTCCCCCCCCCGTCCCCACCCCCACCCCCGACCCCGCCCTGGCCTGAGTGCCCCTTCTCAGGCGGCAGGAATCTGCCAACATCAATTCATTATACCCACCTCAGCCTGGCTGTCCCAGTTCACTTGTCACGCCCTGCGTGATTCAAACATGAACAGATATGGAGTGTTATACCTCCTAGTGTTAAAGCCCAGACTGTGTTCTAAGGTGGCAACTGAGAGATCTATAACTGAGAATGAGTAGTGTGGGTAAGGGTGAGTTTTAAAGCTGAGTCTACCAGCCACAAACTGAGAAGCTAGTTCAAATTACCCCAGTCTCCCCATCTCAAAGTCTTGCTTTCTTCTTGAGTTTGTTTGAAATGAAAAGTGATATGCTTTTCTAAGGCACTACTTATCAAAATTTGAAATATCTTTATCCTCTCACCTACAATTCTATTAGGGTAAAATTTCAAATATATATGAATAATGTGTATTCAGATATATATGAATAACATGCATATCATCAGGGTCTTGGCTACAAAACTTTAAAGGTGAAAATTGAAAACAACCTAATTTACAATCAATCGAGAACTCAAATTCTGCCACATCTTGTTAGTTATTACATACAATAGGAAAGAATGTGTCACCCTGGCATGATGGTTGAACTTGGGGCTGAGGCCGGGGAATGGTGAATTTGATTCATTCTGAACCACACCAGATCCTGTCTCAAAACAAACAAATAAAACAGAACACAAATCAAACCCCCAAACCAGTGGTTTAGATCTGGGTGTAGTGGATGGGAGAAGGCTGTGGACTCTGTTATGTGCAAACAGTTATCTGCAGACTATTCTGTTAAGAATCAGGGTGGTTAAGGTCAGGGACTGTGTAGCTCAGTGGTAGAGAGCTTCAATGTGTGATGTTCCGGAACTACCAGAAACAGTCTATGTGGTTAAAATAAAGTGTGTGTGTGTGTGTGTGTGTGTGTGTGTGTGTGTGTGTGTGTGTGTACAGTTGTTTAGGGTCACCACAGTTTGTGTGCTTAGAATTCCATCCTAAAAAAATACAAAGACTCACACTTCAAAAGCACATCATTGAACCTCATTGAACATATTATCATGATACGATCTGTCTGAATTGTGAAAATTTAATCATTAATACAACATACACCAAACTATGCTAGTAACACAATTCATTTAAAGGCTTCTTTAATGGGATTATACAAGCAGCTTCAGGAGCACAAAAGCATCTAAAGTACGTGAAGAACCATGCGGCCCTGCCTGGAACTGAAAATCGCAACGTCTGATTTGGCCAGAAAACTGCCACAGTAGAGTCTAAGTGTTCTGTTAGAGAGGATACACAGACCCGATCCAGTTACCACAGTAACCACTCAGAAGCCATCACCGTCCTTAACAAACACAGGACTCACTGCCTGAAGGAACAGTGTCTTCCTTGCCATCAGCAGCATAGCAGAGTGCTTCTGTGGTATTTCCAAAGCACTTTCACACGCATCATCTCCCTCCAGCAGATCCCACTAATAGCCTGCAGGAAAACAGATGTGGAAGGCATTACCTAGTCTACGTTGCAAAACAGAGCCTGATACAGACTAAGTAGGCTCCCTGAGCCATATACCAATGATGAGTGGTGAAGCAGGAAGGGCTGAGGCCACGGTGACCAGCAGTCTGCAGACTCACCTTCTAAAGCCCACATGCCATGTGTTACACTAGCTGCCTCACCAAGCTCACCGCACTGAAGGTAAATGGTTACCACTGCAATTCCATCATTTTCAGAAGAGTGGTGCTGCCGAAAGCACATTCACTAGATGAAAATGTCCAATGCTGGCCCTGTGCCTCCAAACTTAAGGGTCTGCTGGGGATGTGGCTAAAGGATGGGTTCTGAACCACCTACCTGGAGGGGACAATGACCTCCAGCTACATGTCTGTGCTGGGCTAGTCTCTGGTACGTATTCTCCATGTAGAGGCTGTGAGGCAGCAGAGGACCTAGGCCTAAGTTTTGGCAAGAGAAAGCCCACTGCAAGGAGGGCAAACAGGAGGGCAGAAAGAAATAAAGAACCATTTCCCTAATTAGGGCAGAGAAAGTAAGACATTTTAACAGAAGTTCCAATTATGACATATCAATTCTCCCAAACTGTGCTATGTCCAATTTTGATAAAATTTGACAGGATTTGAATCTTTGGTACAACTCATGCATAAGGAATAAATTACCTTGCCTCTTTTTCTCCAAATAGAAGATGGCCTTTAAGTCTTTTCACAAAGGGCATGAGGTGAACTGGGAAGTGTATCTGTTAGCTATCAGCCCTGATTTTGGTAGGACATCACTCCTCTGACACTGACTGATCTTGCACTGAATGTTGGCTTTGGTTCTGGTCAGGTGGCTTCTCTGAACACTAGAAACAGTGCCTGCTCAGGTAGGGAGGGTCTAGAAGGGAGCTAGCCAGGCTTTGTCTCCAGGCAATCTCCTCATAAGGCGCTAGTAAATTTTTTAAAAGTCACCTTTTTTCCCCCTTCTTTTCTTTCTTTTTGTAGTATAAAATAGAGTTTATTCAGGGCTTGGGGAGGGGAGTTAAGAGAGTAGAGGCAGAGAAAGGCAGAGAGAGGGAGAGAGAGGGAAAGAGGAGAGAGGAGAGAAGAGAGGAGGAGAGGAGGAGAGGCCGGCCATGAGCACGTGGAGAGAGAGGGGGGAAGGGAATGGGGGGGGGGAGCAGAGAAAGACCAAGAGAGCAAGAGAGGATCAAGAGCAAAGGTCATCTTTCTGTGCAATCGCGTTCTCAGAATACCTCTCTGGGGACAGTTGAACCCATTAGGGAGAAAACTAAGGTTGACAATATTAACGCTGCATCCACATCACAGGCCTGGGAGTAAGTCCACACCGAGATTCTCCGCTACCTCAGGAGGGATCCAGGGAAGTGTCAAGCTCAACCAGTATCTATAGGTTCACCAGAGACAAGTGACATAACATTCTGTCTGAAGACCCACTAAAAAAGCCTCAAAATTCAGTATTTCCCAAGATAGTTGGAAAAATTATAATTCAGCTTTTAGGGGTATGAGATGTATCTCAGTGATTTAGAGGGCATTACTCAGCCACCACTACATTACTAGCAAGAAAGAAAACCCAAGCCATAGAAAGAAAACCCAAGCCAACTGACCCATTGGTGCTCTGGCTTACTATTTGGATAATTTTGAAACAATGTAATTCCAGTGTGACACAAAGCCCATTGGTTTAAGAAATGTAAAGAGTCAGTTGTAGACAGAGGGCTCTTCTTACCTTCTGAGACAAATTAATGTTTTGTTTTTGTTTTTTTTAGTTCATAAACGTTCTGTCATTAAACTCTTCTTTAATAAGAATGCTTATAAACATTTCCACCTAGGTGCTTACAAACATTTGTTGCCATGAACCATATAAAAGTAAGTGCCGTTGTTGTTATTCCCTGTGAGCATAAGCTGCAGCAAATTCAAAGCTGCTTCCCCAGCGTCCCATGCTTTGGGTGTCAGCCCACTGCCACCTACCTACTCCAGGGACTTCCCCTCAGAGCCTCTTTGGCACCATGAAGAGGCAAACTGATTTAGATGTGGAAGCTCTGGAAGGATTATAATCCTTTTTCAATGAGAATTCACCTTTGAAAGTGAAATGGGCATAGCGTTTTACCATCAAACAACCTCTTTGAATATGATTACATATGTAATATGTATTATTAAAGACATCAAAAAAGATAAACCATCATATCTTTTTTTTTTTTTGGTTTTTTGAGACAGGGTTTCTCTGTGTAGCCCTGGCTGTCCTAGAACTCACTATGTAGACCAGGCTGGCCTCAAACTCAGAAATCCGCCTGCCTCTGCCTCCCAAGTGCTGGGACTAAAGGCGTGAGCCACCTCCCAGCTCCATCATATCTTTATATATGTATCATATCTTTACACATAAGTATTGTATGTATCTGAATTCAGTTATCTCAGATGCATCAGTTCTCCAGGCATGGAGAAAGCTGAAAAGGCAATTTCAGGTTTACAGAAATACCAGCCTGATTCTTTTATTGTTTACGCCTAATGTGCCTTTGGTGCCAGGTATACGGGAAGAGACTGTAGTGCAAAAATGGGGTTTCTAGTTTATAATCTGAAACAAAGGATGCTAACTAGGCAGCATCCTTCTTAGCACGAACACCTGTCTCCCTAACAACATACTTCACGAGCTCTGTTACATACTAAAGTTATGAAAACAGTTCTCAAAAAAAAAATTTTTTTAAAAAAAAAAACCAGTTCTCAGAGAGCCACAGAAATGATCACGTCACACTCTCAAACTTGTTGTGTAAGTAAGAGAGATGAGATTCGATATGTTTGAATCTGTGTAGTTCAGATGTGGTTAAATTCTATTAAGCTGAATTATTTGTTAACTATAAATCTGGAGTACTGTGTTAATCCATATAACCAAAATTATATAAACTAAAGCAAAAGCAGCTTTCTCACTCAGATATGCCAAACAATGGCTATGAAAAAGAAGGACCAAGTGGTTACCTAACTCCTACCCCAGGTGAGGTCTACATTTAGATCACAAGT
The DNA here is from genome assembly GCA_036184795.1 of Tokudaia tokunoshimensis. Lineage (NCBI taxonomy): Eukaryota > Metazoa > Chordata > Mammalia > Rodentia > Muridae > Tokudaia > Tokudaia tokunoshimensis. The sequence goes on along the minus strand of BTHU01000013.1, from coordinate 12,370,890 downwards.
CTTAAGGGAAATGTAATGAGTATAAGAAGTATTTGCAAAACTCTAAGTCTGTTTCAATAGTCTGTCAGTCTGTTACAGTAGTTGGTAAGTCTGTTACAATAATCTGTCAATTTGTTACAATAGTCTCCACCTTGGCTACACATCAGAATCACTTTGGTAATGTATATTTTTTAATTACAGAAACAGACCCCTGGCCAGCAGTTCTAATTTCATTCATACTATAATGGTATACTCCGTCCGTTTTTTTTTAAAGCTCTCAAGTGACTCTAATATGTAGCCAAGGCAGCAATTCATAGTTTACATAATCAGTGTTCATCAGTTTTTAAGAGGATCCAACAACTGTCACTCAAAATGCTCAACATTCAGAAAATACTTCAGGAAATATAAACAGTATTGCACATGTAAGGACGGAGAGGCACATACTTTGTAATTCATAACATCTGCACCATCTCCACTTGTTTTCTTGGTGACAGTTCTTGCATTGGAAGAGTGGAAGTAAGGGCATGGGTACAGAAGCAGCCTTATTAGACATTAGTGTAAATGAGAGACAACTGCAGAATTCCTGAAACAACCTATCACATAGTCTCAGTGACTTGGGGCTCTTCTGAAGGCATAGCTATTTAGGAAATAGCTACTTTGACTAATGAGTTTATTTAACCCTCAAGAAAAGTACATCCCCAATCACTGGTCATTTTCTAAAGTGATGTCTCCAGTTCATTCAACAGAAGAGCATGGTCCCCAAAGTCCACACTTAGAAAGGGGAAAGACTCTGGTTACCCTCTGAGCATCTGAAGTTTCTGGGTCACATAGCCTCCAGATGCCAGGCTGTCTCCCAGCTTCATGCTCCCACCAAGTAAGAATTACAAAGTATACTGACCTAAGCAGGGGCCGTGGGATGTAAGAGTCCTTGTCTTTAGGTCATCTGAACATACTCTTTCTCAAGAAAACTCAACTTGCAACAAGGCAAGCTCTCTCCAGCTCTTCATGGTCACACAGGATCATGTTACTGAGCCATCTAGAGACACCACATGATGCTTAACACTTCATACCACAAACCCTCAAACTTTATCAGCTCAGAGGAAACACCCACCACTGAGCTAAGCCAAGAAGAAAAACTGTCTTTCACTTATTGCCTCACTAAAGTATGTGAAGAATTTTTAAAATTTTCTCATTTCATCAAAAAAAAACAAAAAAAAAACAAAAAAAAACTGGGATTGGTTGCCAGAAAGCATTTAAAACTATGTGATTTAAATGGTAATGAGTTTACTGAGAATTAGTGAAAGTTCCCCTACAAATGCAAAGTGTCTGTGCCAGGCCCCCACCCCCTGCTGATCTGTGAACTCTAAGCAGTAGGAAATCAAGTTCCCAGGGCTTGACCCCAAATGGGCCCTTCCTGCAGAGTCTGGCCCAGAAGGTCTCAGGAAGATCTTTTAGTTTACTGAACAGCTTGGGAAACATCACTCAGATATTTGTAGGAAACATTGTTAAGGGCATTCCTTTAGGAAAGGACTCTGAAAACTAGTTATGAAAACGGTGAATTCATAAAGGTTTTGTTCTTTTATCAATTTGACCCATATATTTACTTTTAGTAAAGCTGGGATATAATTTTCATAAATATCTTTCTATTCTATACTTAAATTATCAACACAAATGCTCATGAATTCTGATACATGCTTTGTGGTACAGTAACAATATCTATTGCTGACTTGGGATTGTTTGCTTGAAAAAGTAATTAACGCATATTTTTCAATTAAAAAGGTAAGTATCCGCATTTACCAGTCCACATAAGAAGCACCTACTATGCTCCTTGTGAGTTTTTGTATAACTTAAACATGAAGGCTGGTATTAAATGATCCTATTAGCAGAAACTAAATGAGAAAATTAAAAGTAAGGTAAGGAGAACAATCCATCTATTTCTCAAAGCTAGCATATATATATATATATATATATATATATATATATATATATATACATACATATATACACATATATATACACCTATATAATTATATAATATGTATCATATATATCATATATATGTAGCATATACCCTTTCCATATCACAAGCATTTCACTGTCTTGGATCTTATCTCAATTTTATCTCCTGTGTTGGGGTATGATCACTAATTACAATGTTTTAAAAAGAGACAATGTTCAGTGTAAGTTCAGGCTAACATGTGTATTTGCATTTTAAAAGTCATACTGTGAGAATGCTCAGATCCAAGCCCAGGACTCAGGTCAGTTAAGACAGAAGGAAAAGAATGAGGAATAACAACCACAGAAAAGGAGATTTCTCAAGCATTACCAAAAAGAGCGATTGGTTCAGTGTAAGCTACACAGACAAGAGATGATAGCTAAAGGCTAGAGCAATCTGTCTTATACAGCTCATGTTCCAAGTTGAGACAAGGCTAATGTGTTTCTTAAACTGCACTGTAGAACGGTATTTCAGACATTAAATATTTTCTATAATTGCTACTAGTAGTTTATGGTCACAGTTCGTAATTTCAGGTCTGCAATGTAAGGTACATAAAACATAAGGCATTCTGAATGAAGTGTAATTCCTTACGTCGTCTAATATTCATCATCTGACCATCATCAACCAGCAAGGCAAAACTGAAGAGCAGATAAACAAGACAACTGTTCGTCTTAACACACTAAAAGCAGAACTGGCTATTTGGAGTTAACGGCACACAAGGAGTGAGCCTGCTGCCCACTGGTCCAGAACTTCCTTCTGGTCTGGTGGCTGCCCAGTCACAGGAAACTCGAGTCCCAGTCTGAAATCATCCTCTTGTGAGTGAAAGGAACATATTTCACCCAGGTCCACATGAACACTTCCAGTTCTTAGCAAATCGAAGCATGCTCTGCAAGCCATGAGCCGTCCCTGCTAAAAGGCATGTCTGCTCACTCTCAACCAGAACCAGAGATGTTAGCTTTCATTCCCCACAGAAACATACTTTATGAATTAAGACCAGTCTGAACTTTTTTTCTTTTTTGCCAATTACATATAAATTATTCATGCTCACTTTTTAAACAAAAGTCAATTTTGCTACTAAGAAAACTTTAAGCAATAAATACAACCCTAGTGTAGCCATCACTGCAACAATTAAAGTACACACAAGGCATGGCATTTAATTAGCTCAGATGTAGCTAAAAGGAGCATACGGGACTGAACCTCGGAAATGACCTGGGGTAGAACTGATCGGTGCTGCCGATCAGACCCCTCGGAGGCACCTCTACCCAGGTGCCCTCTTCACGGGCTGAAAGACTAATTACTTTCATAAAACACTTCATTGGCAAATGTAAGTAAAGTGACTCCTTCAATTCGTTACCTATCTTTTTTATCGATGGCCAAGGTAGAGGCACACTTTGATTATTTTCCCTAATTCAGGCAGAGAAAGTATGAAACAATATACTTCACTTTAAATCTTAGGATTCCTTCCAACTCCACAAAGAAAGCATATTTTAACACCACATCACAAATTCAAATGGATGCTGCAAGATTTTTGAAGTATTAAAACTCTACTCAGCATTTACACTGAAAACAAGCAAACTGAATTTTTAAATAGACTTAGAAAATAGGTTCAATTTTAAAAAAAATTCCTCTAAAGCAACAAACACCCACCTAGAGAAGCAGAAATAAAGATATTACCTTTCTGTTAAAAGAAGAAACTCCTTGGCACAGTTTGGTCTGCAAAAGCTGAGGGTAGCCCCAGCCAGAGCTGACCAGGCTGGGAACTCAGGACAGAAGGCAGGAGCTGGCAGTAGAGGAGGAGGAGGGGGAGTGACTGACAGGCACAGCAGAGGCTTTGAATGGGCAAGGAAGGGGCTGGGACTGCTCTGTTTGCTCCGGGATAGGAGGGAGAGTTTCTCTCCTACTTAACCCCTTGGGGCAAAGTCTTAATAATGGCAACAGCTGGTACACAGAGGGACTTGATCTGAGCACTGAGGTCAGCCAGCCAGGATATGAAGGTGACATGTCATTTCTAGCCTTTCCCTGCTTCTACAGGGAAATTGCAGTGAGGGCTGTTTTTAGTTATAGCGTCCTTTGATCTTCTGGATTTAAAGTTACTTAGTAGATTAAAGCCACGTTGGCTGATAATGTTTGCTTGCTCAGCCTAGTTTAAGAGTCACAGATTCAGTTTTCTGACACATTGGCTACTACATCTAAACTAACACAAATAAACACCAACGCCTGCTTATGTCTAAGTTTGGGTCTTGTGTTCTTTCACATATTGCTCCAGAGATCCTGCTTTCAAACGGGAAGGTTCACAATTTTAAGAGAGGCAGTCTTTCTCCTCTTCCTCCTCCTCTTCCTTTAAGAGGGAAGTATTAGCTGACACAGTGATAAGTTTTTTTTTTCTCCCAATTTTCTCAAACAAAAATAGCTGTTAGCTAAATGGATTTTTTTTTATAAACAGATGGCCATAATGATGCCAGTGTAAAATTCTACATAAATCTTTAAAAATCCCTGCAAACACATACAGTATATTTATAAATAATAACCTTTTAGAAAGCAAGTGATAATTTATTGAAACCATGAACTCCATTCTTCATGTCTTTAATAATAAAAATGTATGAACAGTTCTCTGTCGGGAATGCTGATTAGTTAATTATGTAAAGAGTGGATATTCAGGTTTCCATAGCAGGAGCAAAGGAGAAGGTGAAATTGGGCTTCATCTAAACAATGTTTTAATGCATCAAAGGATTCTCTCAAAAGAGTAAAAAAAAAAAAAGTTAAAAAATTAAATATACAGAATGAGGGAAAATTCTTTTTTTTGTTTTGTTTTTTATTTTTATTTTATTTTATTTTATTTATTTATTTATTTATTTATTTATTTATTTTTGGTTTTTCGAGACAGGGTTTCTCTGTGTAGCCCTGGCTGTCCTGGAACTCACTTTGTAGACCAGGCTGGCCTCGAACTCAGAAATCCTCCTGCCTCTGCCTCCCAAGTGCTGGGATTAAAGGCGTGCGCCACCACCGCCCGGCAAAATTCTTAAATTATATATCTAAGTGTCTACTATCAGATACATGTTTATAAGCAAACAAACAACCCAAAAACTATAAGTCATTCACAAAAAGAGAATCCACTTTAAAAGAGGCTTTAAAAGGTTTTAAAAAGGTGTCTCCCAAGTCATTCAAGTAGCTAATACTAATTAGTGATTTAAGGAAATAAAAATTAAAACCACAATGAAATGGATATTATTCCATATGCTCAAGGATGATCACAACAAAGAAAGCACTCCAAACAGTGCCAAACGCAGAAGAAACCAGAATGCTTTTGTGCTGCTTTGGGGACTTTAAGGGGCTAACGGACTCAGTGAACAACCAAAATCAGCCACTACAGAACCCAGGAACAGCTGATGCCTGGCATCAAATATATTATTTCTGGGTTCATACTATGTAATCTGCCTATGAGATCTAAGTTACTTGCAGCTCCCCAAATAATCATTGGGGTATGTTCACAGATACTGAGCCATGCTTCTGCAGTGGTGGACACTGACTTGCTGGTGCACACGCTCCAGTGGAGACAAACAGGATGAAGTGCTTCTGTTTGCCTGTCACATACACAGGTACAGGTAAAGGTACAGGTACAGGTAGGTACAGGTAAAGGTACAGGTACAGGTATGGCTCTGGCAGCTCACTGAACACTACATTTTTCACTGTATTTGTGCTTTCTATTGGTGATCTTCCTGTTTAAGACCACAGCTAAAGGGCTGCCTGGTGCTCTCTAGTGCAAGAAGACTGGGACACACAAATCAGAGAAAAATGGATGTGTGAAATAAATACTCTCAGGCACGAGTTACATTGCTGTTAGACATGCATAACAATGTTAAGGAACCAACAATATCCATCAGGGGAGCCATCTCTAAGCAGAAACACATAAAGCCAGGTTTACGTAGGTTATCTGATGAGAATGCCATGAACAGGGACTCGCAGGAATATAGTCTTGAATTTCTAGATGATTTACTGCTCCCTTGTTGCTAGTGGCTTTCTAAACTTATGTATCACAAATGACGAATAACTAAAAGAACTAAAGAGGAGCTCTTGCACAACCTGGGCATGAACACAGCACAACACAAGCCCGCCATGGAAACAGAATGCACGCTACTGCATGAGTCAACCATCAGACCTTTGTTAAGGGAAATCCAGAAGCAGAAGGCTGCATATCCCGTGACTTTATTTATGTAAAGCATCCAGAATAGCCAAATCATGAAGACAGAAAGTGAACTAATAGTCGCCCTGGGCTTGAGGTTGGAGCTAGCAGTGGGGACCTGCTGTTGATAGGTGTAGAGTTTCCTTCTGAGTGATGAAATGTTTCAGAATTAAACAGTTCCACAATGTGGTAAAAATCCACTCAACCAGACACATAAGAAGCAGTGAAATCTTTGGTGTGTTAATTATGTCTCAATAAAAAAGAAAGGTATAAGGTGCTCACCATACAGCCAGTGGCTGTATGCACTTGACTGTATGCATCAGGACTCCCCAGAATGAGGTGGATACACTTGTTACTGGGTCATATCATCGAATTCTGATGCTGAAGGTCTTGGGCAGGGATTAGGGTTGGAAATTTTTATTTTCTAGGAAGTCTGGACTAGTAATCAGACCCACATTTTAGGAAGCATTGCATTAGAGACAATCCCAGGCTCCTAAAGGTACGTTTTCACATCTACATCTCCTAAATTTACCTAGAATACAGTCAGCCTGGGGATGGAAGGTAGGGTAGGCAGTCAAGGGGAGGAAGGAAAGGAAGGACCTAGCTGAGCAAAAATATTAGTCTCTAATATCAAAGCCTGATGATACTGTATCATCTAAAAATCCTCAAGAAAACTATATTAACTAATTAAAAGTTTATTTATTTATTCACTTTATATCCCAGTATCTGCTCCCCCCTTAAAATGAAGGTATTTTTAACACTCTCTGGTCACCTTAACAATACTTTCATTTAGTTAAAGCTTAGGTCATTAAAATGACCAATTCCATTTCACTGTGCTTCTCCTCACAAAATATGACAATTTTTAGAGCTGATTCCATACATGGCTGCAAACTCCTTAATGCTGTAATAGTGCCTCGCACCCCACAGGCCTATCTCCCCAGCTCCCACACCTGCACATCTTCATTTGCACTTGCAGCAGTTGCTGACTTCTATCTGACACCTTACAATCTGGGGTGTTGTGCAAACAGACAGGTGAAAGTGCCTTTGCCGAATGGCATGCGACACCATTACATAAAGAGCAAACACTGCGGATCTCAGGCGGGTTTCTTAACACCATTCGGGGCAAAAAGGACCCTGAGAGGTCCTACTGTTCTCTGAAAAGTGTCTTAACTTCTTTCTCGTATATCTGGTCTATCTCTTCTCTGTGAAGTTAGAGGCGCACAGGTTTAGGGTAGGGCGATGGGAGAGGCCCACTTGGTACTTTTACAAAGTGAGAAAAGAGCTGCTCACTGGCATGCCCTTCCCAGAGGCAGCTAGCCTAGAACACAGGTTTGTCACGTGATGCTTGCCACCACTGATGCCCTAGGGGTGAAGTCAGCAAAGCACAAGCAAGCTAGGAGGAGGGCAGAGCAGAGCTCCCGAAAGGTGCTTCTCAGCTCGGTCAGGCCAACGGCTCAGCAATGTCTACGCAGAAATCCAGAAAAGGAAAAGCCGCTCTTCATGACAGAGCTCCAGGCTGGGTTCCGGGCTTCTGGAGTAAAGATCTCTAGATACTGACTTAAGTTCTCAGATCAGAACCCATGGTTGCTCAAGTTGCATCACAGTTCAAAAGTCGGTCCATAAGGAGCTGGGAACCCACTTAGCTTTCTCAGCTCAAAACCTGAGGGCAGTCACTCAATTCAGATTCTCCATCTACAAAATGTAGATGTTAGGAAAGATTATCTCAGAGGCTCTGAATTCAGTTTTGGTAAATTTTGAGGGCACTACAAAAAGATAAATCCAGTTTTACCATTTTAGATTATATTCCAAATTATGTTAGCAAATTGGGAACAAAGGCAGAATTTAGGTAAAAGGTAGCAGAGCAGCCATGGGTCCTGTACACTTGGAATTGTATATCAATCTTCCATGCTCCTCCTATCTGACAGCTGTCATCTGTTAATCTCCTTACCCCATTTCCGGCTGGAAATCCTATCTTCAGATCTGTAACTCTCACAACTGAAGCTGCAGGGCTTTATCTCCCACAGTCTGACAGCTGAAGAATGTGCTTTTCCTGTCTTCCCAGCCTCCAGCTCTAATCCATGACGCCCCTGGCCATCTTCACTTGCTCAGTATTGATTTACTGAACCCTCATACTACAACCCCCACTCCCACCCCAAACCTGCTCTCCAAATCCCAGGTTTGGGGATGTTAATGAAAACAGCCTCCAGAAAGAGAAAGCCACCTAAAAATCACAGTCTCCTTTGTGGGGAAGGGGAAAGGCTCTCTGTGTTGCTGCAATTCCCCTCTGCCAGATCTTCTACTGAAATCACAAGGGGCCTCCCAAGCTCCCGCCTGGAACCCTCCTGGCAAGTGATTCTGTGTATTTTCTTAGAAGAAAAGGAAGCTTGGATCCTGAGTTTCTTCAACAACTACCACAACTGCCTCTCATGTCTTATAGAACTTGTCCATTATCACTTGCAGAATCTGACTGTCTTTCCTAACATAACTATGCTATCCTGGGTATCCCCAAAGGTAGCCACACGCCACATGGGCTATTAATTTACACGTAAAGAAATTAGGCTTCAGTGTTGAGTACACTCCGAGGCACGCTGAGTGTTCAGCAGCCCCTGACTCAGCCGCGGAGAGGGGCAGGCAGCACTCCACCAGAGCACACCAAGACTGCAGGCAGCTCCAGCTCCAAGAGCCACAGGGCTTTCCTCACTCTCCCCTCAAGTGTATCCTTACTGTTCCTTCTTCGTCAAAGCCATCACTCACAATGACTGTTGTGCTTTCTTCCACTTCTGAAGCCCGGGTCTTTGGCCTGCTGGTGCTTGGGCTACTCAGCAGAGCTGCCCGTCTCTCAGCCCACGCCCTCCCCAGGCCTCAGCCCAGCTGCCGCTTCAGCACTCCTTTTTCAATATTGAATATTGTTAGCACTTCTCACTGGCGGCCTCGGGCTCTTTTCTCCTTACTCAGTCCCCAGTCCTCTCTGCTGCATGTCCTTGGCCGAGCCTCTGCAGCATCTTACTCTAAACCCTGGGCAGTGACTGACAGCTTGTCTTTATTCTCTCCACCAACTTCCGCTCTGACTTTTATCCTGCAGCTTCTGTTGTCCAACAATATTCCATTTACATGTCCTTCCGGCTGGTCAAAGTCAACAACCTAAAACATAAATTGTCAACATCAAAGAACTTGTTGAGTTTTCCTGTCCTTTTTAATGCAGATTTTTTTAAAATGGTTTTGCACCATTTTAAATGGAATTGAAATAACCCAAGTGGCATATGCTTTTGGGGTCCCCAAAATAACATAGTTATGTTAGAAAAGAGGGTCAAGGTACTCCAAGTGGTAAAGGACATGTTCTAGAGAACATCTGAGGCCATTGTGGAAGTCTTGAAGAAACTCAGGATCCAAGGATCCAGAGGCCAGAGCATCATACATATCCCCTGAAACTGGGCTTGCGGTTATGAGCCACCATGGACATGCTGGGGTTTGAACTTGAGTCCTCTGGAAAAGCAGCCAGTGCTCTCAAGTGCTGAATCATCTTACCAGACCACAGTTTTCTGATCCACTCTCTCAGTCACTTGAACCCACAAATTTGACTTCAACAGTGCTCTGTGGCCCACTAGATCTATGCTGCATCCTGAGGTACAGTGGAGTCATCTTAGACCTTTAAGTAACTACAGTTCAGCTTTTTTACTCCCTCCCTAGCCACTGCCACCCATCCCTTCAATTCCATGCCCTTGGTCACCTGGGTTTAAGTTTCCCTTGGATAATCACTAGGGCCTAACCAGTGTGATTAATGCAGAGTTTGTACTTTTTCCAACCTAAGCAACACAGCATTTCTATATATTCACCAGCAGAAGAGGCAGAGCCGACCAAACCACCCTCGGTCAGAAAATGCTAAGGATCACTGGGCCAGCAGACAGTTTAGTCATTTTAGCTGAAATGCAGATCCTCCCTTCTTAAGGTTCTTTCTCTCTCCCTCCCTGGCAGATGCCACCCAGAACAGACTTTCTTTCCTTCTTGTACTGACGGTGTGGCTCGGTGTTAGTTAGTGAGTTTTCCTGGCGTGCTGGAGGCCCTGGATTTAATCTCCAGCAGAAGGGATGCTTGGTCCAGTCACAGTGGAACCTGCTTTGCAATGGGCAAGTCTGCACGCGTCCTTTGTCCTTACACTTCTACCACCTTCTACTGCCTTCTACCGTCAACGCCCTTCAATCACATTTCCAACTTCCCACAATCTTTTCTTTGTAAAGCACACAGACAACCACAGATCTTCCACGAAGCCTTCTCTGATGCCTGAAGCAGAGATCCTGATGTCCTGCTCTAACTCACGTGGCCCTGAGAGCTCTTACACCACTTATCATATGCCAATTTTAAATATTTTTATTTTTTTAGAAAACCAGGGCCATTTAGATCTCTGCCTTCTTAATCTACATTTAAAGGCAAAAGCTCTATTATCTTTAGGCCTCTCAGGGATGTATATAAAGTACATTATTCTCTGTACTAAGTTAATATTTACACTTTATGAATGTTGACTGAACAAGTCACAGTTCACAATTTGTTACTATGACATGTATTACATTCTTACTATGCAGAGTGTAGAATTGAAATATAGTCTGCAAATAAAGTTCAGTATACAAAATCTCTTTTCCTGCTGACTTATATAGGCCCTAGGGACCACTCCCACCACAGCTGTGCGAAAGAAACAACAGTCAAGATTCAATTCATGCCGAGTCTGACTGCAGTATGGAGCATTATTCCCTGCTGTAAATTCTGAATACTAAGGAGGTCTGGCCACTCGCCTCTTCTCTGACCGTGGCAGTCAGATGGAAAGCTAATGCGCAAGCCCACTCCACGACAGGGCCAACTCTTACTTATTTTGTCATAGGATTGCCCTAGGCATTAGCAGAGGTTTTTTTAAACAACAACAACAACAAAAATGTTCTTTCCTCCACAGTGAGCCATTACAGGCACTAGCCTGTTGACTTTCTATTTAATCTCTGGCTAATCTTATTGTAGCAAATCTCATCTCTGTGATAAAGCGTCATAAAAATTCATGAATGGAGGAAATCTTGGGGTTTAGCTCAGAGTCTTTGCTTGATTTGATTAAAAGTTAGAAAATCATATACATCTTATCAATATTACAATAAGCATTTAGTTATCCAGAATGAAATGCACTTATTATTAGATGATAAGCTATCAAACATATTAAAGAGATCAGAAACTGGAATGTATACTTTAGAAGAAAAGGCACGCATATCAGTGGGTCTCAGGGATGGAGTAGTCTACATTCTTCTGTAGACTACACAGCAGTTCTAATCTCCCTTAACCTAACCAAAAGAAATTACTATTAAAAACTCCAAGTATGGAGAGGAGAAGGTAGCAGGCTCCGGAGTTCAAGCTTACCCTCCACTACACATAAAGCTTAATGCCAGCTTCTCTCAAAACAACAAAGGAAAAAATCAAACGAGCCCTGCCCTTTAAAATGTGAAAGTTAGTTTATTACAGTTCCACGTTTGCCTGCAAGGAGAACTTTCTTGTCATGAAAAAAATGTTAAATTTCAGAGGAGAGAAGCCTCTGATTTGATAGGTTTATATATATATATATATATATATATATATATATATATATATATAAAGCCAAAGCATTTCAGGCATTATAAAATAACAAGACTGTAGACAGATGATCTAAGAATATAATCTTAAGATGCACAAGGATTTAAAAACAAAGCTTAATATTAACAGCTCTGGGAAGCTTCCAAAATATTTCTGGTTTGCAATATAGGATTTCAAAATGTGATATTATACATTTACAATAGAAGTTCTTGGCAGGAAATCTCCTGCTAAAATGAAGAACAATATATCTTGACTCTAATCTAATTAGAACGTTCTCTTAAGGGTTTCAGTTGTATAGTGTTACAAAGCTCTCCACTGAGTATAAATGAAAGCAGTGTGCGCGGAGTGAGGATTCTGTCCAACAAACTGAAATCTTCCATAAGTTGGATGGTGGGTGTCTATGGGGAGAGTTACACTTGTCTTCTTCACAGCCTGAAGTAAAGATATGTGCAAGCTGGTCTTCTAACAGCTAGATATTATAGAAAACTATGTGTCATCTGAATACACACACATCATATTCTTCAATATAAAGTGAAATTGTACAAGAGTATATAATACTCAAATTCCTTTCTTTCCTTCCTTCCTTTCTTTCTCTCTCTTCCTTCCTTCCTTTCTTTCTTTCTTTTTCTTCCTTCCTTCCTTTCTTTCTATTTATACTTTTATAGTGTTTGTTCTTGTACATTTGTATGTTATAATGTTTTTGGCAAAGAAAGAACCTGAAACCACCCAAACTCTGAGGCTGAAGACACTGGAAGTAGGTATTTCATGAATGTAGGGGAGGCTGCTTTAGAATGTTAAAAACATATACTTTAATAATTCAAAAGTTCAGACAGCTTAAAATTGTGAAAGTCATCATCAATCTTGCTTCAGAAATTTGTTTATGAGATAAAATTCTGTGAGATGGCTATAAAAAATAAGAAATGAGGCTAGATAAGAAATAAAAAAGAAAGAAAATATCCAATAAAAATATTTCTATTTTAAAAAAGAAAGAAAGAAAAAAGATAAATAAATGAGCAAGGGAGTAAGGATTTCATTTATGCCAGAATTAAAGACTATGAGAAAACACAAAATATCCTGGTAAAGCAGTGTTGTCAGACTTAAAATGCGGCTAAACACTGAAATGGTGTAGGCCTGCGGATGGCCTGTTTCCCCAGTTACTGAGGAGACTAAGGCAGCAGGATCAGTTAAGTTCAGGAATTCAAAACTACTTTGTATAAGAAAGCAATATCCCACCCTCATCTCAAAAAGAAAAACAAAATCACAACATGGAAACAAAAACCAGCTCAAAGTGCCATCCACTCTCAGGGAGGCAGTTGTAGCCTCAGCCACCGGAAGTGGTCCCTCCAAGCCTCTGTATTGAAACTCGGCAGGTCCTACCTGCCGACTGACACCCACAGTGGCAGAATTACGTTTCTCCTAAGGACCCAGCAGTGTTGCTCCAGCTCCAGCGTTGGGAAGTGTGACTGTGCAAGGCGCTGTCCCAATCCCGCTTGGGCTTCCCGAAGACTGGGGCCAGGCAGAGCCTGTAGAAAGCATCTTAACCACTTCAGGAAAGAAAGCAGGTTTCTCTGTTAACACATTCCAGGTTCTAATCACATAACCTAGGTTTGCAGTACTTCTCATGCCAGTGTGGGAGGAAACTCTTTCATGTGTCTAAACTCCTCAATTACAAAACTCACAACCTAGGCCGGGCGGTGGTGGCGCACGCCTTTAATCCCAGCGCTTGGGAGGCAGAGGCAGGCGGATTTCTGAGTTCGAGGCCAGCCTGGTCTACAGAGTGAGTTCCAGGACAGCCAGGGCTACACAGAGAGACCCTGTCTCGAAAAACCAAAAAAAAAAAAAAACCTCACAACCTAATCTTATCCTGAAAATGGCCTGACATGCAGAGAGCAAAGCATTGGTTTAGGCACTGAATTGGTGAAGAAATGCCAAAGAGAGAGGCACCCAGACACTTTGAGTACAAAGCAATAACAACAAAAAACAAGCTTACACAATTTTTTAAGCTGTGTGTGTGTGTGTGTGTGTGTGCGCATGCGTGTGCACACGCATGCTTGCTGCCATGACTTGTGGAGTGCAGAAAACAATGTGTGGGAGTTGGTTCTCTCCTTCAACTACAGGGTCCTAGAGACCAAACTCAGGTCATCAGGTTTGCTAGCAAGCACCTTTATCTGTAGAACCATCTTTATCTGAAGAACCATCTCATCAGCCCTTACATAGTCACTGATAGCAAGAAAAGTACTGTATTTCCTAGGTAGGGCATAACATTGACGTTCCAAGTTAAGTTGTTGACAGGGTACTGCTAAGATGACTTCTGCCTTAAAACAAAACAGCAATACATCCAGAAGAAAGATTCATACTACAATGTTAGGAGTATTAGTCAGTACTCGTACTTTGCAAAGGCCTGTCATTGCCATATCTTACACAATAGGAGAATAAAAGATATAAAAATAGCTCTGAGGAGCCACAGAAATTAAACTAGCAAGCTCTGTTTTGTTCCTAAGTTAAGGCATGACTTTGTTGCTCTGCTGGATGCCTTGGTCAGGATCCCGAAGAGCTCTATTCAGTGTTCTACAGTCTCACTCCCTTAGGATCAACCAGTCAGCACCGCCTGCCCTCAACCTCAGCAAGGGAACATGATGCATCCCTCTCCCATCGCTGTGGGACCTTAGGCAATGTGATCCTCGCTCCTTCCTCTGCCAAGTGTGATGCCTTGGAATTCCCATCCACACCCTGCTGGCTTTGCCAGGAGTCAGACCAGCACCAAGAATCAGGCTCAGACCTCTTATATGAAGAAGTGCAAGCCACAAACTTCTAAAGTAATCCTTATTCTTATGTAGAATTAAAACACACTTCTTACTTTCATTGAAGAATTTTAACTTTGGAGGCCATCAAGATGGCTTAGCAAACCAGAAGATTCCATCCTGGACCTCTGAAACTCCAGGAAGAAGGAGAGAACCTATTAGTGACAGTTCCTCAGACCTACACATACTCTGACCCATGTGCATTGACACATGCACACACGCACACACGTACACACACACACACACACACACACACACACACACACACACTGGCATATGTACAAAAATGCAGACAACACATGCTGATACACAAACATGCAAATACACACATGCATGCACATATACATACACACTCTGGTACATGGTACATGTACAAATGCAGACACACACATTCACATCCCCCACAGACAACAAATCTTAAAAAAAAATTAGAGAATTGTTAAGTATTGGAAGCAATTGTCTTTCTGTGTTAGCTATTCATCATTTTAACAATACACGGGATGGTTGAATCAACAGCGTTAGCTTCCTGGCATTATAACAAATATCTGAGAAACCAAGCAGAGACCAAGAACACAAAGAGAATGAACGTATTTGGCAATGGTTTCAGGGTTTGATGGGTCAACTGGGCCCACTGCTGTTGGGCCTGTGGTTAAACACAAAATCACTCACCCCACGGCCAGGGAGTAAAAAGAAAGGAAAGGGCCCAGATCGCCTTCCAGAATTTTGCTTTCAGAATGAACTGTGAACCTGCCATTAGAACCTACCCTGCTAAAAAATTGAGTTTTATAGGGCTGCTCATCACATTTCTAGATCTGAACGGTCTAGTCCCACAGTGACAAATGAGTGTGCCTTTTCCTTTTTTTAATTAAAAAAATTTTGTATGCACGCACATATATATAAGTGTGTATGTATGTACATATGTATGTATGTATGATGTATGTATGGGTGGATAAACACACCAGGACATGCATATTGCAGAAGTGAGAGGACAACCTACCTGCAGGAGACTTTCAGTATGTGGGGCTTGGGGACTGAACTCAGGTAGTAACTTAGTGACAAGCACCTTTATCCACTGAGCCATCTAGTCAGCCTGCCTATGCCCTTTCCGAGAGAGTGAGTAAGAGAAAGCCACGGCACTGAAACAGGAAGTCTGTCCCGGTGTCTGCGTCATCCTGCCTCTGGAAGCAGATGTACTAGAGAAAGCAAATGATCCACTAATAATAGCGTATAGATTTTACAAGTCACAAGTCTTCTTATCCTAACTTCAAAGGGTAGAATTAACATCCCTTTGGTATGCTTTAAAGGCATATAGTAATATATGTTTATTTCTAGATTCTGGAAGTTGAGAAGTTCAACTGAGCATTTACACAAGTCTGCCTAAACTAGTTTTTAAAAGTTCCTTCTGAAAACTTACATCTTAATCCTGGGAATAAAGACTAACTATAAGTAGGGGAAGAAGACAGTCTCTACACCATGAAGAGTTTAGGGATTGCCTCTAGCTCACCTGCAGAGAGAGCCTCAGCAACCCTGGATTAACACGGGTCTGTATTTGTTTAGTATGTACTTGATCCCTCCCCGATGGGTATTGGGAAAACTTTGTACTGCTAACTATCTCCTAGTCAGCTCTTTTATTATTTTTTTATTCACCCCTTCACTTAATACTTAACACTAATAACTATGGCTTCTTTATAAGAAGAAAGGAAAGTGGAAGGCATGTGTCTACAGACAATCCCAACACCGACCCAACTTCTCTTCCACAAAAGCTCTCGAGGGGCATCAACATCTCCTAGCATGTGATCTAAGAGCAACATCTCCATCCTATGCTCCCTCTAGCTGGTACCTGAGTCCATCCAGCTGCCTGTGAGAATAGAGCTTCATTCATTAACAGCTTCCTTGATAGTCTTAATTTTATATTTCACTTCTATTTCATAGAAAATCATTTAAAGAATTCACGTAACTACTAAGTCCTAGAAAGTCGCTTGAGTCACTCCTCACATGAGAGGAGTCACAATGTGCTCCACGCCAGTTGCTGCGCTTCCATTTTCCAAGACTTTAAGGCACAATCTGGTGTGTTCTGTTTCATGTGCCCACTCTAAAGACCAGGCAGGCAGGATGGCAGTCATGTGCACTGCCTCCAAACCCATATCCCTCCACTGTGGGGGCAACTGTGCTTCTCTCCCACTCCCACTGTGTCACATGACAACACCCAGACAGGACCCCACATCCAGCTGGGATGTCTGGGAAAACCTCAAACAACTAAATGAGTTCAATAGAATTTACCAAAGTGTAAGAATATATTGTGATTTCCCTTTCCCTCTTCTGTTGACTAATAGGCCTACAGAATAATTCACACTTAGAAAGGAACACTTGGATTTCACACTCTCTGTTCTCTACAATTGTATTGGTTCTCCTACCTCCTGAACACTCTCTTAGTTTCTCTTTAATTTTTAATTGATATGATTATACATATTTATGAAGTATAATGTGATACACACAATAATTTTTAAGGATCAAATCAGGGTAATTGGTGTTTCCTGTCTCCTTAAACTGCAAACTTTTTATAATTATTATAGTACATATTAACTATATAAAATAACTGATTTCAGGACTAGGGAAAGGGCTCACTCAGTGTTTGCCTCATAGGGTGAGGACAGGGGCATCATGGCACACATACAACACCCCACCCCACCCTAGGGAGGTGGGTGATAGGAGGATCCCTGGAGCTGTCTGGCCATCAGCCAAACTGGTGATCTTCAGGCTCTCCTTAGGCCACACATTTTAAATAATCTTTATATTACATATTATTGTACAAAATAGCAGATTTTGTGACTGGAGAGATGGCTCAGTTGTAACTTAATTTTTTCAAATTTTATTTTTAATGAGGGCTCTTAAATGCTTTAACCTCTCTTCTAGCCCACTATCCACCAGAGGTAGTGGAAATGGAAGGATATGGGGAAGTGGACCTGTTTAGAAAGGTTCTTTGGAGCAACTTCCATCTGTGTTGTCTGGAAATCAGGAGTTCAGTTCATACGTCAGTTCGGCAGCTCTATCCACTCATAAACACTTCACGGATACACCATCAGTCCAGTTCAGGAGGGACACCAGGAGACGTTTTCCTCTGTGCCTCTCTCAGCGAAACAAAGATCAGAGAAGATTCGAGACCAACAGCGTTGCACAGCTAGTCCTATAAGCAAGCCTAGCTTAGCCTCTGTCACTGTCCGTCGAGTTCTATTTATAACCTCCAAGCATCACATGTCCTCCACATTCCTTGCCTCAGCATATGTCTTGTCTTAGCATGTGCGTCTGACTCAGCTGACATCACACTGTCAATCAGCCCAAGTCAGCAGAAGCAGCAAGAAACTGCAGCACACCACCAGAAGTTTTTTGTTGCATTTCTCTCTACGGAGTTCCGACAAATGTAGCTCAACTATAAAATGTAAGGCAGACCGATACATATGTGTTGGTAGCAAAGAATCCTTCACCACCTGTCCTTACACGTGCTTGCTTTAGCAGAACATCCTTTCTCCTGTGTCTGTTGCAGCAAACTGTTTCTTCATGAGTCTGCCTTAGCCTTTCACCTGTGTCCACTTCAGGGAAATACTCCGTCATGTGTTTGCCCAGCAATACACCATCCAACATAACTGACTCTCCAGAGAACCCTTACGTTTCCACTTCACTCAGTTGTGAACATTGCTCTGCTAAGTCCTGTAAGAAGACAAAGTCAACCCAAACTAACCCTAACTGCAAACATGCATACATAGGTGGTTCTGCACCCTATTTGGCAATCAAATTGTTTAAACAAGAAAAATAAGGAGTCATCCCCCGCCACCAAAAACTACACTGACTTTTGCTAGAGTGGAAATGGACATGTAGTGAATCTACTTCTTTGGAGCCCTCTCAAGGTGCAGTATCCATTTTGGAGTGTTCAAGAGTTAAGGGCCTAACAAAGATGCTGCATTGATGCTGCATACATCTGTTCTACCAGATGCTGTAGACTTTAGCAAAGCGGTTGCTTTAATTATAAGTTACTGCTTAATAATCTCTCCAGGTACAAAGAAAGCAAAGCACCTGCGAGCAAAGTAAGACTCAAGGCCTCGAGGCCTGCTGTCTGCGGGACTGAGCAGAACACACTGCATGCAAGTGTCCAAAAGCTGCACAAGATAAAAGTGCCCCAGCCTTTTGGCTCTCCAGATAAGCACTTTCGCAAGTGACGGGATGGTGACAAGTAAGCAATGGGGACATTTTACTCACCCTTTGAATCAGGTAGTTTTCTAAATTCTCAAGTCATGTGAACATATTCTACATCTATATTTTCACTAATGCCTAGTTTTAAATACTTATTTATATCCTAGTAGTAGTATGAATGTAATCACATAAGTTATCTAAAACTAACAGCTCCATGGATTAAACAAAATTTATTTGTGATAAAAGAAGCTTTCATACAGACCAAATTAATTCAATTCTATAAGTCTAGTAAAGTATACCAGAAGAGCCCGTGTAAAATGCAATAAAGTTTAATGGACACTCAATTTAGTAGTAACACAGGAATGTTAGTATAGAGGCAATGAAAGCACAAATCACGAATATGAAGGAGTCTTAACAAAAAGTCTAAATTTTCTCGGAAATTGGCCAACATATACTTATGACTAAACACATGCATTCAGGTTGAGGACAGCAAGTGGTGCTGAGGAGAACACAGCCAGCCACTCCAGTCATTCTTTAATGAGCCATTTCCAAGGCAGAGCGGATGGCTGTTTGGCACTGAGGCTGGATCCATGACTCTGAACGTGCTGTGTAAGTGACATCACCGCACAGCTGTGCAGACAGACCCACTGCGGCACTCTCCTCCGCCACAGATGCATATGTTCCATCCCAAACACTCCTTATATGCTCTTCAGACTATCATGATTTAGAACTCAAATTTAAGGAAAGAAAAAGCTTTTAAGTTTTTTAACTATTTGTAAAATAAAATGTTAACCTGACAAATCCCTACTGTCTCATGACCCAGTCTACTCTTGTTTGTAATTTCCAACTTGTTTTAAAATGAAGTATGATAACTCTTTTAAGTTTAGATACATCAGTAATGAAATCTCCATCAAATAGTCAATTATCATCAGTCTAAAATATTTGATTTGCATTTACCAGCAAGCACACTTAACAGCATGAGAATTTTGATTCTCTAGTGACCACATACAGTTGAAATAGGTAAAATGTTCCAGTAATATAATTGAATGAAGAGAAATCACTTCATTGGTTGCGACACGGTCCCAGAAAAAGCTCAAAATAAAGAAGCTCTTTAGATCTTGTAGGCTTTTGAGGGTTTCTGGGTTTTATTAATTTTCACATTGAAAGGAGCCCCCTCAGAAATGAGCTTTGTGCTATTTTGAGCACTGTGAATGTTAGCATGTTCGATAAACAGAGAAAGTCAACAGCGTTAATTTGTTTTTTTTTTTTTAAATTTAATTTTATTTTATTTTTTTAATTTACATTCCAAATCACTTCCCCTTTCCCGTTTCCTCCCTCCCCGAAAGTCCCATAAGCCCCCTTCCCTCCCTCTTTTCTCCGTTCAACCCCCTCTCATTACTCTGTCCTGGCGTTCCCCTACATCCAGTCTTTCCAGGACCAGGGGTCTCTCCTTCCATCTTTTTAGAAATCTATTGATATGCTGATTGTGTCTAGGGTATTCTGAGATTCTGGGTCAATATCCCCTTATCAGTGACTTCATACCATGTGTGATCTTTTGTGATTGGGTTACCTCACTAAGGATGATATTTTCAAGTTCTGACCATTTGCCTAGGAATTTCGTGAATTCATTGTTTTTAATTGCAGAGTAGTATTCCATTGTGTAAATATACCACATCTTCTGAATCCATTCCTCCGTTGAGGGACATCTGGGTTCTTTCCAGCTTCTGGCTATTATAAATAAGGCTGCTATGAATATAGTGGAGCATGTGTCCTTATTGCATGCAGGTAAAGTCTCTGGGTATATGCCCAGGAGTGGTATAGCCGGATCCTCCGGAAGTGTCATGCCCAGTTTTCTGAGGAGCCGCCAGACTGCTTTCCAGAGTGGTTGTACCAGCCTGCAATTCCACCAGCAGTGGAGGAGTGTTCCTCTTTCTCCACATCCTCGCCAACAACTGCTGTCTCCTGTGTTTTTGATCTTAGCCATCCTGACTGGTGTGAGATGGAATCTCAGGGTTGTTTTGATTTGCATTTCCCTAATGACTAAGGATGATGAACATCTCTTTAGGTGCTTCTCAGCCATTAGATATTCTTCAGGTGAGAACTCTTTGTGGAGCTCTGTACCCCATTTTTTGGGACCTCATTAAATTACAAAGTTTTTGCAAGGCAAAAGACACCGTCAAAAAGACAAAGCGGCAACCAACTAACTGGGAAATGATCTTTACCAACCTTACATCCGACAGAGGGCTAATATCCAAGATATACAAAGAACTCAAGAAGTTAAACTCCAGAGAGGCAAGTAACCCTATTAACAGCGTTAATTTGTAAGTGGTATCCCTAGTACACGGCGACCAGTGGCCTGGTATTGGCTTCCACGCTGCCCCAGGCTGAGGGGGACTTAGAAGCAGAGGCTTGGGAATCTCATGCAGACCTGCTTTCTACCTACCATGTCATTCAGACATCAAACATGGACATGAAAATATAAAGGTTTAAAACCTCACAGTGACAAGTCCTCAAATTCCTTCCCTTTCTTTAACAGCCTTCTATACTTCCTACCCTTCCACAGTGGGAGAGACTGCTTCCAGCTGCTGCCCAACACTTAGGCACTTGTGGACAGACCAATTTCCTAAACGGGCACAGCTCGGAGTCTGTTTGGTCAGATCTGAGTACTGTTCCCTCGCGCTCTCACACGCACATACACACACCACCACCACCACCACCACCACCACCACCTCCACCACCACCACCACCACCACCACCTCCACCACCACCACCACCACCACCACCACCTCCACCACCACCACCACCACCTCCACCACCACCACCACCACCAGCAGCAGCAGCAGCAGACAGGACAGTCAAAGTGGATCTAGGCACAGACTCTAGGTCTGTTGAGTAGCAGTGCCCAAACATAATCCTTTAGACACACAGAACTCTTTCCAAGCCTGCTAGCTGATACCTCAAAGATGTGCAGCACTAATCTCTGGTATATTTGGAAGTCATTGTCAAGTGCATGGCACGTTTTACCTTTTCACAGTTTAGACTAAGATCACACTATAGATGATATGTCTAAACAGTGACTGCAAAGGCAGTGTAAGCAACAGAAGCTTCCCACTCACTATAAAGTGAAGAATATTGTAAGCATGTTACAGAAAATATACAACCCAAATGCAGCAATATTTTAGTAGATATACTTAAGCATAGTACTTTACATTTTTACTATTAAATACCTAACAGAGCATACCAAAACACCCATTCCTTTGCAAATAAGGATTCTTGTAACTCATGTTCTCCATCTGGTTCAAGTGTCGTCTCAATGGAATATATGACTTTATAACTCTGAGTAAATAACTGAGTAGTGTACATCCTCAGTCTCTGGTGGTCCCCAGACCCTTTTACTCGTAAGTACCTGTTCAGTACTTTGGAGACATTCTCTCATGCCTGCTGACATCTACTAGAACTGGCCACCGTCTGCCTTAACATTCCGTCTTGGTGGAAAGGCTGTCTTTGGCTTGTGTCCGTGTATGAGAGGCAGTCTTGTACTGTCCCCTGGGCTCATCTCAAAGTCATCATCTTCCATGATTCTGCCTCCTACAGCCTACAGCATGTGCCAAGACACACAGATGAACGCCTGTCTTTTGTGAGTACCTGCCGCTTCCTTCCAGCTGACAACTGCACACCGTTCCCTGAATCCTTTCCTCACTCTCACAGCCAGCCTGGGATAATTATGCTCAGTACTGCTCTCCTCTACTGACTGTAAAGTAGATCAGGCCAGGGCCTTCATCGCTCTCCCTGTGTTGGGTGTCTTTGAAGTCCTAATTCCTACCTGGGATGCTATTCTTGGTTGTCAACTTGACTCCATCAGGAATTAAAACCTGTGCAGGAACTTTTTTCTTAATTGAATAATTTGAAGTGAGAAGACCCACTTTTAATTCCAATCCTTGGAAGTGAGAAGATGTACCTTTAATCCGGGCCATACCTTCTGCTGGCAGCCTAGATAACAGACATGAAAAAGCCCCACTTTGGGATTCTGGCCTACACTGAAGACCAACTGAGACGTCCAGCCTCATGGACTGAGCAACTATAAAATTCTTGGATCTTCCATTGGTAGACAACCATTTTCGGGCTATTGGGACCCCAGCCTCTTAGACAGACAGACAATAGATAGATAGATAGATAGATAGATAGATAGATAGATAGATAGATAGATAGATAGATAGATAGATTATAGATAGAGATAGATCAGATAGATATAGATAGATAGATAGATAGATAGATAGATAGATAGATAGATAGATAGATAGATAGATAGATTCATTGTATAAGTCTGTTCCTCTTAGAGAACCCTGACTGACCCACCAGCTGAAATTTAAGTACTTTAATTACTAAGTTCTTATTCAGTGTTTCTATCTATCCACAGAGCATAAGCCCACATTTAACAATGCCCGATATATAACTGATGTTCAATCATTATCTCTTAAATACCTGCTTTACTCCCTGTGACATAGCCACTGCCAAGCAATAAAGAAAGCCAGCTATATAAAAACAATCAACAACTACACAAGATGAATGAATGAATGAATGAGCGAATGAGCGAGTGAGTGAGCGAGTGAGTGAGTGAGTGAGTAAATGAGTGAACAGTCTATTTAATAATGTCAGATGTTTCATTATAAGATACCCACTATAAAGTGACTCACACCTATAATATTAGTGCTGGGGAGGCTGAAGCAAGAGAATCCTGAATAAGGAACCAGCCTGAGCTATGGGTACACAGAGAGAATATGTCTCAAACAAAGAAGCCAACAAATCACTTAAGATACAAGGCTGGAGACCACAGCGTTGCATACACTAACGTAAATCTTGTTTTGGTAATGTCAATTTACATCTATTTTACAGATCACATGCAATAACTAGAATCGTGTCAACAACAGCTTTCTTCTATGCTTAACCTCAAAATGATTTACATTCATGAAAACAAAAATATAAAACATCACTTTCCCAGATAAAGTCAGCAAAATAGAAAAGGCTTAAAGAAGTTTTTCAAATAAAAATTTGCCTTCCTTTTGACTGTTCATGTAATGTTAGCAACATTAATTCTTTAAAAATAATCATTTCCTATTATTCAAGGTCTCTGACATACTATGCTGGTATTTCCCTTCTCTGTGTCTTGCAGCCTTTGCCTCGGAGGGTACAGAGTCTTGTAATGGTGTGTGACTAGGAATTATAGGAAGAAAGTCACATGATAAGCACGAGCCAATGAGAGCGTTCATCTGGGAAGAGGAAGCAGAAAGACTAGGAGAGAGAGATAGAGGATGACTTCAAGGAAACATTGTATTCCAGACGCAAGACTTGCACATATGAAGCCAGTAATTATGATGGCAAATACTGTACATATTCTAATTTCATAATTTTTAATATCATGTGTGTATGTGTGTGTTTTCATGCACGTGCGTGCATGTGCATGCAATCCTAGAGGCCATAAGAGGACATCAGTTATCGATAAAGTTATAGATGGTAGTAAATTATCATGTGGATGCCGTGGTTCAAACCCAAGTCCTCTGGGACAGCAGCAGCCAATGCTCTTAGCCACTCAGTCATTGCTCCAGCCCCCAATGCCATCATTTTATACTACCTGATCTTGAGCATTCTTTTGTTTAATATATGTATATATATACATATATGTATGTATATATATACACATATATGTATGTATATAGTATGTATGTATATATATACTTTTACTTTTTAAACTCAATACAAGAGTAAAGAAAAATTTGTAAGAATTCCTTTTCTTCTTATTAGTTTGTTCAACATATGGAACAACATATAAATTAAGTAGAGTATCAATATACAGCATCTCTCTCTCTCTCTCTCTCTCTCTCACACACACACACACACACACATACACAGGGGGCATTTATTGTACCTCATTTACATTCATGTAGTAAGGGCACAGTCCAATGGTAACATGTGATGTTCATTATGGTTTTATGATTGCCCGGCATATCTAAAATTAAAATTTATGAGCCTCTCCCCACCATGCACCCACCACTTAACAGTAAATTGGGGAAACTCCACAAGGGCCATGTTAGAGTATTCAAGAGACCTTATAAAATGAAATGACCTCCTAGAAACAGTCGTGAGTAGAAAGACAACCTGGGTTGGAATGCCAGTCCAGCTCTACGTAAGTTCCACTCCACTGAGAGGCAGGTTTCCTCTACCCCAAGCTGTGACCTGCAGGCAGCTGCACAGCTGATGACTGAGGGCCTTGCAGGCCAGTGAGCCCAGCTTGATGGCTGTGAATCACATGACCCCACTCAGCAGAGTCATCTAATAGGGCTGTGACCCAAACCCTGATCCAACCTGCCAAATTAGGAAAAATAATGGTCATTCTCAATGATATCACATTTTAAGCACAAACATATTAAAATCAATAATAATGCAACATTTGAATGACTTACTTCAGGAAACCAAAGCCAAGCTTGATACTTACTAAGATACAAAGTACAGATGAGTTGGGTTTTTTTTGTTTTGTTGTTTTTTAAAGTCAAATCCCCTGAACAATGCTGATATTCTGGTTACGTTCGGAAGGTGATAAGCAGACAGAAAAGAAGGGATGAGCCTCAGGTGCTCAAACAAGTATTTCAGCACTGTGCCTGTCTCAACGAGTACCACTTTGGGTGTCAGAGGTAGCACATTGCAGCTTTCAGTTTCTACCTCCCCCTTAACCTGACACCAGGAAAGAAGCCATAGTCTGGCATCCCCGAAACTGAACCTTGAGCTTCCGTGAGCATTTTTTTTTTTCGCTTTTAAACTAGTGTTAAAAAGTGTCTCAAGACACATTTCAAGTATTAATCAGCATACTGACTATCTCCCCAAATATCTGCAGTTAAACATGCCAGAACCCAGAGAATTCCAAGACACTTCACACTAACCTGTGAAGCCCACAGGGAGTGTGAACAGGGAACCCTTTCCCTCTGGGGAAATGAGTCCCCCCCTGGAAGCCTCTAAGTCAACTCCATATGTCAAGCCACTTCTAGCAACTCTCAACTCCCTTTTGGCAAAGGAATTTTCTTTCAAGGCTTTGTGGGTCAGAGATCTGGCCCTCTGTAAGGACATGTTCTTCAAAGGAAACACACAAGACAACAGTCTCACAACAGCTCTGCCATGAAGTACACTAGGGCTTCCTATGCCTTAGGGATGGATAGGGCTTGTCTGTGCCGGCTGGCTTCAGAGTGGCCCCAGGCCAGCCACACCTGCACTCACTTGCCTTCTATCCTGTGTTAATCCCCCTTAGAAAAGAAATGCAGGTATTATTTACCAGGAAGATCTAAAGTTCTTTTCCACAGTCAGTGGCCATCTGTCTGACAGTGTACTTTGAGACTGTTAGGGTTGGGTATGAAATGTGTCCCAAAACGGTACCTGCATTGCAGTTTTGGTCCCAGCTGATGGCATTACTGAGGGCGACCGATCATAAGGATGTTTGGTTAGTTCACAGTCAGATGGGATACTAGGAGGGGAAGCTGGGCTAGAGGACGGAAGTCATTGGAAATGTGCCTTGAAGGGTAAACCTTGTCTCTGCCTGCCGTTCATGTGGCGAGCATCTTCCCTCCACCACAGCATACTGCCAAATTCTACCTCATCGGGGCCAGAAGCAGGAGTCACATGACCACAGGCTGAACTGCCAGCCAAGTATTTCTTTCTTCCCTTAGGTTGTCAACATCAAGAAAAGGCAGCTCTGGCTTGTTATTCTTCAAAGGAAAAAAAATACAGTGCAAGATGATCTCTAACAACAGGTCAGTCATTGAAGTACATGAAAACGTCCTCCTCCATTGAACTGTGTGCTAGTCAATGTTCTACTGCTATGAACAGACACCATGACCAAGTCAATTCTTATAAAAAAAAAAAAAAACCACTTCATTGGGGACTCTCAGTTTCAGAGGTTTATTCCATTATCATCATGGTGGGGACGTTGGCACTGGAGCAGTGGTTAGGAGCTACATCCTGACCTGAAGGCCGAGAGAGAGAGAGAGAGAGAGAGAGAGAGAGAGAGAGAGAGAGAGAGAGAGAGAGAAAGGCGGGCGGGCGGACGGACGGACAATGTTTGGCAGGGATCTTTGAAACCTTAGAGTCCACTCTCAGTGACATGCTTCCTCCAACAAGGCCACACCTCCTAATCCTTCTAATCCTTTCAAATACTGCCACTCCCTGGTGACTAAGCATTCAATTATATAAGCCTCGAGAGGCCACTCTAACCAAGCCACAGCAGACTAGCAGAGTTAAGCTATGCACTAAAGGAAAATCTGGCTAGTATAGTGACTTTACTAGCTTCTCCATTACTCCCTGACACACGAATACCTACATCCACAGCATATGAAGCAATACAAGCTAACAGACAAGGCAGAGACACCCATCATCAGATTTGCTACCTAATAAATAGATTGATACTCTGTCCTTGATTCTTTGACTCACTCTTTTTTTTTTTTTGGTTTTTCTTTTTTGGTTTTTTTGAGACAGGGTTTCTCTGTGTAGCCCTGGCTGTCCTGGAACTCACTCTAGAGACCAGGCTGGCCTCGAACTCAGAAATCCACCTGTCTCTGCCTCCCAAGTGCTGGGATTAAAGGCGTGCGCCACCACTGCCCGGCCTTCTGACTCACTCTTTATGTGTTCCAGAGTCAAGCTCTCTGCCAGAAGCCTGAGAAAACACAAAGGGGAAATCTAAAAGAAATCAGA
The DNA here is from genome assembly GCA_036184795.1 of Tokudaia tokunoshimensis. Classification (NCBI taxonomy): domain Eukaryota; kingdom Metazoa; phylum Chordata; class Mammalia; order Rodentia; family Muridae; genus Tokudaia; species Tokudaia tokunoshimensis. Next base: position 12,343,421 of record BTHU01000013.1, on the reverse strand, counting down.
TGCATGCTAAGCCAGGAAGGTTACTGAAAGGGCCTCTCCCTCATGCCTTTGTTTCCCTCCCATAGCCGAGATGCAGAGAATTTTATGCTATACAAAGATGTCATGGCTAGTTTTATGTCAGTTGACACAGATGGAGTCATCTAAAAGGAGGGAACCTCAATTAAGAAAATGCCTCCATAGGATCCAGCTACAAGGCATTTTCTTGAGTGATTGATGGGAGAGGGCCCAGCCCATTGTAGGTGGTGCCATCCCGGGCTGCCAGTCCTGGGCTCTGTGAGAAAGCAGGCTGGACAGGTCACCACGAGCAAGCCAGTGAGCATCACCCCTCCACAGCCTCTACATCAGCTCTTGACTCCAGGTTTCTGCCCTCACTACCTTTAATGATGAACTGTTATAAGAACGATGAGTGAAGTAAGCCTTTCTCTCCAAGTTGCTGTGGTCATGGTGTTTCATTATCAACAGTGACCCTAACTACCACAAAAGACATCAATTTCAGCCTACACATTTCTTTCCAGTTTGCATCATGCGAGTATTTTCAAATTTGTTCAAATAGCAAAGCACCAGAAAAATCAGTTTGCACACTGTCCCCCAAAGGCCTGGTTAGCAATCTGTGTTCCCATAGGTGATGAAAACTTTAGAAAGTGCTGCCTAATGAGAGGAAGTTAGGTCACCAGGGTGTGCCCTTGAAGGGTATTGTTCGTTTTTGTGTTGTAGTGACCAAAATACCTGAGAGGAACAACTGGGAGAGAAAAGGCTTCTCTTGGCTCCTGGCTTCATGGGTTCCTGTGTATCACAGCGAATACTTGGCAGCATTCATGATGGTCATGGTGCAGAGCGACGTGATGATGGCATTTCACATTTCAGTGTAGGCAGACAGAGTGAGGTTGGACAACCTTTCCAGGGTGCCTTTCCCAGTGAGCTAGGCCCCAGCCTCTAGGAACAAGTTTTCAAAATGAGCCTGTGGGGTCACTTCAGATTCCAACTGTAACAGAGGGGAGAATGAAATCCTGGGGCTGACCTCACTCTCTGCTTCCTGACTACAGTCAGGCCAACAGGCCTCCTCCAACACAGGCTTCCTCTGTGGAATGGCATGCCAGCCCGAGCCCAAGGCAAAGGGATGTGCTGAAATCTCTGAAATAAACCTTCCCTCCTTCTAAGTTGTTTTCCTCAGGTATTTTATTACAGTGTCAAAAACTTCCTGTAGTATTATGTACTAAACATCAGACTGGCTCTTGGTGGGATACTATTTAATAAAACATAATATATATCTAATTTTATTTTAAAAAATAATAATTACGTCACAAAAAGAAAACAGTACTATAGGCATTTCTTTTAAAACAAAATTTAAACAAAGGTCTGAGTATCACAATAAAAAATAAGCTTTCATTTTTAAATAATCACGTTGCATCTGTCATTAGCATATCACTGTCTGTTCATTTGTTTTGCTATCACTGTTCGCTAACAGAAAAGAACAACAGATTTGAACAGTTTATGAGAAACATAAACACTGAGCAGATTCCATCCCGTTACTGTATCATTTGTCTGTAAACTGAGGAGAGGAGAAAAGGCCTTCGACAGACTAACCAGGATAAAACGCAGGCGCCATGGAAGAAACCAGAGTGTCACGTTAGCTGGAGAACTGATGCCCGGCTTCGGCATAGGGCATAATCAGGTCAAGGGAGAGAAAGGGTAGACTGCCCCAAACCATGCCCTGGCCAAACTGCCCCTAAGAAGCATGTCCTTCGGAGCCGACACCAGTCAGGAAGAAGGCAAATGCCAGGTGAGCTGAGACCTTCCTGAGGGGTCTGCGCTGCAAAGGGGTTTTCCTAACAACACAAAGTCACAGCAAGCCCCTTTTACGCTTCTCTACAGAGCATCCAACGTTTCCCAGGGGCTGCATAATGCACAGTGTTACAACAGGATGCCGGAGCACACAGGAAGCCCGTGCTGCCCGTTAAGTCACACTTTAGAATGACTTGCAAACAATGGAGAAGAATTGGAAACTAATTATTTCTCATGAAATGTTATTTACATTGACATGCAACATACTTTAAAGGCAAATTAGTGAATGTGCCTTTTTAATTTGTCTTAATTTCTGCTGAAGGATGGGTGGTCATTTTAATTAGAATAAGAATGGTTTGAGTGTCTCAGTCAATTTTAAGAGCCTAAGGCGGCAGTTTTCAACCTGTGGGTCACAGCCTGACCCCCACATGGATAGCATAACAGATTTTTATATTACGATTCATAGCAGAACCAAAATTACAGTTATGAGGTAGTAGCAGAAACAATTTCATAGTTGGAGTCACCACACATGAAGAACTGTATGATTGGGTCGCAGTATTAGGAAGGTTGAGAACCTCTGGTCTACAGGGTTCAGATCTGCTGCTTGGGGAGCAAAGGCAACCAGAAGAGGGGAGAGACGATGCTGAGAAAGCAGCAAATATAGCCATAAAGGTGGGGCTAACACATGAGGCACAGGCACCGTAGCCATGTAGACTGGGCTCATAGCCACATCACTGTAATACGTGTACGCATGCCCGTGATCAGGCTAAACTACAATGCGGACCATAAAACTTCTAAGCATCAGGCACCGTGGGAACATCCTGAGATTTGTATTTAGTCAATGTGGCAGGACTGTAACATCTGCTCTCAATATCTTATTTCAAAAGAAAGTCATGGTGGGTTATAAAAAGAAGATGACAAAACATGAAGGGGCAGATTAGGGAACTGGAAGGGAGAAACAGGAGTAGGTATGATCAAATTTCAGTGTATACATGTATGAAATTCTAAAGAATCAAGAAAAATATTTTCAAAAGAAAGCCATCTTTCTGTGCTGCCACTGATGGAGTGTAAACATTTGCTAGTCCGGGGCATTCATGTGGCACACACACACATTAAAGTTTACAGAGGTCAGCAAAGGAGAAGTATTGTAAGCATTCTAAATTATTAGCCAGTTGTTGAAAAACCATCCCTGAAATAACTCTGTTATTAATTCCTTGTTACTCTTCTAAGAGCAGTACATTATACATGCTTTAACCACACTTAACGTAGAGTGATATGGGATATCACAGGCTAAGTTCTGATGTTTATTTAAGTACTTTGTTTTAGGGGCTTGTCACACACACACACACACACACACACACACATACACAAGACTCTCGTGACTAAAATACACAGAGTTAAGGAGAAAGGGCTCATTCCAACTGTTTTACTAAATTATAATGTTTGTTTTTCGATTCTACCCAGGTTGCTTTCATGTATTAAGTTGCAACTTGTCATGAGTGGCTGTCCTCTGAGATAAACGATTGCTATCTTGGAGAGTTCATCTGTGCCCCCTTGCAAAGATCATACTGGCTGGGCTGGTCAACAGTTTAAGCCTTACCAGCATAGAGGAGCAGCGAGGGAGATTCCCTCCTGACCACGAAGTTGCTCCTGTCCTGTGGCCATGCTACACATGGTCTCCAGAGGAGCTGGGAGATTCAGAGGCTGGAAGACTGGAGGGTCTCCATTTGCGCAGCTGTCAGCAAGGCTCCACCCTGCCAGGTAATGACGCCTCCCTAGGCTCTATCAGGAAGCACAGGCAGTTGATCAGTTCCCTGGCAAACCTCGGTAGACTCTTTCCTCCTTGAGATCGTGGGAGGAAGGGAAGACTGTTTGTGTCTCCCCTGGGGAAGGAATTTTAACACACTGCTACCAGGGTTGACTTCAACAGCTAACCCCTGAGGGACAATACGCACAGTGAGTGCAACTGATAGCTCTAACAGTCATGCATTTCCTAAGTGGAAGAACTGGGTTCATAGCTAGAGAGCAGACTACAAAGGGCTCCTTAAACCCTTGTCACAGTGTTTGCCATTCTCAGGCCCCTCTTCAGACATTCTCGCCCTGAATCTGCTTCTAAAAATGGCCCTCAGAGAGTTCACATGTGCATTCAAACCCAATAGCAGTGCTGGAAACACAGACGTGAGCATTTCCAACACCTGGATGTCTAGTACCTGAGAATACTAAACACCTATCTCCTACTGTTCAATATCAAATGGTTTGGTATTTAAAAGCCACATACTATTTTATCCACTGTGTGTTGCACATATATGGAGTTATGCATCTGTGTTGGCAGTTGTGCTTGCCCATGTGTACAAGTGTGGGGGCCAAAGGTCAACATCATGTGTCTTCTTCTATTACTCTCTATTTTTGTTTGTTTGTTGAGGTAGGGCCCTGGGTGGTCATTATGTAGACTAGGCTGGCCTTGACCTCACAGAGTACTGGGACTAAAGGTGTGTGTCATCACCCTTTTCTTGAGACAAGGTCTCTCTCACTGACCCTGGAGCTCTCTTGTATGGCTAGCGTGGCTGATTAGTGAGCCTCAGGACCTTCCCAGCTTTGCCCAACTCTAGTCCCAGTACTTGAGTTACAGGCGTAACTGCCACACCCAGCTTTAACAAGGGTGCTGGGGACCCAAGATCAGATCCTCATGCTTAGACAGCAAGCACCTTTATTACCCACTGAACCATCTCTCCTGTCTAACATATACACATACATATGAATACACAGGTATACAGACATGTGTATATATGCATGTATATATATGTATGTGTGTATGTGTGTATATATACATACACACACACACACACACACACACACATATAGTTTTGTTTTACTGTGAAGTTCTATGAAGAGACATGTATATAGCCTACACTATGACTAGGGTATCATCCGAGGGTGCATTGTAATTAGAGGCTTGACACCCAGGTTTGGAGTACTGAGAAGTACTGTGGGACTTAAGAGGTAGGGCCTAGTAGGAGATACTTACATCACTAGAGTCATAGGTAGTTTTACTAAAATACCTTGGCAGCTCTCCTGTGACCACCTGGCTGTTTTCTTAACGTGGCTGTATTTTTTCCTCAAGTCCGCACAGTGGCCCTGGCCCATCTCTGTGCATCTAAGGTCAGCCTGTTCTACATAGCGAGTTCCATATCACCCAATGCTACACAATGAGCCCCCGTGTAAGATGGGTGCTGGCGTCTCCTGTCTCCCTCATGCCAGCTTGGGATGTGACCACTTGTCTCTGATCATGCTTCCGCCACTTCACAAACCTCACTACACAGCCAAGAACTGAGCTATGCCTCTGAACCTCCCAAGTGTGAACTAAACAAAGCTCCTTTCTTTAATAAGTAATCTGCATCGTGTATTGTGTCACAGAGACAAACTCTTCTTTCTACAGAAAAGCTTCATAACTATTACTCCTTTTAGCCTTAGACTCTTATCGATTATAAGAAACAGACACTGTCCTTTGTATAAACAACTACCAAACCCCTAACATGGGATCAACTTAAAGCCACAAGCAAAGCTAACTTTTGTCACTTGGGAAGAGTCAGGGCCCCAGCACACAGTAGCACCATAGTTAGTGTTCGCTAAGTAGATATGAGAAGGCTGAGGCTGACGAGGGCATCATGGCAGATGCTTGCTGGGTATTCTGCTCATCCTCACAAGAATCCTTACAGGTAGGAACTGGAAAACGGTTTCTCCACTCTTCTCTGTCTATTGACTGGCTGCTTCTAGAGCCCAGAGACCAGAGCAGAGCTCCAGGAAGCTTTCCAAACAATAGCTTCCGTCTTTTCTGAGAAGAGCTTTCATGCCCTGCTCTGAGTCTTGACCCCGTGATGTTTCACATTCCCAACAACACACAAAACTAGACCAAAGCTAAGATGAATCCATAGCCTAACACAGAGGAAATAAATAACCCTACGCATGTCATAGTTGACAGCTCACCATCCTGACAGGAGTGAGGAACTAATCAGCTCTAACTAAAATGGGTGAACTGCATACTGTCAGACAGAGACTGAACCACACACGGAGAGCATGTTCTAATTAGCACACTTGTTGATCATAGGTATAAGCCAGCAACACGGGAGCCAGCCAGGTCTCAAATGGGCGCCTCTGGCATTCTACCTTCTTGGTCAGAGAGGAGGAGCAGTCTCACCATGCGGTCCATTCTGACTCTCAGCCACAGGTCACCATATGCAGGGTTACAGGGATGACCTCCTGCACGGCTTACACTGGCATTTTGGGCCATACCATTCATTGTTGTGATGATGGTCAGGGGTATCCTTGACCTCCAGATGCCATTAGATCCTTTCCAACCCTGACAACTAAACTATTCCCAAACATTTCAACTGTCCAGAGGGGCCAAGTTGTCTCAGTGGAAAACCACTGCTGTCTATGCATACTCTGAATGAGTGAGTAAATACCCTGAGTGATTAGCACCAGGTTCCTTACTGTCGGAGAAAGAAATTAGAAATAAAGGGAGAAGGTTCACAAAGTTCTATATTGTCAGACTAGAATGAGGGGTGGGAATTCATGATGCCAGGACACAGGTAAGTAGTGAAAATAAAGTATATAGGTGTACCAGGGCAGCCCTGTGCAGGGCCTAGCTCTGCCTGCGCAGTGGGCCTGAGCACAATGCTGTCCACATACAAGGACACACAAGACCCGAGCCTCAGCCCCCAATATTAGTCTTCAATAAAAGAAGACACGGTCCCTGCAGTTCTCACCTGAGGGGGATAAAGTGCAGCTAGAGTCAGGACTATCTTGTGATGTCCTGAAGTATAGAAACACTCAAAAGACAATGCACACGGACACAAGGTCTACATGGAGACCCAATGCCCCCAACACTCTCAACAGTGAGACAGCCCAGTAACAGCAAGGCAGCACAACCTGTGGAAGGACATAATATTCTAGAGATCATATGACACAGGTCTGTTTCCAGCAACGACGAGCACATTTCCACCCAACAGTGTGCACAATCGGCAGCCTGTGCATGCCTGTGTCTGCAACTAGTCTGACACTACTGTATAGCCTGTCTCCAAAAATAGACAATCTTTACTTTGAAAAATCTGGATAGTGAAAAAAAATTATTTCATTTTTAAATATATGTATATCAAGGTAGATGGAGGTTCTAAATTATTTTCTCAGAGTAAATTTTCATGCTTAAAATTACTAGGACAGAGATTATGAATACTTTTAATATTGGATATATAATAATTATAAAATACTTTAATACTTTCATTATTTTGTCAATTTCATGGAAAACAAGGCAGAGAAATGGGAAGTGGCCAAAATAAGACCAAATCTGTTCCTTCAAGAGTAGATCAAAGGAGACACACAGAGCACATTCTTCTCTGTCTTGAGCTCTGATGGCAAAACCTCAGTCCCTTTAAATTGACCTACAGAAATTCTAGTTTCCTCTTCCCTTAGCAGGGATCTTTTCAATCTAAGGCAGACAGGAGAGGAGCCCACGGGCTCTCCAGTCCACCACTGTGCTTGAGTCCCTCTCAACGTTTGCCATCCGCAGATGAAGGGCGGTGGGAAGGCAGGCTGCTGGGCAGTGCGGATGAAGGGGCAGGGCGGTGGGAAGGCTGGCTGCCGGGCAGTGTGGATGAAGGGGCAGGGCGGTGGGAAGGCAGGCTGCCGGGCAGTGCAGATGAAGGGGCAGGGCGGTGGGAAGGCAGGCTGCCGGGCAGTGCAGATGAAGGGGCAGGGCGGTGGGAAGGCAGGCTGCCGGGCAGTGCAGATGAAGGGGCAGGGCGGTGGGAAGGCAGGCTGCCGGGCAGTGCAGATGAAGGGGCAGGGCGGTGGGAAGGCAGGCTGCTGGGCAGTGCGGATGAGGGGCGGTGGGAAGGCAGGCTGCCGGGCAGTGCGGATGAGGGGCGGTGGGAAGGCAGGCTGCTGGGCAGTGCAGATGAAGGGGCAGGGCGGTGGGAAGGCAGGCTGCTGGGCAGTGCAGATGAAGGGGCAGGGCGGTGGGAAGGCAGGCTGCTGGGCAGTGCGGATGAAGGGGCGGTCACAGTAGCGCAGGGCATTCTCAGCCCAGGACTCACCTGAGAGACTGCATCTTACTACTGACACACAATCAATACTATTGATGTAGAATTCCTTTATTCTTGATTAGCTCACAGTTTAAACGTCCTGTGGTAAACAGGCATAATGAAAAAGTAAGGAAACCTAGCAGGCCTGAATGTCCACCTCACTCAGATGGACACTTTATGTCCATGGGCTTTTCAAAGGATTCGTGAACATTTCAATCCTACAGGAAAGGCATTACCTGCTATTTTTCTAAATCTTAACTGATAAAGTCTATACACTGATAAAGTCTACATACTCAAAAGTTCCCCTTTTTGTTGGCCTAAGCTGTGTTCTCTTCGTAAATGCTCTGAGTAAGTTATGTTACGTGTTAAGTAAGATACATAGGCACAGACAGACACATAAATTCATATTAAGGTATCAACACGGTAATGTCTCACCATACAGTGTATGTCTCTGCTAGGACAAAAAAACCTAGAGTCTAAAATGAAATATTGCTTTTGTTTTTTGGTGGTGGTGGTGATTTTTCGAGACAGGGTTTCTCTGTATAGTCCTGGCTGTCCTGGAACTCACTCTGTAGACCAGGCTGGCTTCGAACTCAGAAATCTGCCTGCCTCTGCCTCCCAGTGCTGGGATTAAAGGCGTGTGCCACCACTGCCCGGCTAAAATGAAATATTAATGAAAACAGTTAGCTGTTTCCCTTTAAACCACAATTAAGACGTAATGATTCTGTAAAACCCTTCAAGAAATCAAAATGACTGAAAATACCATGTTGATGACTTTACAGCCACACACAGTGTGACTATATTTCTGTCAATAGATCCACTGTAAAGCTGGGAGCACAGCTGTTAGCCAAGGTTGCAAAGACCATTGAGAAGGGGGAGGAAACAAACCCTAGTCTGAAAACCCTTGAGAGTGAGCAGTTGACATGGGACCTAATCAACAGCCCTTGAAGAGGATTGACAAATCACACTTTAGTGATAAATAGTAGCTAAAAGTTTCCTCAAACCAATTAAAACTCATTTTCCTGTAGACAGGACATTTTCTAACATTATTCCAGACATCATATTTTTGGAGGCTCTCTGCATACAGGAACCACATTTACCACTGAAACATCTTAGTGAGTTCTACTAAATAGGAAAGCATTGCTCTCTCTAAGAAAACCAAAATTCTTCCCTGTGATAAACAGCCTTCCCACAAGAAATGAGCCTCTCTCCAAGGCCTGTCAGATCCCATCCCCTAGCACTGACAGGTTACTGCAAGGGGATTTTAAGTAAATAATGTTCACTGGCATGCTGACCACAGAAGCCCGTGAACACAGAAGGGAAACTGAACACACAGGCCCAACGACAGCAGCACAAGGCCCCCTTAGCCTCTCACGGTATATGTTCCTGGTCTTTTTCTCACGTTCCTCTTTCCAACGAATCAGAGTATAGTCTTGCTCTAACCCTACTATCATCAAAACAACCACACAAGGTAAGCTTTATAATGCAAACCAAAATATTTCTAACACCATATTGTACAAATACAGTTTTGAATACTCATAGTTTCAAACATCGATACTAGGACTGAATTTTCAGATTGCTTCAGGGATTTTTTTTATATTTAGAAAACGTTCTCAGACTAGAATCGCCTGCGTGGTGGTGACTTTACGTGTGGTCTTTTGTTTCTTTATTATAATTTCCTTGAGTACTACCTCTCATCAAGCTGCTTTCTTGGATATCAGCTCCTGACACCCGCAGGCCTGCCAGGTTTGCCTCAACAGCCCGTCGCCAAGAGCGTTATAATGTTCTGTCAATCTTAACAACTACTAAGAGAGCGGTCCTTTTCTGTGATTTATTAAGGAAATGAAATCCCTTCTTCTTCTATTTTGGGGGGCAGGGGCTCATCATGTAGGTCTAGCTAGACTTGAACTTGTAGAAAGCCCGTGGGACATCCACACTTGTGACGGTCCTGCTCCAGCCTTCCAAATGCGTCTCTGTATGTGCTAGTAATAAGTATGTGCTATTTGGGAATTACATTTTTAAATTTTTATTTTACTTTATTTTATTTCCTCCACATACGTCTGTACACTACTTCATGCTTGGTGTCTGAGAAGGCCAAAAGAGAGCACCTAACTTCCTGAGACTGGAATTACAGACAGTTGTGAGCTGCAGTGTAGGTGCTGGGACTTGAACCTGGGTCCTCTGGAAGAGCTGGCTGTGCTCTTAATTGTTGGGTCACTGCTCCAGCTCCAAAAAAACTGTCTTTTTGCTTGTTAATAATTGATCTTTTGTTATCAATCTATGTTTGTAACAATGTTAGTAACATTTTCATTTCTACCAACACTGGAGAATAACTAGCTTGTTTTTAATCTCTTGTAAGTTTTAGAACTTGGAGAATTACTTTGGCCTGCCATACTAGCACATGGCTACAGGCCACCTATGCCAGAGACTGAGGAAGGGTTACCTGAGATCCAGAGCTCAAGGCCAGCCAAAAGGGACAGAATGGCCTGGTTTCAAAATAAATACATTTTTCTTAGAATTTAGAACATTTTTCATAATCTACAAAGACAGATATATTACTATACTAACATTTCTTTATCAAATCTTCATAGTATTACACAAGGTTACTGAATTTCAAACAAGGCTCCTCACTTCATCTTTGCCATTCTCTCACTGCACAGTACTTACCCCTGACTTGCCAATCAACAATGAACACACCCAAGTGTGATAAACAGGCATCTGGAGGGTTAAAACAACTCAACATATTTCCTGTGATAGAGGAAGAAAGAAGAAGAGGAAGAAGAGGAGGAGAAGAAGAAAAAGAAAAATTAGAGGAGGAGGGGGAAGAGGAAGAGGAGAAGAGGAAGTAGTAGTAACAGAGGAGGAGGAGGAGGAGAAATAGTCTGCTCCAGCTGTGAACAGCCAAATAGCCAGCTGGGTGTCATACTGTCACACTGCCAGAGAAGAGAACTAAGTAAAGTTTTAAGCAGACACTATACTAATTTGGATTTAGAAGTCTTTCCCAACAGGGCACATATCAATTTAAGGTAAAATCCTACAGCCACAAATCTATCACAGGGCAGACTAACTATATAAGAGGAGAGGGATGGGCTGGAGAGATGGCTCAGCGGGTAAGAGCACTGACTGCTCTTCTGAAGGTCCTGAGTTTAAATCCCAGCAACCACATGGTGGCTCACAACCATCTATAACGAGATCTGACACCCTCTCCTGGTGTGTCTGAAGATAGCTACAGTGTACTCACATATAATAAATAAATAAATCTTAAATTAAAAAAAAAAAATAAGAGGAGAGGGAAGCAAGCAAACACGAACTGCCCAGTGAATGTGATCAATCATGTGTTCCCTTTATTTATGTGCCAAAACCCAAGGATGTACACCTAACAACGTCTTTACACACAAAACTATAGCACTAACCTAAAAAGCAGACCCTGCTTTTCTCTAAATTAACTAAGATTACAGAAGCTGCCTTAGAGACCTGTTTAAGAGGCTAAGGATGGTAGCTCATGCCTTTAATCCCAACACTCAGGAAGCAGAGGCAAGAGGATCTCTGTGAGCTCAAGGACAGTCTGGTCCTTATAGAGAGCTCCAGCCTAGACAGGGATACACAGTGAAACATATATTTAAAGAGTTAGCAAAGACATTTGAAAGTTGCTCTCAAAAGTAAGTGAATTACACAACATGTACCATTGTGTTTCTATAATAGTTTTTTGCCACAATGTGGCAAGTGATCAACCCCTACCTTCCACATGGATGGACACCTTGGCTGGGAGGGTCACATGATTCACCTTCCTGCCAATCCCAGAGCACAGCTCATCTCTACAGGTCCTCAGTCTTGAGTTTTCTGCATCCACTGTAGCTTGAGGCCAACCTACGAATCACAAGACTGTTGGTTAGAAGCAGATAAGTCCTGTTTTGGTAGGCAACCAAACATGTCAGACAATGTGAACAAACAACTTATATAGTAACAGGGTCACAATAGCTTACTCAAAACAAGACTTTGTTCCAATCCTAACACTGGGATGCAGGTGGCTGGTGCCGGCAAACCTGAGAAAATGTAGTTGTACATGAGAGAACTGGGAGGCCTTTCTGAAGGACAGTTACAGCTACCAACAAACTTCAATATACCTTTTAAAATCCTTCATCTAAAAACCCATTGCCACTGGAGTTTACTTCATGACTAAACCTAAAACCTCATTAAAACAGTGTATACAAGGATATATAAGGGGCTGGAGAGATGGCTCGGCGGTTAAGAGCACTGACTGCTCTTCCAGAGGTCCTGAGTTCAGTTCCCAGCAACCACATGGTGGCTCACAACCATCTGTAATGGGATTTGATGCCCTCTTCTGGTGTGTCTAAGGAGAGCGATGGTGTTCTCATACAAATAAAATAAATAAATCTTTTTAAAAAGGATATATGCTGTAGCATTCTTTATTTAGCCAAAAAGAAAAAGGGTAGGGATGGAAGGAGAGACGAAGGAGAAGGAAATAAAGAGAAGCAAGTATTCATCAACAGGGCACTAGTGATAAAAGCTAAAATCTAAGGAAGTCCTCGCCTGTGGGTTCCCCAACACACACACACACATACACACACAACCTAACCCAACGCAGGGTTTGTTCTGTAACTCCAGATGGCCTCTAACCTGCCATATTTCTGCCTCAGCACCAGGTGGGGTATTTCTTCACACTGTGCGTTGGTTGGGGAGGTGAGGCAGGGATGGGGTGGGGAGCGGCTGCAGTTGTCCGCTTCATTTGAAGCAGGTTCTCACTGCGTAGCTTAGGCTGCCCAGGAACTCTTTTCAGTCCAGATCAATAAGGTGGATCTCTGGCTTCCATTTTTAAACCAGTAGTGTAAGACAGTGACCCTCCCACACATACCCATTCTCATTTCTCATAACAGTCCACTAAGTCCTTAACATTCTCGAAATATGACCAATAGAATTTGGGTTTTGTTCTTTTGTAAAACTATTTTTAAAACCCAGACTAACAGACTCTCCTTTTCTCTGACTGCAGGAATACAAATTCACAGAATGGGAAGTGAGAGAAAGGCAGGATCTTCCTAAGTGAGCTACCAATGGCCAAGAGATCACAGACCACATAACAGTCTGGAGCCTCGGGTATGGCGCACCCTGTGCAAGTACAGTCTGAACCCCTTAAAGGACGAAGAACAAAAGACTTGTGTTAGTGACTAAGTGCTTCTATGGAAGTAGGGTACAAATATCATTGACTAGCTCAGTAGTGAGTAACAGTCCGAGACAATGGCACCCATTTAGAGCACTGTTAAACTTCTTGTTATCAGCACAGTACTCTAGACATTCACTCTGGTAATACCACAGTGGTAAAAACACCAGTATTATAAAATGATCTCATGTTTACAGAAGAATAACATGTGGTAGTTAACAGGCAAAAAGCATCAACAGAGGGGCAAACATCAAGGAGACTCCATTTCAAACAAGGTAAAAATCAGGGCCAAAGCCAAAGTTGTTCTCTGACCACCAGGTACACTATAGTGTGTGCACAAGTGCAAATATACAAACACAGACACACCTCATGCATACACAAATGTACCATAATGTGTATGAACATGTGCAAATATACAGACACACACATACCCCAATAAATACACATCATATACAAATGTGCAATAGTGTGTGCACATGTGCAAATATACAAACACAGAGTCACACCCACACACACACACATCATACACAAATGTGCCATAGTGTGTGTGTACCTGTGCAAATATAAAAACACAGACACACCTCACACAGACACACATCACACACAAAAACACTAAACATCTGCTCTGTGTCAGATACTATACTAAGAATTTTAAATAGACTATAACCTTTAATTCTTATGACAACCGAAAGGAACAGGTATGATCAATATCCTATTACCCATCTGAAGATATCTTTCGCCTGCCATTTCTAGAATTTTCCTGGATGTTTTCACATATTTTTTCTAGAAAAACATTTAAATCACAAACAAAATCCTAAGATTTAGTAGCAAGAACAAATCTTATTGGCAAGGGCCTGCCAAGCATAAAGACAATATCTGTGTCTCAGCACTCAGGAGGCCTGAGGCAAGTGGATTGCCGTGAGTGCCAAGCCAGTCTAGGATATATACTCCATCTCCACAAAACAACAAAACTGGTCAAAAGCAAGAATCATGCAGGCTTTTAGCAGGAAATGTTTGTAGGAGCTATTTCCAATTAAATTAATATTTGCCCCATCAGGTGTCCAGAAAGGCACCAACCACCTTCCTTTGCTCTTTAAGCTCCTACCACAAAAGGAAAAAGAGAAAACTCAGAATAATTCATAGCACATTCTAAATTTAACATCCTTAAGGTCTATGCAGAAACCATGCAAGTACACATTCAGCCTTAAATGAGGACACCATTTTACAAGCAGGCATTAAGGCCCCCATGAGCAAGGCCCGACATGCTAAGTGATCTAGCAGTGATACTGCATCACAAGCCAGGAGTTCCCCATGCTCTGTGTTCTCCTCACCAAGCGTAACCCAATTCTCCATTAAAACTCAATAATAGCAATACAGGGAAGAGGTGGTCAGGACTCCTCATGGAGGGCAACTCGAACAAATTCATTGAAAAGCTAGGGAAGAGTCAGAGCGCCTCAAACCTGCTGTATAAGCCTGTGACCTAGGTTGAGCCGTGGGCCATGTAAAGGTAGAAGAGAGCTGACTCCATCGAAGTTGCCCTCTGACCTCCACATGGACAATACAGTATGTGTACCGCCTCCCACATACACATCATCACACACAAAATAACAACCAGAAGTAAAATGTTAAGGTAGCATTTCATTGCAGGACCTGGTGGATGCTACTGCAGTGAAAAATAGCAGCTTATAAGGAGTTCATTATGAAGTGCATGCCGTACCCAGGAAGGAAACAGGGTTTTGTTTTCTCACCCCAAGCACAAATTATCACTTGTGTTCTCCTCAGTTTTTAAATTGCCTGGTTTTAATTTTTCTATGAGAACAGCTTTGTTGGTGCTGTGAGACCTGAGACTAACATACTCCCAGTCAATATTTACACCCCAAAATATTCTTCTTTTATTAGTATCTATGATTTAAATTAAACAAGCAACTTCTTGAGGCCAAGGAGCTCTAGTGCTGGAAAATTACAAGAGTATTTATACTCACTTTTAAGTTATTAAAGGCTCAAGGGACTCAAGACTCAGAAAATCCACATAGAAAATGCAATAGCAATCCATTTCTAGCAGAAAGATGGTTCCAGTTTTAAGTCAATCCAAGAAATTATGAGAATTTATTAGCCTTGATTTTGTATGGAAATATATGCACAAAAATTTGGTGAATATACTAACTTTAATCTGTTTACTGATAAATATAAGAGATTTCTGAGAAAATATGAAACACGTTTTGAAGTAAGGGAATCGACCCTATAGGTGTTTGCATACATTGAATTTAAGAGAGGACATCTGAAACTTAGCTTCTAGAGGACACCAGTGATTTAGAAAGGCCGGAGCACAGTGAACCGGAGGATGGATCATTGGATTTTTCTATAGAAAAATATATCATCTGCCATCACTGTTTTAAGCTCAGTCTTTAAACTAAGATAAACAAGCAGTTGGATTAGGGATAGCAGGCAACACTTTCAATCCTAGCACATGAACACCTGAGGCAGGAGAATGCAAAGAAAGCCAGCCTGGAACACAGAGTAAGACCTTCCTGCAAAACCTAAAAATTAAAAAGTCCTTAAGTCTAAAATTCTATGAATGGAGGGGAGTAAGGGGAAATGGGATTGGGGGTTGTTGGAGGGGAAATGGGGAGGGGGATATCATTTGAAATGTAAATGAATAAAATGATTAATAAAATAAAATTCTGTGAATAGATTTTCAATTATTTCCATTTTGTTTAATAAAAGCAATACATGAATGTGACATTAAATGATACAGTTATTCAAGATAAAGTTATCAAAGTATCTCCTACATGCCCTCTGGGCTCACTTAATCAATACAAATACAATCTTTAAACCCAAATGTAAATATATATACATACATACTACATACTACACACACACATACACACACACACACACACACACACACACACACACACACACACACTAGGCTTTGTTCTTCGTTTAAGAAGTAATATTTCCTTCCTGGCTATGCTTTCCTTCAATGCACAACAGCAGAGCTGACCCAGTGTCGGCAGTCCCCATGAGGTATGACATGGTACAGACACACACCATTATTCTCTCCATAGTCATTCGTCTTGCCCCGAGAGCAGCCCAGACCCATCAAGTGTGTGCTCCGACCCTGACTGCCTAGAACTCCTCTTTTCCTCAGGCCATCTTCTCACTGTCCCCTCTTGACCAGGCATAGAGACCCAGCACTTGGGAGGAAAGAGAAGCCCAGTGTGACTGATTTGTAAGCCTGCCCCGATCGCCCTATATTTTATCATCTATCACTGCCTAGATAAACCTGGACCAAAACTCTGACTTCTTATTTTATCTGCCAGTTAGAGGCAAATTATTCACAATGAAATGTACTGGGCAAGAGACCATAAAACCCAGGCTCTGCCTCCAGCTTTTCCACCCACTATTGGTGAGGCACTGACAAGTTATTTAAACACTCAGAGGACCATTTCTTTCTCTAAATAATGAACTCCTTCAAGAAGATAGCTTCCGAAGCCCCTTCACTCTCAAATCAGTGACACTACACTCTGCCCAATAAATGAAATTATGACAGCCCTCAGCAGAGAAGTTATCAGCAAGTTTTAAAAGAACAACATAGAAGGAACAAAATTAGCTCAAGAAAGCAACTTTTCAAGTACCTCCATGAGAACATTATAATTGCCTGACTACAGACAATGAATATGGAAATAACAACAATAAATGGTCAAGCCACTGTAGCTGTACATATAAAAATTTCACATTATTGTGTTTGGCTTAGTTACAACTATTGTATAGCTTGAGAATAAGTCCTTTCAAAGATACAGCAAGTGATAAATGAATATAAAACACTCTGGGGCTCTGCCTCTGTCTCAGAGATTCCATTTCCTGATTAAGCTTCTGCATCTATAAAATCAACAGTCAATTATATGAGCGTAGAATCCATTTTTAATTTTAAAAACATAATAATAAAAGAAAAGTCCGACAAAAGCTCCTGAGATCCATTCCTTTGCTGCACAGACCTTCACTGCACACCCACTACGGGCCAAGCTCTGCTCTGCCCAGGGAACAACTGTGAGATGGGAACTGGCTCTTCCATCACCAGGACTCTGCCCCTCGTGAAGCTTTCAAACTCACCCTGGCCTTCCAGAATTTGAGTAAATATAAAGTTTGTTATGTGTCTTTCAAATAAATACTCTGCTGCACTTGTGACTGGAAATACAGAATGAACCTTGGCTCACTTTAACTGACAAAGATAGTTCCCACTGAGGTCAACCCTGAACCTCAGGGGCCACAGCAGAATGCCTTTCCACGCCTCTTCTGGGGTGTAAACCAACTGGGACAGTGACGGAAAGCTAAGGATGAAAACGAGATGGTAACTGGCTAAATGCACAAAGATGTGTTTGGAACTGCAGCCGGTAGATAATGCTATCATAGCAGAGAGTGTGTGTAAATCAGCAACACAGAGTAAATGCCTGAACAATGTGTGTTTATGGAAACAAACCAAAATCGGGAGTGGGAACTTACAGTAGGACAATAACACCTTGTCCCACAGAACATAATTAACTCCAAATGTCTACACTTGAAAGGCTTGACTATATAGAACTTGGCTCTCAAGTTTACTGTAAAACAAAAGACTATATAAATTGCCAGTTCCGGTTTTGTTTTTTTAAAAAAAAAAAACAACAACAACAAAAGCCTCTAAGACTAGAGTGTTTGGAAGGTTCTGATCTTCTTGTTCAGCTTTAAAAGATCCATTCCCTCATAAGTATGGAGAGAAAAACCTAAAACAAATATGTACTCCTGGGTTAAAAAAAAAGCCACAGTGAAGAAAATTTTCTTTTAAACAAAAATAATTCTCAGTTATGCCATGCAACAGCCTTCCTTATTTACCTGATAGCATGAGAAACTCATCTTAGGAACTGGTACTAGAAGCCACAGTGATAACTGATGCACTGGAGATAAATTAACCAAAGACTGAAACCAGTAAGGATCATTTCAAAAGCACATTTCTAAGAATAAAATATGAGCTTATGAGCATGGGTACAGTTTTAATTACATCAGAGAAAAACAGACCACATTTTCTGAAGGCATAAAGGGGAAAAAAAAACAAACAACAAACAAAAAGTTCCTTCCAGAGACATCATTGCTAATGGCTGTCCTAATCTGTCAACCCTGGAGGGCACAGGGGAAGGAGACTCTACTGTATAACCCTGGAGGGCACAGAGGAAGGAGACTATACTGTATAACTATGGAGGGCACAGGGGAAGGAGACCCTACTGTATAACCATAGAGGGCAGAGGAAGGAGACCCTACTGTATAACCCTGGAGGGCACAGAGGAAGGAGACCCTAATGTATAACCCTGGAGGGCACAGAGGAAGGAGACCCTACTGTATAACCCTGGAGGGCACAGGGGAAGGAGACTCTACTGTATAACCATAGAGGGCAGAGGAAGGAGACCCTACTGTATAACTATGGAGGGCACAGGGAAGGAGACTATACTGTATAACCATGGAGGGCACAGGGGAAGGAGACTATAAAGTATAACCATAGAGGGCAGAGGAAGGAGACCCTACTGTATAACTATGGAGGGCACAGGGAAGGAGACCCTACTGTATAACCATGGAGGGCAGAAGAAGGAGACCCTAATGTATAACCATGGAGGACACAGGGGAAGGAGACCCTACTGTATAACCATGGAGGGCACAGGGGAAGGAGACCCTACTGTATAACCATGGAGGGCACAGAGGAAGGAGACTCTACTGTATAACTATGGAGGGCACAGAGGAAGGAGACCCTACTGTATAACTATGGAGGGCACAGAGGAAGGAGACCCTACTATATAACTATGGAGGGCACAGGGAAGGCGACCCTACTGTATAACCATGGAGGACACAGGGGAAGGAGACCCTACTGTATAGCCATGGAGGGCACAGAGGAAGGAGACTCAAATGTATAACCATGGAGGGCACAGAGGAAGGAGACCCTACTGTATAACCATGGAGGGCACAGGGGAAGGAGACTATACTGTATAGCCATGGAGGGCACAGAGGAAGGAGACTCAAATGTATAACCATGGAGGGCACAGAGGAAGGAGACTATACTGTATAGCCATGGAGGGCACAGGGGAAGGAGACCCTACTGTATAACCATGGAGGGCACAGAGGAAGGAGACTATACTGTATAGCCATGGAGGGCACAGAGGAAGGAGACTCAAATGTATAACCATGGAGGGCACAGAGGAAGGAGACTATACTGTATAACCATGGAGGGCACAGAGGAAGGAGACTATACTGTATAGCCATGGAGGGCACAGAGGAAGGAGACTCAAATGTATAACCATGGAGGGCACAGAGGAAGGAGACTATACTGTATAGCCATGGAGGGCACAGGGGAAGGAGACCCTACTGTATAACCATGGAGGGCACAGAGGAAGGAGACTATACTGTATAGCCATGGAGGGCACAGAGGAAGGAGACTCAAATGTATAACCATGGAGGGCACAGAGGAAGGAGACCCTAATGTATAACCATGGAGGGCACAGGGGAAGGAGACCCTACTGTATAACCATGGAGGGCACAGAGGAAGGAGACTATACTGTATAACCATGGAGGGCACAGGGGAAGGAGACTATACTGTATAGCCATGGAGGGCACAGGGGAAGGAGACCCTACTGTATAACCATGGAGGGCACAGAGGAAGGAGACTATACTGTATAACCCTGGAGGGCACAGGGGAAGGAGACCCTACTGTTTTCCCAGGACTATACACAGAGTTAATGTAATTTGGAAATGAGTGTTAAGGTTATCAACACTTCTGGTGCCCAGCTCATAAACTCCCCCTAAGCATGCTAGTCTCCAGCAGCCTAACCCAGTACCAGTGGTGATGGAGACTCTCTGGCAGCAGGAGGTGCAGGAAGGGTCTCCAGTGAGGAACATATTTCACACTGCTACAGCTGACAGGTGTGAGAAACGAGCCAGACAAGTCCGCAAGCTAATTTTGTAATTAGAACTGCTGAAATCTGTTCAGTGCTGCTGCCTACACCCAGAGAGTTTTAACAAAGGAGCCATTTTTCAAACTGAGAAATTTTATTTTAAGTTATGACTTTTTCTTATTGGAAAAAAGAAAGCTAGATGTTAATAGTTCACAGCAACTGGATAATTTATTAGATTCATACTCTAAACAGTAAAAGGCAAGAATATTCACATAGTCATATAGCATATAGTCAAAGTAAAAACTGAAGATTCTACTTCTACTTCCTACCAAACACAGAGCATGCAGTGAGGGTGCCTAACACTGTAACTACATTAACTCCTTTATTCAAACATATCACTTAATGCCAAACAGGGGTCCTAGTAGGGACAGAAAATAATTCTATATAGCCAAGTTTTCACTGTTAGAAATGAAAGTTGCAGAGGCTAGAATAAGGGCTAAGCATTGCAGAGAACTGCAGTAATCAATGTAATTAATTGATGCAATTAATGTAGACAGAATGCACACAGAAAGCATTTCTTAGCTTGGTTCCTGAAAACATGAGGCTGAGGGGATCTCTAACAAAGGACATGCTGGTTGCCATATCACACCCAACACTCAAATCCTGGTTTTAAAATACCATTTTCCATGAAAGGGAGCCAGGGCACCTTAAAGAAAGGGCTGGGTAGTGGGAGGATGGGTAGGAGGGTTTCAGGGAGTGGGGAAACCAGGAAGGAACATTTGAAGTGTAAATGAAGAATATATTCAATAAAAAAAAGAAAGAAAGAAAGGGCTGGGTCTAGAGCTGAAGGTGGAAAGGACAAAAGAATTTTGAGAATCTTAATATAACAGAAAGATAATGAGGACTGAATAGATGGTGATGACCCTCAGAGGACAGAGGCTATTTGCAAGGGCTCCCACTAGCTAGAGTCCTCTCTTGGTTCTCTCTCTGTACTAATGGATCACATGCTCACTGACAGTGTCCTGGAGGCACAGCATCCCTGTCCTCTCTTGGTACTCTCTCTGTACTAATGGGTCACATGCTCGATGACACGGTGTCCTGGAGGCACAGCTTCCCTGCCACAGTTTTCCACAGAACTGCAAAACCTTAATCTCATTCAGAGTGTTCATTACACAAACACAAACAGAGAAATAATCCTCAGAACAACTGTTCCAAATTCTTCAAAGACTAGAAAAGTCAAGAAGGACAGGAATGATGCAGACTACAGAATCCACCAGCACTCCAGAGGCGCTCCGAGGCTGGAGAGGCTCACACACAGACGCTGAAGCCATCAGGCAGTGCAGGAGGAAGACACAAGCGTGCCCTTCTGCTAACACCACAGGTCTGAAAGATATCAAAATAACAATGCGTGCGCAAACACAGCGGCAGCAGGCAGTCACCCTCTATACGCAGTCATTAGCTATCTGGGAACAGAGAGGAGCAGAACAGACTGTGACTGAGGACGCCCCAGCTTGAAAGCACAGCGAAATAGTCTCATCATGTTCTCTGAATACAGCCTACACTGTGGGGTGGAGAGTGCTCTGTGAGAAACCTTTTCTCACCATACTAGAAGCTATACAATAGACATCCTTTAAAACAAACCTGTGTCCTGTTTTCTCTAAAGCCTGTGTGTATCACCATGCAGCCTCTCATGACAAACCAAGAGAATTGAGGGAGAAAAGTATAACTTTTCCTTTTTGCTTTATGGATGCCAGACATCATTTTAATGAAAAACTAATAATTTGTTGTAATGTTTTCAAAGAGTAGAAAGAAAATCGAAGAAACAGCAGAGATGACGACTGAAAGCGTCTTTGAAGCACTGGGCCTTGGGAGTTAGGTGCAAGTAGGGGTGGTGTTGGGGAGGGAGGGTGGGAGGCGCAGACTGACAGCAGCCATCCATCCTGCTGACAGACAGATGGGAGCTCGGAAGGTCTGAGCAAAGAGTGGTGGCATCCCTGAGACACAAGGCAGGAGTGATGGAGGGAGCGCACACCAGCCGTCACTGTGCACTGAGTCGGTCCCCTGCTTTATTTCACTTAATCCATACAACAACCTCCTTGCAGAGGAATAACGATTGTTTCCATTATACAGAGGCACAAACTGGGATCTACAGGGAAGGGAAGCAAAGTGGCTAGTAAGCATGGAGATGAGTTAGAAGTCCAGGTTTGGGGCTGGAGAGATGGCTCAGCAGTTAAGAGTGCTGACTGTTCTTCTGAAGGTCCTGAGTTCAAATCCAAGCAACCACATGGTGGCCCACAGCTACCCGTGATGAGATCCGATGCCCTCTTCTGGTGTGTCTGAAGACAGCTTCAGTGTACTTACATATAATAAGTAAATAAATCTTTAAAAAAAAAAAAAGAAAGAAAAAAAGAAAAGAAATCCAGGTTTGTCTAACCTCAAAAGCCACGGTCTTTTAAACACTAATCTCCTCAATGACATACAACCTGACAATCAGCATGGCTCCATGAAACAGGGAACAGACCAACAGTCCTCAGCCTACAGTCCACACTAAGTAACTGAAAGGAGCAAGGCTGGCGTGCTAGTGGCCTTCACTACACAGAAATGTGTTAGCACTACTTAGAAGCTACAAGAGAATCACCAATGGCTGTCTGGGAAACAACTCCCTGCAAAAGACCTCCAGGCCACGTGGTGACAGTCTCACTCACTGTACTAGTAAGTCAAAAGAGCACATCAGTTCAGAGAGGTGTGCACACTTTTATGGGCGTTTTATGTATCCTATTTACCTGCCAGGACAAGTTTGAGAAGGAAAGAGTTATTCTGGTTCCTGGTGCCCATGGTTGCGCGGGCAGACAATCTTAGTGGAAGGGGTCGATGGAGAAAGTGGGCAGAGGGCACCAAGTGGAGGACAAAGGCAACCCTCAAAGGCATACCCACAATGACCTACTCCAGCCCTCCAGGACCTGAAGGTTCCAGCAACTCTACAAACAGCACCACAAGCATTCACCAAAAGAGCCTGTGCAGAGCAGAACAGAACGTGATCAAAGCAGTAAAAAAGGAGGGGTCAGCACGGAAAGCAGAAAGCAAAGGATACAGACCACAGAAAGGCCCCCTGCGGACACTTAGGAGACAGACATGGACTCCATACACGGAAGGGTGCGGCACGGAGGCATTAAAGGGCTCAACTTTTATTTATACCAAAACAAACTTACGCTGTTTACAACTAATTCCACAGGTGAGAGCTCCCGCAAGCCCTTCCTCAGCCATCCCATGCTGTGCTGGCCTTGCTCACCAGTGCTTAGACACTGGTACCCTAGCTCTTCCCAGCACTCTCCACCCTCCTTCTCAGCACAATCACACCGCCATTGTTATTTAAATCAATGTTTGGTGTCTTACTTTAAAACTGTTGAAAATATTATTCCCAACTGAGTAAAAAAAAAAAAGAATTGTCTTTCTTGAGAAAACAATGTGTCCTTCCCATTGGCTCCTACCTAGTTTATTTTGCATCTTTTCTACAAAAGATAAGGCTAATGTCAATCAAAATATCTGAGAATCTATGTACACATGTTGTGTTAGACACAGAATACTAAACGAGAACAGAATATTCACCAGCCACAGTGTTGGGGTCCAGCCCACAGCTGACTGAAAGAACAGTCATTCACTTCAAGCTTCCTGAAACTCCTTCTTTTAGTCAGTTGGTAAGCAGCCTTCCATGGGGTTCTCCAGAGCCCTGTCTCTATTCTGCATCTCCTTGCCTTTTAAAATATACTTTACAAAACTGTCCTATTTCTCCTCCTATTCTCCTGCTGAACGAGTAGCATTTTAGATGACCAAGAACCTTCACCTATCTGGGAGTTTACAAGTCTAGATACTGTATCTCCTCTTACCCAGGAGTTTACAGGTTTTGATACTGACTGTATCCCCTCTTACCCAGGAGTTTACAGGGTTTGATACTGCATGTCCTCTTACCCAGGAGTTTACAGGGTTTGATACTGACTGTATCCCCTCTTACCCAGGAGTTTACAGGTTTTGATACTGACTGTATCTCCTCTTACCCAGGAGTTTACAGGGTTTGATACTGACTGTATCCCCTCTTACCCAGGAGTTTACAGGGTTTGATACTGACTGTATCCCCTCTTACCCAGGAGTTTACAGGTTTTAATACTGACTGTATCCCCTCTTACCCAGGAGTTTACAGGGTTTGATACTGACTGTATCCCCTCTTACCCAGGAGTTTACAGGTTTTGATACTGACTGTATCCCCTCTTACCCAGGAGTTTACAGGTTTTGATACTGACTGTATCCCCTCTTACCCAGGAGTTTACAGGTTTTGATACTGACTGTATCCCCTCTTACCCAGGAGTTTACAGGTTTTGATACTGACTGTATCCCCTCTTACCCAGGAGTTTACAGGCTTTGATACTGCATGTCCTCTTACCCAGGAGTTTACAGGCTTTGATACTGCATGTCCTCTTACCCAGGAGTTTACAGGCTTTGATACTGCATGTCCTCTTACCCAGGAGTTTACAGGCTTTGATACTGCATGTCCTCTTACCCAGGAGTTTACAGGCTTTGATACTGCATGTCCTCTTACCCAGGAGTTTACAGGCTTTGATACTGCATGTCCTCTTACCCAGGAGTTTACAGGCTTTGATACTGCATGTCCTCTTACCCAGGAGTTTACAGGCTTTGATACTGCATGTCCTCTTACCCAGGAGTTTACAGGCTTTGATACTGCATGTCCTCTTACCCAGGAGTTTACAGGCTTTGATACTGCATGTCCTCTTACCCAGGAGTTTACAGGCTTTGATACTGCATGTCCTCTTACCCAGGAGTTTACAGGCTTTGATACTGCATGTCCTCTTACCCAGGAGTTTACAGGCTTTGATACTGCATGTCCTCTTACCCAGGAGTTTACAGGCTTTGATACTGCATGTCCTCTTACCCAGGAGTTTACAGGCTTTGATACTGCATGTCCTCTTACCCAGGAGGTTTACAGGCTTTGATACTGCATGTCCTCTTACCCAGGAGTTTACAGGCTTTGATACTGACTGTATCCCCTCTTACCCAGGAGTTTACAGGCTTTGATACTGCATGTCCTCTTACCCAGGAGTTTACAGGCTTTGATACTGCATGTCCTCTTACCCAGGAGTTTACAGGCTTTGATACTGCATGTCCTCTTACCCAGGAGTTTACAGGCTTTGATACTGCATGTCCTCTTACCCAGGAGTTTACAGGCTTTGATACTGCATGTCCTCTTACCCAGGAGTTTACAGGCTTTGATACTGCATGTCCTCTTACCCAGGAGTTTACAGGCTTTGATACTGCATGTCCTCTTACCCAGGAGTTTACAGGCTTTGATACTGACTGTATCCCCTCTTACCCAGGAGTTTACAGGCTTTGATACTGCATGTCCTCTTACCCAGGAGTTTACAGGCTTTGATACTGCATGTCCTCTTACCCAGGAGTTTACAGGCTTTGATACTGCATGTCCTCTTACCCAGGAGTTTACAGGCTTTGATACTGCATGTCCTCTTACCCAGGAGTTTACAGGCTTTGATACTGCATGTCCTCTTACCCAGGAGTTTACAGGCTTTGATACTGCATGTCCTCTTACCCAGGAGTTTACAGGCTTTGATACTGACTGTATCCCCTCTTACCCAGGAGTTTACAGGCTTTGATACTGCATGTCCTCTTACCCAGGAGTTTACAGGCTTTGATACTGCATGTCCTCTTACCCAGGAGTTTACAGGCTTTGATACTGCATGTCCTCTTACCCAGGAGTTTACAGGCTTTGATACTGCATGTCCTCTTACCCAGGAGTTTACAGGCTTTGATACTGCATGTCCTCTTACCCAGGAGTTTACAGGCTTTGATACTGCATGTCCTCTTACCCAGGAGTTTACAGGCTTTGATACTGCATGTCCTCTTACCCAGGAGTTTACAGGCTTTGATACTGCATGTCCTCTTACCCAGGAGTTTACAGGCTTTGATACTGCATGTCCTCTTACCCAGGAGTTTACAGGCTTTGATACTGCATGTCCTCTTACCCAGGAGTTTACAGGCTTTGATACTGCATGTCCTCTTACCCAGGAGTTTACAGGCTTTGATACTGACTGTATCCCCTCTTACCCAGGAGTTTACAGGCTTTGATACTGCATGTCCTCTTACCCAGGAGTTTACAGGCTTTGATACTGCATGTCCTCTTACCCAGGAGTTTACAGGCTTTGATACTGCATGTCCTCTTACCCAGGAGTTTACAGGCTTTGATACTGCATGTCCTCTTACCCAGGAGTTTACAGGCTTTGATACTGCATGTCCTCTTACCCAGGAGTTTACAGGCTTTGATACTGCATGTCCTCTTACCCAGGAGTTTACAGGCTTTGATACTGACTGTATCCCCTCTTACCCAGGAGTTTACAGGCTTTGATACTGCATGTCCTCTTACCCAGGAGTTTACAGGCTTTGATACTGCATGTCCTCTTACCCAGGAGTTTACAGGCTTTGATACTGCATGTCCTCTTACCCAGGAGTTTACAGGCTTTGATACTGCATGTCCTCTTACCCAGGAGTTTACAGGCTTTGATACTGCATGTCCTCTTACCCAGGAGTTTACAGGCTTTGATACTGCATGTCCTCTTACCCAGGAGTTTACAGGCTTTGATACTGCATGTCCTCTTACCCAGGAGTTTACAGGCTTTGATACTGACTGTATCCCCTCTTACCCAGGAGTTTACAGGCTTTGATACTGCATGTCCTCTTACCCAGGAGTTTACAGGCTTTGATACTGCATGTCCTCTTACCCAGGAGTTTACAGGCTTTGATACTGCATGTCCTCTTACCCAGGAGTTTACAGGCTTTGATACTGCATGTCCTCTTACCCAGGAGTTTACAGGCTTTGATACTGCATGTCCTCTTACCCAGGAGTTTACAGGCTTTGATACTGCATGTCCTCTTACCCAGGAGTTTACAGGCTTTGATACTGCATGTCCTCTTACCCAGGAGTTTACAGGCTTTGATACTGCATGTCCTCTTACCCAGGAGTTTACAGGCTTTGATACTGCATGTCCTCTTACCCAGGAGTTTACAGGCTTTGATACTGCATGTCCTCTTACCCAGGAGTTTACAGGCTTTGATACTGCATGTCCTCTTACCCAGGAGTTTACAGGCTTTGATACTGCATGTCCTCTTACCCAGGAGTTTACAGGCTTTGATACTGACTGTATCCCCTCTTACCCAGGAGTTTACAGGCTTTGATACTGCATGTCCTCTTACCCAGGAGTTTACAGGCTTTGATACTGCATGTCCTCTTACCCAGGAGTTTACAGGCTTTGATACTGCATGTCCTCTTACCCAGGAGTTTACAGGCTTTGATACTGCATGTCCTCTTACCCAGGAGTTTACAGGCTTTGATACTGCATGTCCTCTTACCCAGGAGTTTACAGGCTTTGATACTGCATGTCCTCTTACCCAGGAGTTTACAGGCTTTGATACTGCATGTCCTCTTACCCAGGAGTTTACAGGCTTTGATACTGCATGTCCTCTTACCCAGGAGTTTACAGGCTTTGATACTGCATGTCCTCTTACCCAGGAGTTTACAGGCTTTGATACTGACTGTATCCCCTCTTACCCAGGAGTTTACAGGCTTTGATACTGCATGTCCTCTTACCCAGGAGTTTACAGGCTTTGATACTGCATGTCCTCTTACCCAGGAGTTTACAGGCTTTGATACTGCATGTCCTCTTACCCAGGAGTTTACAGGCTTTGATACTGCATGTCCTCTTACCCAGGAGTTTACAGGCTTTGATACTGCATGTCCTCTTACCCAGGAGTTTACAGGCTTTGATACTGCATGTCCTCTTACCCAGGAGTTTACAGGCTTTGATACTGCATGTCCTCTTACCCAGGAGTTTACAGGCTTTGATACTGACTGTATCCCCTCTTACCCAGGAGTTTACAGGCTTTGATACTGCATGTCCTCTTACCCAGGAGTTTACAGGCTTTGATACTGCATGTCCTCTTACCCAGGAGTTTACAGGCTTTGATACTGCATGTCCTCTTACCCAGGAGTTTACAGGCTTTGATACTGCATGTCCTCTTACCCAGGAGTTTACAGGCTTTGATACTGCATGTCCTCTTACCCAGGAGTTTACAGGCTTTGATACTGCATGTCCTCTTACCCAGGAGTTTACAGGCTTTGATACTGCATGTCCTCTTACCCAGGAGTTTACAGGCTTTGATACTGACTGTATCCCCTCTTACCCAGGAGTTTACAGGCTTTGATACTGCATGTCCTCTTACCCAGGAGTTTACAGGCTTTGATACTGCATGTCCTCTTACCCAGGAGTTTACAGGCTTTGATACTGCATGTCCTCTTACCCAGGAGTTTACAGGCTTTGATACTGCATGTCCTCTTACCCAGGAGTTTACAGGCTTTGATACTGCATGTCCTCTTACCCAGGAGTTTACAGGCTTTGATACTGCATGTCCTCTTACCCAGGAGTTTACAGGCTTTGATACTGCATGTCCTCTTACCCAGGAGTTTACAGGCTTTGATACTGCATGTCCTCTTACCCAGGAGTTTACAGGCTTTGATACTGACTGTATCCCCTCTTACCCAGGAGTTTACAGGCTTTGATACTGCATGTCCTCTTACCCAGGAGTTTACAGGCTTTGATACTGCATGTCCTCTTACCCAGGAGTTTACAGGCTTTGATACTGCATGTCCTCTTACCCAGGAGTTTACAGGCTTTGATACTGCATGTCCTCTTACCCAGGAGTTTACAGGCTTTGATACTGCATGTCCTCTTACCCAGGAGTTTACAGGCTTTGATACTGCATGTCCTCTTACCCAGGAGTTTACAGGCTTTGATACTGCATGTCCTCTTACCCAGGAGTTTACAGGCTTTGATACTGCATGTCCTCTTACCCAGGAGTTTACAGGCTTTGATACTGCATGTCCTCTTACCCAGGAGTTTACAGGCTTTGATACTGCATGTCCTCTTACCCAGGAGTTTACAGGCTTTGATACTGCATGTCCTCTTACCCAGGAGTTTACAGGCTTTGATACTGCATGTCCTCTTACCCAGGAGTTTACAGGCTTTGATACTGCATGTCCTCTTACCCAGGAGTTTACAGGCTTTGATACTGCATGTCCTCTTACCCAGGAGTTTACAGGCTTTGATACTGCATGTCCTCTTACCCAGGAGTTTACAGGCTTTGATACTGCATGTCCTCTTACCCAGGAGTTTACAGGCTTTGATACTGCATGTCCTCTTACCCAGGAGTTTACAGGCTTTGATACTGCATGTCCTCTTACCCAGGAGTTTACAGGCTTTGATACTGCATGTCCTCTTACCCAGGAGTTTACAGGCTTTGATACTGACTGTATCCCCTCTTACCCAGGAGTTTACAGGCTTTGATACTGCATGTCCTCTTACCCAGGAGTTTACAGGCTTTGATACTGCATGTCCTCTTACCCAGGAGTTTACAGGCTTTGATACTGCATGTCCTCTTACCCAGGAGTTTACAGGCTTTGATACTGCATGTCCTCTTACCCAGGAGTTTACAGGCTTTGATACTGACTGTTCCCCTCTTACCCAGGAGTTTACAGGCTTTGATACTGCATGTCCTCTTACCCAGGAGTTTACAGGCTTTGATACTGCATGTCCTCTTACCCAGGAGTTTACAGGCTTTGATACTGCATGTCCTCTTACCCAGGAGTTTACAGGCTTTGATACTGCATGTCCTCTTACCCAGGAGTTTACAGGCTTTGATACTGCATGTCCTCTTACCCAGGAGTTTACAGGCTTTGATACTGCATGTCCTCTTACACCAGGAGTTTACAGGCATTGATACTGCATGTCCTCTACCCAGGAGGTTTACAGGCTTTGATACTGCATGTCCTCTTTACCAGGAGTTTACAGGCATTGATACTAGCATGTCCTCCTTACCCAGGAGTTTACAGGCTTTAGATCTGAAGTACGGGGTAGGTGAACTGACTGTATCCCCCTCTTACCCAGGAGTTTACAGGCTTTGATACTGCATGTGTCAGGGTAAGGTTGTACTGATGTCCTCTTACCCAGGAGTTTACAGGCTTTGATACTGCATGTTCCTCTTATTCCCAGGAGATTTTACAGGCTTTGATACTGCATGTCCTGCTATACCCAGGAGTTTACAGGCTTTGATACAGCATGTCCTCCTCTTTACCCAGGAGTTTACAGTCTTTGATACTGCATGGACCTCTTACCAGGAGTTTACAGGCTTTGATACTGCATGTCCTTCTTACCCAGGAGTTTACAGGCTTTGATACTGCATGTCCTCTTTACCCAGGAGTTTACCAGGCTTTGATACTGCATGTCCTCTTACCCAGGAGTTTACAGGCTTTGATACTGCATGTCTCTTACCCAGGAGTTTACAGGCTTTGATACTGCATGTCCTCTTACCCAGGAGTTTACAGGCTTTGATACTGCATGTCCTCTTACCCAGGAGTTTACAGGCTTTGATACTGCATGTCCTCTCTACCCAGGGATTACCAGGCTTTGATACTGCATGTCCTCTTACCCAGAGTTTACAGGCTTGATACTGCATGTCCTCTTACCCAGGAGTTTACAGGCTTTGATACTGCATGTCCCTCTTACCCAGGAGTTTACAGCTTTGATACTGCATGTCCTCTTACCCAGGAGTTTACGCATGCCTCTTACCCAGATTACAGGCTTGATACTGCATGTCCTCTTACCCAGGAGTTTACAGGCTTTGATACTGCATGTCCTCTTACCCAGGAGTTTACAGGCTTTGATACTGCATGTCCTCTTACCCAGGAGTTTACAGGCTTTGATACTGCATGTCCTCTTACCCAGGAGTTTACAGTCGCTTTGATACTGCATGTCCTCTTACCCAGGAGTTTACAGGCTTGATACTGCATGTCCTCGTTACCCAGGAGTTTACAGGCTTTGATACTGACTGTATCCCCTCTTACCCAGGAGGTTTACAGGCTTTGATACTGCATGTCCTCTTACCCAGGAGTTTACAGGGCTTTGATACTGCATGTCCTCTTACCCAGGAGTTTACAGGCTTTGATACTGCATGTCCTCTTACCCAGGAGTTTACAGGCTTTGATACTGCATGTCCTCTTACCCAGGAGTTTACAGGCTTTGATACTGCATGTCCTCTTACCCAGGAGTTTACAGGCTTTGATACTGCATGTCCTCTTACCCAGGAGTTTACAGGCTTTGATACTGACTGTATCCCCTCTTACCCAGGAGTTTACAGGCTTTGATACTGCATGTCCTCTTACCCAGGAGTTTACAGGCTTTGATACTGCATGTCCTCTTACCCAGGAGTTTACAGGCTTTGATACTGCATGTCCTCTTACCCAGGAGTTTACAGGCTTTGATACTGCATGTCCTCTTACCCAGGAGTTTACAGGCTTTGATACTGCATGTCCTCTTACCCAGGAGTTTACAGGCTTTGATACTGCATGTCCTCTTACCCAGGAGTTTACAGGCTTTGATACTGACTGTATCCCCTCTTACCCAGGAGTTTACAGGCTTTGATACTGCATGTCCTCTTACCCAGGAGTTTACAGGCTTTGATACTGCATGTCCTCTTACCCAGGAGTTTACAGGCTTTGATACTGCATGTCCTCTTAAGTCTTTTCCCACCCATTTTGTTTTCACTCATGTAAAAGACTTTGCTCACATGTGTCTGCTCAAGTCAAGAGAGTAACAACGGAAGTGAACAGTAGGTATGCTTAGACCTGTACAATACACCAACTTACGACATCATCATTGGCTAACATGGCAAACAAGCTTTTTCAATGGAGACCCCCAAACCACTGCATGCAGACCTTCTTCTTTTAACTAGTCTGTCTAAAAGACATTTCCCAGTCTCTTGGATGTGCTTCTTTAGGGTGGAGTGTGGAATGAGCCGTAACGAGCCTGGTAGCCTTCTGTGTGACCATTACAAGCAAGCAGAGAGTACCACAGGTCAGCATGCACATTCTTGTTTGACCCTGATAAAATCTAGGTCAGGTCTGTCATTCCAACTTCTTTCAGAACATCCTTGCAATGGCCAAACATACTTGACACAGTCTTCAACAACTACTCACAGCTCTTTATTACCTTGGACTTGATCTCTCCATTTCTTATTCTTTAAATTATGTTTATGTGGTAGTGGGGTATGTGCACATATAATTATGTGTATGGAGGAACTACGTGCACATGTGTGCTAGTGCCCACATAAGCCAAAGGTGTCAGATTCCCTGGAATTGGACTTAGAGGTGGTTGTGAACACTTGACATGAGTGC
The DNA here is from genome assembly GCA_036184795.1 of Tokudaia tokunoshimensis. Lineage (NCBI taxonomy): Eukaryota > Metazoa > Chordata > Mammalia > Rodentia > Muridae > Tokudaia > Tokudaia tokunoshimensis. The sequence continues at coordinate 12,311,168 of BTHU01000013.1, read as the reverse complement.
TGGGAACTGAACTTGGGTCCTCTGAAAGCGCTCGCTTGCTGTCTCTCTCTCTCTCTCTCTCTCTCTCTCTCTCTCTCTCTCGCTCTCTCTCTCTCTCCCTCCCTCCCTCCCTCCCCCCACACCTCCCTCCCTCCCCCCCCACCTCATCTCTTACTCCTATGCAACCGTGGTCACATGGTTCTCAAGTTTGTCTACACTTTCTCCAGGCCTTCGCCCAGCCATCTCGACACCTGGCACAGCACGCCTCCAATGGCATAGTTCAGTCCCTATCTTCCAAGTCACTGCTCAGTAAGTCTACTCAGTCTCTCCCCTTCCCTCAGTATGCCTAACACTCCTTACCTCATTTTCCTCTTTGCAATCTGTCACCTTCTAACACCGTTTAAAGCACTTCCTTATGTACAGTATGTGTTATCGCCTCCCCTTAAAATAAGGAGCATCATGCTTTATGACTAATGCAAACCTAGTGTGTGAATCTGCAACCTTCCAGGGCTGCTTATTCAGCTACTTTGTCTCCAACCTGCAAATACCCACCTCTGAGCTTCCCACTAATTTCCAAACCGTTGTTCAAATCTCTACTCCTGTGGTCACCTCTCCATTTTGGTCTGGTCTTTTTCAAAAAGAAGCAGGCAAGCAAAGTGTAGTCGATGCCATGTTTGCCTACACGCGGAACATCTAAGCCCTGTGACTCCTACCCTCTCTTCACTCTCCCTTGTGCTCTAACAAGCCTGTTATAGGACTAGTACTAAACACACACCACACACACAAAGCTATGCCCCAGTGGGAGATAAAAGGCTTGGTCTCTGCTTGCTTTATTCTCAGGCTGTATCTGTATACACAGTGTCTACGTTGGCAAATCCAGTCTCCCCAGAGAGATGGTGCCCTGAGGACACTGAAGCACCATCAGACTGAAAGTCAAATGTCTTCAAAGCCTCTTGGGAGATAGCCAGCAAACCTTTTAATTTTTGATAAATTTATGTACTAAATCACACTCCTAAATTTCAATACAGGACAGCTGAATTAACAAAAAATAGGGGAGGCCTTAAAAAGTAATATAAGACAGATAAGCAAACAGGCAGGCAAGTTATGATGCAATTTTCTAAATACCAGGCATACCTCAGACACTTCATACCTGCCATGTTATTACATACATCCTTCTACCGACACTGTCATTTACTGTCCCAGTTCATAAACTAAAAACTCGGACTAAGAGATCACCTATCGCCAGTCTAAGGTCACAGAGCTAACTGAGATAGAAACTCAAAACTGTCCACCATGTCATTTTTAAGTATCAGCAAAAACAGTTTAAAATATGAAATGATGTGTGATATAGTGTTATGTCCCTAAAATCCCAGCATTTAGAAGGCACAGAAAGCAAAATCACAAGTTCAAGGCTAGCCTGGGCTGCTATCAAGAAGAACAGAAGGACTGGCGAGAAATTCAAAGGGTAAAGGTGCTTTTCACCAAGCCTGACACGGAGTTCAATTCCTTGGACACTTATGGTAGATAGAAGGAGAAAAGAGAATCCTGCAAGCTGTCTTCTGACCTCTACATGTACACTCTCCCACGGAGAGAGAGAGAGAGAGAGAGAGAGAGAGAGAGAGAGAGAGAGAGAGAGAGAGAAATGAATGAGTAAATGAATGAATACAATTTTAAATTAAAATTAAAGGAGATAGGGAGGGAGAGGGGAAGAAGAGAGAATATTTGGCTCGGTCTGAAGAGATGGTGCCTGGTGATGATACTTTGAATGTGTCTAAAGGTCTTATGATTAATGAAAAGAATTATAATAAACACAAAAATATAACAGTCATTTAATTAAGTTCACATTTAACCCCAAAATGGCAAGCAGAATCAAAAATCATTTTGTGATAGGAAATAGCTGCTCTCCAAGGCATCACCTTCCAAAGTTCTTACTTCCCATAATGCCCAGTACAGCCTGTCTTCCCCTGTACTATGTCTATCATCAAGCCAGTACTCACAAGAGCCCTAAAGCAAAGCCTAATTGTGTCCATGTGGAAGGGCCAACTATCTGCAGTTGTTGGAATCCCTGGCACATTCGCACTGACATCTCAGGGGAAAGGGACAAATGCAGCCTTTAAGTTCAGAAAAAGAAAATTACAAACAGCGAGCGCCCACACCTGGATTAAGAATGACTGACAGCAACACAGCCTGGAACTATTAATTTCATCTGGGCCGGAAGGAATCCCAACAGAGGAATGTTTGACTGCAGCTGTATTTGCTGAGAATTTTGAAAACTAACACGTATTCTCTACGGAGGAATGTGACTGCACAGAGCTCGGCAGTGCACAGACCCACTCGGCCAAAGGACTGCGTGACAAAATTAAGTTTTCAATTTTTCCATTTGAACTTGATAAAAAAAAAATGACAGTGATCGTATTCAAAATATTCACACCTCAGAGTGGCGAAACTACATAATTTAATCTTTATGAACAGGAAAACCTTTTCCCCAAGGACATATTTTTTAAAATATTAAACGTTCTGTTTAGCTCTCCTCGTGCAGCTGGAACCTCTTTTGAAACTGGAGAATGATAGGCTTGCCACCTGCTGTAACTGGAGAAAAATTCCAGTCACTCCAGACAGAAAGCATTCAAATCACATACCTATGCAACTTATATTATGTGAAATTTAAATAGAAAGTCTTCTAAAGGGAGGAAGAACATACTTACAAATTAGAAGAAGAGGAAGAGGAGGAGGAGGAGGAGGAGCAGCAGCAGCTACACATTGCAGGATTAAGTTAACCTTCTCTTGAAACTTAGTTTCATTAAGTACGGAAAGCGTCAGGCCAGCAAGCAAGATGACCTGTGAAGCCCGGAATGGCCCGCTCTGATGGCCTGGCTCCTGATGTGAGAAGTGTGGTGCCACAGCCTATCTGCTGGGACACAATAATGATTTCCACATGTCAGCCCTGCCTGCAGAGGCTACAGCTCATTACTGGTAAAATATGTTGCTTTTTTCTACATGTTTTGGTTTGTCGCTCACCTCCATATAGTCTTCTTAATGAAGAAAACATATTTTTCCAGTTAGGTAGGTTTAAGAACATAATTTTGAGGAAGTTGAAACATTAATTGCTTAAATCTATCATTTCTGACAGGTCTTAGCTGGCTTCTAAAAACCCTAGGGCTGAAGTGTCGGGTATCCTTTTCCAGTTTCCTATCTGCCTAGGGCAGGAGAGAATGCTGGGAGGGGAAGAGGGCAGCCTCCCTGAGAGCTTTTGCTCCGGCCTTCTTATTGTAGGTGACAAGCTCAAGGGCTGCTCTCAGAAACGCTAACTCAGGGATGTCCTACTGCAAAGAAGCAAGCATTAGTATGGACTGATGCAGGCACACGCAAGTGAACACACACACACACACACACACACACTGAAGCATACTACGTGTCCCCTCACCACTCACAAAGCATTAGAAGTAAGCACAATTTCAGCCATTTATAAAAGTTTCTTTTTTTTTTTTAAAGCAAACCTTTAGGCTCAACTCTATGGATCCTCTAAGCAACTGGAAGGACACAGAGACCTCCATTGTATCATCTTTATAAAGAGTTAGACCAGAGAAGTAGTCCAAACTGTCGTTCATAGAACCCAAGCCCAAAATGGTCTCCAAAGCAGCCTGCGGAGCCCGCTACGTCAACCCTATGAGGGATCTCGCGGCCCTTTCTCAGCTGTGGCTTACATGGCTCGCACGTATCACGATGTTTTCCATTTCCAGAACAAAATCTGTTTTAAGGTCCTGACACTTTTTTCTATCACCACTTCTGAAAAGGTAAACGTAATGGCCCACCACCTGTTTCACCATTAAGATACAGAAAGCAGACTGACAGTGACAAAATGAATGTCTTTTTCTATCAAATCACTACTTGTACATGTGATCCTAACTCTCCCAACTGAGCTATTTTGCTGGTTTTAATTGACTCTCTACTTAGACTCTATTCAGTCCCTCAGTGTACTTGAGACTGCTTACATAGGAATTACAGCACACAGACGTGAATATACTTTCTTTTCTGGAGGACAAAGGCTCTGTGTACTGCACTCACTATTGGGGATCAAGAGTCTAACGCATGCCAGGCACTCCTTCCGTTTCTGTTAAGTCAGTGTAATGTAGTTCGGTTGCCTCTGCTCTGTTCACTAACCCAGAGCTGATTGCTGACAGGCAAAGGAGGATGCACGGCATTTGTATTTGTGCTTGTCCATCTGATCTGATTATTATGAGCACAGGAAAGACCCTGAAAATGCACGTATTTCTCAGGTCAGAGTGCCAGTACAGAGATGAAAGCGGCATGGCTTTCAGGGAAGGCTTCTTTTCCGCAGGCTTCTGCAGTCGCTAAGATGCATGAAAATGCCTTGCTTGGTTATCTCATGTTACTAGAGGAATTCTAAACTCTTCCAGCTGACACGGTGATTCCTGTGCATGATGATTTTGGTTAAGGAAACCACACTGTGGTTCTTTGACCCACTAGAAACAACTGTACTGTAAGTCTACATGACTGTTTGGTTACAGCTGCCATGTTTGTCTTCAAAAGCTAAAGAAATCCAAAATGCTGTCAATGTGCATTTTTTTTCTGGTGAATTTATAACTAACTTCAAAACATTCTTTTTTACTAGACGATTAGCTTCTAAAATATTGAATGCTTTGGTTCCAAGTTGGCACAAACATTTCTCATATAAGGAAAAGAAAATCAAAACAAAAGAGATTTGGCTTGTTTCAAACTGAGTTGGCCGCTTACTGAAAACATTTGTGTGTTTGTTACTTTTCTATTGCTGTGATAAAACACCATGACCAAGACAACTTATTGAGGGAAAAGTCGGTGTGGGCTTATTGTTGGGAGGGTTAGAGTCGGTGATAGTGAAATAAAGGCTCAGCAGCAGGAACAGGAGGCCGAGAGCTCATGCCTTAAAACACAAACACAAGGAGTCCTTAAACTCCCCAAGCCTGCCTTCAGTGACATACTCCCCCCAACAAGGCCCTTCCCAAACTCCCCAAACAGTGCCAACAGCTAGGAACCTAGTGTCCAAACGTCAGAGTCTATGGTGGCATTCTCATTAAAATTCCACAATTGGAAAATAACTTTGAAGACACCCTACTACTGCAGCTCTGAAACTGAAAAGTTACAGCAAGGCTGCCGCGTGCAGAGTGAAGCTCAGTAATCAACTCCTGGGCTCTAAGCTCAGTGGGGTGAAGCTCCTTCTAATATAGTGATGCAGTCAACGGGGTTTTGAGCTTTTGTTTTTCAGTTCCGTAATTTCACCTGTCAAGACGCTCCAAGTGCATTAGATTGTTAGGGCTGTGCAAAGGAACATGGCTGCTGGCGGTCCCTGCGGCGAGGGATGCCAGCCTTTCTCGTCACAGCCAGGCTGCTTTGCTTTGGTTATTTGAACAACATTGATCTGTTTAAACTGCCCCAAAGTCATGGCCCTGTCCTTCAGCTGCACTGATCTTGAAAGGTTTATGATACACAGACTAGACTAGTGCATCTCATTACAGTTTTCCTTTGAAAGGATTTTTGTTCGTTTGTTTTTGTTTTGTTTCGTTTTGTATGAACACTAGGTTTGCAAATAACTGTTCTCCAAGTTTCTGTAATTGGCATTTTCATGTGGCTAATGGGCAAAATGTGAAGCATGTGTTCTAAGCTGATAATGTGATAGTTTTTTAATATGTGAATTGTTGAAATTATCTTGTCACAGGTGTTAAACATAAAAAAGATGAACTAAAATACATTAATTTAATCTGATAAAGTATAAATGAATCATTTGACTTTAATGATAGAACACAAGATACACTTGGAGAAACTGTTAGAACCAGGTGCTGTCATTGCCACCACATAGGACGCACACAACCACTCTGTGATTATTGTGGACTGGACAGAGTCCAACATCTTTAAATGCAGAAGATTTGTGGGGGAAAAGCAATTCAAAGGTGCAACTGTTTTTGTCCTTGCAGATGGTATACAGGATCTGGGGTATGAGGAGAGGGATGGGCAAGTACTTTGAGATAATGCATGGGAGGTAAACATTCCCCTTATCCCTGTGTTTAGGAAAGTGCATGAGCCCGTGCCTTGACCTCCCTATCCACATCAGAAGATAAGCAGTGTGCTATACATGCACTAGCGCTTTGACTTGTACCTATCTTGTTTCTACGCCTGTTTTCTCAACCAGACTGAGCTGCCCAGGGCAGATGTAGCATAACCCACACTCAGTGTTTAGTTTTTGCACTAGGCATAATAAGCAAGCACCAAGTTAAACAAGACACAGACTGACCTCACAGAGCTTATAACCCACAGTACCTATAGTCTCAAGCAGCTGACCTTTACCTAATCTTGAACGCATTTTCAAACACAACTGATCTGCATGTGAGAACATGAACTATCACCATTCCGTAACCATTTTAGAAGTATGAGTTCTAAGCTTCCAGTGGGAGGGCTGGGGGAGGGTAAGACCTGGCTATGTAACCTGATTCCCCTTGAGCCAAGGAGCCTCCTGCTTCAGCCTCCCAAACGCTGAGGTTCCAAGGGGGGCAGCTCTACAACTTCTACAACTTCTTACTGCATTTTTACGTGGGGCTCCTTGGCAGCTGCTTTAATTTACTCTCAACACTTTAAAACTTGATTCATTTACTTTGAGAATATGGAAATGGCCAATGTGTTGACTTAATTCTTCCAGGTGGGCACCTTATCATTTTATGCACAATTCTTGCTTACCACCTGTGACTGACCACTGAAGTAAGCTCTGCGCCGCCTCACTTCAAGATACACAGTGGAAGAAACAGAACACAGAGGCAGAGCAAGGCATAACTGGACAGTGGGGCTGGCATTCCCATCAGTGTCGGAAAGATGAATTAATCAGCGTTAATGCTGGAATGAATAAAAAGAAGAAGAGAAACAAATGTGGATGCATGTTCTACACACAGACCTACGCTTTGTCAGTCCACAGAAGTTGAAAGTCACAGACCCAGTTTTACTTAGCAAAGTGGCTAAGCACAGGGTGAGGGCAGGAATGCGCTGGATGAACCCGAGCACCATGTCATCACAGAACGAGAGAATGTGCTCACATGTCATGAGGATGTATCAAAGGACACAGACGTTGGCACAAAGGGTTATTTTTACTGGCCATACCTGGGGAAACTCTAGGGCACACAGAAACAGGGATGTAAGGCCCGAGGTTTGAGAAGGATATGGGAAGCCTGCATCCTGAGATAAAGAACAAACGCAGGAGAGTCACGGAAACTACGCTCATGGAGTTTTCAGAACACCGTGCTTTCACTCAGCCTCAACACTTAAACAGTATTCTTAAGCCATAAAAGTCCTAATGGAAGCCGGGCAGTGGTGGCGAGCACCTTTAATCCCAGCACTTGGGAGGCAGAGGCAGGCGGATCTCTGAGTTCGAGGCTAGCCTGGTCTACAGAGTGAGTTCCAGGTCAGTCAGGGCTACACAGAGAAACCCTGTCTCGAAAAACCAAACAAACAAACAAAACTCCTAATGGAAAATATGTAATAACATACAGAATTAGTCACAATAAGGTATCTTTCCACTATAAGTCGGCCTGTGTCCTAACAGCCTGAACAGTGACTCTATTGACACCATGGGAACACCAGCCTGAAGGCACAACTGTCCTCCATCAGCCAGAAACCGTCTGTTCTGTATTTAATCCTGGTCAGAGCCGATCCCTGGAGCCATGTGCTTCCTACCTCCTACCCTCATACGGCCTCCTCCCAGCATGTGCTGTGTCTACACCGCCACCCTCTCTGCTCTAGCGTGCTGTGTCTACACTGCCACCCTCTCTGCTCTAGCGTGCTGTGTCTACACTGCTACCCTGTCTACTCTAGCGTGCTGTGTCTACACTGCTACCCTGTCTACTCTAGCGTGCTGTGTCTACACTGCCATCTTCTCTGCTCTAGCGTGCTGTGTCTACACCACCACCCTCTCTGCTCTAGCGTGCTGTGTCTACACCGCCACCCTCTCTGCTCTAGCGTGCTGTGTCTACACCGCCACCCTCTCTGCTCTAGCGTGCTGTCTCTCAGTACTGCTGTCCCACACCAGTTCACATAGTGAGTTGAAACTTTAATTATTGTTCAAACCCAGTCCTCTTTTTATATTCAAAGTTCGTCCTTCATGATTGAAAACTAAATTTTAGCAAACTGTTGACAGAGTTACTCTAAACCCACTTCACAGTGTCTTAGAGGGCTCATTGGAATGACAATTATCAGTACAAATCCTACAGTAATTGCTCCATTCTATTCCCTCCACATGGCACAGTGCCATATAATATATTTTTTTATATTCAGAAAAACTCAACATCTTACTTAGAAACAGCCTGGAAAGTTGGCTCATGGCCTATTTGTAACTGATACTAAAGCTTAAATATCTTCTCAGCAAAGTTATACTAACTTCAAACTACTCTGGGATTAACCATTAAAGTGTTTTTGTTTCGGTCACGAGACTAATGAACACCAAATGCTGGAATGTGTTTTAGTGGTCAAGTGCACCAAGGATTCTCTTAAAAGGAAAGCTAGATCAGCTGCCCATTGCATAATGAAAGGTAGATCAGCCATCTCTGACACAGACACACTCCGAAGACTCAATACTTCAGTGTGCAATCGCGCATAGGAAGGTTTAATTCAAAAAGCCCGCTCAATTAGTCATATTTTTTTCTATAAAAACACCAAACTCCCAGCTTCTAGGCTGCACTTGAAAGCCTTTCTTTTATTTGTTGCACAAGGAACTCTCCCTTCACCTTGATTCCCCTGTTACTATAATAAAACTTAGGTGAAGTCACTAGGTATAACTGTTCCTTCTGGAAATCAGTTCAAGCAGGGCAGGAGAATTAATACCAATGCACCAGGATCAGTCCAAGTGGCAAGAACTGGGATGGAATCTTAGGGAGCAGTGCTGGGCGACTCCTCTGTCTAGGCTTGCTGCACTTTTCCATTCCCGCGCTGACTGGAGCAGCTACGGCTCCTGCACCCTGTCAGGTGGGGCAACCATCACTGTCAGCACTGTCTGTTTCCTCATCTTCCATTGGTCTCCTTCTTGCCTTGGGATGGCCATTTTGATTTTACCCTTCGGAGCCTTTAATATGGACTTTTCAAGAACCCAGGGTGTGGAAAACTCACACACCCTCTTATCAATTACTAATCATTTACTTTTGTGGGAATAGCCTTCAGTTCTTGTTTGCTACTTTTAACATTATTCAAAGGGATAGCTTTTATTTGATTTCTGTCCTTTGTTTAGAGGGGAGTCTCCTATCATGGCTTATCTCCATGTTTCATTCTAGTCTCTGGGTACAGATAACTAAGAATTTGTAAGACATACCATATAAAAAGTTACAATAGCCAGGCCTGGATACACAGGCCTGAAATTCTACCTACACAGAAATCTAAAGAGGAAGACAGAGTTCCAGGGCCTAGCCTGCACAACAGGGCAAGAGCCTGTCTTGAGATGCTTTCCACAGGAGAAGTGGGGAGAGGTGTGGCTCAGGGTAGGGTGCCCGCCTAACACCCAGGAGGCTCTAAATTCAACCCACAGGTTGGGGATGGGGATAAAGACTGACCAAGCTATTTAAAAATGACTCAGTAAATAAATAGTGCAAATATTTGATTCTTAAAATGAAAGCTCAAAGTTTAGAGAGTCTGGATGAGCAGTGTCCATCACCTCAGGTTCTACACACTTACAAGTGACCCAGTGACGGAGCACCACTGACAAGTGACCCAGTGACGGAGCACCACTGACAGGTGACCCAGTGACGGAGCACCACTGACAGGTGACCCAGTGACGGAGCACCACTGACAGGTGACCCAGTGACGGAGCACCACTGACAGGTGACCCAGTGACGGAGCACCACTGACAAGTGACCCAGTGACAGTGCACCACTGACAAGTGACCCAGTGACGGAGCACCACTGACAGGTGACCCAGTGACGGAGCACCACTGACAAGTGACCCAGTGACGGAGCACCACTGACAGGTGACCCAGTGACGGTGCACCACTGACAGGTGACCCAGTGACGGAGCACCACTGACAGGTGACCCAGTGACGGAGCACCACTGACAGGTGACCCAGTGACGGAGCACCGCTGACAGGTGACCCAGTGACGGAGCACCGCTGACAGGTGACCCAGTGACGGAGCACCGCTGACAGGTGACCCAGTGACGGAGCACCGCTGACAGGTGACCCAGTGACGGAGCACCGCTGACAGGTGACCCAGTGACGGAGCACCGCTGACAGGTGACCCAGTGACGGAGCACCGCTGACAAGTGACCCAGTGACGGAGCACCACTGCCTGTCTTCACACCCGTCCCCTTGGCTCTGCTTTGTCAGTGTGATTTGGATGCAGTGTGTGCAGTAGACAGCTGCATTTCTTCAGTGTGATTTGGATGCAGTGTGTGCAGTAGACAGTTGCATTTCTTCAGTGTGATTTGGATGCAGTGTGTGCAGTAGACAGTTGCATTTCTTCAGTGTGATTTGGATGCAGTGTGTGCAGTAGACAGCTGCATTTCTTCAGTGTGATTTGGATGCAGTGTGTGCAGTAGACAGCTGCATTTCTTCAGTGTGATTTGGATGCAGTATGTGCAGTAGACAGTTGCATTTCTTCAGTGTGATTTGGATGCAGCATGTGCAATAGACAGCTGCACTTCTTCAGTGTGATTTGGATGCAGTGTGTACAGTAGACAGTTGCATTTCTTCAGTGTGATTTGGATGCAGCATGTGCAATAGACAGCTGCACTTCTTCAGTGTGATTTGGATGCAGTGTGTGCAGTAGACAGTTGCACTTCTTCAGTGTGATTTGGATGCAGCATGTGCAATAGACAGCTGCACTTCTTCAGTGTGATTTGGATGCAGCGTGTGCAGTAGACAGCTGCACTTCTTCAGTGTGATTTGGATGCAGCGTGTGCAGTAGACAGCTGCACTTCTTCAGTGTGATTTGGATGCAGCGTGTGCAGTAGACAGTTGCATTTCTTCAGTGTGATTTGGATGCAGTGTGTGCAGTAGACAGTTGCATTTCTTCAGTGTGATTTGGATGCAGTGTGTGCAGTAGACAGCTGCATTTCTTCAGTGTGATTTGGATGTAGCGTGTGCAGTAGACAGCTGCACTTCTTCAGTGTGATTTGGATGCAGCATGTGCAGTACAAAGTTGCATTTCTGTAGAAGCCTGTTTTGTGCTGACACTAGATCTGCAGATTTCCTAATTAGTTAGAATCAATGAGGTTTATCATGCTATAATTAGATACAAACAGAGAGACTAAAAGTCCTTTAAAGCAAACATGTTGTTCTATGTTACCATGGTATACACCTTGGAAAATACAAATATGTACAAAACTCTGCCACTATCCAATGCTTTTGATCACTTATATAAAACAGTTGCTATGAGGCTCTTTATTTGTAAAAGGAAAGGGGGATGTGGAAGGAAGAAAATACAAAACAAAGTGGTTGGGGCTGAAGAGAGGACTCGGTTCTTAAAAGTATTCCCTGTTCTTGCCGAGGACTAGGTGAGCTCCCACTCCAGATGGTTCCAATGGGAGTCCCAGGGGTTCCAATGCCCTCTTCTGGCCTCTGCAAGCTCCTGCACACACACACAGTATGCATAAGCTCACACCAGCAGGCACACACACATACACATTATATTAAACAACAGATAAATCTTGTGGCGAGGGCCCAGTGCTGCCCAGACACCTCACTGCTGCGGTTTACTGCAGACACATTGGCTAAGCTTTTAAACGAAACACAGCTTGTTTCATAGATCCCTCGGAGCTTAGACTTATTTATCCCCACCAGTCTTCCTAGAGACTTTGAACCAAACTATGAAGAACTATCTCAGAAGACGCCGAAGGAGAGCTGTAAATAGGAACAGACAAATGTGAGCCTGAGAGGGTAACAAAGCCCAGCTCACACCCAACTGCAGTTTGAAACTTCAGACTTCTTTCCTGAGCCACAGAGAGGGCAAGGAGCAAAACCTCTCCGTGTCCTCAAGTACAGTGATTCACAGGCAAAAGGCATTGCTAGACTCTGCATTCTCTTGTCAAAATGAAATAGCAGTGTGAAACTAATAATGTATCTAAAACACCAACTCTCCTGGGTCCCAACTCCCATGCTGCCTCTGATTCTGAAAACATACTTAGACACAAACAACACTTAACCAAAAAGCTCAAGCACCCAATATCCACACATCCCACTCCAATGCGCACTTGGAGCCAGAGGAAGGTGATGGTGCTGCTCAGCTCTGCTGATCTTTACCAGGTTCCTTTGAAACTGGATGCTTTTATGTTTGCGTGCACGTGCGCGTGTGCGTGTGCGTGTGCGTGTGCGTGTGTGTGTGTGTGTGTGTGTGTGTGTGTGTGTGTATCTCCTGATACAGGCTGCTGTAAGCTATCCGAGGTGAGTGCTGGAAACTAATGTCCATTTTTACGGGAAAGACAACAAGCAGACTTAATCTCTGAGCCATCTTTGCAGCCTTACTCCTTTGAGACAGTTTCTCACTAAACCTGGACCTAGATTGGTGCCCAGCCCCTGCAATTCTCTCGTCTCTGCTCCCAACATCATCTCCATATGGGCACACGTGTGACCACGCCCAGGTTTTTAACATAGGTTTTAGGACTCAGGCCCTATGATTATGCACCAAGTGCCACTAGTGACTGAGCCATCTTTCAAGGTCTGCACAATTACATTGTGAGATAATGTCTATCTGCAGAAATAAATTTGATCATATATGTATGTGTATGTGTGTGTATATATGTATACATATATATCAAATATGTCTATAACTAATTAGAACTATACCTAAAACAGCATTCCCATAAATCTATTTGACTATAAAAGGTAAGAGGCATGCACAGTATTACTGTTACAAAGCTGAGAGTGGAAGTGTTCTGGAGACAGTAACTCTTTCCTGAGTTCGTATTTGCTTTAAAGGGGCGCCTACCATGCACAGAGATCTTGGGTCCCAGATTCAACCCTCAGCAAGTTCATGTCTTTGTGCTCAATACTTTATGTATGCAAATGGCAGTAACAGTAATCACCTTGTAGGATTTTTACTATAATTATTTTGAGTGTAAAACAAGGCATTAAGCAAAACAGAAATGCTTGTTGAGTCCCTCTTCTTTGTTGTGAGACAGGGTGTCACTTTGTACCAGCTGACTTCAAACTCAGAATCTTTCTGCCCCGGTCTCCTGAGCACTGAGATTACAAGTGTGCATCACCAAGCCCATCTCAACAAATAATTATCTATTGTTAGAAAATATTTTAAACCATTTAAAATAATGCTTATAAACTTAAAATGAGTCAAATTTATAGAGAAGGCAATAAAACATTCATAAAAGGTTTACAGATAAAAGGCTACGTATCTCACTTTATCAACTGGCATACATTTATTTCATCATTTAAACAATTATCAGTAGCATCTTCCATGCCCGGCACTATGATATCACAAATAAGGTCAAATCTTTCTTTTCTATAAATGCCTGCTGAAGAACAGGTGCTCTCCTCAGCCTTATACATACTCATAATTAAAACATAGTGCGTAGATGTGTTTATGTGATATAATCATGTGCACATTTGCCTAAGATTGGGTGTAAACCTACTATAAGACAAAGTGGGGGCCAGGGACAGGGAAGAACCGGGATTCCATCACATCTTCTTTCACTCTTGCCCCAGGGCCAGTTCATAATTAATGAACATTGGAAATGATGATCTAGCACAGATAGTACTGCCTTCTGCTTTCCAAATGTCAGCCAATACTGCCTTCTATTTACCACATAACTTCTTCACACAAGAAAAACAAGCAGACATCATCTTCAGCAGTTTGTCCTTTCCTCTTAGGCCAACCTACAGCTGCTCAGACCCCCTGGAACTGGCACTGTGTGGAGACTCTCAGTCACCTCCACACCATCACACATGACTTCCTTTGAACTTGGCCAGTTCCAGCTGCCCGGTCTTATGCTCTCTAACCTAGCTGATTTAAATACGACACACAAAACTTCAGTCAATATAGACAAATGACAAAATAGGATTTAAGAGAAGATTCTATACTGTAGGAATAAAGAGCTTCCCAGGTCATCTATTTTAGAAGTAGACAGAAATTGCCAAAATAACTGTCTTCCTCTTTAGCTCTAAGTAGCTGTATATCTCTTAAATTTAAATATCTGTGAAATGAGATAATACATTCTTAGGAAAAGACTCAGACTTCCAGAAGGCCCCATTCCTTGATGGCTAATTCACTGAGAAAAAAATCAGTTGAATCTGTTTGTCTTTGAGTTGATTTTTCTTAATTTTCTTTTGTGATGAAATGCACATACATAAAGGTATCATCTTGACTCTTTTTAAGGGTAGTCAAGTAGAGCACAGCTACATGGTTTCACAAACTTGCAAAACCAAACTCTACATCCATTAAACCAGCGTCCATCCCTTCCTCTCCAAGCCCTGGCAAACACCATTCTCCCGCCCGTCTCTGGGATCATGAATCAGGCAGTAGATGACACAGTATGACTTTTTAAGGCTGTTTACTTCACTTAGTATAATGTCCGCAACCTTCATTCACGCTGTACTATTGTCTAAATTTCTTCCATGTGAAAACTAATGACATTTCACCATGTGTAAGTTTATATTCAGTTTTTCCAGCTACCAATCAGGGGCACATTCTTTCACAAAATGACTATTATAATGCTATTCATGTAGCTACGAAATGATTTTTAAGCAACTCGTCAAAAGCTCACAATACAAAAAGTTTAGAAAACAGACTCATCATGTAGCTTCTAATAAAACATGTTATTTTTCATACAGTAAAATTAATAGAAAATAGATTCTTAAAGTTTATCTACTTGAGTTACCACTAAGTTCTACTTCTGCATCCCAGCATGAAAGTCTACCACACCACTGAATGGATTCTATTTCTAAAATGAATACCTAAGACTTTATTATGACGGAGCCTCCACCACTATCTTCCCTGGCAAACACTCATAGTGTTAAGAGAAAGCATAGAGCAACAGCTGATTTTTCGTTAAACACCCTAACAGCTTCACTGACTAGTTCATGGTTGTTGGGTTTTTTTTTTTTCAAGGGGGAAACAAACCTTTATTGAGACACAGTTAATCACATAATCAATAAGTTGCTTAGAGTTTGAAAATGTCACAGAGAAGGAGCTCTGAAGTCCTGCAGAACACTAGGTAAAAGCTCTTCTGTTTGGGTAGCGGTAGTGATGGAATACTTCAGACCGCTTGCTTCCGCTTGCAGACGGTCACAGGCCGTGTGTTCAATAACCCCGAGGCTCTCACTGTGTTTTAGCACCAGTCCCCGCCCCAGAGTGCTACTATGGAGGAGCCACAGACATGCTACCTTACAGCATCAGCACTCCCAGAGGACTGCTCCACAGAAAGTACACAGAGCTCAGTCCTTAGTTCCCCAATACTCCCTCCCTTGAAGATGTTTCAAAATGGCTTACTACACTTTAAGTGGAAAGTAAGACAAATGCAAAAAGCCATCTATTTATAGGGAATGTTTCCGCTCATGGTCTCACTAGGTGAACGGACTGCAAGATGATTCTAACAAGATGCCCACAGTGCTTCCTGGAAGTCAGCTGGGGATGCTGACAGCGGCTGTCGCATTTGTCAGCACCTACGTGACAACACAAATCTTAATATAAATCCAAGACTATGGGTTCTAGGTAATGATAGCATGTCAGTATTAACTCATCATTTGGGAACAAAACTGTACCATACTATAGCAAAAATGTTGAAAAGGGAGAAAAGAGGTGGAGGTAGGGAGCACAGGTAAGGTTCTGTATTTTCCATGCAATCTTCCTGGAAGCCTAAAACTAGGAGCCTAAGCAATAAAAACTATTGGTTAATAAAATTTCAAGAAAACTCAGTGAAATTTATATGTAACAAGTATATTAGGTATATTTTATGAGAGATGATTTAGTTCTTAAAAGTAATTACAATTAATAGAGACATAGTAAGAGACATGTATCTGCAAGACACTCATGCAGTAAAGTACTTAGACTCTTCAAAACATGCTACCAGCCATAATGCACAAATACAGTCCTGTCTCCTTCTCATGATCACCTGCCTAAGGGAGCTTCAAAGCCTTACCTATGAAATTCAAATACCACAATTATTACTACATCATTATGAAGTCGCTCTCCCCATACATAATCTAACTTGCTATTTCTTTTTCTATCAGAGGACAAAAACATGTACCTAACCAGCCTTTATAAAATTTAATTGAGGAGTCTCTAAATTCTACATAAGAGTATCCAAAGAATGCCTGCCAAGGGTGCAGATGGCTACCTGAGTGTCACTGCAGCCTGTCCTCACATCTATCCCATATATCCCACACTGTGGAATCTATATGTCACTGAAGCTCTGTTCTCACAGCTAACACATCCACACGCAGTCATCTCAAGGAAGAAATGGAAACATGCCAAATACAGCTTTTTTTTATTAATAGGTCTAACAGCTCTCCCAGTTTTTAAGCAAATATTACTTCTGCAACAGAAAAACATTTACAATAGTTTATTTTCAAATTGGCTTGATCCAAACACCTGAAATCTTTCAAGTGACTATTTTCAATATTCAAGGATAGAGGCAGTATGGGTGTGTCTGGTTGTGAATTGAGGACCACAATAGCCGGGTTCAGACCTCGGCTATCTTCTCTGGGTTTATTCAACAGAGGGCGATCACCTTACTCTTTCAGACTCCGCTGCCATATACAGAAAATGAGGATACCAGAGTCAGCAACACACAGGTTGCTTTAAGGCCTGAATGAGATAACCACAGAGGCTGGCACACCATAAACACCAGATAAATGTTAGCTCAGACATAGAGACAGGTCTGTCACAGTGCAGCCCAAGTTGGGAAAGCAGGGACACTGGTGCAGGGCACACGAGATTCCTGAGGACAGCAGTCCATGACCAACTCGTCACACAGAAGCTGGCGGTACAGTGACCACATAACTACATGAACTGGAAACTTGGCCTGAGAAGCCAACAGCCTTGCATGGATGCTGTACTCTGGATGCGAGGCCAGCACAAACCCGAATCCACTGAGCAAGCATAAGCAAGCTGCACCACCTCCAGGTCTCACTGTCCTGGAGTCTAAGGTGGGGGTGATGCCATTTACCTCACAAGACTGTTAGGTGAATGAGGAACTGTGCACAGGACACCCATCATCACGCCTGACACACTGTAAGCCACCAATCAAAGCACTAAGACAGCCATGGTGCTGATGGGTACTTTTATAATCCAAAGGCAAGAGAAATAATCTAAATTGCCTCAGCTACTCTCCTTTTTAAACAATGTTAAAATTCTACTTAATACACAGAATGAAGTTTTTCCTGAGAACTAGCTGAAGATGTGTGTCTTACTTCCACCAAGTCAAGCTGGGTGAGTGAGAGAACTGCTATTAGCATTACAGTACAAAAATCAAAATTAGGTTCCAGTGAAAAGCCAACCACAGAAGGTCCTATATCACAACCTTGCTTGTATGCAGTATCTACACTAGACAAATCTACCAGGTTAGAAAGTGAGTCCGTGGCAGGAGAGGAAGGAGGGCACAATGAGAAGACTTGGGAATAGAAATGGCAAGCGACTGCTATCCATTAAGGAGAGAGGCTTTCTTTGCAGAAGTTTTAGAAACTTTATAAAAGTATGTGCAGTGAAGGATATGCACTTGGAAGTATACTGGAAATCACTATTCTGGTTGCTTACAACAATTAACTTTTATGGTATATTAAATGCATCTCAAAAAAATGTAAAAAAAAAAATACCTGTGAGTTTTGATATGCATTTGGGCTTTCCCTTTTCATGAGTAATATTAAAGCTGCAGGGTCTGATTCTCTAAAATGCTTTTTCTCCTTTTTAATGAGTAATGGGAATGGGAATATAGTATATGTGTGTATATGTATATATGTATATATATATGTATATATATATATATAAAACTTTTCTAATGTAAAACTATATCACTATTACCAAACAACCAGTATCTGTTCCTTCAAGTGATAAATCAAAATATCTAGGTTTATTTCAAATTATGATTTCTCATTTCAGTGAAATAATTAACATATATATCTAGACTTGTTACCTCTTACAAAATAATCCATGTTTGAAATGCCGGACTAGTATTTATTTCTGGATTTACAGTCACTAAGAATACACAAAGCAAGGAGATAAGGATGGGTCAATTTGCATTCTTCTGCATGTTGACCTCCAGCTGAGCCAGCACCATTTGTTGAAAAGGCTATCTTTTTTCCACTGGATGGTTTTAGCTCCTTTGTCAAAGATCAAGTGACCATAGGAGTGTGGATTCATTTCTGGGTCTTCAATTCTGTTCCATTGATCTACATGTCTGTTACTGTACCAATACCATGCAGTTTTTAACACTATTGCTCTGTAGTACAGCTTGAGGTCCGGGATACTGATTCCCCCAGAGGTTCTTTTACTCTTGAGAATAGTTTTAGCTATTCTGGGTTTTCTGTTATTCCAGATGAATTTTTGAATTGCTCTTTCTAACTCTATGAAGAATTGAGTTGAATAGACAAATGGGACCTCATTAAATTACAAAGTTTTTGCAAGGCAAAAGACACCGTCAAAAAGACAAAGCGGCAAGCAACTAACTGGGAAATGATCTTTACCAACCTTACATCCGACAGAGGGCTAATATCCAAGATATACAAAGAACTCAAGAAGTTAAACTCCAGAGAGGCAAGTAACCCTATTAAAAAATGGGGTACAGAGCTACACAAAGAGTTCTCACCTGAAGAATATCTAATGGCTGAGAAGCACCTAAAGAGATGTTCATCATCCTTAGTCATTAGGGAAATGCAAATCAAAACAACCCTGAGATTCCATCTCACACCAGTCAGGATGGCTAAGATCAAAAACACAGGAGACAGCAGTTGTTGGCGAGGATGTGGAGAAAGAGGAACACTCCTCCACTGCTGGTGGAATTGCAGGCTGGTACAACCACTCTGGAAAGCAGTCTGGCGGTTCCTCAGAAAACTGGGCATGACACTTCCGGAGGATCCGGCTATACCACTCCTGGGCATATACCCAGAGACTTTACCTGCATGCAATAAGGACACATGCTCCACTATATTCATAGCAGCCTTATTTATAATAGCCAGAAGCTGGAAAGAACCCAGATGTCCCTCAACGGAGGAATGGATTCAGAAGATGTGGTATATTTACACAATGGAATACTACTCTGCAATTAAAAACAATGAATTCACGAAATTCCTAGGCAAATGGTCAGAACTTGAAAATATCACCCTTAGTGAGGTAACCCAATCACAAAAGATCACACATGGTATGCAGTCACTGATAAAGGGATATTGACCCAGAATCTCAGAATACCCTAGACACAATCAGCATATCAATAGATTTCTAAAAAGATGGAAGGAGAGACCCCTGGTCCTGGAAAGACGGGATGTAGGGGAATGCCAGGACAGAGTAATGAGAGGGGGTTGAATGGAGAAAAGAGGGAGGGAAGGGGGCTTATGGGACTTTCGGGGAGGGAGGAAACGGGAAAGGGGAAGTGATTTGGAATGTAAATTAAAAAAATAAAATAAAATAAAATAAAAAGAATACACAAAGCAGACAGTATGGTACACGGCACAGACCCGGCCCCATGGATCCAATCCACCCACTGAAGTGTTGGCTGCTGCTGGTGCATATTTAACGCTCACTTCAGTAACTGCCCTCCCCGAAGGCTTCCCTCGCCAATAGGACACAGAGTACTGGAAGGCTGGGCACGCAGCAGCATCACTCCTCAAACCTTCACTGGTGGTGAGCAGAATGAAGTATGGAAGAAAGGGAATATGTTGATGACCACACCTCAGGCTTTCAGAAGTTAAGAAAAAACAGTGACCGAAAGGACTGTGGGAGACTGGGACGTAGGCTCGGGGACAAGAGTGCTTGCCCGGCCTGTAAAAGGCATCTAGAGAGCCACAAAAAATAATAATAATAAATTAAAACCCCTCATCTAGTGTTAGAGCAGGGTCCAGGAATGGAATCATATGAGAATTCTGAGTGCTCTGAGAACACTCTAGGAGAACAGGACAAGAGTCTCGTGACCTCAGCTTCTTCAAAGCATGCAGTTCTTCTTGCCATGTATTTGATGCTTGTACTGGCTGGGTTTGTGTGTCAACTTGACACAGGCTGGAGTTACCACAGAGAAAGGAGCTTCAGTTGGGGAAGTGCCTCCATGAGATCCAGCTGAAAGGCATTTTCTCAATTAGTGATCAAGGTGGGAGGGCCCATTGTGGGTGGTGCCATCTCTGGGCTGATAGTCCTGGGTTCCACAAGAAAGCAAGCCAGGGGGAAGCAAGCCAGTAAGTAACATCCCTCCATGGCCTCTGCATCAGCTCCTGCTTCCTGACCTGCTTGAGTTCCAGTCCTGACTTCCTTTGGTGATGAACAGCAATGTGGAAGTGTAAGCTGAATAAACCCTTTCCTCCCCAACTTGCTTCTTGGTCATGATGTTTGTGCAGGAATAGAAACCCTGACTAAGACAATGCTCCTCCCAGGTACAGCAGACAGGAATGAATTCACTTCAGAATACTATTATTGCTTCCTTTATATGCCTCTACAGAAAAACATGTTTTGAGCACATGTGGCACGTCCCTTGTGATTGATTGGATAAGTACTTTACCCAGCTGCCATGTCTTTTGTTTGCTTGCTTGTTTTTTGTTTTGAGACAGGGTTTCTCTCTATAACTCAAGCTGTCCTAAAACTCACTCTATACAACAGGTTGGCCTCAAACTCAGAGATGCACCTGGCTCTGCCCCTGAGTGCCAGAACTAAATGTGCATCACCATCACTCAGCTACATGTGGCCTCTCTTTACCCTCAGTGTACAAACTGTATGATGCTCTGAATAAAGCTGGCTATTGCATGAGACCTTCGTCCGCCTCACTTACCGGCTCCATCCTCCCAGGCCCAGCCTCCAGACCGGCAACAATCCAGAACATAAATTGTAGACTGGCATCACAAAGATTAAATGGTTCAAGTTTATAATTCTGCATGATTGAAAAAGATCAAATCTCAGGCTTAGAAATTTAATTTTTAAAGTGACCACAGGTGATAACACTGCTGGGCCACTAAGAAGCAAATATAAAACTATTCCAGACCCACAGACGCTAAGCTGTCTTAGCATCACATACCTACAACCCCATACCAAGATATGTCAAATGTTTTTATATTCTTGTCATGATTATAAATTGTACTTCTATATTTCCTTGTTAATCTATTATTTCATTCTAATTAAGTATTTTTGACACTATTCAGAATGGCACTATAGAAATTTTCTTCTCTAACTTGTTACTGCTAGTTATTTTAAGTCATTTTTCTTATTTAAGAAACCTTGGTTTTCATTTTTAGTCAACCAGCATAAGAAACCATCTTTATGATCTTTACACTTGGCACTGTATCCACTCACGCTGTGTAAGAAGCAAGCATTAGTTAGGTAGCACTGAGAAGCATCTAGGAGAGGACACCCTGAAGTAGGCAATGGATTATCTCTGGTCTTCACAGCTTGTAAGTGTGTGATTTAGGCCACTATAACAAGGAAGTAAACACAAGGGCCTAAGTTTACTTTCCCTCACATAACAGCTGGCAGGCACATAGGCATCTGAGGTGGCCATAACTCTGTGCGCCAGGAGCTGACGAGGTAGAGGCTCTGCGGCATCTTCACATGTAGTGACAAATGAATCAAAGGCTGATGCTTCAGTCCTGGACATTTCGCAGCCAAACAGAAAAGAAAAAAAAAAAAGACATCTAGGAAAAATGGGTTTTTCTTAAAGAAAATGACCCAAAAAGTTGTCCCCATCTCCTCCTCTTACATTCCAATGACCCAAACCTACAGTCAATCTATGCGCATCTACCTGGTGAACAGAGTTGGGTGGTCATGAGCAAGATAAAACATGGGGCCTGTTGGGATTCTGTTTCTCCATGAAGAACCACAACCCCTCTCAAGTCATTCTGCTACAGAAGCCCCCCCCCAGGACACCACTCCACCTCTACCTCTGGGTTTTATACTAAAAGACAATAGGTATAGACAGAGAGAAGCAGACACTCGCAGATCCATGTGAGGAAATGTAATACACTACGTTGCCACTGTGGTACAAGTGGCCTGGTCCTAACCCTGCAGACTGGCATGTCTCAGCACCGTTAATTACAGAACTTTCTTCTCTGAATGGAAGGGACCCTTAGTATTTCACTCTCGCTCATTCTGTGGAGAAATAAAGTGCCAAGACTGATTTATATCAGCTCCCAGTCAGTTATTAAAGAAAAGATATAAGAGATCCGGGAGCCCTGGTTCTCTAGTGATCCTTCCAATATGTCTTCTCCTACTGAAAGTCCATCTTGCCACAATTATAGTTGCTCCCAGAAGTCACATAGGTACAACAGTATTTTTTTCCCAAGTATGTGGTGGCTTGAATGAGAAGAGGTCCCCGTCGGCTCAGGTTTTTGAACACTTAGGTCCAAGTTAGTGGTGCTATTTTGGGAGGCTTAGGAGGAGGTGCAGCTTTGCTGAGGGAAGTCACTGGAGTGGGCTTTGTGATTCTATAGACTCACCCTATTTCAAATTCCCTCTCTGCTGCATGCTTGTGGTTAGAGTGTGAGCTCTTGGGTCCATGCCTGCCTGCACCATGCCTGCCTGCACCATGCCTGCCTGCCTGCACCATGCCTGCCTGCACCATGCCTGCCTGCCTGCACCATGCCTGCCTGCCTGCATCATGCCTGCCTGCACCATGCCTGCCTGCACCATGCCTGCCTGCACCATACCTGCCTGCCTGCACCATGCCTGCCTGCCTGCACCATGCCTGCCTGCACCATGCCTGCCTGCCTGCATCATGCCTGCCTGCACCATGCCTGCCTGCACCATGCCTGCCTGCACCATGCCTGCCTGCCTGCACCATGCCTCTCCAGCAAGATGGACTCTTGTCCCTACAAAATAAACTTGTACATAAGTTGAGTTGGTCATGATATCACATCAAAAAACAAAAACAAAAACCAAAACCAAACAAGTAATTAATACAGAATGGTAACAGCACTAGATCAGAGTGGACCCTAAACACTGGGCACATACCGCCACTTCTGTATGCTTACTGAGACTGCAAAATATGTTATCTTTGAACCAACTATATGGAACTAAAGGAAGAAACCCTCACGGCCACATTTTCTCAGAAGGAATATTCCCAAAATCTCGTGCTTTCACCTGCCTGACCTTCCTATGCACTGAGATCGTAGGTGTCAGGCAACTACATCTTGTGAAAATAAAATAACTTAACCCTAACTTTTTCTCCTTGTTCTTATCTTCTGGCTTAGGAAGTGATCCTAGTACCAAACCTGTTCCCAGAAAACAGAACTCCTCATTCCTTTCAGACCAAACTCAAATCACTGGTACTACAAGCAGTGTCTGCCATCGCGATATACTAAGTACAAACCAGAGCTCAGGCAGGTGTGGAGGCTCACGGCTGAAACCAGCACTCAGGACGCTGAGGCAGTTCACATTCAATGGCAGTCTGCACTTTATATAGGGAGACCCTGTCTCAAACAAACAAGCAAGCGAACCAAAGCCTAAGCAATCTACATAGGTAAATTTAACAAATGGAAAATTTGCCTAAATGAAACATAAATTTCTAGCACTAAACTCCTCAATGAGATTAATCAAAGAGGTCAGTGTTTTGTTGCTTCACAGAAAACATTCATGTGCAGAAAATTTTGTTTTCATCAACTGCACACATGTTCCACATTGGTTCCATGACGAGAAGAGGTCACACTCCCTACTGCCTAGTGGTGCCACAGGGTGTAGCAGCGGGACGCCGTGTGTCCTCAGTCTGTGCATCTCGACTGCCAGACACATAAGGGTATAACTACATACAGTGCGGGATACCTGATATGATACAGGACCATGTTATGAGTGCAGGTATTGATTACCCTAGACTTTTCCATAGTATTCTACTAACATAAAAAAGTTCCCTGTAAAACAGGCACTGTGTTCCACACAGCATCCATAGAGCAAG
The DNA here is from genome assembly GCA_036184795.1 of Tokudaia tokunoshimensis. Lineage (NCBI taxonomy): Eukaryota > Metazoa > Chordata > Mammalia > Rodentia > Muridae > Tokudaia > Tokudaia tokunoshimensis. The sequence continues at coordinate 12,287,150 of BTHU01000013.1, read as the reverse complement.
AAGCTCTGTGCAGAAGTCCGTTTTGTACTTGACTGACTATCATGTTTATTTACCATGGCCTTAGGAGCAAAAGCCCACATCATATGTGTGTGTGTGTGTGTGTGTGTGTGTGTGTGTGTGTGTTTATATATGCCATATATCTAGTTGCACGCATAGCATGTTATACCATATAGGTATGGGTACATACATTCTATGATGGTCATGCCAAAAGTGACCTACTGATACGTTTTCGAGCTTTATGCCTGTCCATAAGTGATACAAAGTGAACATTTAAAAATCATCTGGGGAAACTTACATATTTGCAAGGAGGTGACTTTACGGATACCATGGCTCCTTTAAAGTCTCCACTCACTATCTGCATTGCATAGGCACAGTGGAGGTGATCACAGTACAAACTATATTACCACGTTTCTTGAATAAAAGACAACAAAACAATCTCCAGTAACAGGTGCATATGTAGGCCTGGGGATAGCTCTGTTAGTAAGTGCTTACCTTGCAAACACAAGGACTTCCGTATGACCCCCAGAACACATATTTAAAAGCCGAGGCAAGGTGGCACAGGCTAGCAATCCTAGAGCAGCTAAGGTAGGCAGGGGTCCCTGGGGCTCACAAGCCAGCCGGCCTAGCCAGGTTAGAGAGTTCAGGACAGGAGAGCTCTGACTCAAAGGAAGAAGTACGTAGTGCTGAGAAACAGCACTGGAGGTTGTCCTCTGGCCTTTGCATACAGTAACCACACACACGCACATATACCCACATGCATGTGCATTTGCACATACCCATGGACAAAAGGAGTGATAGCTACATTTTATAGTGTAGTTGGGTCCGATTTAGTTCAAAAGGACTATTAACACCTGTGTTAAAGACACAATAAAATTAAAAGGTAAGCAGACACTTTTAAATTTGAAATTACCTCTTTTTCAATGATGCTGTTGTGACAGTTGGTACATCAATTACTACACATAATTCAACCACCAAGATGGGTCTTCATCCTCAGACACCTACAAGAGAAAATTAAAAATTAAATTTTGTTTCCAATGACTGAAACCCACACGACTGACGTCTGGAATGCTCATATCACACCAGAGGAACTTACCGTCAGACAGTATAAAACAGTTAGTTACACGATGACTGTTAAGCAAAAGCAGGAACTGTACCACATACATTGCATGTATTATTCTCCATCCTAAAAACAATTCTACAAAGTAAACAATATAATCTACTTTGTAGCTGAAAATAAAAATAAAAAAAAAAATCCAAAGTCGGCAACCTGCCCTATATCAAATTGCTAGTGTATAAGGTCAAATTATTCTTTTAGAAAAACTAGATAGAAGGTTATACTTAACCTACTAAAAGGTATTATAAAATTATCATCAGAAACTATGCCTTACCTATCTTATGTCCCTATAAGAACAATGACTTAAATTTACAAATGTTAAAAAAAAAAAAAACATTTTAAAAGCCTACAGTTGGGATTCCTTCCATGCAGAAGCTTTATGTACATGGCCTAGCTGTGACAGATTTCTCAATAGTAAGATATGAGGTGTGCCTCTTAGTACAGAAGTCTAATCTGTGACACTGCCACTTACCAATGTCATCTACAAGGTTCACGCTGGAGAACAGTGCGATTAAGTTACAAGACAAAAATCATCACACCAGGCCAAATTCATAGCTATTGAGAGTGGGAGCCATTGCTGATCTGATACTTCTTTACTTCCAGAAACTGGACCCCAAAGAACTGGTTTCTCCATCTAGCTACAGAGCAGGGTACTACACTCTGCCCATCCCAAGTTTTCAGAGATGGCAGATGGTTAATAAAATAAAAGAAATAAAATAAAATAAAAATCAAATAGGAAAATATGCAAAAGTAAAAACTTATAAATGTTTTTAACATAGAAATGGAATAAGTATGATATACTCTGATACTGAGTACAATACAGACAAGGTCTCAGAGCTTTCAAACTCCTGATCTATGATAGTTTTGTAGGCACAGGTCAGGTACACAACAAACCACAGGATTTGGATTTTTTGGATCCAAGATGCTAAGGTGATAAAACCTATGCAAATATTTAAAAATTCAAAGAACTCTGAAATCTGAAACACACGAGTCCCCAAATGACACTGACATCTTCCAATGACTCCTGTCAGTTTGCCAATGATATGTAACATTTAAATGGCCTTTGGAAGTTTATGAATTGCTTTTGGAGCATCTAGCTCTAAACCTCACTGCAACCGCCCACAGTAAGAATGAGTAGTCTCCATTGACTAATGAGGAAGCAGATTAAGAAACACTGTATCCATGTCTGGGAGGCACAAATAAGAAAAAGCTCAAGTTTAAACCTAGGCCTTCTGGCTCTAGGTTGACTACACCCAAAGACTTTGAAGAAAAACGTCTCTGGTTTACATTAAGTGAATTCACAGCTCAATTCATAACCTCTGAAATGAACACCTCATAATCCATCTATCAAACCACAGTTTCAGTCAGGACAGAGCAGCGGTTATATGAAGAAAGCGGACAGCAACCGAGGGCAGATGCTAACCCAGGCTGGGCAGCAGGACCAAGCTTGTCCTAGTCCCTTCTCAGGTCAAGCCCACTCCTCACATGCTCCGTCCCGCAGGAGTCTGAACTACACTGTTAACCACATTGGGACAGTGAACGACTATGGATATCTTACGTAGGATGCCAGGGAGTGGTTATGGGATATGCAAAGGCCAAAGGTCATCAGTCCAAAATCAGATATATACAAGTATCCTGAATAGAGTGAAATCATCTCAAATTCTTACACCCCACTTTTTCAGGCTGGGGATACAGCTGAGTTGAAAGAGTCTTAGCTTTGCAGTCATGAAGTCCTGAGTTAGATCCCTAGCACTGTAGGTGACAGGGAGGTGTCTGCTCATAAAGAATATTAGGGACATGCCCCATTCCCAGTCTGTAATAAGCTGTGAAACTGTGCCTCTGCCTACCCAGCATGCTTTCCTAAACCTCTTCTGTTTATGAAATCAACAGGAACAACAGTAAGTGTCTACTTTATATGCAGAAATACTCCTCACTCCACGTTGTCTTCACAAGGCTAAAAATGGCAAACTCGCAATGTGTCCACGCCACCCTTTAGCCCCACAGATGGTACAAGTATTCAGACAATGATTTCAGGGGTGGGGCAGTCTTTGGATTTTAAATTTAATATGGCTCAATTTAAAATTAAAAATATAATCTAAATTATAGTCTCTTATTTTTAACTTAAAACTAAATTAAGCAGTATCCACAAGAAATTAAATTAGCTAAAAAGTACTCTGTGTTTTTAAAAATCTCAACTGAAAAGCTTTTTTGTGGCGAGTGATAAAAATTGAGCCTGAGGCTTCATACTCTATTAAACCAAACCCTAAATCCATCACCTAAAAAAGCTTATGAACTACAAAATATTTGTTAGTGATGATAAAAAGCTTTCTATTATCTAATGATCAGCTGGCCAAACTGAAAGTTCTTGTAATAGCTTCTTAGATCATAAACATTAGAATAGTTGATAAAACTCAATGACTTGGCAGTTTTATCATCACAGACAGGTCCAGACCTAACAGCAAGCATTAAATTTCAAAGTTACAAAGTCATTATGCCATCAAGCACTAAATTAGGACTTAAATATACCAGTTTAGGCCCCCTAAGGAGTTATGATCTTGCCTGCTGCAGTATTCTGCCTAGCTGACACCTGGCACACAAACAATACGCAACTAGCTGTCAAATGAATGAACGATCACTTCACTATTTCACAATCATTAGCACACTCAATGTCTTCCGTGATCAGATGCCTTCTTTTAGAACCCCTCTAACAGGCATCCCAGATACTGCAGCCAAACTGGTGCCTCAAACACATTCTGCAATCTGTCACCTCTGCTGAGTGTCCCTCTTCAGATCATACTACCCCCACCTCAGTGCCCTCATCCTATCTACCCCCACCTCAGTGCCCTCATCCTATCTACCCCCACCTCAGTGCTCTCATCCTATCTACCCCCACCTCAGTGCCCTCATCCTATCTAGCCCCAGGCCACTAAGTCATAAAGTTGCTCCACTATTTCTGGTCTGGGGTACTTTCTCTTCATCAGGACCAATAAAGCACTGGCATTCCACAGCGGGTTGTAGTACAAACTGTTACCTGAGCTGAAGACACCATTGTTCTCTAAGCTATTACTCTGCCAAACCAGCATGCTTTCCTAAGCTTTTTCTGATTAGGATACCAACAGTAATAACAAATACACGTCTATGCCATCGTTGCAGAGATTGCACCTCACTCTGTTATACGTGTGGGGTTGTCAGATACAAAATCCTGCTCCATCACCCCTGAAATAATCTTCCCATGTTTTACACGTCATCACACAGTGAACTTAAATTCACAATTCCACGCGTGTCCATCTATAGACACATAGAGGACAAACTTTACAATGCTTGAGCTGAAACAGCATTTCCTAATACTAAATTCTCCATGGAGAAGCAGGCACATCAGCACAAGCAGGGTCGGCGAACTAAGGGTTCTGTACACCTACCATGTAAACCTATTCTGAAAAGAAACATCTAATGATCAGCCCAGCCCAAGCCTAAAGCAGAACCACACACAGAAATACAATCCAGAGGTTAAAATCTCACATACCACCTCTGAAAGACAGCATGTGTTCTTATAAATAAAATATAAGAGCCCATTAGCTTCAGCTGAACGGTTAACTGTTGATGGCAGGGACTGTGTAGGGAAGACCACCCAACCTATAATACAGCAATCTCAAGGGAAGGAAGGAAGGAGGAAGAGGAGGAAGAGGAGGAGGAAGAAGAGGAGGGGGAGGAGGGGGAGGAGGGGAGGAGGTCCTGACACCCATTCACAAGCTGTATAATGTTCTTTTCAGAAGTCCACTTACAAAGAGTTCTTTGAAACCGTCTTAATTTCACGGATAAGCTATGTGACTTGCAAGACCTGGAGATCAAGCCAGCGAAACAGCGGGTCACACGGTCCACTTAAGGAAAAGTCGGACCACGAACTGTGCAGATGAGTAAATGTGCCTGGTTCCACATCACACTTACAGAGCAAGCAACTGGCCCTTGAAATGCTCATCTTCTACCAGAACAAACTTAAAACCATGGCACCAAAGCACCAAATCTGTTCCACCCACTGGAAATATATTGTTCCGGTTTTGGTATGCGAAACATCTTACGTAAGTAACAATATTACAAGATTATATTGAAAAAAGTCCTATGAAAATACTGCCCTCCATTATCTACTCCAGGATGTCCTCCTAAATTTGCTGCTAAATGAGGCATTATTTCTCCCTTTCTAAAGGTGGGTTAGTACACGGGGTACTGAAGAGGACCGACTGAGCTGTCGGTGTGTGCTGCTTGCATCCTAGGCAGTATTTTTGGAAATGATTTTCTTTTCAATAACAATCTCTACTAAATATTTTATTAAAAAACTATTTTGAGCCTAAAATGCCTCCAGAAATATATTTAAAATATCACTTATAGGGAATTCGCAAAGTAAGGTTATTATATTTTAAAAGCTTCATTAAGAAGCTAAATCCTCAGAACAAACTCTGCAAAATTCCAATACAAGTAAGTTCTGACATGCTCGTGGTAATCCCAGCCTTAAGGTCACAAGTGTTCTTCAGAGCATTTGCTCCACCTGAGCTTCAAGGCACAGGCTCTCGGGCCCAAACCAAGCCATGGAGCCTGTTCGCCTCATAATAGGGTGCACAGGAAACAACACCTCTTCCCTTTAAAGGTCTGCCCTCAGACTGCTGTTCTCCTCTTCCTTAATAAGGAGGCAGTAAATGTTCCAACAGGCGACGTTTTCAAAAGTTCTTCTGGAAGTCATGACGTTTTCAAAAGTTCTTCTGGAAGTCATGTGGAGTTCCTTCTTCCACAATGTTTATTTTGTGTCTCTCAATGAAAATGGTTTTTCAGGTCCTAGAATGTTTGACTAAAGTAAGTACAAAGCCCTCTCACACACCACTACTCCACTACCTTGGATCAATACAGAAAACTCCAAGGAAGCGGAGGACACGGCGGGTTTGTTTCTATCCCTGACATGTCAGATCACAGTGCGGAGTACAGGATCCCTGCTTCTCAGTAAACTGCTGGTCAGAAAGGCTCCAGAGACCACTTAAGGAATACAGGCTGATACCATTGCCCTTGGTTGCCAGCCAAACCTAGATGGCAATCACACAGCAGTGGCATGGCTGTTGAGGGGCAACCAACCACTTTCTACGTGGATGTGAGGCCCAGTCCACAGGAGAAAAATCCACGCCTGGAACTGTGTCCTAGGCTTTCTATAGCTGTGAATAGTCACCACGACATGGCAACACGCTTATAAAGGAAAACATTTAATTGGGGCTGCCTTATGGTGTCAGACGTTTAGTCCATTATCATTATAGCAGCATGCAGGCGGACATGGTGCTGGAGAAGAAGCTGAGAGTTCTACATCTTGACACATAGGCGGCAGCAGCAACTGTGTCCTATACTGAGTATAGCTTGAGCACACATGACCTCCAAGTCCACCTCCGCAGTGACACGCTTCCTCCAACATTGCCTCACCTCCTTGAGGTGCCACTTCCCATGGCCAAATACATGACTCTATGGGGGTCAAACTTACTCAAACCACTATAAACTATAAACCTGATTAAAAGCCCATGCTGCCAAGGTCATAGGCCCTAATGGGGTCACAGGCTCTAGTGGGGGGACCTACTATTATTTTCATAAATGAACGTGGTATAAAACTACTTCCTAAATGTTTATGATTATGGCCACAGGCCAATGCTGATCTCAGCCTTAGCAGGGGGTGATTTCATTTACAGTGGGCAATAGTTAATGGAGGGATGCGTAACTGGTCAGAGTGCTGAGAACAAGCCAGTTCTGAGGGCTCAGTACTGAGTGGGACATCGCTATCACTCGCTCCAAGGCTCGGGAGAATCGTGGGAGTGGAAAGGAGGGAGCAGGAAGTCTGAGAACCTGAAGGGGTGCTCTAAAACAGTTTCAGGCACAACAAGGATGAGGCCCTCGGGAACACGCAGCAGCCGCAGCTGTTGTTACCTGCTGAACACCTTGCTGTCAACACCCACCACCCTGTGGGGAGGAAGTCCTGAGGTCCCACCCTCACCTGAAGAGCTCCTGGCGGGTACCTGCTGACTGAAGAGGGAAATCTTTCTCTTTGGTGGTGTAGCACTGGTAAACAGTCTGTGTTCCTGTGACTATCCCCTGATCCTCATGCAAGCAGCCCTGGTCAAACTCGGTGGGTCACAAGAGAACAAAATAGACAGGAAAGTGAGGGGGGCGTGATGGGAAGAAGGGTTTCAGTAGGTGTAGCAGGAGAGGAATGAGAGCATCATGGGAGTAAAAAGGACAAAAATACCAGATCAACACATGAAACTGTCTAATAAAAACATTTTAAATGATGAGTTAAATCTTCTTTTTCAAAGTATGGTAAAGTCAGAAATAAACTACAATAAATGTTCCAAGGTCAGAAAGCATGAGAAAGCGCACATCTAGTGATAAATGTCCATAACGCCAACTCTGAGCCCAAGGCAGACTAGAAAGACACAAAACTACGGGGACACGGGAAAGGAAAGGAACCTCCCTGGAGACTCCGGCCGAAGCCTCTTGCCAGCCGAGAATCAAGAATTTTAATACAACTAACAGCATTTGCTTAAAGCCTTTCTTTCAGTTGTAATTTTCCAGCAATTTCACCAGAAACCCCATTACAGTAAAAGACATACGGCAAACCCACGCACACCCCGTGGGCTTTCCCGATTATAGTCCCATCAACAGCATCTCCAAGGCCTCTGCAAATCTCAATTATTGAAGAGACAAAAGGACGAGGAGAGGCCCTAGAAGTCCACTGAATAATGGATTATGGACAGGTCCAGAATCCTACGTGCAGTCACCACCGGAACACGGGAAGGGCAGCTCTTCCTCAAGAGGACACCCATGCTCTCTCTAGGGAGTGCTTCGCTCCGCCCCTGAGCGCCTTCTGCTTTCAATGAACCCAAGTCTGCTTCATCAGCTCATCCTGAACTTTCCCTCATGGAAGCCACAGATTTACCTGAGTTTTCCCTAAAAAGAAAACCTAAGGGGACTCAAGTTGCAAGGGTGAGATCAGTGAGGAGCTGTGCTCTGCGCAGCTGACACCCAGGAGTTTTCCAGGAATCGCTATGGTGAGCGCCTGGACCCACCTGCTGCTCTGCTCTCCTCATGGCTTCCGTGCGATGTCGGCTTCTTTGTGACCCTTTTCTCACCAATGATCCATATAATGTTTAATAAGAAAATACCACCAGGACCAAAGACTAAAATCCCCTAGAGTCGCCGAACCCCGTTCACGGGTCAGATGGTACTGCTCACAGTTTGTCACCCAACGTAAGGACTGCAACGCCAATGTCCTAAGCCACTCTAATGCCTCTAATGGAGCTGCCTGAGTCCCTGTAAAGGGGATTCTAGTGCTAACCTCATTACCTGAATTGAGGTTCCTAAAAGACTAAAGGGACTTTCAAGCTTCTGAATATGACAACCTGAAGCTACACCTCGGTCACCTCCACAGCAAGAGGGGAAGGGGTATCTTGGTCCCAGCTTGAGACCCCCACCCCCACCCTGGGCTACAAAGCAGATCTCTGGCCAGCCTGGGCAACATAATGAGGTCTAAAGCCAACATGCCCTGCTGGCACACCTAAGGCTGTGCCCACGGTGCAGACCTGAAACCATCTCACATGAAGCTCCACAGCAGAGTAAACGCAAAAGCAATTTGTCTTACGGACGGAATACATAGAAGAATGATCAGGACAAGAAACAGGTTGAATGGCAAGAGCTAACGCTAAACACTGTGATTTCTGAGGCTAAAAGATGAAGTCTGGAGAATTATAATCAAAATGAGTGACATCATAGGAAGTTGAACTTACTGTCCATTAGAGTAGGAACAGAGGGCTGCAAGAGCCATTTTGTTTAGACGGCATGGTGCTGACAGAGACATCCATCAGAGGCAAAGATGGCGAGCATTGGGTACCTAGGAAGCTATGACTCAGCAAAAATAGGGGGGTGGGGGGCAGCTAACACCAGTGTCTGGAAAACCCAAGAGCAAACAGTAGTGTAATCTGTTATAAAACAATTCCTGGCAGAAGCTACTTTTATGTGATTCTGGATAAATATGGCCCTGAGGTCGGAGCCAAGTGCTTTGATCTCGGCCAGCAAGCCTGTGTATGTCTGCCTGTAAGGTCTGAATATCTACCTCTGTGTGGCCTGTGTGCCAGTCTGCCTGTGCGCTTATGCCCACCTATGTGTGGTCCATGTGCTAGCTTGTGTCTGGGTGCCTGCCAGCATCTGCTTGCCTAACAGTCTGTGTGGCAACCATCACTCAAAGTGAGTAAAATATGTTTTATCTGGCTATGACGCCTCAAATCCTCTTCTATCCCCAGCCTCCGGTGACCCTCCTCCTCTCCTGGCACTGGAGTCTGAACTTTAAGGCGAGAAATAAAGGTTGTTCTTACATCTAGATTTTATGAATATTGACGTCCCTGGGATAAACTAAAAAGGGGATTGGGGGGGGGGCCAGAAAACTTCTGCAAGAGTTGAAGGAAAATAAAACAGAGAAAAGGAAGAGGAAAGAAAAACAGGGGAGGAGAGAGGGGGGAAGGAAGAGAGAAGGGGAGGGGAGAGGAGAGGAGAGGAGGAAGAGAAAGAAGAGGGGGGGAGGGAAGGGGGGAGGGGAAAGGAGAGGAGGGGAAGAAAAGGGAAGGGAGAGGAGGGGAGGGAAGGGGAAGGAAGGGGAGAGGAGAGGAGAGAGGGAGAAAAGAGGAAAGGAGGGGAGGGAGGGGAAGGGAGAGGAGGGGAGGGGGAGGGGAGGGGAAAGGAGAGGAGGGGAAGAAAAGGGAAGGGAGAGGAGGGGAGGGAAGGGAGAGGAGGGGAGGGAAGGGAGAGGAGGGGAGGGAAGGGGAGAGGAGAGGAGAGGAGAGGAGAGGAGAGGAGAGGAGAGGAGAGGAGAGGAGAGGAGAGGAGAGGAGAGGAGGAGAAAAGAAGAGAAAGAAGAGGAGAGGAGGGGAGGGGAAGGGAGAGGAGGGGAAGAAAGGGGAAGGGAGAGGAGGGGAGGGAAGGGGAGGGGAAGGGAGAGGAGGAGAAGGGAGTGGAGGGGAGAGGAGGGGAGGGGAGAGGAGGGGAGGGGAGAGGAGGGGAGGGGAGAAGGATGAATTCAGACATTGGAGTCAGACAGTCATATACTTCCAGTTCTGCTTGCTTTACTTCTAACCACAGACATCTATCTACTTGGGGGTCTGCCTGTATAAAAACTCAGGCTCATAGTAATATGCAAGCACACACTATACCTAAGACATCACACGGCACAAAGGTACAAATGTCTTCTCCCGACTTTTCTTTACAACACTGTAGGGTGTTGTAAAAAGATGATCTTCTGTTTCAAACACTCAATTCTATTGCTATCAGGAGCACTACCCAGAACTCAGTTACACACATGTCTCCTTGACTCTCCACACACTCGTTATTCAGAATTGAGACGTTTCTAAACAGAAGCATCTTACATCAAGTTTATCACCTGTTCCAAAAAAGCTATGCTTAAATATTTAGACTTGGGGCTGAGACATGATTCAACAATTAAGAACACTCGCTGCTCTTCTGAAAGTCCCCGCTTCTGTGCCCAGAAGCCACATGGCAGCTAACAACCCTCTGTAGCTCCAGTGCCAGCTGACCTGATGTTCCCTTCTAGCCTTCACATGTACCAGGGAAAGCTACACACATGACACACAGACATACAAGCAGGCAAACAGTCATAGAGCTAGAAAATAAAGTTTAAACTGTTTAGATTTCCAGAATAAGTTCAATGTGTCATAAAAGACCCTTCCATGGCAAGATTAATACTGCATATAAGACTCAGTTACTAGCCTATGTGCTAGCCAACTAAGACCTCTTCCCTGGTGAATTCATATTAATGACATGCAACTCACCTCAGTTAATTAAAATTTGTCAAAACTAAGAACAAAGACACAAACTCAAAATACAAGACAAAAAAATATATTGTAAGAACATTACTTTAAATTATTCTGTCTGCCTGTGTCTCTGTCTGTCTCTCTTCTCTGTCTCTCTCTTTCTCTCTCTCTCTCTCTCGTGTGTGTGTGTGTGTGTGTGTGTGTGTGTGTGTGTGTGTGTAAAGGAGAAAGGGGGGAGAGACCCCACCTGTGCAGAGGTCAGGAGCCAGCCAGGCGGAGCCGTGCCTCTCCTTCTGTCTGTCTGTGAACTAGGGTGATGAGGACACACATCCAGCACCTTTACCCACAAAGCCATCTTGCAGGCCTCTGAAGATTATCTTACTTTATAAAGCTAAAAAAATGTACTCTAAACCTTAAAAGAGTCTAGCAAAAGCACTGTAGGTCAAGTATACCCTAGTAACGGTGTACAGAAGCTGACTGTGAAGACAAAATGAAAGACTTTAACTCAACAATCTGCATACAGACTACCCTTTTCCCCTTCTCATGGCCAACTTTAAATCAATGGTTTTTTCTCTATTTCACAGGATGCTCTACAACTCTACTGTCTACAAGCATATTTAAAGCAAAACTTAATTTCTATATGTATATACAACAAACTGCATCACCCCCCAAAGTAGAGTATCTCCGGAAAACTCCGTAACTGCTGTTGCCAGGTGGAGAAGAAGACTACCCCTGCCCAGTGGCCCTGCCCAGTGGCCCCGCCCAGTGGCCCCGCCCAGTGGCGAGCACAGGCAGACACCCTTGAAACAGGTCTTCTGAGCCTGGGGGATGCTCAGAAACCAAGTGGCAAGCACTAACACCAAGGTGAGGGTTTATTACAATAGAAATGGAAAGTCCCGCCTGCATACACAGATTCTAATCAGAAATGGCACGGGAGATTTTATAGGCAAGTCTTAATTAAGGCTGTATTATGCATACGACTGAAGGCATCCTCTCGATGAATAGCAGAGTTGTAAGTAGCTAAATCCTGGACTTCAGGTTGCCTGGATTCAAATCCAGTCCCAGTAATTACTGTGGGTAGGGTAAGCTATTCACCCTCAGTAAACCTCCGTTTCTGTGTCTGTAAAGCTGGGGTAACGGCTCTTACTGGGATTGTAGTAACTGAATGAGCCATGGTGGATGGAAACCCCATGATGAGCACACACTACATAGTTAACAACTCTTAGTAGTTTTCTAATTAAGACTGAAATCTATTATAAAATAGGCAAGAAAATCCCCAGCACCTAAACAATGGTTAATAAATTATATTCCAATTGCTCACTTCCTAACACCAGTCCTTCACACAGTCAGCAAACACAGAATCATGGAAGCCACAAAGTGAGTCACTGTTTAAAAGGTTACTATTCAGTAGAGGCCAGAGCTCAGCTCGCTAATCATCATTCTATGGTACTAAGGGGCACATATCTCATTATGCCGTGGCCGAATCTATCCGAAGAGGAAAACATTTGGGTAAATCAACCACGGGACAGTCAAAAGAAGCCAAAAAGAGCCAACTATTTGGTAAAGTACAGTACTTCAATCCATTCCTCAAATCCCTTACTTGCACAGGTAAGAGGGAGGGACAGGGTGACAAGACATTAGATATGGGCAATTCAAAATGTTTCATATACTAAATGAGTACTGATTCCAAGTAATCCTAAATGTTACATTTGGCCTTTAAAGGATGTTTTTAAAGATTTGTTTTTTATTATGAGTATGTGTGTGAATGTGTGCAAGGAAACCAGAAGAGGATACTGGATCTCCGGGAGCTGGGGTGACAGGCCATTGTGAGCTGCCATGTGGGTGCTGGGAACTGAACCTAGGTCCTCTGAGAGAGCCACAGTGCACACACTCAACCCTCAGCCATCTCTCATCCCTTTAAATTAATTGTTAATGTAACCAATTAGGACTAGGGCTCTAGCCCAGGGGCAGGGCATGTTTCTAATACACATGAAACCCTGGCCTCAATTCTCACATTAAGAAGAAAAAGTAAGTACCCAAAGGCGTGTATGTTTATGGAGTTCTTGTGTGTGCTCACGACAGGCAGGCTAAGTCAAAGCACTTGTCTCTGAAGCATCAGAAAACCTAAGCAGCATCTGGAAACGAAGCCCCTCTCTCGAAAACCCAAGACTTGATGATGCAAAGACTCTTAATGTCCGAATTCTCAGTCTCATCCTTCTACCCATGCCTGAGGGGCGGGGGCTATATGAGAACAAACTGTCACTGTCGGCAGCAGCCATCAGCATCACCGCACAGGCTTCTAGGACAAGAATCTAATAACTACTTGCCTCATAGTCACTGATTCACTCTCCTTGCAAAGCGGCTTTTTTATCTAGGTTTAAAAGGAATAAAGCTGTCTAAAATGATTTTTTTTTCAGTAGATGAAAGTGAATTCATTATCACCCTATGTTATCCTTTTCGGCCAGCAATAACTTGTGGTTGTAGAGCCGAGGAGAAAAGAGCTGGGTGATTTTAATCAGAGTTTGGATTCCAGCCCTGCCCTGCAGCACACTCTAAGATGTGAGTGTTCCAGCCTCACATTCCAGTGAAAATGAATTTTTATGTGAGTAGGCCCATGCTAACCTGCCACCTCACTTTCACACACAGCAAACATGTCCAAAGTATATACTTCTTTCAACTACATTAATAAAATAGCATCCTTGGAAAAACTGATCAATTACCAGCTAACAACATCTAAGAAAAAATTTAAAGTGAAACCCATGGAATAAAACAGGGAACTAAAACACCCCTAGTTATACACAGATTAAACACAAATCTCTTCTCTCTTCTCTCTCTCTCTCTCTCTCTCTCTCTCTCTCTCTCTCTCTCTCTCTCTCTCTGTCTGTCTGTCTGTCTGTCTGTCTGTCTCACTTTAGGTACACACAACAAAAATGTAACAAGCCTTTGAAAAAAAGAAACAGTGTATCCTCACTTGGGAGAGGACTTTAAAATCTGCTCCACCGTTCACTGTAACACAGGGTTAGACAATGGACTTACCCTCTCCCGGAGTGAAACGTGAGTATCTGCTATCTTAGTTTGCTTTCTGGTGCTGTGAGACAGCACTGTGCAGAAGCCGCCTGGGGGTGAAAGGATGTTTACTGACTTACAGGCTCAATCACAGCTCATCACTGAGGGAAGCCAGGACAAGAAATCAAACAAGCAGAGAGCTAGAAATGTTTCTCGTCACTGTCCTGGACGACAGGTGATCAGCAAGTGGCCTTGGTGTTACTACCATGATTCAGCTCAAAAATAATGCCTAAAATCTCGCAATCTTCTAAAAGACTCATTTAGATCCTACAGTGCCCCAGAGTCTCCTTAAAAACCTGTGGGAGAGTTTCCAAATTCCTGCCCTACCAGGCTTATAGAGTTTCAGGGTTCCTTTAGCACCTGTGGCTTTACTGCCAATTTCTTCCACAACGAAAACTCTGAACTCTTGGTCCTTGTGATCCCCATTTTGAAGGCCTCTTGGAATAGCCCATGAATGATGATATAATCAGCGTATATTTGCAAAACTTCTTCAAGCTGCATGGGTAGCACACAGCACTATGTGCCCTGAATGAACATGTTAACAACTCGACTACAGAAATCAACTGCTGAATTTCCAGCCTGAACCTGTCACTCCCTAAAATTGGATGAATCAGTGCCCTCCTCAACTGTTCTCCTGCCTATTCCCGTTAGGCAGGGTCTCTCCTTGAACTTGGCCTAGCCTCTCTTGGCTAGGCTGGAAGCCAACAAGCCCTAGGAATCCTCTGTCCCACTTGGAGCTGGGATTACATGACTGCTGGGATCAGAACTCTGGTCTTCAGAGTTACACAGCAAGTGTTGTTAGTCACTGAGTCACTTCCTCAGCTCCCGTCAAATACATCTTTAAGTAACAACAACGATAATAATAATACACTGGACATGCACTCGTCCACTTTTTTCTGAGGAATCCTAACTGATACACTAAAACAGCAAAAGCCAAACAGGTACTTCTTAAAGTCAGTTGATAAATGTTTCTATCGTTCTAACTGTTCAACTATGACAACATGTTAAAGAAATGCTCAGATTGCTATTTCTAAGTTAGTACTTTCAACGAAACACCAACACATTAACAATGCTATTATCTCACTGTGATCATTAATGATTAATCATTAGCATCGACCCAAATCATCCCTGACTCAACATAAGCTTTAAGGTGTATTATAAGCACAGAAAACAAAGCTAAAAATAATCATCTGCAAATAAGTAAGAAAATAGATACAAAAATATTCCACAACATGCAAAAATGATAACCTTCCTAGCATAACGAGATAAAAAGTATGTGTAAAATTAGTCAGTTTGAAAATCAGTAGTACCAATACAGAAAGTAAGACCAATGCAGAGTTCCTATACGAACTGAGGGAGGGTACTTTGGCTCACTGAACAACACAGGAATAGGATATGTGTCTTAAATTGTAGTAAAACCTGGAACTCCCAATAACAGTGAACATTTGGTAATCGTAGAGAATGCTGTCCACTTTTCAAGAATCTGCCACCTTCATCAGGCAAGTATATAGTATAGACCATTACAAAGCAATTTTGTTTAGAGGTAGCAATTATACACAAACTTCCCTATAAAAATGATAAGGTCTTTCTCAATGACAAATACTCTCGGGTTGCCTCCATTTCTTCTCTTAGCCTCAGTATAATGAACTGCATCCTTCTTAGCGGGACTGCAGTCTTGTGTGGAAGCTCCGAGTCCCCTTTGAGTCACTGAGGCCTGAGTCATCATGGTCACTATGAAAGAAAAAGACTAGCTCAGTGAGAGAGGGGGGACAAAAGCTGAGCATAAGAGAAGGAAGGAGTCTGTGTCAACCAAGCCGTGTGCTCTGTGTATCTCCTAGGCCAAAAAGCTGTGTCCCCCCGGAGTATCCAGTTCTCTGGACTGGATCAAGTAGCCAGGAATGGCTCTCTAACTAGGAGAAGCAGGTAGCTGACAAAGTACTAGATAATAATAAAACTAATAGCCAGAAGGCATGGAACCAACCAACTCAATTGCTTGATGCATTCCCAATTGGTGACTACTCAAAACATTTGAATGCATGCACATGAAGGCTGTTTGAATGATCACTGTTTGGCCAGTTCTTCCTCAACATGCATACATCACGCTGCTAAAATAAAAAGGTGTGAATCCATACACACAAGTAACCGGCAACTCTCTGCAGCTGATCAAAAATCCTCACGGACATAGCTAACTAAGAAACACATCTAAATTATACAGAATGCAAAGGACTTATCTAAAGGGAAAAGCTAAGCAATTTATTCAACAATTCCAGCAACAAATAAGTATTTCAATGATCTCCCAAATCCAAGGCAATCAAACTTCAGACATAACTCTCAGATCTCCCACCAGAAACCTACCTCAGAAGGCAAGCAATTCTTTCATTTCAAGGATGAACACTTCCACCACCCATGAACTGTAAAGACTCAAGTGTTCTCAAGAGCTTTCTCTTATAAAAGAGAAGGGAATGGGGGTTGGCGGGCTCACAGGTTTTAAATCAAGATTACACGATAAAATAAAGTCAAACCTTATCAGAAAAGCAACATTCCTACCTCAAGAAATGAAATTAAAGGGCCTGGAGAGATGGTTCAGCCATTAAGAACACTGGCTGCTCTTCCAGAAGACCTCAGTTCGATTCCTAACACCCGCATGGCAGGCAGCCCACAACTCTAGATACAGACACTGTGATGCCCTCTTCTGGTCTCTGAGAACATCAAGCCCACATGTGGTGCCCAGACATACATGTAGACAAAATGCCCATACACATGAAAATAAACAATTTAAAAAAAAATGAAGATATGTAAAAACAAATCAACCCAACGGTTAGCCTCATAACTTCAGAAGACTTCAATGTCTTCATTAATATGTTAAGGCACTATTTAAGGTGCATCCTGCATTATATCAGCTGTGCCAACCAACAAACCATTATTATAATAACTCGTCTCACTGCAGCACAAATCTCAAGTAAGTCAGTGAAATACCGGGTTATCAAAAAATATACAGTGCTTTCTGGTTTGGTTGTATGTTTGTATTTGTTTCTTCAAGTAGTTCAGGTCAGACCACCAAGTAAGATATAAGTTACCTGTACTGGCAAATACTGGGGGATAAAATTAAGATTGTAACTCTTGGGAAGGGAAACACTTGAAGCACTCATTATACAGCAGCCTCCATCAGTGACAGTACTCTGGCTTTGCCTAGTTATGCTCAAGTGTGTGGCAAAAATCCAATCTAGTTAACATCTAAAAATGTGTCACCCCATTGAGAAGCAAACAGTAAGTCATAAAGTGCAAACATGAAGGTGCTAGCTTTGTCCAGACATTACAAGTTCATTCCGCGACAAAGGAAGCAGGACAACCTGAACTCTGCAAGGTAGAGACGGGTCCGAAATGAAAACTTCGGTGGGCTTGCTTGTCTGAAGCAAAGACCTGAAGTCCTATTAGTCCGACAAAGAAAGATAGCCTGAACTGGAACTAAGTGACTAAGAGTTCGAGTTTTCCCTATGAATGTAGGGTTTTTTGTTTTTTTCCTCCAGAGCTCACTGGAAGACGGGGGAAGTCTTAAGAGAAAGAAAGAAATGTATTGCAAAGCAAGCAATGCTTGCTGAGCATGCAAGCCGCGGCTTCAATCTCGCCGAGGAGTTAGGTCAAGACGTCCTTCTCATCTTCAACCCCGAGGGAGAAAAGAGCTGCCTCTGGAGCCTCTCCCTGCAAGCCCCCCGAGGCTATCTCTGGCCACCTTCCCTTTGAGTCCCGGGACGCGGACACACCCCCGTGGAGGATGTCACCTCGGCCTCCTCAGCCCCTCGCAGCCACCCACCGCCGCCAGCCGTCCTCACCCCGGGGTCCCGGCTCTCCCGCCGCGCCGACTCCCGCGTGCCTCCCCGGTCTTCCAGGACCGCGGGTACGCGGCGCGGAGAAGCATCCACACCGACCACAGGCGTCCCGGACACCGAGGCTCCGAACTCTGCTCCAGCCGGAGCTCGCGGATCCTGGCCCGGAGCCGCGCTTCCGCCTGGCGCGGGCCGCGGTCGCCAGCGGGACCGGAAGTCCCGCCTCCGGCTATGGGCCCAGGCCTCCTGCTACTCAAAGGCGCTGCTGCTGCTGGGCTAGGGTGCAGAGGCACATGCATCTCCCCTCGCTCTCTCACTCACTCATCCTAGTATGTCACTTAGCCAGTCTACAAATGCTGGGCCAGGTGTCCCCTAGATGACACACACACCGACCTCTGAGCCCACACTGGTTGAAAGTTGAGCTAAACAAAAGCAGGAGCTAACCAAACACCACGAAGGCCTAGGTTTTATTTAATTGATTCGGATTGTTTCTTTTTCTCCAGCACTCACGAAACAAGAAAATGATGGACAGAGAACCACACCTTGACACACCGTCTCGTTATCTTTAGCTCTTGTTTTCTGTTAAAACCTACCTTCATGTCAGGACTCTGAAGACAGACCCATTGAAGTTAAGCCTCAGGGCTGTTACTGTATCTCCTGATCCTTCTTCACAATGTAGCAACATTGAATAATTCTCTTTTTCTGCTTTTTACTATTAATTTGGGTCCTTTCGTTGGTGTATTAAAGCTAGGTGGCTGAACCTGGTTGGTTGGAAGTACAGGCTGTAGCCCTACAAGAAGAACAATTTGTAACATAGCAGTGCTATGGGAACGGTATGATGTAGAGAGTTGCGCAAGAAGACTGCCTGTGAACAGCAACTTCATTTGAGACTGAGTTAAAGAATGAATTAGAGTTAAAGTAGGCAAGGACATGCATAGCAGTATACCAGAAAGTAAGAGCCTGTCTTGTTCAGGTAGCTGCATAGAAATACAGTCAATTAAAGTCCAAGACCTCAAATGCAAGAAAAGAACATAGATAAGACCAGATGGTGCTGTACTTTTGTAGTGGTTTTATAGATTCAGCCCCCATAGACTCGTGTTTGAATGCTTGACCCACAGGGAGTGACACTATCAGTATATGCATCCTTGTTAGAATAGGTGTAGTCTTGTTGGAAGAAATGTGTCATTGTAGGGGTGGGCTTTGAGCACTCCTGGTGCTCAAACTCTGCCCAGGATGGAAGAAAGGCAAGATGCAGAACTCTCATCTCCTTCTCCAGCACCATGTCTGCCTGGATGCTGCCATGCTTCCTGCCATGATGATAAGGGACTGAACCTCTGAGACTCTAAGCCAGCCTCAGTTACATGCTGTCCCTTGTAAGAGTTGCCTGGGTCATGGTGTCTCTTCACAGCAATGGGACCCTAACTAAGACAACGTTATACCAAATCTTTTAACTTCAAATTTCATACAATAGAATCAATGGAGTCATTATTAGAATAGACAAAACAGTGGATTGCCTGGGGTTGCCCAGATTGACCGTCCTAGTAAACAAAGAAAAGAAAAACCTGGGGATTTTAGCTCAATGATTACGGTACTTACCAACTCGCATGAGGTCCTGGGTTTGCTATCTAGCATCAGACAAACTGGGCATGGTGATGCACTTGTGGAAATTTAACATTCAGGAGGCAAGAGCATCAGGAGTTGTGGGGCATCCTCAACTTCATAGTCAGTGTAAGACCAGCCTGGGATAGGAAGGGACGTACAGGAATCAGAGGGAGGGCGTAGAGGAAAATAGGAATCTGTAGGACACCATGGGTAGAATGGTGTCCTCCAACAACCACACCCACATGAAACACACAGAGTGGCTACTGACCCCGCCCCCAAGGCTGGGATCTCTGACCCCGCCCCCAAGGCTGGGATCTCTGAGGTAGACTCAACCAACAGAGATGCCAAGAGAGTGAGGAGCCAGGGAAGAGGAGGCTCCAGGGACAGCAGGGACAATTGTGGGTTCTGTTACTATTTTCTGTTCACTAGTAGTTTTAAATATACTCTTGGCATATCAAGCTCCCCTAGTCCCTTCCTTTCTGTTCCCTTTAAAACATGGTTTCACTATATAACCCAGTCTAACCTTGAACTCATGACCCACCTGCTGCACCCTGGATCAAATAGTTACAACTCCTCATCACAGGAACTTTGAGTATGGCACAGGGACACATAGAGAGAAGATAGCCATTAGAACTGAGTCCCCACACATGGCAATGTCCTAAAAGGAAAATTCTATGAACAAATGCCTCTGCCCAGGATACAAGTTTCCTTTGATTCCCTCTGATTCCTTTGCTTTCCTTCCTACCTCATGTGTCCCAGGCTGGTATCATGCTGGTCAAGATGCCCTTCAACTACTGAGCCTCTTACCTCTGCCTCCTGAGTGTTAAATTTCCACATGTTCATCACCATCCAAGGTGTCCTGTTTGCTTTGATTACAAGAAGTACCCATATATATTTCCCAGACGTTTCATTTTAATATCCAGAGAGCATTTTGCTATCTATATCCAAATAACCTTAAGAAATGTATCCAGATTGTGCCCTTGTCTAAGATAATTGGCTTTAAAAACCCTACCAGATGTGCACTGAGTAAAAGGACCCATTCTCCTTCTCATGGTAAGTAAACCAGACCAGATGTGAACACTTAAACCAAACAGGGCCAGGGAAATTTCTTCTGCAGGAAGGTTGGTCTCAATTTGCATGCTGAAACGAAAATATCGTATAAATCTAGAATTAAATGAGACATAAGTAAGATGTCCAAAGATGGAGGAGGGGAATCAAGAATGAGGAAGAAATTGAGATTTGAAGGAGAGAGATATAGAAAGAAAAGAATTACCAGAGAAGTGATTGGCTTAGGTCCCACCTGCCTCATTTTTTGAGACCCAGTCCCTTGCAAGGTTGAAGTTGTGCTTCCTGGCCTTAGACTCTATGGAAATTCTACATCCTCCCAGTAAACGACCTCATTTTACCACAGCCAGTAGGTTGTTATTGCCAGCCATCATATAACTAGACAACAATTCACAGAATACAGGAGGCTCATCCATTCCTTATCACCCACCCAAGCTCGGAAGACCATATTTCTCCTTAGTCCAGGACTGGAGGAGTTTGTGTGCCCTATGAGGGGGCCATATCTCTTAATATAACTGTCACAATGACCACAGGGCTTGACAGAATCAATGACAGAAACACAGGGGTGGACAGAGTCAGGTCATCAGGCCTAAAGCTGAAGACAGGCTGAACCCCTGCCTATAGCTAGGTATAGTCGTTTCCCTAAGACCAAACAACAGAACAGGCCGTGAGGCTGGCTGGCTCAAAATCTGCACCCCTCCTGTCCTGATCATCCAGTTCATTGAGCTTCTGCACAGGAAAAAAGCTACATTGTTTTTCTCCTCACTGAGATAAAACCTGAAATAAACAACTTACAAAGTAGAGGCGGGTAGGTTAGATGGTATGGTTCATCGAGGCAGGGAAGACGTGGAAATATGAGAGTGCTTATTTAAAACTATAGATTGGGAAACAAGAGACTGTGGCCAGAAGCAGGTTTGGGTGATGGTCCTCAAGGCCTGCATACCTCTCTACCCACTGCCTCCTAAAGATTCCACAACTTTGAAAAATAGGGTCACCAACTGAGGGCCAAGTGTTCAAATATGTGAACCCACAGGTGACATTTCACATCCAAACTGTAATAGTATGCTGTGCCCATGGAAGCAACTGTGAAACCTTTAAGGGTTCTCAGCTTCCTCCCTCCTGCCTCTTGGTCTTTAGAGTTTATCTGTATCTATATAACAGCATCTAGTGGGCTTCAGAATTACAAGAACCATCCAGAAGCACTTTCAAGAGACATCAGATAACAGACAGGTTACTCCAAACCTGGGAAGAAAAGAATGAAGAGGTTTCCAGCCCTTTGTTTCCAGCACTTAAAAACTGCCTCAGATAGATAAATGAGCTAATTAACAGAGCTAATAAGGTTAATTATTTACCAGACTTATTCCCACACATTACAATCACTTCAGTGCATGCACAGAATTTGTCTTATCCTTATTTTTTCCACCAATATAAATATCAATACTATTAGCAGTTTATTGAAAACTGTACCCTCTCCCTTTGTACATGCAATAACGCCGTAATTTATGGCAAAATCAACAGCCTATTTCCTGCTATGCTAACGATTTGATAGAAGGGTATGTCTTCTAGAAGCAATGGATTCAGGGGTAATTAAGGTGAGTTAGTATTCTCCAATTAATAATCCCGACTCCAGTGAAAGTGACTAGTGGCGAGGGATTGTCTGTGACACCTTTACTATTCTGTGCTCCAAAAACATTTCAGAGTAAAGTGAAAGATGATTTCTTGCTAGCTTGAGTGCTTTTTCCATGTGTAAGCACATGGAGGAGCTTATATAAGTGTGTTTGATGATACACATGTGTCATAGTCCATGTGTGACACAGCTCATGTGTTGAGGTCAGAGGGCAAGTTTCAGAAGTTGGTTTCTACCCTCTACCTTGTCAACACAAGGTTTCTCTTATTCTTTCTGCTGCTACTTCAGGCTAGCCCATCCATGTGCCTCTGCCCAGTTCTATCTGTGCTTCTAGTCTTGCTATAGGAGCCGTGGGGTCCAGATGGAAGCCACAGTATCTCACTGTTAATGTGGGTTCCAGGGAGCAAACTCAGGTTGTCAAACTTGCATGGCAAGGGCTTTCACCTGATGAGCCATCTCTGGTAGCCCAGGCTAACCTCAAACCTGTTATTGTAGCCAAGGCTGAACCTCCCACATCTACTTCTTAAGGACTGGGATTATACACCTGAGCTATCATGCCCAGATCATTGAAATAATTAAGAACATGACTTTCAATCCTCTGATTTTTATTTTGTGACAAGCAGCATAATCTTGCTATCTATGTTAGTCATCTTCCAATCACCTCAACAAAAAAAAAAAAAACCTTTGTGGAAAAAAAAAAAGATTTGTCTCCGCTCATCATTCCACTTGACAATGTGTCATGACAGAGGGCAGGGCAGAGAGACTCTGTTCACCCCATACCAGCTGGACCAGAGTTCTAACATCTCCTTCATCCCCTAACTTCCTTCCAGTAATCCCACATCCCAAACAGTCCTCTGCTTCCTAATAGCACCATGTTGGGGACCAGACCTTTAACTTCCAATCTGTCTTTGGGAGATAATCCAAATTAGAAGCATGACGCCATTGTAACCGTTTAAGCGGACCCTCGGCAACAGGAACTGCGCCCCAACAGCACTGGCCTTTGCCTTCTGTTGCTGTAATAAACTCCACGATTAAAAGCAGCTTGGGGAGGAAAGAGTTTATTTCAGTTACAACTTAGGGTCCATTGTGAGGGAAGTCAGAGCAGGAACTCAAGGAAGAAATCCCGGGGGCAAAAACTGAAGCAGAGGCCATACAGAAACACTGCCTACTGGTGTGTTTCCCAGACTTGGGTATCTTCTCATACCACCCTGGTCCACTGTAGGCTGGACCCTTCTCCATCAATCATTAATCATTAAAATGCCCCACAGATTAGACTACAGACCAATGTGAAGGAGGAATTCTCACAATCGAGATTCCATTTTTTCAGATGACTCTAGTTTGTGTCTAGCTGTGACAAAAACAACCAGCTCTGCTATCATGTATCATTAGGACTCATTCATCTTTCCGAAATGAAACTCCATGCTCAACTCCTAATCTTCTCCCAGGTAAGAATTCCGGACAAATTATATAGGGTTGTAGACCCTATACAAATACTTTTAACACCATTTCACACTCTTTTTTTATGAGTATGTGGTATTCAGGAGTGTATATATTGAGTTCTCTTATGTGGTGGACACTCAGAAGTGGGTATATGTGTAAGGGTACAGACAGGTGCGAGCGTGCGTGCATTCGTGAGTACGTACATACCTATGTACATGCATGTTGGCTAAAGGTTGCATGGATGTCTTCCATAATGACCCTCCACTTCATCTACTAAGGCTACTTCCTTTCCAATCCTGACGCTTGCCACTTCAGCTAGTGAGCTAGCCACCTTGCTCTGAAGTCTCTACTTCCAGAGCACTGGGGTCCCAGGTGGCCCACCACACCCATCTAGCTTTTGCAAAGTCTCTGGGAATCCAAACACTGGTCCTCACTCATACTTCAGCAGCAAGTGCGTCATCTACTAAGTCGTCCCCCCCAGCCCTCACGCTCTGCTCGAAGCAAACATGTTTATAACTAGAAATAAGATAACGCCCTTATCAACTCTGCTCTCCTTTGGAATTCAAATGAAGCAGGTGTGTTTTCCACGGAAACCACTTACAAAACAATCAGCTGTTTCTGTTCCTGACCTCTTGATGACTGAAACCAGTGGAAATTCCAAGAGTAAGAGAGAAACACGGCAGGAATCTTGGCATTATACCCATTAGTTAAGGTCTAGGCGGGGGCGTCCCTAAGAACAAGTTAGTCATTTGAAAATGTAGTCATATTTGTCTTTCTTCAGTGACAATGGGCACACCCACACCAGGGACTGCCGGACCACAATGGGCATATGAGTGACTGACCAACAAACTTCACTTGGTTCTCCCTGCCCACTCTCCCAAAAGAAATCAAAGCTAAGCCAGAATATTTCTGGGTTTGGGTGGAGGGCTTTACCCACTCAATTCCAATACAAACTAGCAGAACAAGCCATTTTTCAGCAAAATTACACTCTGTGGTCTGATAATTAAAATAGAACCACAGCACTAACTTAGAAAGCTCACAGCTAGGGAGAAAACAATGTTCAGAGCTGCGTCTCAGGAGAAGGAGAAATATATTTGTGGAGGAGGAATGGCGATTTGTGGTAGAGCACTTCCCTCGAATGCCCTGAGGACAATTTTTTTCTAGTAAAAACCAATGCCTCTCAGGCTTATCCATACTCAGGACGTCGGGGCATACATTGTCAGCTACAAGCTCAAACTCGAGAACAGTGCAATTGCCAATAAATTAATAAATAATCGTTTAGAACCACGTTGTTTTCAATAAGTTTACAATTGTGTGTGGAATTTTGATAGTGGAGACATACAACCTAGAGAATGTAAGAGGGACGTATGTGGCATTTCTGAAAAATGGAGCACGGGACCCCCCCCCCCCTTTACAAGCAAACACTGAGCGATTGCTAGCCTCACACCCACAACCTTGCAGCTTCTCTCCAAGGAGCCCATTGGCAACATTTCTTGAGTCCTCTCTGCTCCCTGGCCTCTTCCCACCAGCTTTAGCCTCCCCTCCTCCCCCTCCCCCTCCCCCTCCTCCTCCTCTTCCTTCTCTGTATCTCCCACTCCTCCTTTATTTAAAGCAGGAGGCTGGAGTAATCAAATTAAAGTCTAGTATCCAGTTCTTTAACACACAACATGCTAATTGCACTTCAGGTCCACGTTAGACCTAGTGTTCATTCCGTGCTAAAGATGGTTCTTGGGTCCGCACTGAGCCCTGCAAATATTTCTCCTTTGCCAGTTAGACGTTGCCAACAGGAAGTACAGAAGGAGACTGGGAGTCTGGAAGCAGAGGAGGGCTTCGCCGTTTTCCTAACTGCACTACCTCAGGCCTTTCAATTTAGAAACAGTCATGAGGACGAGGTCCCAGCTTCTATCCTGCTTCGAAAACCTGCCTCAGGCTTCTCGGTGTATCTGCTATATGATTGTACAACCCCTCCCCGGAGGGGAGGCTCTGGCCCCACTTCTGCGAACTCCACCTTCCCTTTGTTCCCGTGACCTAGCATACTTAGCTCTCTGTAAACGTTTGTTCAGTGGATAGTGAACAAACATTC
The DNA here is from genome assembly GCA_036184795.1 of Tokudaia tokunoshimensis. Lineage (NCBI taxonomy): Eukaryota > Metazoa > Chordata > Mammalia > Rodentia > Muridae > Tokudaia > Tokudaia tokunoshimensis. The sequence continues at coordinate 12,261,493 of BTHU01000013.1, read as the reverse complement.
TATCAACTCAAGGGCGTGGGAAATCGAGGCATATCCTTGGATGCCTGTTTTCCAACCTCAGCTTTCCCAGTTTGAGAAGATCGCCGTGGCTTGCCTTGTCGGGGTACCAAAGTGCCAGGAATTAAAGTCAACAACCACCCCACCCCGCTCTCTCATCTGGAACCCAGAGAGGGTCTGAGCCGGATGTAGAGGACTCACAAAGGGGACTCCATCGGAACAGCAAGCCCATGCCTAGCTACCATTATTTCCTGGACATTTTGAAACAAGAATATGGAGTATGGGTTAAAATGACTTACTAAAATCATTCAAGCTTAGCCCACCAGTCACCCAAACTCTGCAAAATATGGGCCATTTTTCTAACACAGATTAGAGCCAGACAGTAGACAGCTTATGTTCCTCTGTGAGAAAACATGAAAGAGTATCGCCTAGGAACATGTGTGCACCAAGGGAATACCAGACCACAGTTAACGGCTAGACTGTATTCCTGCAAGAAAATTTACTTGTAGTTAAAAGGAAGATGGCGCCGCCGGGAAAATGTTTGCTCTGTAAGCAAGAGGACCTGTGTTTGATCCCAGGAACACATGTAAAAACACCCAGCATGGTGGCATGAATGTACGTGTGTTTTTATATATGTATGCATGTATATATATCTGTAAGAAAAATAGTTCTTAACCTAATGGACGGTATAAAAATTCACAAAAGAAATAGCTCAACTGTATACATCTATTATCTGAAAGAGATCAAAATCCAAGCAAGATGATCTGAAAAAAAAATGCATATGTAACCAATTCCTGTTATTAAAACAAAAGTCTAACAGAGGAAGAATGACCAGGGTTAAGTGAGGAAAAACAGATGCCACAAGGAGACATTACACCAGGGAAGGAGTTGCCAGTGGCATTAAAAAGTACTCTGGGCAACAGTAGAAAAGAGCCGAGCTGGCCGGGTGTGCCGGTGCACACCTCTAACCCTAGCACTTGGGATGCAGACCCAGGCAGATCTCTCTGAGTTCAAGGCCAGTCTAAGCGGCTTAGTGAAACACTGTCTCAAAACAAACAAAAGCTTGGAACAGCTATTAGGACTCAGAAACTGTTTCTGCACTTCCTACTCCAGCATTACCGTTCTCTGTGGAAAACACATCGTGAAGAAATGAACCTGCAAAACCAATCACAACTCCCCTCAACAACCATGGCACCTCCGCAGCTTGAAAAAAATAATCCTTTCATTGAGGCAGCCATTCTCTCCCTCTCTCTCTCACTTGAATGTTTCACAGGCTACTATAACACTAGTCATTCTTTAGAAAAGAGAGAATGAAGTAACATTACTCGGAGTTACCAAATTTCCAAAATGGAACAATGTTTCAAATACTGAAATCAGTCTTCATGTGAAATGTAGATGGTTTTGAAAAGAAAAATAATAGTTTAGCCAAATCAACAGGAAACATTTACTATACTGGGTTACCCAACCAACTCAGTCACTTTGCAACTTTCTTGATTGCTCATGGACTGAAGAGAAAGAACATTCCTGCTTTTAAAAATGTATTTTTTTAGTATTTTATTTATTTTACATCTATTAGTGTTTACCTGAACATGTCTCTGGGCACCGTGTGTGTGTGTGTGTGTGTGTGTGTGTGTGTGTGTGTGTGTGTCTGTGAAAAATGTCTGAAAAGGCCAGAAGAGGGCATTGGTTCCCCTAAGATTGAAGTCACAGGCAATTGTGAGCCACCATGTTGGTGCTGGAAATTGAACCCAGTTCCTCTGGAAGAGAAGCCAAGTGATCTTAACCATTGAATCATCTCTCCATCTCCCTGTTCTCTTTGCTTAAAACCCAAAGGCAGATGATTTTTTTTTTTGAGACAGGGTATCATTGGATAGCCCAGTTGTCCTTGAGATTGAAACAATTTCACATTGGCCTAGTGCTGGAATTACAAATATAAATTACCACAACTAGCTCATATAACTTTAGTATACTATTTAGCATGACTATTATATTTTATTTATCCATTTATCTCTGTGTGTGGATGTATATAAATACATGTTGTGTGGAGCTGTGTGTGATGTACATATGTGTATGTATGTGTGTGTGTGTGTATGATAAATGTGTGCATGTATATATGGATACACATGACTGTCAGTGCAGGTTTACACATGCCACAGGACATGTGGAGCTCAGAGGACAACTCTGTAAGCTAAATGAGAACCAATACCTTTACTTGGAGGTCACTATAATCTCCAACACCCCATCTCATGGCACACTAAGTAACTACACTTCTGATCATCCAGTTACTTGAGGACAACTTTATTTTAAAAACATGATCAGTGAACTTTTGACATATAGTTGCTGTTAGTGCTATGGGACAGGAATTCTGCAGGAAGCCTGATCCTTCGGCAAGCATAAGCAATGTCATTGTCAGGCTTCTTACAGCACTCCCTTCTCCTAACCCTGGTGACAGGTAAGTAATAGCCATGGTATTAGCTAAATATCTCTTTAGCCCAGATTTCCAAGGGTTATTTTAATCCCATGGAAAATCTTCTATGAAAAATAAAAGCATTAAAGGAATAACTTAAGGAGGGCTGAGTGCGTATGAGCAGGTACTGCTCTTCCAGAGGACCTGATTTCTATTTCCAAAACCTGCATTAGGCAGCTCACAACTACCTGTAACTCCAGCCACTACGGGCATCTGCACTTATAAGCATATACCCAATCGTATACACACACACACACACACACACACACACACACACACACACACACACACTTAAAAATACTAAAAGGAAACTGATAGAGGGCTGAGGCACTAGTGCGTGAGGGTCTTGATTTGTCAGCCAGCGTTGAGATCCCAGGCCTTTGCACACCTTATCTCCACAGAGCTGCTCTGTCCCTGTCTTTATCCTCTCCTCTCTGTCCTCCCTCTGTCCTCCCCTCCCTTGTCCTCTCCTCCTTTCCTGTCCTCTCTATATCCTTGAAGCTGATCCAGTGTAACAAGTGTCCCAGGATCCTTTAGACATTGGATTAATTTAAAAAAAAAAGTCTTACTTTGGAACACGATACCATCTGGGCAAACGGTAAATAAACCTGAAAAGGATCTAGTGCAGGGAGCACATGGAGTCCTGAGTGTGTATGGTTCTGACATGAGCACAGCCATGTTCAGGCACTCCAGGGCCTCTGCCCCATCAGCCTTCTTCAGGAGGATCAGAGGGCAGACAAAGGTTCCCATGGGTCAGGGTGTGTGCCAAAAATATCCACAGTAGTTTTCTCCATCTGGGTGTTTAGTCTTCAGACTCCCCTACAAAGATGGCTCTTAAGAGACTAGCTGAACCTGCCTCTGTATTCAGCCAGACATAATAACCCTACCTCCTGTTTATCTGTGTGTCATAACCCGCCTCCCTGTGCAGCTGTATGCAATAACCCTGCCTGTCTGTTCGACTATAATAAACATGTTGCACTTCCAATATACTGAGGTTTCTCCATCTAAGAGTCTTGACCAATCAGTTCTAGTTTGTCCGTACTGCCTGTGTGTCTGTCCTTTCTTCATTCCCTCACTGTCCTGATAAGGTCAGTCTACCTTAATGGTGAACCTCATCCTATCTTGAGCTAGAGAGAGACTAAGCACATGGGTTCAGTCCTCCCCCCTTCCCCTCCCCCACTCGCTTTTCCTCTCAAGCTCCTGTGTGTCTGTTGAAGTATTAGCCCTCTTCAGTGCATACCAAGCAGTTTCACCTTCAAAAGCCTTGGATGGAGAGTCTAAACCTAGATGAATTGTGTGAGGCGGACTCAAAACAAAAAAAAAAAATCGATTCTGGCAAATTGAGCTCAGAGTATTTACAATCACTACACCCTATCTTCCAGAGATGGATGGCCGGCTCTGCCCCTGGACAGCCATTTCCAGGTTTAATGCTGCAGAACCATCGCTCCTGCCCAGTCCTCCAGCCACCTTTCCGCCATCACCGTGGGGTTTTGCTCTTGGGCTGCTATTCATTGTTTGTTTTCTGAGTCTCATTCACAGACCAGGCTTCTTAACCCTTCTTCTGGCAAAACAGTCTTGTATGCTGCGTCCAAATATGGGACTGTACGCACCACTGTACCATAGTGCTGGTTCCATACACCTCTGTATACTGGTGCACACATGGTTCTAGGATCTGGTTTATTAACCCTTGTCTCAGGAAACTTTAACTGCATGGGCAAATTCAATCAGTTAATGACAAGACACACTCTACATTACTCAATCTCTCAAAGGCTTGGTTCAACCCAGCTCAGTTTATTAGTGATTTATGGGACTATTCTTCAGAAATACACACTATCCAAGACTTTTGTCCAGTTCTCGTTCTATTATTATGAGAAAACACTGACCAAAACCAACTTGTGGAAGAAACAGTTCATTTTGCTTATGATACAAGGCCTTCAACAAGGGAAGCCAAGGCAGGAACTCAAGACAGGACTGTTGAGGCAGGAACTGAATTGAAGACCATGGAGGATACTGCTTCCTGGCTCTTTCCCAGGCACATGCTCCACTCCCCTCCTTACACAGCCCAGGCCCATCTTCCTAAGCATATGGGCTTAGCCCCTCCTACATCAATAAGCGATCAGGAAAATGTCCCCGTAATCATGCCCACATGCCAACCCAACGGGGGCAATTCTTAACTGAGGTTCCTTCTCCCTAAGTGTGTCAAGCTAATGACTGGAGCTAACCATAACACCAACCTAAAATATCTGCTCCCTTCAGCCACCTGCAACCTCTGAAATCACAGATCCAGGCTTCACTGATCGCAAACTGAAGGAATAAATGCCAACCTACAATTAATTGTTCGACTCCAACGTCATTTTTACCATTACTTAAACTGTAATTTGAATTCTTTCATGTTTAGAAACATCTCATGGATTTCATAAATAATCGGTATTTCTCCTATGATCCTGTATGTCCACATCATTTGGGTTTTTGTTGTTGTTGTTGTTTCTTGAGTCAGAGTCTTACTAGGTAGCCCTGGCTGGCCTGAACTTACTATGAAAACCAAGCTGATACCAAACTCATAGAGATCTGGTAGCTCTGCGCCTTGGTTCTGGGATTAAAGGTGTGTGCCTCCACACCTCTCCAACGCCAGTCTTTAACATGATCACGATAAAAATCAAATAGTGTTTGTTAAACGCCTATGGTGTTACCATTCCTGAGTATCATTTCGTAACAACTAAGGCAGTTGAAGTATAATTGACTTACAATTATTCTCATGTAGAACAAATCTCGAGACACGAAGACTTGTCATTATAATTACTGAGAATTATAATTACTTTTGGATTATGATTGTTCATTAATTTGGCAATGGCAGTTTAAGTACAATTTGGCTCTTATATATGGAGACATTTTTAATATTTATATATAAAAATATAAGGAATATAGCATTATAAAAGCATTTTAAAGCCTTATAAGATCCATAATAACGTCCTCTATCAGCTATTATTAAAGTTACTTTGAAACTAAAAATTCAGTCAGGCAGTGGTGGTGCACGCCTTTAATCCCAGCACTTGGGAGGCAGAGGCAGGCGGATTTCTGAGTTCGAGGCCAGCCTGGTCTACAGAGTGAGTTACAGGATAGCCAGGGCTATTCAGAGAAACCCTGTCTCAAAAAGCCAACAGAGAGAGAGAGAGAGAGAGAGAGACAGAGAGACAGAGAGACAGAGACAGAGACAGAGACAGAGACGCATGTACCACCACTGCCTTGGCAAAATTAAAAATTCCTGAGTGGGTGGGAAGAGGGAGAGAAATAGAAATACTTCAATGTTTTACAAGGAGGAATCTGAGTTATTCGGCATTTCTGAGCATGCAGACATTCTTCCTGCAGATCGTGGAGAGACCCATACACCAACAGCATATTTGTGGGCACAGCAAATGGCCAGGCCAAGTAGAATGAGCAGGACTCCAGAAGCAGATGAGAAGATGGATTTCTACCCCTCTAGCTCTTCAGAGGAGCTCAGGCACCAAGGGACAAGGGATGAGGAGCCAAGGACTGCTCAGATTTGAGTTGTCACACTTGGCAGTGTGAGTCTTTAGTCGCCATGATTCCAAATCCGAAGCAGTCCCTGGGTGCCCCGGAAAGCACCTGCTATGTCTGCTGTCTCATTTCTCTGCTTCTTCCGTTCCCATCCCCAGAAAGAATCCACTAGTCGCTCCATGGGAAAGTTCCTGCTTGAACCAGGAATGGCTTTCACTAGTCCTTACCGCCCACACTTGTTGGGCTATCTGGCTAACTGGGGAGGAATCCCCAGGGTAGAGGAAGATAAGTAAGTCTGTGTTCTGGTTTCATGTCTGTTGCCATGATGAACTACCCTGACAAAAAGCAACTTAGACGAGAAAATGTTTATTTGGCTTATAAATCCAAGGTAGAATGTAGGCTTAGATTTTTCAAAGCCTACTTTAATAAGGGTTCTTAAACGCTTCAATCTCCCTGCTAACCCACCTACCAAAGGTAGGGAAGAAAGATGATTAGGACAGGGGTGATGTGGACCTGCTTAGAAGTAGTTCTTTGGCGCAATTCCTAACACGAATCAGTAGCGGTAGTCCAGTCCAATCGGCAACCACCAAACATAAAACAGGAGCAGAGGCTCGATCCAGAAGAAACCTAGAGGCTCCCGATCAGCATGAGTCAGCAGAAGCAGCAAGCAGCAGCCTGAATACCAGGAGAAATCCTTTGGTGAGTCTCTCTAGGAAATCATGACAAGCAAAGATCAGTGAAGACCAGCAAAGCATTGCAAGGCAAACCAATGCCCGAGTCGCCTCCTCATTCTCTGTGGGGTTGTATTGATATTCGTTCTAAACATCACACCCCCTCTCAAGCATCTGCCTCAGCATCCTCTCGCATGTTTGCCTCAGCAAAACATACTCTCATAAGACAGTTTCAAGAAAAAAAAATCACATGACACAGCTGAGTCTCTAAGGAAACCAGAAATTTCCACTTCAGTAGAGTTCATCTAGTAGAAGTCAAGGCAGGAAGTTGAAGCAGCAACTTACATCTACAGTCAGAAGCATAAAGAAAATAAATACATAAATATGCCTCTTGTGGTCATCCCTTTTTCTACACTTACAAGCCCTGGGATCCCCTACCTAAGGAATGGGGCCATCCCACATCAATTAACAATTAAGACAATCCCACATAGACATGCCCACAGTCTCACCTGATCAAGACAATCCTACTTTGATTCTCTCTTCCCATGTGGTTGTAGTTGTGTCAAGTTGACAATTAAAACTAACCATCTGTGGTGATTTGAATATGCTTGATCAATGGGAAGGGGTACTATTAGGAGGTGTGGCCTTGTTGGAAGTGCGTTACACCATGTAGGCCTAGGCCAGCTTCGAGGTCTTCTACGTTCAGGCTCCACCCATCGTGGAATGAGAGTCTCCTCCTGCCTGCCTTTGGATCAAGATGTAGAACTCTTAGCTCCTCCAGCAAGCATCATGTCTGCCTAGATGCTGCCATGCTTCCCACCATAATGATGATGGACTGAACTTCTGAATCTATAAACCAGCTCCAATTAACCGCTTTCCTTTCTAAGAGGTGCCTTGATATTGGTGTCTCTTTACAACAATGAAAACCCTAAGACACCATGCCACTGTGTTTAGTTAATTTCACCACCGAGGACTGTCTTGTCCAAGAGAGCTATCAGAGTTAGGTGCATCACGGTCAAACCGTTGCTGTTTCTTCACTCCTGTATTTATTCCCATATAGCACCCGTGTTCACTCCCAGCTCAATGCCAGGCACGCACGCAGTGTCCAATAAATAGTTTCAAGTGGATGAAATACAGGCTGAGGTGTGTTCTACACTTCAGGCACGGAAGTGAAACATGGTTGTTGACATCAAAGAAGGAAAAATGGAGACAAAGGGAAGAGCAATTACTTTCCTGTTCGTGAATATGAATCAACGTGAAACACAATGGGTAATTCTCAAAATCAATTAGAAAATCTCAGTTCTGTTGAGAGGGAAAAAACATACATGTGTCACAATACTTGAAAAACATTAAAGATGTGCTGTCAAATTGCGACACCTAGTGACCAGTCCCAAAATAGCACGAGTTTTGAATGACTTTCTTAGGATTTTCACACAAGCAAGGAAATCTGCAAACTGAAAAATTCTGCTGCTCTATCGACAATGATAATTAACATGTTATGACACGCAATGGTTTACAAAGCACCCAGCTATGTCGTTTTTCACTTGGAAACTGGCATATATATTGTGAAAAATAAAATCAATAGAGTATAGAGAAGAAGGTTGTCATGTAGGCTGTTTGCCCTGGCAGTGGGGCAGCTAGGCAAGCTTTTGTTTTCTAAACAAGTTCAGTTCCAACAATTGCCTACAGAACACACAGGTCATCTGTGTCTGCCTCAGAAGCAGTGGGTCATGAGAAGTGCCAGGAGATAGGTGTGGTTCCAGCCAGGAGGCACCTGTGGTTTCAGCATTGTGGAGTCAGAGGCAGGGGGATCATGAGTTTGAAGTCAGCCTGGGCTAAGAGCAATACCTTGCCCAGAAACACAATAAAAGTAGAAGTTGGAGGCATGAGAGAGAGGATATAGGGAAGAGAACTTAACTAAAGCTCTCATTACTACAGAAATAGCTCCAAAGATAGCTAAACAAATACACAACACACACACACACACACACACACACACACCTTCATGTAGCAATTTCATCAAGTGTGGATGATATTATCAACCTGACTGAATTAAAATCACCTGGGAGATGGGCCACAAGGCGTGCCTGTGAATGGTTATCTTGATTATACTAATGTGAGAAAACCATTCTCTGAAAGGAGAGTCTTAGATGATTTTATACCCAGCTGAACACTTCTCTCTCTGCTCCTTGACTACAGATGCAATGTGACCACATTTCCGACTTATAGATAGTGAAACTAAAACTATGGGACATTTGAAAAATGAGTCCAAGTTCATAGAGTATGTGTGCATTCAAACCCTAAAGATGACCTCTGCAGTCAGGGTTCTGGGCTTCGGAGTGGGAAAGGTTTAGAAAGGTTACTGATGGAATTCCAATGGAAACCACAGAAGAGCTGACAAGAGGTATCTTAATTAAATTTCCTATTGCTGTGATAAAACACCTTGGCAAAAGCAATCCTCAAAGGGTTGATTCAGCTCAGAGTTGATAGCTGCTCCTTTGGGTGATCGGTTCTTCCTGTTGGGTCTCACCCCCTTAAATTTCCACAATCTCCCAAAACAGTGACATACATGGAGACCAGGTGTTTAAGCCTGTGTGCCCATGCCCGTTGAGACTCATCCACATCATGACATTCCACCCAGGCCCCCATGGACTCGGAATCATCTTGTAATCCAGACTGCAGGCACTCCACCTTCAAAAGCCTATGTACAGTTCCAACCTGTCTCTTCTGAGATTCTAAGTGCTCTCTTAACTTCGAGCCTCGGTAAGACCAGAATGCAAGTTGCATGCTTCCAACACATGACAACAGAGTCAGCTGTCGCATTCAAAAGTGAGGAATGGGACACAGCGAGGAAAGATTGCACTGAAGCAATTCTGAATTCGGGTATACACGTATTTCCTTGGGACCTTGTTTTCGGTTCTTTTGGATACATATCCAAAAGTTCAATTGCTATATATTTTTAAGAGTTTTATTTATTTATTTTATACATATGAGTACATTATATAGCTGTACTGATGATGGTTGTGAGCCATCATGTGGTTGTTGGGATTTGAACTCAGGACCTCTGCTCACTCCAGCCAGCCTTGCTTGCTCTGGCCTAAAGATTTATTATTATATCTAAGTACACTGTAGCTGTCTTCAGACGCACCAGAAGAGGGCATCAGATCTCATTACCGATGGTGATGAACCACCATGTGGTGTCTGGGATTTGAACTCAGGACCTTCCGAAGAGCAGTCAGTGCTCTTAACCGCTGAGCCATCTCTCCAGCCGCAATTGCTATATTTTATGAAAATTGTTCTTTTTTTCTTTTTAGATAGGCTCTCATGTAGCCCAGGTTGTCCTCAAACCCACTGTGTAGCTGAGAATGACCTTGAATACCTGACCCTCCTGTAGCTACCTCCTCCATGCTAGGACTACAGGTGTACACTACTACAGCTGGCTGCACTTATATTATTAATATTTGGGGGGAAATGCCACATCGCTCCAAACTTGCAAGTTTTAATAACTCCATGCTCTCCTTGCCTTTGTCCTCGGAATGCTGGGGAATGGAGATGCTTCTTCTCCAGCAACTTGGTTCACTGTAAGCACTTCAGTCTTGCATGAACTCATTGCTCTTGGGATAAGAGTTGTAATTAGTGTTGTGAGAGGTGAACTTTGCCTGGCTTTCTGGGTGCTGTGGGCTGTTAACTTTGTCTTTGTCATGGTGTGATGGTTGGTTTACTTGCCATCCTCTTTAGATGGAGCCCAGGGAGCTAGATGTTTTACTCATGTAGAGAGCAACTGTAGTGTGGGCGGAGCAACCACAAACCACGTTTCTCTTCCCCTTAAATCAGTAACAAGGCTGGGAAAGAGATGATACATAGATAGATAGATAGATAGATAGATAGATAGATAGATAGATAGATAGATAGATGTATACCTATATAATATATAGTTATATACATTAAAGAAAGTCCAGGGATTTCCTAGTCTGTAATTCACTTATATTAACTGTGCACACTAAAGGGAATATACTTTTATAATACCTCTATAATATACTTTTATCATATTCACACACACACACACACACACACACCCACACACACACACCCTCCTGCCCTTGCCCCTGCTGTTCCACACTACCCTCTCTCAGGGGTCTTCCACGGAACTTTGGATGTGAGTCAGCCAGGGAACTCTGAAGCATGTGGACTTTTAGGATCATTGGTGACTAAGGACAAAACTGTATTAATGAATTTATGGATGTACACACGTGTATGTGTGTATATATGTATATAAACATACATCTGCACATATGCGCACACGTATGTATGCATGACATGAAAGGTCCTTTGATTTCTAATGCCATTTAAAGAGAGAGCAAGAGGGATAAAGAATGCAGGAACAGTAGGGAGGGAGGGAGGGATAGATAGCTGGGCGCCCTGCTGAGCACTGGACCGAGGGTACATGTTCTTATGCATGTCATTTCGTGTTTTCTGCACAACTTTGTGTCTTGATCCCTACAGGTACTCTAACAAAACACCAGAGTATCTGCAGCTTATGACAACACATATTTCTTTCCCATATCCCTAGAAGCTAATCCCATTAGAAGGACCCTATGGGCAATCACCTCCTAAGGCCTTTGCCTCTGGGGTTAGGATTTTACCATCAAAATTTAAGGAGGGACAAGAACATTCAAACCATAGTAGTTCATGTTTCTCTTTTCCTAATTTTGCTCCCAACGTGATTAAAATTTAGGGAGTTTAAGATTTTAAGTTTAAGAATTTAAGATTTAGCCGGGCGGTGGTGGCGCACGCCTTTAATCCCAGCACTTGGGAGGCAGAGGCAGGTGGATTTCTGAGTTCGAGGCCAGCCTGGTCTACAGAGTGAGTTCCAGGACAGCCAAGGCTACACAGAAAAACCCTGTCTCGAAAAACCAAAAACCAAAAAAAAAAAAGAATTTAAGATTTGCCTAAGGTTACTGAGTCAATGTGGAAGCCTGAATACTATTTTTAGCAACATCTGCCACCAAAATCCACCCACTGGTACTCTTGGGTCAGTCTTCCTAGGCAGACTCATAGCAAGAATCCATCATTCCTTTTTTAGGGTTCCAAAGGTATGCTGCCTAGAAAACTCAGTAAAGCCCCCGCCTCTGCCTGGGATAACTTCCCTCTGCTGGGTGGCCAAGGCCCAGGGTTTAGTACCCAGAAATAAGAGATACAGAGCATCCAGGCAGTGATGGCACACACCTTTAATCCCAGCACTTGGGAGGCAGAGGCAGGCGGATTTCTGAGTTCGAGACCAGCCTGGTCTACAGAGTGAGTTCCAGGACAGCCAGGTCTACACAGAGAAACCTTGTCTCTGTATATACGGAGCTAATAATAACATCTGATTAACATTTGGTGTGGGTTCTCTGTTGGGATTTGCCCAACATCTCGAAGTGTCTTTACATGTTCTGAGATCTACTCAAGAGATAGACTCTAATGACCCTTGTTTACCTCTTTCTGTGTAGCCACACACACTTTGAAGAGAGGTGGTAAAGGGTCTGCGTGCTACTTCAGGGGATATTTGGAGTAGGGCAGTGATTAACATCAAAGCATCACACTGCAGGGTGCAGGGCTGAGAGTGCGCCTTTTGTGTATCCACGTGGGAATCCCTCACCCAAACAAACTGGAACAAGGCAAAAGACTGCCTGGCAAAACCAGTCGTATGGCTGGTCTGCCTGTAGAGGTGTCTGAGAACCACGTACGTGCATTGCCTTTGAAGGCCAAAGGGACTGTTGGATCCTATGGCACCGGAGTTACAGAGAGTTGTCAGCTGCTGTGTTGGCACCGGGAACCGGGGCTTTCAACTACTGAACCATCTTTCCAGCCCCAAATAAATTATTCTTTGACAACTTCATACTGGAATTATAGACAATTTTGAGCCATCATGTGGGTGTTAGATCTCAAATCTGGGTCCCCTGGAAGATCATCCAGTGTACTCAATCACAGAGCCATTTCTCCAGCCTTAATAGTAACCAAGTCAAAGGTGTCTGTAAAGATGGCTCAGTGGTTAAAGCACTCACCACACAAGCATGAGGACTGGAGTTTGAATCTCCAGAACCCAGTTAAACGCAAGGTGGGTTTTATGGTCTTCTTGTTATTCCAGCCTAGGAAGGCAGAGACAGGACCCCTCATAGCAAACTGATTAGTAAGACTATCTAGATTGATTGGCACTGGTTTTGATTAAGAGACCCTGACTTTAATCTCATCACTCAGGAACCAGAGGCAGATGGATCTCTCCAAGTTCAAGAACAGCCTGGGCTACAAAGAGAAACCTTGTCTTGGAGAGAGGGTAGGGTGGGGGGGGCTTGCTTTAATGAAAGATGGAAGATTCCTGACTTCAGGCTTCCATATACATGTGCACATGTGCACACACACACAAATACACATGCAACCACAACCACATACATGTAAAGCAGGCACACACACACAAGTAAATAAAAAAATAAAAAGCAAAGAGTCCCACCTCCAGAGCTGCCACGCCTGTGTTATTTCATGCAGGCCATTGTGACACCGTCCCTCTTCCTGAAATGACCTCCCCTGCTCACCTCTTTAGAGCATGGTCACAGTGTCACTGATTGCTTACACTGTTCCATTATCAGGGACGATCTCTCCACAAGTCCTTCCAAAGCTCTCCATCCCTAAGGAGTGAGGCTCAGGGCACCTGAGACTGCTGTTCAGCAAGACCAGTGTGAGCCCCCTGCACCCTTTTCATCCTACAGCTGTAATGGGCACTCGGGACATCATACCCTATTTTGAGCATAACTTCAAGAGGCCTAGATTCTGCCACATTGTATACGTCCTCTGAGCACATAGCATGAGCTATGTGGGGTGGGATGTTGAACAATGGATAATGATAAGGCACCTAGATCCTCCACAGCAGACAGATCAGTCAACATAGAGACATCAACCTAAGTGCTGCATGAGCACTTACTCCAGCCCGAGCTTTGACAGGGTTCGAGGGCACCTTGCTCTACACCTGTGAACCTTTTGGTGCGGAAATTACAACCGGAATGTGGGTAACCCAGAGGGGTACTGTTGGAGCTAGAGGAGAAGCAGTTCCCTCGGATGTGAAAGAGGTATGTTCAAAGGAGGTATTGTTGGAGATCTGGAGAGGGGAGTAGAAAGACGGTCAACTGGACAGAAGAAACGTGTGCAGTGGTCTTAGGGTTGAAGGAACTTCATTTGTCGGAAGATTCTGAAGAGTAGCCTGTAAGGGAGGGAGGGAGAGGAGATTGAAGAAAAACTCTGAAGCCACTGGAAGGGTCTTGAATGCCATGGTTGAGAGGGCAGACTTGCTGTTAGCTTTAGGGGCTCCATGTCCATCCAGCACAGAAGGCATTTGACGGAGAGGCTAGTTTGCAGAGAAAACCCTACACCTCAAAGCTTCAATGCTCAGCCACTCAGAGCTGAAAGAAGATTTCTCTATCAAAGAGGACTTCCAGACTGGCCACAATCCCCCTGCATCATGCCATTTGTGGTCCTTAAATACAGGTGCGGGGAGGGGCCGACATAGAACATTACTTTATAGTTCTAGATGGAACTTGCATGGAGTAAGGAAGGTTTATTGTCAATTTAAGTCTGGGAAGTAGAAATGCTGAAGAATTCCATCTTGGTACAGACAGCATCAAGAACATCAGATTCTACAAGATTCATGCAAGTTGAGATTAGACTCTGTATCAGCAGATCTCGTTGAATCCATGTTAAACCTTAGAGTTATGGAGGAGATGAGCAGACTTGCTCTCTTAGGAGAGAGTTACTCAATGTAGGAGTAAGTCACCAACGTCTGTAACTTATTTTAGATCGTTGTTATATATGCCCGAAAGCAAGTTTGAGAAAATGTGAGTACCTGGTGAGACTTGAGAGGCTCAGGGAATCTATAGGTATGCATGGCTCTTATTCTTTCAGTGTCTTTGTAGGTTTGATAGTTTAAATATAAACTGGAGGAAGAAGAAGATGAAATTCCAACCAGGTACAGTTGAGCGCTCAGACCTTAGGTGGTGGGGCTGTCTCCAGGAGAGACAGGCTCCTGGATCCACTCACGCAGAACGAGCATCTCGACATTCCCAGAGAACTTTCTTGAAAATCTAACTAGAGCTGCAAAACTACCACCATCCCTTTCTTTCTTCAGAATCAAAACACACAGGCTGAAAGGCGAGGAAACTGTTTTTGCACACTCTGCAAGATTATGTCGCTTGACTGTGTCAGGAAAAATATATTAAACCCACTACCAAGTCAATGTTGTATCTGCAAATACTACTCACAAGGTGCTCTCTCTCTCTCTCTCTCTCTCTCTCTCTCTCTCTCTCTCAATCCCTCTCTCTCTCTCTCTATCTCTCTCTCTCTCCCTCCCTCCCTCTCCCTTTCTCTCTCTCCTTCTCCCTTTCTCTCTTTCTCTCTCTCTCCCTTCCTCCCATCTTCTCTTCCTCCCTCTTCCCTCCCTCCCTTCTTCCCTCCATTCCTTCTTCCCTCACTTCCTCCGTTCTTTCCTCCTTCCCTCCCTCTCTCGCTCCCTCCCTCTCTTCTCAGGAGCATGCGTGCATTCGTGAGTGTATTTGTGTGTGTGTGTGTGTGTGTGTGTGTGTGTGTGTGTGTGTGTGTACCTTTCCTTGGAGTTTAGTTTTAAACTACCAGTTGAATTCTCATCTCGGGCCCCATGATGTCTTGTGCCTTAAATAATTCATAACACAATTCTATCATCTGTCCCCACTGTATTCCTCGCTCCAAAGATTTATAAAATGTGTTTGCAGATGATTGCATCTTGGCCTAATAAATATAGCGAGAGTGTCTTTTGAGAGAAGAGAAAGAAAATGATTTATAACTATACAATATAACAAATAACACAAGAATAGCTGTAATTAGTGAAGGGAAGATACATGATTGAACATATAATTTGCTGTGTGCTTCAAAACTTGGCATGTGACATGTGCCCTTCGGGAAGTGATTAGGTCAGACATCTGTCAGTCTTTCTGTTTATTCTGTGTACATGTTTGGCAATATACTTAAATAAATACCTGAAGACTTCTTCATATAATGAGAATTTATCACACACAATTCACTCCAAACAGGACTATTGGTTGGAAACCATTGTATATTTCAGAGTGGTGAAAAAGAGCAGTGCTCTGCAAACCTTTTTTATTTTGAAAGATTAATTTTTATTTGAATTACATGTATGTGCATGTGTCTGCGAGTGGATGTGCACAAATATGAGTGCAAGTGCCCTCATAATCCCTTGGTACAGAAGGGGGCTCTGTATCCCCCGGAGTGGGAGTTACAGGAGCTCTTGAGTCTTCTGACACTGGAAACTCAGGTCCTCTGGAAGAACAGTATGGGCTCTTATCTAATGAGACAGTGGCTCTCAGCCTCCCTAATGCTTCGAACCTTTAACATAGCTTCTCATGTTGCAGTGACCTCCACCCATAAAACTATTTCATTGTTACTTCATAACTGTAATTTTGTTACATTAATTGTAATATAATTTATGATTTATGAATTGTAATTTAAATATCTGATATGCAGGATATATGATATGTGACCCCTGTGGGAGTATCAACCCATAGGTTGAGAATCCCTGTATAATATCTCTGAACTATCTCTGAACCCTTCTGCAAGCCTTTTAACCTTGAGCCAGACAAAGAAACTTTCTGTGGAAAGCCAGCAATTAATTGTTAATACCTATAAAACAGAAATCAAGATTTCAAATGATTATCATTTTAGCACCTAACTTTCCACATTTTCTGTCTGGTCCACTTCTTTCTTTTGAAACTGAAACTTGAAAATCAATAGTTTCAACATGCTTAGAGACTCACCCTAGGTAGAAGAACACGAAGCATGAGGCCATACCTTCTAATAGTGCCACTCCCTGGGCCTAGCATATACAAACCATCACACCAGGGGGGTTGGAAAGGAATAGAAAGAACCCTTGGAGATCTCTGCTCTGGGTAGTGAAATAACAGCCACCATCTTAAGAGTCAACAGGAAAAGTTCACAGTGCTGCACATCCTGCCTGACACGTAGTAAACACATCCCAAGGCTACAGAAATAGATTTGACATGCAATGGGCATTCAGAGTACAAACCCTGAGGGGCTGTGATGGCTAATCTGGGTTGCCAATTTGATATATCTGGGAAGGGGGAAGTTTGGCTAAGGAATTGCTCATATCAGATAGATATGTCTGTGGGGCATTTTCTTGTTAATTGATGTAAGACAGTTCAGTCCACTGTGGGCAGTACCATCCCTAGGCTATGGGCTTGGGCTATTTTAGAAAGGTAGATGAATGCATGAGCATGTAGGCAGCATGTATTCATGGTCTCTGCTTCGGTTCCTGCTTCCAGGTTCCTGCCTTGACTTCCCTTGGTGATGGACTATATTTTGTAAGCCAACTGAACACTTTCCTCCTCAGGTTGCTTTTGGCCATGGTGCAATAGAAACCAAAGGAGTACAGGTCCGTTTCCCTTTATAAATAGTTTCACGTTCTCTCCTCCAGGTTGTCATTTCTAGGTGTTAACCATAGACAACAGTTTGTCCCAATTCCATTGTTTTCTCTTCACACTCACAAGGATTCTAGAACTAAGATTTATGAGAAAGGTTCTGTTGGCTTCTTTCCTGGGTTGTAGATCAAATACTGGGGCTTACACATGCTAGGCAAGCATTCTACCACCAAGCCACATTCCCACACCAAAGGCCTGTTGACTATAAGCCAACAGACAAAATCTTATGCTTCCCAAGAAAAAGAATATATTATTCTTCATTAGGACAACCGAATGCTGTCACAATATACTGAGCATGAGCATGCAGTCAAAGCCCTCAAGCGTCTGCCTGTCTCTGTTTCTCTGGAGAGAGATGGAGAACAGCCTTCACCACTCACTTTTCTATTGCCATAGTGCAACACAAGAGCGTATAGAATATGTCTCTGGGGGAAGGTTTTGAGGCTCTTGCTTCACTCCACTTCCTGATCCCTCTGTTTCCTGTGTGTGTGAAAATGAGGTTAGCCAATGTCTTAGTTGCTTTTCTAGCAAAACACCTTGACCAAGGCAACTTATCAAAGAGTGCGTCTAACTGGGCTTATGGTTCCAGAAGGTTAGAGTCCATGAAGGCAAAGCAAAGGCATGGCAGCTGAGAGCTCCCATCTTGATCCATAAGTAGGAGGCAGAGAGAGTTTACTGGGAACGCCATGATCTTTTGAAATCTCAAAGTCCACCCCCAGTGTCAAATCTCCTTCCCAAATAGTTTCCACCAGTGGAACTATTGAAACAAATGAGCCTATAGGGGCCATTTGTGTTCAAACCACTATAGCCTGCTCTTGGCACCATGTCTAGACTTGCATGCATGCTGTTCCCCCTTCTCTCTCTCTCTCTCTTTCTCCCTTCCTTCCTTCCTTTCTTTCTTTCTTTCTTTCTTTCTTTCTTTCTCTCTCTCTCTCTCTCTCTCTCTCTCTCTCTCTCTCTCTCTCTCTCCCCTTTCTCTCAGTTAAAACAAACCCTTCCCCCTACATTGTTTTGTTTTTGTTTTTGTTTTTTGTCACTGTGGTGGTTTGAATAAGAAATGTCTCCTCAGGTGTTTGAACTCTTGGTCCCCAATTGGTGATGCTGTTTGGGGAGCCGAGATATGAACTCTCTGCTTCTTGTTCCCTTCTTGTCTTGCTTACCATTTGTAGTCATGGCCTCTAGCCACGATGGCCCCTTATCCCTCTGGGACTGTAAGGCAAGACAAACTCTCCTTTATAAGTTGCCTGGTCATAGTGTTTTATTACATCAAAGCCACAGAACATTGTGTAATAAAGACGACAGTAGTGCTTTTCACAAAACCTTCCTCTAGGATTAAGTAAGCTGTTACAGACACTCAGTGCAGTGCCTGATGCAGGGCAAATGATCAATGCATATTAGCCACCAAGTAATTAGTGATATATAATCACAAAATGCTATACCTGTGATAGTTATCAATATATCGCCTTCCCCCATTTCCGTATCCATCCACAGTTGCCTGCTGGGTAAAAGTGAATATGGGCTCTTTGGTTTTTCCTTTTGTTTAGCTGGCAGTAACCCTTGTCAACAGAGGGAGATGGAGAGCGACATTACTGGAGAGGATTTCACCCTCCTATTTCTGGTATGTTCTCTCTGACTCTGGATCAGACACATGGCTTCCCCAGTCTCCGCTCCTACAATCCACACAGCTTCGTCAGTATCAGCCCTTGATGTAGATTGCAACAGCACCCAATGTACGAAAGCTGCTCCCAACACTTGCCCACAGGAGGTTTGGTTACCATGGTGCCTCCATTGAGACACTCATGCACAGCCTTTCCCAGCACCTGGGAGAGAATCTCCTGATTCTCAACCTTCCTTTAAAATAGTTCCACATGTTGTGGTGACCTCCGAACATAAAATTATTTTCACTGCTGCTTCATAAACTGTCATTTTGCTACTGTTATTAATTGTAATGTAAATATCTGTTATTGCAGGATATCCGATATGCGACCTCCTAAGGGGTTGCCACCCACAGTCCTGTTTTCAGAGAGCAGGCTTCTAGACATCTCAATTGCTATGCCACCATGGTGATTTCTCTGCCATTCTGTGAGCCAGTGTTATGCCTCCTCTCCATGGCCTGAGCACCGAGGAGCTGGAGAATGCTTCTTGTCTGTGCTGTCAACACGGATGGCAGGTGACTGACGCCCATGTCTGCCATTCTTATGTTCTTCCGTCTTCTCCTTTCTTCCTTTAACTTCATGTTGCAGTAATGACTTTTCATATTGAACATTACCCAGGGGCCAGCAAGGTGGGTAAAGGCGCTCCCCATCAAGCCTGATGACCTGAGTGTTCAGTCTCTGGAAACTGTAAGACAGAATGAGAGAGTCAACTCCTGTAAGTTGTCCTCTGACCTTCTTATGCCTCTCTCTCTCTCTCTCTCTCTCACACACACACACACACACACATACACACACACTGTACATGCAAATGCACACACATACACACATGCACATGCACACACATGCATACACATACATGCACACATACACAGGCAGCACATACACACATGAACACACACATGCATACACAAACATGCATGCACACTAAATATAAGCATTTCACATTACCATTCTGTTTCTTTCCCTTAATTGGATACAGACAGACACAGTTGTCTTGAGACCAAAGACTCTGAGAACCTTGGGTTAGAACATGAGCTGCATGAGAGGCAGTCATCTGTGTCAGATAAGTTTAGGGTGTTTTGAGTGATAATGAAATAGGACTCAGTAGCACAGACACTAAGAGATAAAAAGACACTATAACTGTTCAAGAGAGGATTGCTGTGTTCAGTATTTTTCAGTCTGATGTGAACAGGTGTGGTAGTGGAAGGTAAGTGGTGTGTGTGTGTGTGTGTGTGTGTGTGTGTGTGCGCGCGCGCACGCACTTGGGTATGTAAATATATTTTAATGAAACACTTCCTGGGACTGGTAATCCTAAAGCTCACACTAGTTAGTAGCTGGATCCATTAATTTTGGAGGCATTTATTCTTTTTTAAGGTAGCTCGTCTTCCTTCAAATCCCCACACTACCTTATATCTGCTCGGATTTACAGCTCTGCAGTCACTTGCTTCTGCTACGACCCATGATCACTTGCTTCTGCTACGACCCATGATCACTTGCTCTCTTTCCCTCTCACTTCTTCTTTCCTCCCTAGTTCTGTGGTCACGTTTCCAGAGGCTCAAAACATGAAATCAGTCTACGGCTGCTTGCGGTGAAGTGGGGCTGACGTGTGTAGGTCAAACCCTAGGCAAAGGCAGTCAGTGTAGCCAGTGCAAGAGAAGAGCAACGGCCTCGCGTAACCATGGGCAACAGCTTGGACCATGAGGTGTCAAGGCATGGGGCGTAGAGAGAGAGTATTATGGACTCCCTTAAGTTAGTTCTTATCTCAAATCAACTCAGAACTAGGCTTTTCCTATAAGGGTTTGAGAATAAATCCAGATGTGAAAGAGTTGCCACTCCTTCCAAGTGGTTATACCTCCAAAAAAAATATAGGAAAAAGTAGTTGCTGACATTGAAAAGTTGACTCATAGAGGGACATTCAGGGCCATGGGAAACCATCCAAACTTCTGCTCGGTCTTTAGACACAGCCCTATCCACTTGACATCTCCAGCACCAACCTCAACCTTCCTTTGAATTCAGTGTATTTATGCACCTGCTATATGCACGGGGCTTGCACTACATGCTGCGGATGCTGCAGATGTGAACAGGCCAGGATGGCCTTCTGGATACTTGTGTGGAAGGAAAGGGGTAGGTAGATATGAGATCCAGACACTGCCCTTGATGCAACGCCACTGTGTTTGTATTTGAAGGTAGTAGAAGGGAGGATGGGAGAGTTGAGAAGAGGGTGTGAGAAAGAGGAAACGGATGTATGGAGAGGGAATTCAGTGAGTGAAAAACGCACTTTCCCCAGGAATCAGGCTAGCCACCCACAAGATCTGTCTTTCACATGGAGTGACAGGCACTGAGCACGGTCGTGCTCAACCTCCTGAGAGGCGTCCACGTTAGATGGTGGCATAAGAGGAAGAGGCTGTTGTGCCTTTCCCTCCATCACTCTGACAAACATTCTCCACACAAGGAGTTGGTAACTGCCAATCAAGGACTGCTCCAACAGACGCTGGAGAAAACTGCTGGGATGGATGATCTTTAGGTTGGAACCATTATTATCCATTATTATCTGCTGGGCAGATAATAATGTGGAAGGAGAGCATACATAGTTCATGTAAGGTGTACCTGGGGAGGATCCTCCAGCCCCATTTGATCATTCTTGAATTCAATAATACAATTATTGTTGTATTAATCATTGAATTCTTGAACATAATAATACAATTATTGGTATCAGACTGTATTCATGAGAAGTATTTCTACATTCTATTAAGACATATCTCGTACAAAGCAAACACCACATATGCACACATGCACACACACACACGCACACATGAGTTACCTGCCTCTTGGATTTAGAGTGTTAGGACACTGATGGTGAGTGATGTACAGAACAACTCTAGAGCCGGGCAGTGGTGGTGCACATCTTTAATCCCAGCACTTGGGAGGCAGAGGCAGGCGGATTTCTGAGTTTGAGGCCAGCCTGGTCTACAGAGTGAGTTCCAGGACAGACAGGGCTATTAAAAAACAAAACAAAACAAAACAAAACAAAAAACTCTAGAGACCACTGAAAGAACGGAGGAGACAGAATACTTTAAAAAGCTAAAACATCTATTTGTAAGTATTAGTGTGTGTGCATGTGCGCACATGTGAGGTCAGAGGACACTTCCAGGAGTTGGTCCTCTCCTACATGTGGGTCCAGGGAATTCAACTCTGGTTGTTAATGTTTGCAGCAAGTGCATTTGTCTACTGAACCATCTCTCCAGTCCCAGAGTACTTTCAGTACTTATAATTTGAGTTTGTAAGGTTTTGAAAAAACCTCCCTGCCTGGCATGTCCTGTTTCAGTGATTCCATGACCAACCTAGCTGCATTTTATTATAGTTGATTTTTTTAATATTTGCCTCTCCGATGACCTAGAAGCTCCTTCATAGCAGACACTCTCTAATGGGTACCCTCAGCATAGAGTCTGGTGCCTGGTAAGTGTTTAGTAAACATTTGAAGAATGAACAAATGGGACTGACAAAATGACTTAGCATGTAAGGTTACTTGCCACCAAGCTTGAGGATTTAAGTTTGATACCTGGGACCCACATAGTGGAAGAAAACTGACTCTTGCAAACCTGTCTTTTGAGCTCAACATCAGCACTGCCGAAAGTGCTCCCCCCAATTAAAATCAATGTGCTTTTTAAAAAAGAGTGAATAAATAAATTAAAAACCTACACTGAATGATTTACTTACCCAAGCTGCTGTCTCTGTGTGCTCTCCATGGTGTAGGTAGTCATATCATAGGACAAGTCTGTCATATCTGTGTCTGTGGACTCTTCCAAATCCTTTCTCCGTAGCATGTCTTTGACTTCTAGCCACACTCTCAGAACGGATGCTTGGGGTAGGAATGTGCATTAGGCTCCTTCAGGAGAGGTAGGGCTGAGGACTGACAGTGAGCTGATGGCCCAGAAATCAAAGCTCACACTTTGAATGTCCGAACCCTGATTCCCAAAAGGTGCTAAGATCTTGGCATCCCACTTCCTGAATCATCAAAAAGACCAAAGGATGGAGAGTACCTTCAGACCCTCTGGGATTCCAGGAACCAACATGTCACCTACCATGACTATAGGTAGCTCTCAACGATATCGAGCAGAAGGGAAACAAGGGAGTGTAGCTTCAAGCTGTAAAATGGTTTCGCTAAAACTGGCATCACAACCCAGTCCTCTCCCCCAGTCCAGCTCGGATGCCACCGGCTTTTTGGCATCTTTAGCATCACTGATCACATAAGGAATGGCATCTACTCCCCTCTTCCTGACGGCAACTTAATTATGAAAGCTGTCTTCTCGCCTTGCCGCAGCTGTAGCTTCCGGGTACCTGAAACGCGTGCCCCAGCTGTCTTGATTGAGAGGCTCAGTTTGCAGGAAAACAAGACAAAATACTTTGCTGCCTTGATTCTGGTGGGAATTTAATTTAATTAGCATCTGATTTACACAATGCACTTCTGACAGCTGTGTTTGTAGAGTCTCCGTGGAAGCGAGAAATTACCATCCATTGAAATCATCATCTAGGTTCATTTATCATCCTGCCGCATCTTCCCAGCCTTGAGCGCTGGGGACTTCTGTGCATTTCTGGCAAGCTTCAAGAAGGTTAAGGTAAATAATACTAACGTGAGTGCACCGGGCTTTGCACAGGTGATTAGTGCAGGCTTGTTCTGCAGTCTTAATCGGTCGGGACTGGAAGGAGGCTTTGGAGGCTTGATCAAAGGACGGATGCCTTTTCATGTTGGGTTTTAAGAAAGATGAAAGATCTCAAGTGAAAAAATGCCTAACACCTGGGCAAGAGCTGCCGGCCACTCTGAGGAGGGCAGCTCAGGATAGATGTAGGAGATTGAGGGTAGAAACACAGGGAAACTTCTTCAGGACCTATAGCTTGACTGAGGCTAAGAGATTGGGGGAGGGGTAAGTGTTTAGGTTAGTGACTGCCTGGCGCATAAGAAATCCTTGTTAAATAAGTGAATGATGAATGAATGAATGAGTGAATGAGTGAGTGAATGAATGAATGAATAAGTGAATGAATGAGTGAGTGAATGAATGAGTGAGGAGTGAGTGAGTGAGTGAATGAGTGAGGTCCTGAGACCTGGCTTCACAGGTCTTTTACTGAAAGGGTTTACAAGTGTTACTATGTATCTTGTAGCTGGGAAGCCTCCCTCAGAGACTGAGAGACACTCTGGAGAATATAATCATCTGAAGAATAAGATGGCCACCACCAAGACTCCATGGGAAGACAGGATCCTAGCTTGGATCATCCCTGGCTGATGTACACAGTTGTTCCTGCCCAGCCACCCACCATTTGTGCTTTTGCTTCTCAGCCTATTAAATCCTCTACTTTCTGTTTCCTCTACTGTGCCTCAATCAAATCTCCTTCTTCTGTACATGTTAAAGTAAGTCTCCCCTTTTCAAAGTGTTTTACACAGCACATCCTGAGAAGTACCTCCAAGTCTGATCTTAGGAGGACCCTGAGCTGGATCAAATAAAAGTCTCAGAACAATGGAGTTCTATGTTCAGAACAGGGAGCTAAGAGAAGAGTGCTGACCAATACTACAGCAAAGGACTGTAACTGTAACAGTAAAAGCCTTGAAGGATGCCATCAAAACCCAAGATATTGCTGCACTCAGTGACTCAAAAGCCCTCGAAACCCCATTCACTAGCCAATCATGTAGGCAGAGTGAACCTGCCTCCCACTTCCTAGTCAGCTCCTTTTCAATAAAGCTCTTTCCTTTGTCACAGCATTGGCTTCTTTGCACATTGGTGTATTTGTATCTTTGCTCTGGAATCGTCCAGACATGACTGAAGGATCTGCAGAGTGGTTAAGCCCACTCGGTTCACTATCCCTTGTGTTGAGTAAAGCCATCATCTAAAGAATGATTAGCATGGCTTAATAGATCATTATCACGCCACGCCGGGCAGGGCATGTGAGATAAGAGGTGTACGAGTGAAGCTCGGAGAAGGGAAAACATGTGTCTAAATTAAGGTGCGAGGGGAGGGTTCAAAGACATGACAGAAGATCAGAGTCTAGAATGAGAAGAATATTTCACTGCAGGTGATCGTCTTAATGGGAAGAGATAAGAGGTAGAAATCCCTAGGGGAGAAAAGTATGCAGAGATGAAAAATCATGATATAAGACCATTTTCAGGAGGCAAGGAATTTGGCTCACTGAGATAGGAAAGAGAGATGAGTTAGGCCTTGTCCAGAAATAATGGTGAAGAACTTGACACTGTACTCTGTCATCATGTGGATCTTTGAAAATGATCAAGAAGGGACATGACTACATATACAGTTGAGAAGAAGAGCACTGTGTTCTACAACTAAAAGCAGCAATCAAAAAAAAAAAAAAGCCCAGGGGCTGGAGAGATGGCTCAACAATTAAGAGCACTGACTGTACTTCCAAGGGTCCTGAGTTCAAATCCCAGCAACCACCTGGTGGCTCACAGTCATCTGTGATGGGGATGGCTCAGTAAAGAGTGGTTAAAACTCTTGCCATGAGGACCTCAGTTTGGATCTCCCATGTAAGCCCAGGCACAGCACTGCACATGTGTAATCCAGGATAGGGATAGAAGGATCCAGTATACTAGAGGGATAGCTAGCCTGGTGTATGCAGCAATGACCAACCAGTTTCAATAAAGTGCACCAGTATCCAAAATTATCCTCTGACATACATACATATGAAGTGAGACATGGGTACGTCAAACACATATGCACAAAGATTTATTATATATGTAGATATTATGTATATATATGCATACATAAACATATATATATCTGTCCATTGAAATGTGTTTCCAGTTATTGTAAAGTATAAAGTGTCACAATTTAGCTTGGCTAGATCGACAACGAAGAGTCAAGTTTGTATCAAGAGTCAAATTTTGCACAGCAGCAGGAATGGTAACACCACTAGAAAGAGAAACACTGGGGCTGGAGAGATGGCTCAGCAGTTAAAAGCACTGACTGCTCTTCTGAAGGTCCTGAGTTCAAATCCCAGCAACCACATGGTGGCTCACAACCATCTGTAATGAGATCTGACTCCCTCTTCTGGAGTATCTGAAGACTGCTACAGTGCATTCACATATAAATCTTTAAAAAAAAAAAAAGAAAGAAAAGGAAGGAAGGAAGAGAAACATCCACCAGAGAGGCTGCTGGGAAAAATAAAAGCAAAATGTCTCCTAGGTCAGCATGTCACTGTGTACCTGGAAAATGCCCATTTCCTAGAAATCCTCCTGCTTTATACAAGAATAATGTTAGAATTGAAGTGCAGTTTATAAACTGTAAAGCTTAGAACTTCTCAAAGAGGACTCCTTAAGCTGGTACTTCTTGGGATACTAAGTGCAGGGCCCTCTCATCACAGATCCTTCTGGAAAGAATAGTATACTTTATCTGCCTTTTACAGGTCACCAGTGTGCACTAATGTGTAAAGGATAAGCATTTTTCATTTTGTTTAACCAAACTCCTCCAAAAGATTAAGTTTCAGAGATTCTCCTTTTCATATTAAATGCATTAATACCCAGAAGAAGATATCGAAGGTAATGTAACAAACACTAGATCAGATAGCTGACGTTGGGGGAATTAAATGACTTTTCCAAAAGCGTGTGCATTCTGAGTAGCAGAGTAAGGGCTAGGATTACCACGACTAACTCCTTAACCCTTGCTTGTCTGTCTCTAGGTTCCTGGTGTCTATAAAGGTGTCTTATAAAATGGGTCTTCTCCAGCCTGAGTGCTGACTCTAGTTTTTCCGTCTTTCTCTGTTTCCTCTCTTCCACAATATGCAAGAAGTTCCTCCATGTCCCCAAGATTGGTGAGGAACTTAACCTTCTCTTTTTCCAGCGTTTCCCACCTGTTCACCAAAAGGTCAAAAGTAGTTGCTACCAATATGGGGACAAGTTAACAGGAAACCTTTCCATCTTAACCTGACCTATGTTCACAAATCCACCCACTCTGTGAACAGAGCTCCCTTCCTTTCCAAATCTTTCTGCCATGGATAGCCCTCTGCAAATTCTGACTCTATACTGCCTTCCTCCTTCTTGTAGAAGCTGATCCCAGCAGCCAAGCATCCACACCATGACGTGATTCTCTGAACCCAGGTATGAAGATCTACCCTCTACCCTCAGAATAGTGGAAATGCTCTCTACAGATCCACCTTTCCTTGGTCACCTATTTCTCACACAGATCTAAGAACCATGTATAGACGAGTAAACATTCAGAGGTATTCTGGTTGTTGGTTTTATTTTTTTCTGTTGCTGAGATAAAATATCCTGAAAAAAAAAGCAACTTATGGAAGAAAGGGGCTTATTTCAGTTTATAATGTTGGGTTACAATCTGTTATTGTAGGGAAGTCAAGGCAAAGCAGAACTTCAAATAACTAGGCATCTCACACCCACAGTCAAGAACAAAAGGAAATGAATGAACACACACACACACACACACACACACACACACACACGATTGCTCGAAATCCATTTGGTTTCTTCATTGTTATACAGTTCAGGACCACCCCTCCATCCCCGCCTAAGAAATGGCAGACACCCATAGTGAGCTGGAGCCTCCCATATCAATTAACTTAGTTAAAACAATCTCCAGCAGGCCAACCCAAGCAGGCAATCTGTCATTGAGACTCTTCTTTCTGCTGAGTCTATGTTATGCCAATTTGAAAATTAAAGTTAGCATTATAGGAAGTGTTGAATTGAACATATTCTGTTTCTCACAAAAGTCATATTGTGGCTGGAAAGTAGAGATGGGAAAAGAAAGACATCAAGGTAGACACATGAAACAAACAAATTGGCAAAAGAAGACTGCAAACCCTTCTCTACTAGGGCTTTGTATAGCAAAGAGAATACGTTCAGGCAGAGCTCATGGCGTACATATTTAAGAGGAAGTAGGTGACGTACAAAGACCTATGAGAGTCACGAGATTGTTGATGCAGGGCTTTTGAATATGTCTTCTCCAGCTCATTAGCCCACTCTCATCTTAAATTATCTTTCCTTTTCTTAATAAATTATCTCTATGTCTATTACAGATGGTTATCTGTCCCGGGTGCAATTCTTTCTCCTGGGTCACAAGAACCTGGAAATTTCAGCCACTGCCCCCTGGAGTCTGACAGACTCAATAACACACAAAAAGAATTGAAGCAGAAAAGCACATAGAAGAGAATTTTAATATACACTCTCGCTGGTCAGTGTTCTGCTTTAGGTATTGTCCTGGACACCAGGAACTGACAATCACTGATGTTGCCCTTGGGGGCCATCTTGCTTTGTCCCTGAAACTAAGACATTTCCACCAAGACAACTTAAGACAAACCTTTACCTTAAGATACATTCTCTGCCCCAAATCCACTCAATTCTAAATAGAATTTTGTCGGTATTACTTTACCTTGACTTACATAGCTGGTCAGCATGAGGGCAACCCTGAAGAAAACATAAAGGTTCCGGGGGGTGGGGTGGGGGTGGGAAAGCCACTTCCATCTAAGGCATTCACTGGGAACACTTCACAGTTCTTTTTCCAGAAACTCAAACTGCCAGCTCAAATGAGATCACTGGAACCAGGTCACTCCACTGGAACCGAGCTTTGAATAGTGCGTTCACACTGCATTTGGTTAACATCACTTGCTCCCAGTGGCCTGGCCTTCTTAGCCCTTTTCTGAACAAGCCATACAAGCTAAGAAACTGGAATTAAGATGGAAGTCTCTTGAATATTTACCAGGCATTTCCTTTCAGCGCCAAGGCATTCTCCTTCTGCATTCCCAGCATTCACTTGTCTCTGGTGAGGACTCCTGGGCCTGCCTTTTATCTTCTCATTGTCCCAAAGTAAGCTGGACAGGAAGTTTGAAATTCATATTGTGTTCTACACACTTGCGGTTGATCCGTGAGCTGAATGAACGCAGACCTAGGCTTTTCTTCAGAAATATTAGAGTCTTCGGTGACACCTGGTGAGCCCATAGGGAGCCGAGAAAAAGGATTCTGTGTAATACCGGAAGACTGTGAACACATTTAAATCTAAGTCGTGGGAAGCAACATAAACAGAGCACAGAGCCATTTCTGCAGATGACGTCATGGGAATGATGGGCCAACAGGCTGGTGGGGTGGCTCACTGCATATGGTAGTGGTAACTTCCAAATGCCTGTTGAATGCCAGCTATATCCGGCAGTGTTCTCCAGGGAAATAGACTCAAAGGGATTTATTTGGAGGCGCTGGTTCATGTACTCACGGGCCTGGCAAGTCTAAAGTCTAGACAGCTGCTTAGTGGGCTGGGAACGCAGATAACGTTTCATCCTGTCATTTTGGGGCTCTTTTTCCATATGTGTATCTAATGTATTTTTGTGCTCTCTTCGGCAGCACATATATTCTAATGTATTTTGATCATTCCTAATCCCTTTACCTTTTCTTATCTGTTTCCCATTCCTCCCTCTGGACCCCTTCTTCAAAAAAAGAAAGAAAAAACCCTCCCATTTTTATTATGACCCACTGAGTTTAATTAGGGTCTACCCCTGAAGAAAAGCCACTCCTTGTCAGCACAGCCATTGATTTCTAAGAGCTCCTTGGATAGTAGTAGACTCTTGGGTGTCCCTTTCCCATCCATGCTGACATGTTAACAGGCTTGATCATGTGCAGGCCTTGTGCTGATAACCAGGGTTGCTGTGGCTTCTTGAGGGTACCACCCGTATCCTGTCTTGAAGACGCTTCCCAGCTCGTCTCCACATTCTCCAGTCTTTCCGTTCTTCTACCCTCTCTTCCATGGTGTTCTCTGAGCCTTGAAAACGGGGGATGCTCCGGCTGTTCTGGTGAGGGCTGAGTGTACCCCAGTAACGCGTTCTCTGCATTTTGACTAGTTATGAGTCTCCTCGTTAACTGATGCCCGCTTCAAAATAATCAACTCTGCTGTTCAAGGGCAGAACCAACCTGTGAGCATAAACAAGCATCCGAGGGCAGTTTGACGTGTCTGCTTCCGTGCTACAGTTTTGAGATAGACTTTTTCCCTCCCCCAAAACTTTAGTATTGCTCCTCAAAAGCCTCCACGGTCTGAGGCCCACCCAGACTACTGAATATTACTGCTCTTACCTACAGTCAACTGACTGCAGATGTTCACCACTATCTACAGAACATCTCTACGACCTAGATCAGTACCCCAAAAATCTGGGTCCAGGAGCCTGTGAAGATGATACATGGAACGAAGGCACGGGCATCCCAGCACTTCAGAAGCAGAGGCAGAAAGATTGCCAGCTGGAAGCCAGCCTAGGCTACTTGGTGTGGCCATTTCAAGAAGAAAGATGCCTCGATGCACCAACCATCCCAGCAGCCAAAAAGGAAAGTAAATATTTTAGTCAGATGCTCCAAATTAGCATGAGTAGCTCCATATACAATTTCAGGAAAGCAGTTTGCCTACAATTTGAAGAAGAACCAATATCAATATATTCTCAGGAGTCAACTTGCCTGTGGGAAGATGCCAGCTTTCTCGGACAATGAGACTAAGTTCCCTTCATTATAATCGAAAACATCATGAATATTTAACATAAAGGCCATATTTCCTACAGAAATTTACTCGATTCTGAATAAAATTTTCTCTCTATTACTAGCCTATGGGCAGTCTTGAAGAAAACAGATTAAATTCCAGAAAGAAATAACATCTATTTCTTTTCAAGTACTTTTTCCTAATAACAATACTGCCCATCCGAATAATCAAGATCATTGGGACCGCCCTCTGTTCCTCACATTCTCAAGGTAAACAATGAGATGTTTCCCTAGAGAGCTCCATGCTTTCCCAGAAGCTGTCTACCATGTATGCTCACTGGTGACAAAGCTCTGTAAGGTACTTGGGTATGAAAATGGTTAAAGGTATGCCTGGCTTCACTCTGCTGATGGTAGAAGTAATTATATCTTACAGTTGGAAGTGGCGCAATTTGGCAGGGGATAGAAAATTTTTATGGGGATAATTGAAGGGCATCGTCATCGAGTAGTCTGCAAAGATGAAAAGGCTCAGCTCTTCTTGGCAGGATGGCTCATTCAGGGAAAGGCACTTGAATGATTTATGTTGGTGATAAAGGATGGATGCCTGTGTGCATCTGTCAAGGAGCTTCTCTGATCACCTTAGGTTTTCTGAATCATTACTCTGAAGGTTAAGGTTTGGGTAGCTCAATCATTGGCAAATTAACCTTGATTTACCTATGTTACACACAATAAAATATGTTGATAAATAATCTAAAATAGCAACAATCAGAAAGTCATTTAAATTCAGATTAATTCAGAAGGTTTATAAGCATCAGAAATGTACTTCTCACAATTCTGGGAGCTGGAAATCTCTAGGTGTCAACGTGGTCAGTGTATGGGACAATCTACATGGTAGACATTTAACTGGCTGATTCTGGCTTCTTATGGAGACACAAATCTCCTTAAGAGGGACCCACTGTAACAACCTAATCATCTCCCAGGGACCCATCCCTGAAAAGTCACACTGAGATTGAGGTTTTAACATTGAGTCCACATGGAAGTTGGATTTGTGGGAGAGAAGTGGGGGCACATCAGTCCCACAGTTAACTGACCTGCAAACACTCACTGACCTCAAGGTGAAGCATTCTCCCCTCTTTCATAGAAAGAAAGGTAAACTGTGAGGTAGACTGTGAGAAGAATGTTTCGTGGGCAGAGCTCACTTCTCCATACATCACATTCTGCCTTATGCCTCAGTTACTTTCCTACTGTGATGAAACGCCATGATCAAGGTAACTTACAAAATAAAGCGTTTAATTGGCTTACAGTTTCAAAGGGTCCGAGGCAGAGTAGCAACAACAGCTGAGAGGGCTATCCTGAGACACGACCAAGAAGCAGAGAGAGAGAGAGAGAGAGAGAGAGAGAGAGAGAGAGGGAGAGGGAGAGGGAGAGGGAGAGGGAGAGGGAGAGGGAGAAGGAGAGGGAGAAGGAGAGGGAGAGAACACATTGGGAAAGGAGTGGGTATTTTAAACCTTAGAACCTGCCCCCATGACACACCTCCTCCAACAAGGCCACACCTTCTAAACTCTCCCAAACAGTTCTACCGTCTGGCAACCAAGCATTCAAACATGATTCTATAGGGGCTGTTTTCATTCAAACCACTGCAGCCTAGTTCCCTATAACCATCAACAAGTATTTATTTGATTAGCGGATAGTTTTATTAGAAAGTTAAAAAAAAATCACTAGAGCTTATTCTGAAAGAAAAGAGCAACTAAATCAAGTATAGGTTTTTGCTTTGATCTGACACCTGAGGCAGATGTAATTAATGCTTAATTAGGAGATGTAGCCCTTGTTGCTATCCCATTAAATCCTCCGATTTACTTCTCTTGAAGTTGAACTAACAGAGCATGTCAGGCAAAGAACCAAGACTGCCTACTGAAGACAAATTATTCAAACCCATGAAAAGAGGATTCCCATTCAGCTGTCTGTTAATCAGTTTCTCCAGTGAGATGAAATCAATGGAATGGAATGGTAGATAGGTGGGTGGGTGGGTAGATAAGTAGGTAGGTAGATGTTATTATGGAGAATTGAATATATATTACTATGGAGAAAGGGTTCACTTGATCACAGAAGTCAAGAAATTCCATAGACTGTGTCACCTGCATCCTAAGAATTCAGGCAAGTTAATGGTAGAACAGACCAATCTGACTGCAAAAGCCTGAGAATGGTGTGGATGGGGCAAGGAGTGGCCTGAGTCCCAGTTCAAGGGCTGAGAATGGGCTGGGGTGGGCAGTGAGTGACCCAAGCCCCAGACCAGGGGTACATGAAGAAACAAGGTGTCTAAGATCAAGTAAGATCAAGTAGGAAGACAGAAGCAGAAAAAAATTCTCCATCCTGGACATTTTATTCCACTCAGGCCTTTGATGGAATTATGGGGTGCCACCCCTCACATCCCTGCACTGTATGTAAGTGCTAGTCTCACTGAAACAGCATCACAGATGGTCTTTAACCTGGGCCCAGTCAACTTGGCACATCACAAATATTAAAAATTATAATTGACACAGTGACTTTAGTGCCCAATTGTGGCTAAGAGTTTTCCCTGGTTTTCACATAAACTACCCACAGCATCATCTGCTGGGATCATTTTGAGAGCCCTTCCCTGAGAATCATCCTCATGCAGGAAAAATGCATTACTACAATATATCTCTACCTCCTCGGCCGCAGGTCTTGAACTTAGGGATTGACAGAGGGGGAGCTCTTCAGAATCTGTTTCCTGTATGCTTGGAGTTGGAGCTGAGGTCCAGAGCAACAGTCACTGGTTAGAGGAATTGGAAAATGAGTTGAGCACTCTTCTGTCTCCGTGCAGATGAGAAACAGAGGGCACCTGCTTTGTTAGTTTCTTATCAGACTGTTCTAGACACTGGGAGACTTCTGTTGGAGTCCATGAGATAACTTAGTATCCCTCCAGAACTAATTCTGTTACATAAGCTAGTTCAAATTGACTTTGCATCTTTTGGCAAACCTGTTTTAGACTGATGTTAAGTAACTTACAGAGGGATGGCGGGTCATAAAGTCAGTGAAGCTGAAAGAATCCAGGATCATATTATATAATTCACTTACCCATCTGTGTAACCAAAATACAATGCTTCCCTTTCTGGGCTCTTGGGGTGGGGGCGGGGAGTTCACACCTCACACACTACTAATCACAACAATGTAGTTTGTTTAGTAGAAGCATAAGCAGAGGGGACAGAATTCATTCACAGTGGAGATATTCATCGCCAGGGCTCAATTCTCCACCATGCTTCTGTTTCAGCATCACAGCATGGAGGGATCACAAGATCAGGGAAGCTCGCAATACTGGGCCAGAACATGGAGACTTACTATCTCCGTAGGCGCCTACACAGACAATGGAATCCCTGGGAAAAAGAAGGAAATGATTGCTTCAGTCACGAAGACTTTGGAATCATCTGTTTGTGAGTTATCTTAACCCTCGTATATTTAACTAACTACACCTTCCACTCCTGCCCTGTCCTTGATTTCATATCAAACTAACTCCAACTCCCTGCTTCTCTCTGAGCTCTGGTGTTAATCACCTTATGTCCGAGAGTCGTGATTCTGTGAGTTATCCAGCTTCTGCTGCATGGTTCATTTGCTCCATGTAGGAGCGGAAGGTCATTCATGTGGCGACATTTGGCTGGGATCTTGGTTAGAGCTAGGCTCTGTACAAATAGTCAGTGTTTCTTTCTCCGAAACCTTTTCATGTGGCTTCTCATGACTCCTAAGTTTGGCTTCTTAACAGCCTGGAGCTTTCCAAGAAGACAAGCCCTGATGTACTGGTGCAGATCAGAGCTTCTGCTCACCTAGAATTTGCTGCTATCTCATTGGCCAAAGCCAGTCAGTGTGGGTGGAGCTATCCAAGGACATGCATCCCAGAAGGCGTGGATGTTGGATGACTATGTACAATGTGACTGTAGCTAGTAAGTGCGAACAGCAAATATTTATAGTATCTGTTTTCACATGCATTATCTCATTTTGTTTAACAATGACATAAGGATATAAATGTCATGGGTGTTTTCCAAAGGAGGAAGCTGTAGAACATACGTCTAGATACCTAAAGTCACATATCCTGCTAAGTGAAGAGGTCAAGTCACACTCAGGACTACTGGAAGTTCCGTGTTTGATCTTCTAGGAATCGCTGGGCAAAGTGGAAAATGTGGGACTTCCAGGTCCCAAAGGAAAGGCCATCCAGAGACTGTACCACCTGGGGAGTCTTCCCATATACAGTCATCAAACCCGGCACTATTGTGGATGGCAAGAAATGCTTGCTGAAAGGAACCTGATATGGCTGTCTCCTGAGAGGCCCTGCCAGAGCCTTACAAATACAGAGCCGGATGCTCACAGCCAACCATTGGACTGAGCGCAGGGTCCCCAATGGAGGAGTTAGAGAAAGGACTATAGGAGCTGAAGGGGTTTGCAACCTCATAGGAAGAGCAACAATATCAACCAACCAGACCCCCAGAGATCCCAGGGACTAAGCCATCAACCAAGGAGTACACATGGCTCTGGCTGCATATGTAGCAGAGGATGGCCTTGTCAGGCATCAATGGGAGGAGAGGTCCTTGGTCCTATGAAGGCTCAATAGATGTTCCAGTGTAGGAGAATCAAGGGCGGGGAGGTGGGAATGGGGTAGGTGAAGGAACACCCTCATAGAAGTAGGGGGAGGGAGGATTGGATAGGGGCTATCCGGGAGAGGGGAACTGGGAAAGGGGATAGTATTTGAAATATAAATAAAGAATATATCCTATTTAAAAAAAAGGATTTGGGGCTTGGTTTTTGTTGTTGTTTGTTTATTTGTTTGTGGTATCAAGAACTGAACACAAGACCTGTCCTAGGCAAGTGTTTTACTGATTAACATTCCTAACCTCTTTCTCCAGACTTTGAAAATCATTAACAACAAATTTTAAAAATCTGTTTAAGGGGACTGGAGAGATGACTCAGTGGTTAAGAGCACTCACTGCTTTTCCAAAGGTCCTGAGTTCAATTCTCAGCACCCACATGGCAGCTCACAACTGTCCGATGCCATCTTCTGGTGTACAAATGTACATGCAAAGTACCCATATACCAAAAAAAATACACACACACACAAAAAAAAAAACCAATCGTTTGAAAAATCTATTTAAAATGTTGTGGCTAGTTTTAATTGTTAGCAATCTAGAATCACCTCGGAGGGGAGTCTCAATGAGGAATTACAGATTAGGTTGGTTTGTGAGACAGGCTCAGAACCTGCCTAAGCTGGGGAGACCCCCCCCCCTCAAGGTGGGTATCATTCCATGGGCTGGTTCCTGGGACTTACAGAAAGGAGGGTGCTAGTTGAGAAATGCCATGATGCCTCCATTGCCCTCCTCTCCCTGAGGACATCACGAGACCACTTCTCTCACACCCCTGCTGCTGAGACCTCCCTGCCAAGAGAGACTTGAACCTGGAATTGTGAGCTAAAATAAACGCTTTCACCCCCAGCTGCCTTTGTCAGATGCTTTATCACAGCAACAGGAAGGAGGCTAGGACTCACACTTCTTCCAGCTCTCAATTGTTGGTTTCTAATGGACCACTCAAAGACTTTGCTAAAGATCTTTAAAGAGAAGCCCGGCAGTGGTGGTGCATGTCTTTAATCCCAGCACTCGGGAGGCAGAGGCAGGTGGATTTCTGAGTTTGAGGCCAGCCTGGTCTACAGAGTGATTTCCAGGACAGCCAGGGCTACACACAGAAAAAAAAAAAAAAGATTTTTAAAGAGGTAATGTAACAATGAAGTTGCCAATTATAAAATAATCCCCAACCAATACCGATGAATATATGGAAATACAGAAATAATTCATACACTTAGGGAGAATTTATAGATTAAATTTAGATTTCTGGTTTTTTTTTTACTCTAGCACCAAGACAAAAACAAAAACAAAAAACAAAAACCTTCCAAACCCAAGGTTCCATAAGCCTTGCCGTTGGGCAAAGCCGGTTCTAACACAGTTTGTATCACTGGGAGGATGGTAACCTAGAGCCAAGGCATGGGATGCAGAGGTAGCTTCTGTTGTCCATCATGAGCTGGACTCCGGTGGAAGAGATGGCCCCATGCTCTTGGCTGCCCAGCTCCCAGGTGACGCCTTTTGTTATAGGAACTTCAGTACCCTGGGCCTTTTAGCCACTCACCCCCTTTCACTTTCTGTGTCATGGTCCTGGTTGGAGAGAAAGAAGGAAAAGTTTAAGGGAACAGAGATGTGTCTCTGAACCTCCTCTTGTAGAGACACTCATGTAAGAAGCTTCCTCTTTTAAGCAAGACCAAGCTTCACACTCAACTTTTTGCTACTCAACTTATGAAATTCTGATTTCATGGGAACGAGGGAAACACTGAAGAGTGTCACAGGATAAGACATTGGAAAAGTGAGCCAGTCTGACCATGGGAACTCAGGGCAATCACATGGCTGGATTTCCAGGTGGGGGAACATTCTCCCACCTTGTGGCCTTTTGGAGAGTCCCTACAGGCTTCCGTATCTGAATACTTGGTCTCCGGCTGGCAGTGCTGTTTCAGTAGAGGGTGGGAATTTCTCGACCACAGTCCTAGCTAGAGGAAGCGGGTTGCTGGAGGCTCAGCCAGCTTCCTGTTCCTTCTACTTCCTGCTTTACTTGGATGTAAGCAAACAGCCCCACACTCCCACTGCTATGGTGCCACGGGCCACCAAACCTTCTTGCTGCTGTGGGTCCAACAACCTGTGAATCTAAATAAACCCTTCCTTCCTTCCTTCCTTCCTTCCTTCCTTCCTTCCTTCCTTCCTTCCTAAGTTGCTTCTGCCACTGTCCAGTTGTAACAAGCAGAAATCTAACTAGCAAATAGCCTTCTGGTCTTAGGTGAACCCCAGCAGGGCTTCACCTACCTTGGTTTGTATTCTGTGATATTCATTTAGCACATACTGGTGTTTAGGTTTAATAAGACCAAAGAAGGCAGCAAATCTTCCATTCGCTGCGGAGCTCACAAGATCACTGTTGCGGCCTGCAAGCTTGCCTTAGCTAATCAGACTCTCTCACAGTTCTCTCAGAATCTTCACTTATGTCAGTTTTCCTGAGTCTCCCTGTCCCTGGTCCCCGAGTTGTTCCTATCCTGACTGTTGTGATCATAAAAAGAGAAAGAGGTTTAGAGAATATGATACACGGTGGTGTGGGGGGAGGGGGTGCCCCATTGGGCCCCTGCCGTGGCATCCCTTCCCCTGAGGGACCAGACACACACTGACGTAGTATAGAGTAGAGTTTATTCAGGGTATGGGATGGGAGTTGAGGGGGGTAGTGGAGGCAGAGAAAGGCAGAGAGGGGGAGAGAGTAGAGAAGCAGAGGCCAGATATGACCGTGTGGAGAGAGGGGGGAGGGGAGGAGAGCAGCCTAAGGCAGGCAAGAGAGAGGCTGAAAGTGAGAGAGGTAAGAGAGGGTAAGAGGAGTAAGTGAAATAAGAGAGAGAGATAAGAGAGAGAGAGAGGAGGGGCTGAGCAGCCCTTTTTATAGTGGGCTAGGCCTACCTGGCTGTTGCCAGGTAACTGTGGGGCAGGGCATACCTGGCTGTTGCCAGGTAATTGGGGGGTGGAGCTTAGACAGAACCCTAACACTGATCACTGTTGAGCACAAATTACAATTCTGGACACATTTACTAGTCTATATTATTCATTAAGAATCAAATTCCATGCGAACATCACCATTTGTCTTTGTGTCTCAGAGTCCAGTTCAGCACAGGGCATGAAAAAAAGCAATTTTTTTCTCCCTATCACATTCACAAGCAGGCACATTAGCAGGAAATGAATCATTAGACATTTGCCAATTGGGTTCAAATGAAAAGAAGTGAAAGCAAAACAAAGTGAGACTCTATGCTTGCAAGTAACCAGATAAGTCATTTGTTATGTCCCCAGGAGGAGCCAATAAAGTTCATGGTATATTAGAGTAACTGTGGTGGGGGAACTTAGAACCGTACAATATTCTGTTTTTAAAAACATGAATATATGTCCAGATGAAGAATAAACTCAGTGTTGCGAATTGTGATGGCGGGAAGAAAAACCTCTGACCTGGAGGTTAGATTTATTACAGCTTGTTTATTCACAGTAAACTACTAGATGGCGAAATGGGATCTCATTTGTTCACACACACACACACACTAACCTCTGGTCTGGCCAAATGTCAGCGGACCAGGTAGGGTCCGAGTGGTGTGATCTTCTGCTTCCTGGTCTCGCTGGAACCCGGTCGGCAACGGGCTTGTCTCATTTGGCAGCAGGCCTGTGGATCAGTGGGCTGGCTCTGGGAATGAGTCAGTCTCTCAGCACGGCGGGGTCTCTGTGAGGCTCTGGGAAACCAGCAAGTTGTCTTGGCCAGACCAGAGCTTTTAAATTAATTTCAGTCAATCGTAATTGAGGTGTTCGTACATTGAACACTTGTTTTATCGCACTCAGACCCACACTCTTGGCTCGGTTTCCATGGTTACATTTTAGCCAATTATAGTTAAGGCATTTACCTTAGGGTGTTGGCCTTCAGTTTTATCGTTCCCACACGCGCACACACTCTAGGCTGGGTTTCCATAGTCATTTCTTTTATATTGCTTACTTTTTATTCCTTACACTAAGGAAGAAGTGACTGTTAGCTTTACTTCGTGCATCTTTCATCCATGACAGAGGAATGTGACTGGGTTTGTGCAGTTCAGAGAGTGACAGGGTGATGGCAGGAACTTTCAATGAAGAAAAATTGGGCCAAGATAAGAAAAAGATGTGCATCTCTGTTCAATCTTCAAGGAAAAATACAGACCTGTAAACATGGCTAGAACTGTAATTCCTGTTCACAGTCGCTGTAATAGGAACAGCACAGGGACCGAGGACAGGAAACTGACATACAGAGTAGACCTGAAGAGAGTGAGGAGTCTGATTGACCCATGACAATGACCAGTAGGTAAGTCTTTAAATTACATTAAAATAATGATGAAGTGATACGGTCAGATGGAAGGAGCATTCAAAGAATATGTTCTCCACAACGGTGGACAGCAGTGGTGCTGATGTTACATGGGTGAGTCAATCCCATCCTACCCATAATGAACTGGTAGAGAGAAGAGCAGAAGGCAGAAACAAGGGCCTGATGGAGGGGCGAGGATCCATGTCTGCATGCAGTTCATACATGCACTTAGAAGGAACCAGGTTGTCATTTCTGAATCCTGGGAAGCGGATGGAACAGCTGGAAGTCTCATCAGTCTTGGGAATCAATTAATACATAGTGAGGACAGAAAGAAGACAAACAAACCTTAGCAGTATTTACTAGAATTTGAGTTGCGGATTACTCATCCTGCCCCAAACCGGAAGTATGACTCCCATCAAAGTTGAAACTGAAAAAATAGAGAGAAATCAATTTCGGATAATTAATAGCAAGTGGGCAAAGGCGTGTGCCCCTAAGCCTGACAACCTGAGTTCCGACCTCAGGCCCCACGTGGTGGAAGGAGAGAACAGACTCCTGCAAGTTGTCCACTGGCCTCCATACGCACACCATGACATGCGTGCTCTCAACCTCAACAAATAAATAACTGTGATAAAAAATTTGAAAACTAATTAATATCAGGTGACTGGAGATTCTTAGAGATTTCAAAATACTGACAAGGTATCTGCTGCCTGTATGTGATCTAGAAAGTAATCATGGGGACTGAAAGCTTACTATAAAGCCATATTTTCTATATAATGTCCCTGGATGGATCTCTCAAGTACCCCCCTCCTCCTACTGATGATATTGGTATGCTGAGCTCACAGGGGCATGGTCTGCTCCCTGTCTTTGTCTTCCTCTGTGTTGTATTCTTCTATGATGTCTCCACCAGCAAAGTAGATGGTCTTTTAGGAAGCAGTGTTTTTATAAGATCCTCTCATTTCTGATTCTACCTGCTGGAAATGATCTTCCTCCACAAAGCATCACCTGGCTAGTTGAAA
This sequence comes from Tokudaia tokunoshimensis, assembly GCA_036184795.1. Lineage (NCBI taxonomy): Eukaryota > Metazoa > Chordata > Mammalia > Rodentia > Muridae > Tokudaia > Tokudaia tokunoshimensis. Next base: position 12,221,268 of record BTHU01000013.1, on the reverse strand, counting down.
ACAGGATGCCGTAGGACAAGTTGCCCAGGGCAGTGTTTTTATAGAGCTGAGAGGTTTCTGGTTGTTTTCAATTGAGGTAAAGACCAAATACGGAGGTAATCACATCAGCAATCTTGATTCTTCACATCTGCAGGGAATGCTGAGTCTGCACCAGAATCAAAGAGATTCAGTTAGTAAAAATGGGATATTGGATGTTTGGACAAAAAGTTTCATCATGATAGCCTGATAATTTAACCACTGTAACTCCCACAGCTACTGGTGAGAGGGAGCCCATTGACCATCAAAGTTTCTCAGTCATTCTAGTTTGTACTGAGGGGTGATACAGGAGCATTTACAAGTACAGACTCAGCACAGACAAGAGAAAATATTTGCAAAGCCTGTTTCAGTAAAGAACCAACATTTAGAATATAGAGTTACTGTAATTCAATAGGTAAAAGATAATTCTCACGTGGCCAAAAGATTTTAGCAAACTACCAAAGATGAGTTACAGATAGCAAACAAACACATGAAAGGATGTTCATGTCACTAATCATTAGCTAACTGCATATTAAAGCCTAACAAAATATCATAATATGCCCATTAGAGTGTCTGAGATTTAATATTACTGACAACACTAGGTTTTGGGTGGTGTGTGAGACAGCTGGATGTAGATATGTTTTTGTGCACTGTGTAAAGATTATCCTTGTGTTAGTCAAATGCTGATTTCTCTGCCCCTGTATCTTGTTGCAAGATGACATAGCATTGTAATGCTTATTCTGAGGATCTCCTATTTCAAGTTTGTGTAGATGTTGCTCCCCACCTATACTCTGACTTGTCAATAAAAGTTGATCAGCCAATGGCTGGGTAGAAGAGAGAATAGGGCTGGAATTTGTCAGCCAGGAGAAAGGAAGAGAGAGGGGGGAGTGGAGAGAGAGAGAGAGAGAGAGAGAGAGAGAGAGAGAGAGAGAGGAAGAAGAAGAAGAAGAAGAAGAGAGAAGGAAGAAGAAAGAGGAGAAGAAGGAATAGGAGGAGGAGGAGAAAGAGAAGGAAGAGGAGGAAGAGAAAGAGAAGGAGGAGAAAGAGGAGGAGGAAAAGAGGAGGAGGAGAAAGAGAAGGAAGAGGAGGAAGAGGAAGAGAAAGATGAAGAGAGGATTCAGCCAAGAGGAGGGTCAGGAGGAGACAACAAGGAAAAGCACCTGAAGCCCAGAGAGCCACACCAATACTAAAATGCAAGTATGAAGTGGAAACTTCAGGGCTCTTTGTAAAGTCAGTTGGATGGTGTTTTGCTGGGGCAAACATGTGAAAGAACGTTTCCTTAAAGTGGACACAGGCGTTAAAGGCTAAGGCAGACTTGTGAAGGAACGTTTTGCTGAAGCAGACACAGGCGAGAGGATGTTCTACTAAAGCAAACGTGTGAAAGGACTCGTGATGAAGGATTCTTTGCTAACGTAAGGACTTGCATGTATTGATCCACCTTACATTGTGTAGTTGAGCTCCATTTGTTGGGACTCCTCAGAGAGAAATGCATTAAAAACTTTTGGTGGTGTGCCACATTTTCTTGCCACTTCTGCAGACTTGGGCTGATTGGATGCACATGCTGAGGTGCTGAGGCAAGAGCCTAGTGGGGTAGAGCATGTGGAGGACACGTGATGTTTGGAGGGCATAAATAGGACTCCACAGGGTGTCGGAGACAGAGCTTGGCTTGCTGACACAGCTAGCTGTGCAAAGCCTCTAGGTCTTGAGTCTTTGCTGATCTTCGCTTCCCTGAGAGAGGCCTAGAACTTTTCCTGGTGTTTCTCCGGTCCCTCCTGCTGACTCCTTCAGCCAAGGTTGAAGCCTGGCTGTCTCTGCTAGGTTGTGTCACCTCTGTACCTAACCCAACTCTACTGAACTGAACTCCTGGTGTATCTGTGAGGTGTTTTCGAGTGGATCGAGCTGCTTCCTGCTGACCTGTGAACTGAACTGCAGAGTGTCAGACAACACAGACAGGAGTTGTTCCAAAGAACCTTTCTAAACAGGTCCACTCCCCCGTATCCTTTATTTTACATTACCTCTGGTGACTGGTGGGTTACAAGGGAGGGTTTAAGAACCATCATTAGAAATAGGATTTGAAAAAATTACACAAGTATCTCAGGGCCAAGCAGTGGTGGCACACTCCTTTAATTCCAGCACTTGGAAGGCAGATTTCTGAGTTCATGGCCAGCCTGGTCTACAGAGTGAGTTCCAGGACAGCCAGGGCTACACAGAGAAATCTTGTCTTGAAAACAAAACAAAAACAAAAAACAAAACCAAAAAACAAAAAATTACACAAGTATCTCAGGGATTTTGGCTGGGAGGTAGCCAGATTAGCTCAGCAGATTTAAAATAGATTAACTGTCCAGTTATTGAGCAATAAAGCATATCAAATAAATCTTATAGTCTCTGTCTCATTAATGGAAGCTAGCCAGGATAAATAAAAAGTGCCATTTTAAAAGTTACTTTTACAACTGGAAAACTCCTGTATTGCTAGTGAGGAGGTATTACAATTCAGATCTGGAATATATCCCAAACACCCAAGTTGTTCAGGTGTGGTCCCCAGCCTGTGATGCTACAAAAAATGGCAGGGCTTTTAGGAGGTGGGATCTGGCAGATGGAAACAGGACATGTTGGAACATAGTCTAAGATGGAGTTGTGTGGGAAAAATTTTGAATTTTGAATGCTTGCTAAAAAAACACTCCAAGAAACAAGATGAGAATCTGGGATCTCCAGTTTCTTTAAAACATGGAATTGTTCTTAGAATGTTTTGTTCTCCTCTCAGGTAAGTTTACTTCAGATTACTCATTGCAATAGGCTAGTTATTTGATTCTATACCATGTGCATATTGTATACTGTACTCAGGTGACCCTTCTTTACCCTCAGAGTATAAATTGTCTGATGCTCTGAATAAAGTTAGCAATTTCATGAGATTTTAGTCCACCTCATCTATCAGCTCCATTCTCCCAGGTCCCACCTCCTGTAGAGTGGTGACAGGGTCATTTAGAGTACACCCTCAAAGGGACTCAAGTCCTTCCCTCTTTCTTTGCTCCCTACTTTGTATAAATTTCCTCTGCCTCATGTCCCCAAGATAGTGTGCTGTACCACCGAAAGCCCTAGTGTCCACAGACTGAAACCTCTGAATTGGTGAGCCAACAAAACAAGTCTCGGCAAAGAGTTTATAAAACCACCTGTCAGCTTCTAAAACACTAAATGCACATTTAACATTTACTCTTAGAATCCCTTCCTATGATAGCTACCGAAAAGAAACGGAAAAAACAGTCTAACCTATGTGAATACTCATATCCCTTCTATTTGTGAGTCTCAAATTGAAAGCAAATCAAAACCTCATCTAGTGAGACAAACAAACAAAAGGTGGTGTATCTAGTCAATGAATGACTATTCCATCATTTAAGAGCATTGTGCTAAGCAAGAGAAGCCTGTCAGTGCATGGTATGGTTCCATCTATGTGATGTTCTAGGAAGAGCTCAGCATCTGGTAGGACTGGGGATTAGGGCAGAGAAGGACTGACAACAAAGGGACTGGAGGGAATTTTGTCTTAGTCAGGGTTTCTATTCCTGCGCAAAACGTCATGACCAAGAAGCAAGTTGGGGAGGAACGGGCTTATTCAGCTTACACTTCCACATTGCCGTTCATCACCAAAGGAAGTCAGGACTGGAACTCAATCAGGTCAGGAAGTAGGGACTGATCCAGAGGCCATGGAGGGGTGCTGCTTACTGGATTACTTACCCTGGTTTGCTCAGCTTGCTTTCTCATAGAACCCAGGACTTCCAGCCCAGAGATGGCACCACCCACAATGGGCCCTCCCCCCTTGATCACTAATTGAGAAAATGCCTTACAGCTGGGCCTCATGAAGGCATTTCCTCAAGGGAGGTTCATTTCTCTTTGATAATTCCAGCTTGTGTCAATTTGACATACAAAACCATCCAACACAAATGTCTTAGATGGAAACAATCCTATAGATGTCATGATGTAGTAAGGATTACCTGACTGCATACAGTTATAAAAATTAATCAAGATCTTCTCTCTGGTGACAGAGTAGGCAGGTACAGCCAGGTGGCAGGGACCAGGAGCGGCAGAACAGCTGGGAGAGAGTCAGTCTGGGATCTACCTGCACCCAGGAGCTGGGGGAGAGATGGTCACCCAGGGATGCTGAGACAGGCTTGCAGTTCCACAGGGAGGAGGGACAAGCACCCACCAGAGACAGCAGGACCAACTAACGTCAGAGATAACCAGATGGCAAAAGACAAACATAGGAGCGTTACCAACAGAAATCAAGGCAACATGGCATGCACCATCTGAACCCAATTCTCTCACAACAGTAAGTCCTGGATACCCCAACACACCAGAAAAGCAAGATTTGGATTTAAAATCACAGCTCATGATGCTGATAGAGGACTTCAAGAAGGACATAAATAACTCCCTTAAAGAAATAGAGGAGAACACAAGTAAACAGGGAGAAGTCCTTAAAGAACTACAGGAAAGCACAACAAAACAGGTGAAGGAATTGAACAAAACCATCCAGGATCTAAAAATGGAGGTAGAAACAATAAAGAAATCACAAATGGAAGCAACTCTGGACATAGAAAATCTAGGAAGGAAGTCAGGAGTCATGGATACAAGTATCAACAACAGAATACAAGAGATAGAAGAGAGAATCTCAGATGCAGAAGATACCATAGAAAGCATTGAAACAACAGTCAAAGAAAATGAAAAATGCAAAAATATAACCCAGAATATCCAGGAAATCCAGGACAAAATGAGAAGACCAAACCTAAGGATTATAAGTATAGAAGAGAGTGAAGATTTCCAAATTAAGGGGCCAGTAAATGTCTTCAACAAAATTATAGAAGAAAACTTCCCTAACCTAAAGAAAGAGATGCCCATGAATATACAAGAAGCCTACAGAACTCCAAATAGTTTGGACAGGAAAAGAAATTCCTCCGGTCACATAATAAAACACTATGACGGTTTGTATATGCTTGTCCCAGGGAGTGGCACTATTAGAAGGTGTGGCCTTGTTGGAGGAAGTGTGTCACTGTAGGGTTGGGCTTAGAGATCTTCCTCTTAGATGCCTGAAGATGCCCAGTCTGTTCCTGGCTTCCTTTGGATAAAGATGTAGAACCCTCCTGCACCATGCCTGCCTGGATGTTGCCATGCTTCTGCCTTGATGACAATGGACTAAACTTCTGAACCTGTAAGCCAGCCCCAAGTAAATGTCTTTTATAAAACTTGCATTGGTCATTGGTGTCTGTTCACAGCAGTAAAACCCAAACTAATACAAACACCAAATGTACTAAACAAGGAAAGAATATTAAAAGCAGTAAGGGAAAAATGTCAAGTAACATATAAAGGAAGACCTATCAGAATTATACCAGACTTCTCACCAGAGACTATAAAAGCCAGAAGATCATGGGCAGATGTCATACAGACCCTAAGGGAACACAAATGCCAACCCAGGCTACTATACCCATCAAAATTCTCAATTACCATATATGGAGAAACCAAGGTATTCCATGACAAAAACAAATTTACACGATATCTTTCCATAAATCCAGCCCTCCAAAGGATAATGAATGGAAAACACCAACAAAAGGAGGGAAACTACACACTAGAAAAAAGCAAGAAATTAATCGTCTTTTAACAAAACAAAAAGAGAGACACACAAACATAACTCCACCTCTAATAACAAAAGTAACAGGAAACAACAATCATTTAATATCTCTTAATATCAATGGACTCAATTCTCCAATAAAAAGACATAGACTAACAGACTAGATACATAGATAGGCAGGACCCAACATTTTGCTGCATACAGGAAACTCACCTCAGGCACAAAGACAGACACTACTTCAGAATAAAAGGCTGGAAAACAATTTTCCAAGCAAATGGTCCCAAGAAACAAGCTGGTGTAGCCATTCTAATATCAAATAAAATTGACTTTCAACCGAAAGTAATCAAAAAAGATAAGGAAGGACACTTCATACTAATCAAAGGAAAAATCTACCAAGATGAACTCTCAATTCTGAATTCTCCAAATACAAGGGCACCCACATTCATAAAAGAAACTTTACTGAAACTCAAAGCACACATTGCACCCCACACAATAATAGTGGGAGACTTCAACACCCCACTCTCATCAATGAACAGATCAGGGAAACACAAATTAACAGAGAAACAGTGAAACTAACAGAAATTATGAATCAAATGGATTTGACAGATATCTATAGAACATTTTATCCTAAAACAAAAGAATATACCTTCTTCTCAGCACCTCATGGTACCTTCTCCAAAACTGACCATATTCTTGGTCACAAAACAGACCTTAGCAGATTAAGAAGATTAATTCCATGCACCCTATCAGATCACCACAGTCTAAGGCTGGTCTTCAATAACAACAAAAACAACAGAAAGCCCACATACACATGGAAACTGAACAACATTCTACTTGGTCAAGTGTCCCGACCTGCAGGACAGTCAATGGGAGGTCTCAGGGGCACCTAGGAGAGAATGGGGGACAAGAGACACAAAGAACCAACAGCAAGACAGGAATTCTGATCAAGCAACAATTTTTATTTTTCTCACACTGGAATATAAAGGGGAGCAAGCAGGATGTAGACTTTATCTCAGGAGACTTACTTTGACTTGTTCTCAGGACCTTAGAGGGAAGTTGGCCGCAGCTGCAGGATACTGATTAGCTAAAAATCAAGGGAAGGTGGGTGCAGGTTGTGTCACTAGGCGACCCAAGCATAGGAGAGCTATGTTTGTTCTAACCTACTTACTTCGGTTAGCTAACTTGGCTAAATCAAGAGCTAGTATCTTTTCAACTTAAATGAGCTGGAATAGCTGAGCCCGTCAGTAACAATGAAAGGGGGCTGAAGATCAAAGTGAGAGTGGCTTCTGGCAGTCAAGGAAGAAATAAAGAAAGAAATTAAAGACTTCTTAGCATTTAATGAAAACAAAGGCACAACATACTGAAACTTATGGGACACAGTGAAAGCAGTGCTAAGAGGAAAATTCATAGCTCTTAGTTTCTCCAAAAAGAAACTGGAAAGAGCATACATTAACAGCTTAACAGCACAGCTGACGGCTCTAGAACAAAAAGAAGCAAATACACCCAAGAGGAGTAGACAGCAGGAAATAAACTCAGGGCTGAAATCAACCAAGTAGAAACAAAAAGAACTATACAAACAATCAACCAAACCAGGAGCTGGTTCTTTGAAAAAAACCAACAAGATAGAAAAACCCTTAGCCAGACTAACCAGAGGGCACAGAGACAGTACCCAAATCAGAAAAATCAGAAATGAAAAGGGAGGCATAACAACAGATACTGAGGAAATCCAAAAAAATCATCAGATCCTACTACAAAAGTCTGTACTCAACAAAAGTGGAAAATCTAGTGGAAATGGACAATTTTCTAGACAGATACCAGGTACCAAGTTAAATCAGGATCAGATAAATGATCTAAACAATCCCATAACCCCTAAAGAAATAGAAGAAGTCATTAACAACCTCCCAACAAAAAAAAAAAAACCCAGGACCAGATGGGTTCAATGCAGAGTTCTATCAGACCTTCAAAGAAGACATAATACCAATACTTTTCAAACTATTCCACACAATAGAAACAGATGGAACACTTTACCCAAATCGTTTTATGAAGCTATAATTACTCTGATACCTAAACCACACAAAGACCCAACAAAGAAAGAAAACTTTAGACCAATTTCTTGTATGAATATAGATGCAAAAATACTTATTAAAATTCTTGCCAACTGAATCCAAGAACACATCAAAACGATCATCCACCATGATCAAGTAGACTTCATCCCTGGGATGCAGGGGTGGATCAATATATGGAAATCCATCAATGTAATCCACTATATAAACAAGCTCAAAGAAAAAGAAACACATGATCATTTCATTAGATGCTGAGAAACCATTTGACAAAATCCAACATCTCTTCATGATAAAAGTCTTGGAAAGATCAGGAATTCAAGACCTATACCTAAACACAGTAAAAACAAAATACAGCAAACCAGTACCCAATATCAAACTAAATGGAAAGAAACTTAAAGCAATCCCATGAAATCAGGGATGAGACAAGGCTGTATACCCTCTCCCTACCTATTCAATATAGTTCTCGAAGTCCTAGCCAGAGCAATTAGACAACAAAAGGACGTCAAAGGGATTCATATTGGAAAGGAAGAAGTCAAAGTATCACTATTTGCAGATGATATGATAGTATACTTAAGTGACCCCAAAAATTCCACCAGGGAACTTCTAAACCTGATAAATAACTTCTGCAAAGTGACTGGATATAAAATTAACAAATCAGTAGCCTTCCTATACTCAAAGGAAAAAGAGGCTGAGAAAGAAATTAGGGAAATGACACCCTTAACAATAGCCACAAATAATATAAAATACCTTGGTGTGACTCTAACCAAGCAAGTGAAAGATCTGTATGACAAGAACTTCAAGTCTCTGAAGAAAGAAATTGAAGAAGATCTCAGAAGATGGAAAGATCTCCCATGCTCATGGATTCTCAGGATTAATATGGTAAAAATGGCCATCTTGCCTAAAGCAATATACAGATTCAATGCAATCCCCATCAAAATTCCAATTCAATTCTTCAGAGAGTTAGAAAGAGCAATTTCCAAATTTATCTGGAATAACTAAAAACCCAGGATTGCAAAAACTATTCTCAACAATAAAAGAACTTCTGGAGGAATCACCATCCCTGACCTCAGGCTCTACTACAGAGCAATAGATACACTGAATCTAATAGAAGAAGTGGGGAAGAACCTGGAACACATGGGCACAGGGGAAATTTTTCTGAATAGAACACCAATAGCTTATGCTCTAAGATCAAGAATTGACAAATGGGACCTCTTAAAATTGCAAAGCTTCTGTAAGGCAAAGGACACTGCCAATAGGACAAAATGGCAACCAATAGATTGGGAAAAGATCTTTACCAATCCTAAATTTGATAGAGGGCTAATATACAATATATACCAAGAACTTAAGAAGGTCGACTCCAGAGAACTAAATAACCCTATTAAAAAATGGGGTACAGAACTAAACAATTGAGGAATATGGGATAGCTGAGAAACACCTAAAGAAATGTTCAACATCCTTAATCATCAGGGAAATGCAAATCAAAACAATCCTGAGATTCCACCTCATACCAGTCAGAATGGCCAGGATCAAAAACTCAGGGGACAGCAAATTCTGGAGAGGATGTGGAGAAAGAGGAACATTCCTCCATTGCTGGTGGGATTGCAAACTGGTAAATCACTCTGGAAATCAGTTTGGTGGTTCCTCAGAAAATTAGACATAGCACTACCTGAGGACCCAGCAATACCACTCCTGGGCATATGCCCAGAAGATGCTCCAACATGTAATAAGGACACATGTTCCACTATGTTCATAGCAGCATTATTTATAATAGCCAGAAGCTGGAAAGAACCCAGATGTTCCTCAACAGAGGAATGGATACAGAAAATGTGGTACATTTACACAATGGAGTACTACTCAGCTATTAAAAACAATGAATTCATGAAATTCTTAGGCAAATGGATGGAGCTAGAAACTATCATCCTGAGTGAAGTAACCCAATCACAAAAGGACACACAAGGTATGCAACCACTGATAAGTGGGTATTAGCCCCAAAGTTCAGAATACCCAAGATACAACTCACAGATCACATGAAGCTCAAGATGAAGGAATATCAAAGTGTGGATACTTTGATCCTTATTGGAAAGTGGATCAAAACAACCATGGCTCAGAGCCAACCAATAGAATGAAAATAGAGTTCCCAATGGAGCAGCTAGAGAGAGGACCCAAGGAGCTGAAGAGGTTTGCAGCTCCACAGGAGGAACAATAACATGTACCAACCAGTACCCCCAGAGCTTCCAGGGACTAAACCACCAACCAAAGAGTACACAAGGAGGGTCCCATGGCTCCAGCTACATATGTAGCAGAAGATGACCATTTCAGACATCAATGGATATCAATGAGAGAAGAAGCCATTGGTCTTGTAAAGGCTTGATTCCCCAGAATAGGGGAATACAAGTCAGGAAATTTGGGGGAGGGGGGTGAGCAGGGGGAGGGGTTATGGTATAGGGGGTTTTGGTGGGATAACGTGGAAAGGGGTTAACATTTGAAATGTAAATAAAGCAAATATCTAAAAAAATTAATCAAATGTGATATGGAAGTTAGTTAACTTTATTAATTTCTTACAAACCTTTTTTTTTTGAGACAGGGTTTCTCTGTGTAGCCCTGGCTGTCCTGGAACTCACTCTGTAAACCAGGCTGGCCTCGAACTCAGAAATTTGCCTGCCTCTGTCTCCCAAGTGCTGGAATTAAAGGCGTGTGCCACTACTGCCCAACATATTACTTAATTTCTTAAACATTTATTTATTTGTCAGTGTGCAGGGCTGGGGTGGGGGTGGTAGGGTGTAGGGTGGGGGGATGGGGACATGGGGTGGGGATGGGAGTATACCATGGTATGGAGTGTGGAGGTCAGAGGGCAACTTTAAGTGTTCTTTCTCCTTCCATATTGCAGATCCCAGTAGTTGAGTTCAGGTAGTCCGGTTGACCACAAGCACACTAAGCCATCTTGCTGCCTCTAATTGTATTATATTTAAACAACATCTCAGCAAAACTGTAAAGCTTTGGTGCCTGGTTAGCTATGTTTAAAGCCTTATTACTTAATATACGCATGTCATGGTATGCTTCTCTATAAGTAATAATACAGAATGAAACAGTACCAAGCTTATATAGTTATTATAAAGACATAAAAGGGAGAACAATTCTTAGAAAATAGTGTTTAACAAAAGCTAACTATTACTAAAGATCTATCATTAGCTTAGTAGTATATATGGCAGGCACCAATGCTGTAAGCACACTTTTTTTTTTAAGTAGCATTTAATATATTTTAAGATTATTTCAGCAAATATAGGAAACTTAGCTGATTTGGAATATTCTCCATTTTGTTCCAAACACACAGAAATCCTGGATAAAATTAAGAGACATTAAATGGTAGCTGCACTAAGAAAGGGTGAGGAAGAGGAGAAGGAAGTAAAGGAGGAAAGAAAGGCAGGCAGACAGACAGACAGACAGACAGACAGACAGGCAGGCAGGCAGGCAGGCAGGCAGACAGACAGACAGGTGGACAGACAGGCAGGCAGACAGACAGGCAGGCAGGCAGGCAGACAGACAGGCAGGCAGACAGACAGGCAGACAGGCAAGAGAGAGATGGGCAAGTGAGTGTGTGGGCAGGCCTGGGCTTAAGTATCAGAAGCAGTAGCTGAAGCCTAGGTAGCTCCTGCAAGTTTCAAAGTGAGACACTGGCCTCAAGGCTAGACTAATAACATCATCACTGAGAGGCACCTCCAAGTCACAGAAGCCGTGCTTACAAGGAGCCAGGATGAAGCTGCCCATGAAAAACTAGGGTAACAAAATATGTCTGCATCTATAACTTAGGAGCCAAAGGGACTCTCCCATGGCCTACAAAAGTAGCAGAGTAATTTACTGCATCTTAGCAATGCTCTCCTGGAAAACAAACAGAGAAACAAACAAAACAAAAACATAAAAACCTTGGAACTTGGGTCAGTATCACACACTGATACGCAGCCAGTTCAGAGTCACTATGGGCATGATGTCCTATGACTAAACCAAGGAATCTAAAAGTACTGTAACCCTCAGAACCCTGCCAAATGCAAACACAAACCTGACCTGGAGTTATACCTCACAAGACAGGGCATCCTGAATCCTCGCTAAAGACAACCGCTGATGAGGATGTGTTTGTAGAAACCATGTGAAGAAACAAATCATCTTGAGGAGATACAGAGCAGATGAGGAAGCAACAATGTCTTTGCTAGTCAGCTTCCTGTTACTGTAACAATCTGTCAACTTAGGAAGAGAAAAGGTTTAGTTTAATTGAGGGTTTCAAAGGGAGAAGTTGCTTGCTCCATGGTTCTCAGGAAACAGAAAGAGAGGGAATATGCAAGGTAAATGCATGCTCACAGTGGCCTAACTTCCTTCCACTGGGTCCTACTTCATAAAGGTTCTGCCTCCTCTTAATAGCACCCTGGGCTAGAGATTACATTTTCAGAAAATGGGTCTTTGGGTGACAGTCAAGATCTATGAACAGATTTGAACCAAGAATTAAGAAAAATAACTAGTGTGATGGCCATGCTTGATTGTCAACTTGACCACCTCTGGAACTGGAACTCCAAAATGGAGGCCACACCTATGAGGGCTTATTGTTTATTTTGAGGCAGAAAGATTCATTCCTAATCTGGATTTTTTGAGGTAGGAAGACATATCTTTAACCCAGATTTAATCTGGGTCACCCCTTCTGCTGGAAGCCTAAACACGACATAGAAGAAGAAGCTTTTGTTCTCTGCCTGCTTGCCCTCAGCCTGCTAGCAAGTCCATCTCTTCCCTGGCATTAGAGCCTGCTTCTTCAGGATTATGGCATGTACTGAAGACCAGCTGAGACATCCAGACTCATGGACTAAACAAATATCAGATTCTTGGACCTTCCATTCACAGATAGTCATTGTTGTGTTAGCTACACTACAGCCTGTAAGTCATTGTAATAAATCATATATATCTATATATAGAGAGATTCATTCCATAAGTTCTGTTACTCTACAGAATTCTACCTAATACAAGTGGTAACTTTAAAATATGTCTGTTCATGTCTGCTGTGCTCAGAAAGAAAAGAAAAATGTAACACCTAAAGAACAGGTCAACCTGAAAAGGGACTAGACAGAAATTCTGGAAATCAAGTATACAATCAACACAGGAGAGCTTGAATATAAAGTAGTGAAGAAATCCAAGGAAGCTCTCAGAGTATGAAATAAATATATGTATGTTTAACACACAAAAAATTTGTGAGATATAAAACATAGGTAAGAAAGTACAAGAGATGTCTAATGAGAATTTTGGAAGGACTGAGCAGGAAGTGGGGGAGGTAATGACCTTGGAGTTCTCCACAATGGAAGAAAGGCATGAGTTCTCAATTCTGGAAGTAGAGAATACTGAGGGGAATGGCTAAGCATGAAGTCATGTCTAAAAAAAATTACAGAAAAGTGTTTGCTCATCAGCAGCCCTGAGAAAGAGCCTCTCACATGCTCACTAGGTACTACTGCAGACATATGTACAACCCAACAAAATAACTAATAAATGACAATGGAAAAGAGGAGATAACTCATAAGGATATAGCAATCACAGCATTGACCAACTTCAGATAAACAACAGCTCATCAGACATTGCATTCTTGTCAAAAAGGATTCAGTAACTAGCAAAAACAAAGAGTGAAGGGGTATTCTCAGACCTGTGAAAACACGGTTAATAATTCTTACTGTCTTTATTGGAAAGATCATATGTGAAAAGGAGCAAGAGCGAGATGCATGGAACGAAAGTTGGTAAAAACAGAAAAATTCAAGTCACAGTGAGTATTCACTTAACAGCATTTCAGTGGGGACGGGATAAGGATAAAATAGCATTAAGCATTAGACAATTAAGATATGAGCTAACAGCTTCTAAGCATTGCTCAGGGGTGGCTTAGACAGGACACATCGCTTGGCACACATGTGAGCAAGTTAAAGATAATTAGGAAAAAAGGGATTAGATTGCATAATTTTACATCTAACAGAAGAAAAAGAAACAATTGCCCTAAAAGAAGACAAGAAGGCCAAGCATGGTAGCTCATGCCTTAATTCTTGCTCTCGGGAGGTAGAGGCAGCCTATCTCTGTGAGTTCAAGGCCAGCTTGGTCTGCAAAGTGAGAGTTCCAGGCCAGCCAGGGCCACACAGTGACACTCCCCTCTCAACAAAACAAAACTAAACTAAACTAAATGAAATGAATCAAAGGAAGACCGGGAAGAGGAAAGCCAATGGAAAACTCATAAATGAAATACAAAGGAAAGGAAGGTATTAGAAATACATCAGTGGCAGAAGCCAATGTCAATCATTCTTAGCATCCTTTTTAAAAAGGCTGAAAAGTAAAGTTTCAATATGTTATGAGCAGTAGTAGCATAATTGGATACACAAGTATTCATGCATATCTATTCATGTACAAAGCTACCTGTTAATTTACTACTCTTGGCTACACAAGTAACCATGCCTTATTTCTGCAAGGCTGAGTTTATGCTGACGGCAAGGTCAGAGTTCTAGAATGTGTGGAGGATGGATGTGTTAAATTCACCTTCTGAGGCACAGTGTCAGAATACTGAACCTTCCAGGATCACAGAGGAGACCTGAGGGGTCCGCCTGTTGTCCCTGACTTAGTGCCAGAGTGTTACAAAAGAGTCTCAGGTAAATGACAGGAAGGGAGGTTGTAGTGAACACCAGATAAATAAGTCACTCTTTGCCCTCCACTACGGGTAAGAAGAGGCAATATAGACAGGGACCTAAGACAGGCAAGGCCGCATATCCACTCTATACCCTAGAAGGGTTTACGGAAAACAAGTAAATCTTGTGCTCCTCCCCCCAGCTCATCTTTTAAAAAAATGGGGAGGGGGAATTGTGCCCTTCCCCCAGCCTTGAGCAGGCTAAATAGACCTTAAGTGTTTGCCACAGTTGGACCTTAATGACCCAGGTGGAGTCAATTTCCTACAGGAGCAGACTGCCTGCTGAACTTGCTTTGCAACTCAATCCATCTGAAACAAAGGATGGGGGGGAGGCTGTGGGTTTTCCCTATATAAACACAGTGCTGACTTTCAAACTTTGAGCCTTGATCAGAAACTTTTGTCTTGGCTTCATCCTTCTCTTGCCCCCCCCCATCCTTTTTCATTTCCAGCCTCCCTTTCAGGTAACCCAGTTCATCCATGCTGCTGGACAGCTACAAGTCACCATTTAAATTCGTTGAGACCAACAATATATAAAGCGTGACAGTATTGAACATGTCAAAATACCTGCCATGAGAAGCAAAATATATCCTATGACAAGACAATAAAATAGTTTCAGAAATTAACCCACATAATCAGCTTTTCTTTCCTTGCTGTAACTAGTGACCCTTGGTGTTCTCAGCATGACAACATTTGATGCTAGAAGTTGTTCCACAGACGATAAATTAATCACACTCGCCTGAAGCCAAGCTGAGGCCCTGAGTTCTTATCTTTATCTTACAGGGTAGGACATATTTGAATTGTGGGAGGGTTGCTATATTTACATGGTCAGCATTGACCAAATCTGGTGGCTCCCAAATTTGAGTTTGTATTAAAATCACCTGGGTCTTGATAAAAGTTCCAAAGAGATGCTCTAGGCTGGAGAGATGGCTCAGAGGTTAAGAGCACTGACTGCTCTTCCAAAGGTCCTGAATTCAATTCCCAGCAACCACATGGTAGCTCACAACCATCTATAATGGGATCCAATGCCCTCTTCTGGTGTGTCTGAAGACAGCTACAGTATATTCATGTACAATAAATAAATAAACCTTTAAAAAAAAAGATGCTTTGCAGGCCCCTTGGATCACAGCCCCGGGGGAGGGTCTCAGGTGCCTGAATTCTGTGAAGCTGCCCAGGTAGGTGATCCCAGCTTGCAGGCTAATGTGATGACCAGTGTGTTGTAAGAAGAGTGGGAAAAGAAGTAATTTTCAAATTTAAACAAATTATGAGGGAATCATGAGGTGGTGGATTACAGAAAGCTTAAACTTCAGGCCAGTTCTAGAATGCTCTGTGCATTTTCTTTCTAGGAAGGTTCCTTACCTTTCACTTCTGAGCCCTGCCCCCTTCAGCCTCATCACAAACTAAAAAGCTTCTATATGAAGGTTTAAATAGGGCTTAACAGTCTGCAAGTAGTCAACTTGTTCCCCTTAAGACCACTGAAATATATCTCTTTCCAGATGATGGATGCTAACTACACACACAGCCTGTCACAGCTTGTCCTCTGTGTATTACAGGCTGATGACAGCTGTTGACTGTAGAAAATACTAGTTTCAGTTCTTTGTAACAATAGTGTTCTGCATTCACCAATCATTGGTTTTTGTTTTCTTGGTTTTTGTTTTTTTTTTTTTTTGTAATTTTTTAAATTATTTATTTACATTCCAAAAGTTGCTCCCCTTCGTTGACCCCTCTCCCTGAGTTCTTCACCTCACCCTACCCCCACCTCTGAGAGGGTGCTCCCCTACGGGCTGACCCACCATTGTTAGTTCAGAGGGCTCCCAGGGAGACTGAGGTTGGAGGAAAGACTTGAGGTTCACAGCTGATTTAGAGAAGGTTTTTCTGCCACCTAATGGGCATTTGAAAACATGCCATACAGAATTCACGGAACGCAGTGCCTGTCCTACAGCTTAATACTGATTTTTGAACATCGTGGCAGTATTTGTCTTCACACCAGTTCCTAGGTCAAATACTTCATGTATCAAACTTTTTAACCCTTTCAATTCTTCTGAAGACCTTTTCTTGCTGCTTAAAAACCTGACTCTAGGTGATCAAGAGTGCTCCCAGACACACAGTGCGATCCGCAGACAATATCCTGTGTCCGGCCTTTCAATATTAGGTTGCCTCTTGGTTATCTCCTTTGGTTCTGCGGTTTAAATATTATCTAAACTCAGATGACTCTGGATTTATATATCCCATATCAAGCTTTTGCTTTGGCTATATTTCACAGATCTACCTCCTTGCCAACCTTCCTTGGATGTCTAATAGACTTCTTAGTCTTGTTTAGACTGGATCAGCACATACACACACACACACACACACACACACACACACACACACACTCACACCTGGTTAGACTGAGTCACCTCAAACACACACACACACACACACACACACACATACACACACACCTGGTTAGACTTAGTCACCTCAAACACACACACATACACTCACACCTGGTTAGACTGAGTCACCTCAAACACACACACACACACACACACACATACACACACACCTGGTTAGACTTAGTCACCTCAAACACACACATACACACACACACACACACACACACACACACACACACACACACACAATGTATCCTGGTTATCTTGCTATCTCAATATATGACAATTCTGTCCCTCTAGCCATTTTTGATTCTTTAGTCAAACATATTAAATATATCAAGAAATCATCTTGTATATTTCCAGAACCCTAAGACTTTCTGCCATTCAACTCTCCCATCCTGGTCTAAGCCTGTATTATTTGTAAATGTCTCCTTAGGCTTCCTATATAGTCTAGACTTCAGCAACAGCAACAACATAAAAGCAGTCAAAAATTTCCAACTCTTTGGTCCTATCACTCCTGTATAAACCTCTCTAGTGGATCACCCGAGTCAAAGCCCAAGCCCTTACAATGGTTTCTGGGATTGTGGTCTGATTGTTGCTTTTGTTGCAGAAGTCTTGTTAGGGCATGACCAGGGTGTTGTTGTCTTGAAACCACAGCAAGTGTGATCACCTGCACTTGATCCTCATAGTTCTCCTGTGGACGGGGTGAGGATAGTCATTGTACCCCATGCCTGAGACTCCACCCCGACCCCTACACTCCCTCCCCACAGCTGCATGCAATCCTGCCCTGGCTGCACATCCTGGGCGGTGCTAGGCTACACAGGTGGAAGGCAGACTGACCAGAGGACTCCGCTGTACAGCCCCGAGGTGTCACTCATGCAGTCAGCTCCTCTCCTGACCAGTGCACCAAGCTGGACTTGGATGAAGCCTTTACCTTTAGCCTGCCTTTACCTCCTGCATCTGTGGTGAAGAGAAATGGAATTCTTAGGAAGCCATGCAAGGACTAATGTCCCTCAGATCCTGACCCCAGCCTTGAACTGCACTTCCTTGATGAGTCTCCCACGGCCACGGTTGGCTCCTTGCCCTGCTCCTTTTCTTTCTACTTGGTAACTTTTTGCTTCGGGTCTTTAACTTACAACCCCCTATCCAAAGCTCCTGACCCCCATCTTTCAAGGAAACGTTCCATTCTTTTCATTCAGTCTTTATTCAATGTTTCCTTGTATGTTTTCTCACAAACACTATGTTCATTTCACACATATTGCCATTGCTGTGATCAAACACTACCACCAAGGCAACTTAGGGTTTATCGGGCTTCTGGGTCAATAGGGGGTAGAGTCTTTGATGGTGGAGCAAAGGCATGTGGTATATGTCTTGAGCAGCAGCTGAGAGCTCACTTCTTGACTCACAAGGAGGAACAGAACATATGGGAATAGCATAGGTCTTCTGAAACCTCAGTACTGCACCCAGTGAACCCTGCTCCCAAATATGGTCACACCTCCTAACCTTTCTCAAACAGCTCTACCAACTGGGACCAGGAATCCAAACCTATGAACCTATGAGAGTCATTCTCATTCAAATGACCACATTCTACTCCCTGGACCTGTGGGCTCATGGGCATATTATAATGCAAAAAAAGCATTTAGTTCAGCTTCAAAAGACCTACAGTCCTTCTGTTTCAACACTGAACTGGGCTGGAGAGATGGCTCAACAGTTAAGAGCACACTGAATGTTCTTCCAGAGGTCCTGAGTTCAATTCCCAGCAACTACATAGTGGCTTATAGCCATCTGTAATTGGGTCTGATGCCCTCTTCTGGCATGCAGGTGTACATGCAGATAGAGCACTCATATACATACATACACACATACATACATACATGCATACATACATACATATCTTTAAAAAAAAAAAAACCACTGAACCAAAGTTTAAAATCTCTTTTGAGATTTAAGTCTCTTAACTAACCTGCTGTAAAATCTTATAGCAAATTACATACTTCCACCATAGAATGGTACAGAATACACATTACCATTCGAAAAGGGAGAGAACACTGAGCTAAAGCAAGAGTTAAGCTCCGCAGGGCAAACTCCAAATCTCATAGTTGATGTAGTCTGACGTCACAGGCTTAGATGGCTCCACTCGCCTATCTGTTAATACCCTTATTCTCCTGTGCTGGTTTGCATATGCGTCTCTCCTTCATAAACATCCCATAGCTGTGGCATCTCAGAATCTTCAAGCTGGGTTTGACGTCACAGCTACACATAATGGCCTCTCACCCTGTAACAGTGGGACTGCCCTCCACATGCTGTCTGGCCACAGCAGCTCTCTCAGAGCAAGGTCTACAAACCTTTCATTCCTTGATCCTCCACACTCCAAGCCAGAGCCACATGGACAGCACTGCCCAGTCCGGCAGCCACTGGGGATGGAGCCCACTCCTCTTCAATCACTTTTACAATGGCTTTCAGGTGTTGTTGTTTTTCAGGAGGAATTTCATCAGGCCTTTACCTTTCAGGAGTTGGAGGCTTAGCTGCCTGGGGTCTTGCCTTTCATTTCACTGCAGACCAGGCCTCCCCTTAATCAGTTTCCTTTCTATCAGCACAAACCTTGGCTGTTTTTTTTTTTCTCCTCAAATTATATTTTGTATTTCTTTCTGCTCCCTTGCTTTTTCATAAATCTGCATTAATAGTAAACCCTAGTAACCACACAACAGAGCAAATATCAGGTTATATTGAAGAATCTTCTCCACCAAAAATTTAGATAGATATAACATTTCAATTTAGCCTCAGGCAGGTTTTTAGGACAAGGACAGAAAGCAGCCACATGCTTTGCCAAAATATCACAATGCTTCCTGTCCCAATGGCTAATATTCTTCTCTAAAACTTGAGCTGGACCTCCAGCCAACTTTGCTCCCAGCACCACTGTCTTCTGAGCTCCTACTAGGATGGTTCTTGAACCTTTGCTCACAGTGTTCAACAGATTTTATAGGTCAGAGTACGTATGAATTAGTCTTCTGGATGGTTGGTCTATGATATCATAGCAAACACATGGTAGAACACTGGAGCAGTAGCTGAGAACTCGCTGAGAGCTCGCATCTAGATCCAGTTCGAAGCCTCAAGCTTGTATCCAATGAAATACTACCTCTAACAAGTCCACACCCCTTAATCCCAAACTTTCACCAACTGGACACCAAATATCATACAAATGAACCTATGGGGGGGCATTCTCATTCAAGCCACAGCAGGTGATGTTTGTCCTAGTTTGTTTGCTGCATTCTGCCCAGTGATGTTCTTGTTCTGATGTATGGCTGGAACTCAGCATTCACTTAATGGATGAATCATGTAATTAGTTAAATTTAATGAGTATGGGAAGGAACTATGTAATGGATTACAAAATACAAACTTGCAATAGTCTTATTTTCTGTTTTTAAACAATTTTAGCATTTTTCTTGTTATTATCTATAATCACTTCAATTGATTTATGTATCAAGGAAGCACATGCCGGCCTCTAACTTGGAGGAGGAAGGCATCTTACCAAGTCTGTTACCACTTTGTTTTTACTTATCATGTTTGCAAATGGATTGGGTTACAACAGCAAAGAACCAGCGTTGGGTAATTGGCACAGGAACTAACCATCCCTCTTCCAGCCTCCACTGTTCCTAATTCAAGATGCCGCGTAGAGGTCTAACCTGTGCTGAGCACAGCCTCATAGAAGGAACTGGAGCTGTGGGTGCACAGCGTCAGTGAGAGTGCACAGCAGGGACACAGCCAGTATAAGCCATCTATTGCTGCTACACAGGACCACGGTCACTGGGACGATCTTGCACCTTTATCTTCAGTATTAACTGTGGTCAGTTATGTGCCTGCTCCTGGACATGTCCCACTGTTTACATCATGGTAGACAATGAATTACATTGTTTAAAATCCTGGAGGTTACCAGCCCTGGAAGCTCCTTAGGTGCTGCCCAGCTAGCCACAACTCACTGAATACTGCACTGAAGTGGTAATATGAGCTAGATGAACTAATTCAAATTGTGCTTTTCACATTAAGAGGTGGTTAGGTACCAATACAAACACAAGCATAAACGAAACATGCCAAGGGAATTAACTTAGGAAGCAAAGAATGGACACAAACGTCATTTAGAGTATAACTCTAAGAAGAAATCTTACTGTACCAAATCTGCTACTAGCAGGTATCACCACACACATCCAGTGAATATGTAAGTAAAATGGCTTTTATTTTCATAAATAAAAAGATAAATCATATAAACACTGTACAGAAGTAGCATGTGAGCTGTCCCCGCCTGGTATGAAATACACGCGACAGCAGCGTCCACTTTCATCTCTCCACAGCCTGCAAGCCAGTGCTTCATATTCGGTGTCTCCGCACATTCCTAATACTACCTCAGAGCCTTGTTATGGGGTATGGCAGGCTTCTGGTACTACTTTGCAGACAACTGAAGACTGCTCGTGCCGTCATGTGAACATTGCCAACTATGATTTAAACACCTGCATTTACTGCCCTTTATAGAAGTGCTGGACGTAGTATGTGTTTTCATTTCATGAACGGCAGTTTAGTCCACAAAAACAGCAGCGTGACTACCCAGGCTAATGAGTATTGGTTCACAGAACAAGTCTTACAGGCAGAGTGTAAACAGGCAGCAGCAAGTACTAGTTAAAGTTCTGTGAGTAACTGGCATTTAACAAGTAACTCTGTAGGAAGGGTGAAAACTCAATAAAGTATTGTTTTTCTATAGGCAGCAAAATAAAACTTAATGCCCGTTCAGTAGTTACTCCAAGTATTCTGAAAGCTACAGCTTCAAATACTAGATACTGCAAGCTGTAACTAACATTTTAAATTATTTTAAAAAATCCTTAGTGATTATATGTAGCTTTTCAAAGAAGTGTAAACTATGATATATGATTTATTGACTACAATCTTGACTGGCAGGTATAGTCTGTTCATTCTTTATCATGAGATGTATATTCCTGTTTCAATACTTTATGCAGATTGATGTGTTTCTCATAGGGTTGCTAAGGAGATGCAGTGGTCTATGTATGTGCCTATACACTGTCTGCACACAGTAAGTTCTCACATACATTATTATTCCTATTTTGTGAAGCAATCTATCACCTAGAAAAGGAAGTTAATACCCCCAGGAGAGTAATCAAGTAGGGTACACCCACGTCTGTTACTCGGTAAAGTATCACACATCTACCATTCCCAGTTTGTGGGTATAACCAAATCCTTTAAGTCACACAACCCGCTTTAAAGATCATAGATTGTGTGTCTATATCCTAACCTCTGTCGCTATGGCCTTTGGCCTAATGCCAAACAATTCTGTCAGGATACATACTGAAGAGAATCATGTTAAAAACACAATGTACACCAAAATCGGGGAACAAAAGGCATTTTCTTAAAACACTTCTAACAAAGGAATCACCAGTGTGACCCAGGACAGCCTACCTTGCTTGAGTTTACAAAGGTTTTCTTTACAACATGCAATGTTTTATTTCTTCAAAACACACTACCATTCTTTTTCTCTCTCTACACAGAAGCACTAAATGCGAGTACAAAGCTTTACCCCTTAAGTAAAAACTTCATTAGAAAAGGTACTTGTAAAAAGAAAAAAACCAGCACCGTGTCAGTACTGAGGGTGAGGACAGCGTGACAGCACGCTCTGAGCCGGGCCGAGAGGCACACCCACACTCCGGTTCCCGAGTAACACACACATTCTTGAAGACACTGATTTTCTAGTAATCATAGACTCTGGTTAAGCATAAGGAAAGAATATGGTCTGAGGTTTTCTGATTTCAACTGCAATTCTGTTTCCCCGCCAGAAGACAGAGCTAGACTCAGATCTGACAAGTTGGTGACAAGAGGTGAACCCATCTCTTTTCAAAACATTCTTCTGGTATCAAACAAGAAGAATAAACATTTTTGTGAAAGTAGAAAAACATTAACATGAAACTTACTATCTAGAGTTCAAAAAAGGTCCAACCCCCCACATATACTCACTAGAGGCTAAAAAACAACCCTTCCAAACATTGTCGTGATTAGAAAAGCAGAGCCCAGAAACAAAATCATGAAATGCCTCTATGTTAAAAATCAAGAATAAATAACTAAAGGCCAAGTTGCTCTGAAGCTAACAATTATCCTATGGGCTTCAGAGGGATCAGAAAAGGTACACTGAAGTCCCAGGGTTTCTCTTGTGGACTAGCAGAGATTTCTAAGTGAGTGACATTTTTATGAGACAGAGCACCCAGTGTCCTTCTGAGGTTTGATATCTGGTTCTTTTACAGGTTTCACTTCCTCTTCCGGTTTGGGTTTGACCTGAGGAGAGAGAAAACAAGGTAAATGTGCAGATGAAGTAGGGAAAACCCACAGAGACCTGCCCTACTTCGGACCATCAAGGCTGCTCATCTAAGGGCAGCACTGAGGCTGCCACCCATCCCAGAAGCTGCAGGTAAACTGCCCATAGGCGGCAGGCCAGCAGGGGGCGTGGCCTGCAGGCCGGCGTCCAGCAGGTTCTCCTGCACAGTCCTTCTAGGAAGGAACCTAGCATGTGGAGGTAATGTGTGTCAACATGAGCTGTCTTTCAAGGTACTATTTTAAAGGCTTCACAGGGAGCAGAGATGGCTACTTTAAGGAGTAGCTGTATGGGAGGAAACTGCCTAACATATGCAATTTCAAGGGATATTGGGGCTGGTTCTCATACACTGTCATCCTTGGGTCTCTTGGTGAGATCAAATGCAGCCAACGCTTCCGGTGTCCAGTGAGCACTCATAGGAGGAAATTCAAAAGGCACAGGCTCTACCAGCCCATAATTTGCTTTGAGTTCCAGTTGTGGGGCTTCTGTTGGAATTTTTTGAAAGTAACTGCAAAAAGCAATTTAAATAGCGGTTTATTCATTATTCAGCAACTACTTGAGCACCTACTATGTTCAAGGCCTACAGTGAGTATGACAATTCTCTCCCCTGAGGACAGTCACACGTGGATAGCTGATAAAGTTAGGAAGCCCTATCACCCACAGCACAATGCAACAGAAGCTTCCAAGGACAAAAAGAGGGGTCATGGGCCTGGACTTGGAGGCTCAGTCTATTTTCAAGGGAAGTGATTAAAAACTTAAAAAGACAAGTGGAAAGTTCAGAGTGACCTAATGCAGTATCATAGGAAGAATACAAATATACAGGCAGGGAAAGGCACCGAAATACAGTCTGTACACTTATTTCTAACAGTCATAGTCCTACTTCCTGAAAAGACCAGGAAGAATTCTGAGAAAATTAAAATTTCCTGCTTTACAGTTAACTCAAACCAAAGTGAGAGAAATATGCAAAAGAAGTTGAAAACATACACACACACACACACACACACACACACACACACACACTCCCCCGTCTTAGTAGGGTTTTACTGCTGTGAACAGACACTACCACCAAGGTAAGTCTTATAAGGACAACACTGAATTGGGGCTGGCTTACAGGTTCAGAGATTCAGTCCATTATTATTAAGGCGGGAGCATGGCAGCATCCAGGCAGGCATGGCGCAGGAGGAGCTGAGAGTTCTCCATCTTCTTTTGAAGGCTGCTAGTGGAAGACTGACTTCCAGGAAGCTAGAATGAGGGTCTTAAACCCACACACCCAGTGACACACCTACTCTAACAGGGCCACACCTCCTAATAGTGCCAATCCCTGGGACAATCATATTCAAACCATGACATCCACCACCAACAAACACATACTACAATTAGACTCCACATACACCCTGCATATAGAAGTAACACGGAAACAAAGGTAAAAGAAAATGAAGTCTTTATGGGAGTGTCCTGGTGAAATAAACTTTATGTTAACAATTCACATTTAAATTTTAAAACCTATTTTTTATGACATCATCACACACAAAATAAAAGGCCTTACAAACAATTTTATCATCAATTTAAAAAGAAAGTTAATACTAAATTTAAATGCAATTTAAGGCAAATCTTTTGGGACTAGTGATGAGAACTGTATTAAGCTGTTACTCTTTTAACAATTATGGCCATGTGGTACTAGAGTCAAGGAGTGAGTAATACTCACATGAAGCCATTTTCTCTCTGACATTTGTCCAGGGTGTTCTTCACAAGGCTTCCGAGCTTCCGAAAGAACAAGTGTCCTGATGGCTTGGCGGTTGGCCCTGGTCCTTTGGTTTCCCCGTACTCTTTGCACAGGGCTTCTGCCTCTGCATACACTACAGAGAGGACAACAGTCTCAGAATAATACATCCTGCTTGTAACTACTAAAGGCTCTACTCCAGCTGTTTCACACACTGTAAGTACAACACAATGACAACACCACCGGAAGGCGGCTTTTTCTCCAGGCTAAGATTTGTTTGTCTCCATCTTGCCCATTTCCTTTCAAGAGCTCAGCCAGAATCTACTCGTTTCCTTTAGAATGGAAGATTTTTTTTTCCTTAAAAGAAAGTTAAAATTCTAATTCTAAAAGCTAAACTTACATTTTTCTGCTTCTTGGAGAGATCTGATTGCTTCTCCACATTTATCACTCGCCAACAGAGTCTGGCCGTGGTAGCAATACGCCTGGTAAAAGAAACATGTTTTCATATGTTCTGTCCTCACATTTACATGTCAGTTAGGCACTGTCAGTCACCGCTTGGATTACTGATGTAATTCTTCCTATCATTTACCTGAGGTAAGCTCCACCCCACACCTCTGTCCAAACAGAAGGTAGAACTAGGTCCAGCCCTGAGGCAGAGTAGATTTCTAATCCTGTTCCGGAGAAAGCCTGCTAGCTGAAGCTTCTTTTTAAAATTAGGACAGAGGTAAATGAAGGAGCAAATCATTATGATCTGTAAAGGGAGAGGGTAGTGTGCGTCCCCTGCAGCAGAGCCTGCTGAGAGTCAGACTGTGCTTGGGACCCTCCAGCCTCACCTAGCGAGAACCATAGGTTCTGAGAAAAATGAAGGAGCAAATCATTATGATCTGTAAAGGGAGAGGGTAGTGTGCGTCCCCTGCAGCAGAGCCTGCTGAGAGTCAGACTGTGCTTGGGACCCTCCAGCCTCACCTAGCGAGAACCATAGGTTCTGAGAAAAATGAAGGAGCAAATCATTATGATCTGTAAAGGGAGAGGGTAGTGTGCGTCCCCTGCAGCAGAGCCTGCTGAGAGTCAGACTGTGCTGGGACCCTCCAGCCTCACCTAGCGAGAACCATAGGCTCTGAGAAAAATGAAACACCGTGAAAGTCTGCTCTGTAAAATTGTTGGTGTAGACACATGGAGTTGGGCAGCAGGAAGTTGGGAAATTATGCATGTAAGGCATAAAAATACTCACTTAACTCTGAAAAAGGTTTTAACTGCCTCTCACATGCTATAACAATCCTGGAATGAGTTTGGTGGTTTAATTAGTTGGTAAGGAACTTCTAAAAGTCACATACCGGTGGTTTTCGCCTAGGTGATATACACTGTGTGGTATACCTTAAGATTAAAATCAAAAACCAACAACAGAATCAGTGTGAGTATAGAGGAGGTGTGAGTGAGGCAGGGGGTTGAGTGTGTCCTGTTGTTTGCTGTGAGGTATGCAAGGCTGGCTGCTGCTTCCTCTGCCTTGTAGGGCTGCTGGGATTACAGAAGTGCACCGGCTTCACAGGGCTTCTGGGGTCTGAACTCAGGTCTTTACACTTGCTTTGTAAGTTCTTCACCTACTGAGCCATCTTCAGGCCATTAAAGGAGAATTTGTTGCTGTCCTTCCAAATAGACAGGATAAAACAACAGAGGGAATTCTCATGCCTCCAGCCTTTGTTTTGGATATAGCAATTGCAGGGCTACAACTTCCTACCATTTCCTCCCACCCACTCCTGCCAGTGAACACTGACTGAGAACTGCCCATCACTGGTGGGTTGCTAAGGATTAGTGGTGAGGTGGGAAAGGGCTGGAGAAAGTGCGCTCACTGTCTGCAGGGTTCACTGTCTGTCTGTCTGCAGGGCTCACTGTCTGTCTGCAGGGTTACTGGCACTTACATAAGCCGTGTAGAAGCACATCTTCAAGTGAAGGTACTTTCTCCATTTAGCAGAGTGTGCAGGCTCCAAACTGGACAAAGTATGATCTAAAGTTACATTTTAAAAAGCAAAGTATCATTTCACCCCGTTCCACTGGAGCGCTCCTTAGCTCCTGTGTTCTGGTGCTAAAAGCAGACTGCTGTCTAGTCTAAACTCAAGCTTTCATACATTCAAAAAAAGCACTAAATACTTAACATGATTTATTTTCCCATAATTACATATTTGAACAACTTAAATACCTCTTCAATTTGATGGCTAATGTAGCTTTAAGTTAATGACAAAATGTGACAGAACTAAGGATTTCAAATCAAGTATTTATATCATAACTTTAAAATTGTATATAAGATAGCCAGGCACACAGCAGCTTATTTGCCTGCCAGAAACAACTCATATCCATTCAACCATTACTGAACCTTGAATGAAAAATACACATTTACTCACAGGTCTACTTGTGCTCACATAATCCAAACACTTCTTGTCTTCCTTAATTTCAACTTCATTGTAACTGTCAAACCTGTCTTCATTTCCTCCAAAGCCTGTAAACACTGAGCCACCCTATTCCATCACATAGCAAGCCTACGTGTGAGCTTGGGAATTTTCTTTCAGAATTATAATCCAGTCAAATCAGACTCAGTTTGTTTTAAAATGAGACTAAAAAGCCACCTTCCTATTGCAACCCTTCATTAGCATGTACACGGTGTGTGCAACCCTTCACTAGCATGTACACAGTGTGTGCAACCCTTCACCAGCATGTACACAGTGTGTGCAACCCTTCACTAGCAGGAACACGGTGTGTGCAAGCCTTCACTAGCGCATCCACACTGTTGTTTCTTACACCACTGATGGTGTCTCTTACATCATGACCTGACTCTTCCCCAGACTATGAATTTATTCTTACCTACTCAGCAACTAAAACAGTAACCAGTCTCCATACAGAAACCTAAGTGTGACTCCCACATCACAGGAGCCAAGTCTGGCTCCCACCTTCCACACGCTATAGCCATGTTGTAGGTGGTCAAATGACACTGTACTGTCACTAACCTAAATAACGTTAAGAATTATGAAACAGTTATAAATATCTGGGTGGGTGTTGCATGCCTTTAGTCTCAGTACTTGGAAGGCAGAGGCATTTGGATTCTGGAGGTTGTAGTCGGTTTGGTCTTAGTTCTAGGACAGCCAGGACTACACAGAAAGACCCAGTTTTAAAAACGAACTACATACACATGTATGTATGTACATACGCACATAAGATTATAAAGTTATAAAGACCATAAAAACCAAAGGCTCCATATGAGTGGGCATAACTGGTGGGAAAGTCCATTAGAAGTCATCTAACACATGAGCTGTGAGGCTCTGGGACTCATACAGTGCTCTACTCCTAGCTATAGTTCAAGGTCCTCACATATTAACTTATAACATATTAATTAATTCACAGGTCTATGTGCACATGTACACGTGTGGGCCTTATATGGAGGCTATTCATCCTGTGTGTTGAGACAAGATCTCGTCCCCTTTGCCTGGAACTAACCCCTTCTCCTCAGTTCTTACCCACGAGCACACACCACACTCGGCTTTTGTATGTTCCAATGACTGAACTTGGGTCCTAGTGCTAGTACGGCAAGCACTTTACCCACAGAGCTGGCTCCCTGTTCTGAGACAAATTGCCCAGGGTAGCCTTGATCTTACTCTGAAGCCCAGACAGGTTTTGGTACAACCCTCCTACATCAGCCTTCAGAGTAGAGTAGCTGTGCCACCAGGCCTGGTCTCTTATTTTAAACAAGGCCAAAAGCCCAAAGACTTTATCCTAGTGTTGTAATGGAAAATATGAGAATCTTTTCCTCCCCCCACCCCCTTTTTTTTAAGCAAAAATCAAACAAACGTGAAAATCAAAGGCCTGAGAGTGGGACAAGGCAGTGAGCTCACCTGCTTTCTGGTAGAAGCTAGCCGTTTCGTACGCAAGTGCGGCAATCAGTCCAGGAGCGTGCTTCAGCTCAATTGCTCGGGCGATTGTCACTGTAACCAACACAATAATTACATTCTTGGAGTTTACACCCATCTGTGGGAAGTTCAGCCTAATAGCAAAGAAAACCTGATGTCTGTTTTCAAATTTTCATAGTTCTTCTTTTTAAAATAAACTTTATTGTCACAATTTATAGAAAATATAAACACAAAAAGAAGACACTAATATTGAGCGCCTTTAAATAAACAGCCAATCAGCAGCCAAGCACACAGAAGTCCTACAGAACAGTGTGACACAAAGAAAAACACGTTCAAAGTGCTCCATTCTGAAATACAGATACAAAGCTTGGCAAGTTACTTTCCTGTTTTTTTGCAACTGAAAGATGAGGAAGACTTCAATGTAAGTTAATGAGTAGAAGAAGAAAAGTAATAAACACAAAACAAGAAGAGAGATGAGTTAAAGAATCAATGTTTGGGGTCAGAGCAATGACTCATAGTTAAGAATACATCATGCTCTTTCAGAGGAACCAAGTTTAGTTCCTAACACACATTTCAGAAGGCTTCAGGGGACTTGGTGTCCTCTTCTGACCTTCAAAGGCACCTGCATACATAACCCCTACACATGCACACGCCTAAAAATAAACCTTAAAAAAAGAGAACCCAAAGATTAACATTAATGCTGTCAAAAAGGTATGCCTTTAAGGAGCATCAGTTAGAAGGAACTCTCCTGCTGACAGCAAAGGAAATGTTAAAGATAATAATAGCCCTCACAATCAATTTTTAAAACCTGAAACCTAATACAGCTAAACCTGAGAATTAAAAACCAATATAAATATCCTTAAAAACAAACAAACAGAAGACACCTGACAGTATTTTGGATACCTTCCTGAGCTTCGGCCTGGCACTGGATGACGTACGCATCAATGAGTCGAGCCTCTAGGTCCCGCCCCTTTTCTGCTGGTGTAAGAAGTTTAGGTATATGACTTTCCTAGAGAGAAAGAACAAACACTGTTGTCAAGGTGAAAAAGATACAGCTTATAGGACATTCAGATTGCAGACTCACTGGGAACCTAAGCGACAGACCAAGCCACAGCTGTGAGCCCACAGGCGTGGTGAGGTCCTAAGTATTCAAAGTGAACTTCGTAAGAAACCCAACAGCAAAACTTAGGTTATGGGTAGACTTCTTTGCCAATAAATTTAAAGCACTTTTATCTTAGAAAGTACTTAGCTGCAATAATAACGGAAATTCTCTTCTGTACTGTGAACTGTTCATTCACAGTGAGAACTAATGATGGAAAGAAAATAATCCAAATTCTACATGTAATTCAGGATGAAAAGACACCATAAAGCTGGCCCCAAGAGGTCCTCGGTGGCCAGTAGTTGTAACCAGAAGGGCAGGCTCACATGAGGACACATCATGTTTCCTCAGAGTTCCCATCCCATCTTCAAGCTATCTGACACAATGAGCACGCAATGACTGGCTGGCCAGGGAGAGACCTGGAGTGCAACCTCAGAGTTGGTGCCGTGGGATTGTGACTGCTCCTGGCAACTGCAGAGAGCAGTGAGCAACAGCACAGACACTAATTTATCTGTTTTCACCTAGGGTGAAGAGACAGGAAAGGAAGCAGAATATGACAACTTCAAATTTCTTGTTATGAGTTAGCAGCAAGCTGCTGATGCTCAGCATTTGGCTGGAGCTCATCTATAAGGCAGTTAACGTCTAACGAGCAGTTAGCGCAGACATGTGCACTCCACGGCTGCACATAGCCACCTATGACTGCATCCTGCTGAGTCTGTACAGACATTTCCCTGAATGATACAGAAGAACAAGTACTCACGGAGCACCGCACTGTGCTAGACAAGTGATGACTTACAGTGTACAGGCTGTGCATGGCTCTCACACAGAGACCCCATCGCTTTAGAAGGCACTTCTGTGCCTGGACTTTGCTATGGAGATGTGGAAGGGACAGTTTGTTCTTGAACCAACTCCCTGCAGTCACTGGAGGGACTGAGCTACTTCCTGTGACACAATGGAGTTACTAATCCCTCCAGACAGTTCAAGGATTAATGCCCCACCCTCCCCTCCCTACCCCCACACTTTACCTTTAAATGTTTAAAAATCCCAGCTGCAATTTTTAGGCTTCGGTGAACTTCTTTTGCTTCATCTTCTGTTATGCTTTAAGACAGTAGTTAAATTAGTTAGAGGATGAATCTTCTTTCTGGAACTAAAAGCTAATGCACTATCAGAACACAAAGGCTGAGAGATGGCTCAGTGGCTAAGAGCACTCATTGCTCTAACAGGAGACTCGAGTTCAGTTCCCAGCACTTGTGTCAGGCAGCTTACCCTGCCTCTGACTCTAGCTCCAGATGACCCGGCGTCTCTGCCTCCACATGGATGTGCATGTAGCCACACACACACACATAATTTAAACGCATCGGAAAAACAAATTAGTTATTTGTGTTTATTATTAGTTTTCTTACTTAAAAAGAAAAAAGAAACCTAATTTGACATTAGAAAAATAAAAATCATATGAAACATATCCCAAGGGTCTGCATATGAATAGACCTTGCTTAGAAATAAATGCTAAACAATCTTATTTTCTTTCCAGATTGTTGTGTCATAAACAAATACAAGCTATTATGAACTTAACGCGCATGGAAGCTACAGACACTAGTCTGGTTATTCGTATCATTTTACATCAGCAAACGTGATTCATTTTTAAATGGCTGTATGTTATTATGGATGGGTGACTCATAACTAATTTGCCAGTTTCCTAATTCTGTACCCTGTTAGTTACCGCAACAGTTGTCTCATTTAAGTTTACAGTTCTTAAGAGACTACTGTTATCTCCTCTGTGTGCATGAGTGGAGCTTCCGGCCTCCCTTGTGTCTCTGGGTGGGTTCCGGGGCCACACTGGGGCTGGTACTGTCAGGTGGCAAGCTCCTTTGCTGTGCGGCTCCCTCACTGACTCTCGTGTCCAATTCTTTAGTCTTCTGAACATCTTCTTATATGTTTCTAAGCCTTCCTCTCTGGCTCATGAATTGCCTATTCCCACCCTTCACTTTCAGCTGACTCGACGGTATTTGAGATGACACATTTAAAACTGGACAACTCAGAATGAACTGCAATTTTGTTAACTAATTCTGTTATTGTTTTTAATCTTTGCTTATTATTTACAGTATTTATTTTATTTGTTTGGTTTGATTTTTCAAGACAGGGTTTCTCTGTGTAGCCCTGGCTGTCCTGGAACTTGATCTGTAGACCAGGCTGGCCTCAAATTCAGAGATCTATCTCCCTCTGCTTCCTGGGTGCTGGGATTAAGGGCGTCTGCAAACATGCCTAGCTTTGTTTATAGATATTATAGACAAATATTCACATTTTTAAAATTACTACTTTGTTTGAGCCTTCCTTAGGTCTACCACATAACAAGATTAAGAAGGTTTTCATCACAGAGTACAGAGGTGATGAGATGGCTTGCTGCATAAGCTGCCAACCTGAGATCCATCTCTGGAACCACGTAAAGGTGGGAGGAGGAAAGAACATATTCCACAGAGCTGACCTGACCTCTGCATGCACCTTGGCACGTGTGCCCCTCTCCTACCCCAATTACAACAAATAAAAATTTACGAAACAAAGGCTAAGCGGCATGACTGTAGTGCGTGTAAGTATGAAATGATTCTTCCCCCGACTTCAAATGGAACCTTGTAATAAATAGCCTAGAATTAAAGTTGGTATATTTTAAAAAGTAATATAGACATGTGACCTTTGCCTTCTAACTTACTTCTCTTTTCCAGCCAATCTTGAAGCATATTTTGTATACCACAGCGCTACATTAAATCCCATGGAAATCAGTTCAAAAACAGCATCCTGCTGGGCACTGGAATTACAAATGAAATCATTAAGTTCTGTAAATTATGATGACATTGCTATACCAAGCTTACTGGTGTAGTAGATAAAGGCTCTTGCTGCCAAGTCTGACTGACGGCCTGAGTTCACTCCCCGGTAACCCTGCATGCTTTTCTTTACATTTCACATACGCACTATGACATGCAGGCACGTACACATGTACACATGACCACACATGTACCCAATAAATAAAATGCAACAATTAAAAAAATTATGAAGCTAGAAGCTGGGGGTAGTTGTTCACACTTTTAAACCTAGTACTCAGGAGGCAGAGGCAGGTGAATCACTGTGAGTTCGAGGCCAGTCTGGTCTACATAGTGAATTCCAGGACAGTTAGAACTAGCTACATAGTGAGACCCAGTCTCAAAAAACAAAATCAAACAAAAAGCCCAAACAACAAACAAACAAAACTGCGACAGGAACACATGACACAGATAACTAACAATCTGAATACAGTGGTCCAGCACTGTCTCAGTGTGCTTTCTATTTGCTAAAATATGCATGCACACACACCACAACCAACAAGCAAAAAAAACCAACTTGGGGGAAGAAAGAGTTTGTTTCATCTTATAGGTGAAGTCAGAACAGAAACTCGGGGCAGAAACGGAAGCAGAGGCCAGGGTGGAACACTGCTGACTGGTTTGCTCTCTGTGCCCTCCTCAGCTTCTTTTTATACCACCCAAGGCTACCTGCCCGGGTGGGAACACCCAGAGTGGGCTGGACGCCTCACAGGAGTCGTTCATCAAGAAAACGCCACCCAGGCCAACCTGCTGGAGGTCTCTTCTCTAGTTCACATCAAGCTGACCAAAGATTAACCAGCACAAGTAGGAACTGCACACTTCACAGTAACCATCAGGAAAAAGTAGTTCCCAAAGCTACAAAGAATAGCGTTAGAACTATGTATTTCTGAGACTCGTCCTCAAAAAGTCAGAAAGCTTAGGATGGAACCCAAAACGTGTGTGTGTGTGTGTGTGTGTGTGTGTGTGTGTTTCTGAGGATCAAATCTAGGGCTTTACACATGCTAGATGTCTACTATTAAGCTACAACCTTGTTTTAGAATACTCAATTTCAATAGCACAATCTAAATAGTAGTATGACTATCTGTGGTGGTTTGAATAGGTATGACCCCCTAGAACCTTGTGTTTGAATGCTTGGTCATAGAGGTGGCACTATTGGGAGCTGTGATCTTGTTGGAGTAGGTATGGCCTTGTTGGAGGAAGTCTATCACCATGGGGATGGGCTTTGACAGTCCCCTTCTGCTACCTGCCAATCAAGCTGTAGAACTCTCACCTCCTTCTCTAGCACCATGTCTGCCTGCACACTGCCATGCTTTCTACATAACAGACTAAACCTCTGACACTATAAGCCAGTCCCAATGTTCCTTTAAGAGTTGCCGTGGTCATGGTGTTTCTTCACAACACTAAAACCCTAAGACACCACGTACTATAACAAGTTATTTTTCTACTGGGTGCGGTGCTCACCCCAGCACTCAGGAACTTAAGTCAGAAGGACTGTCATTGAGTTCTAGGCTAGCCTGAGCTACATGACAAATTTGAGGGTACTGAACTACAGTGACACTGTTTTGATACAAACACACATGTAGTATAATTTCTAATCATGAAGCAATCAAGTATACAGTTCATATGTATTGAGTATTGAATACTACTTAAGGTTACATTACTTAATTATATATATACATATGTGTGTATGTGTATATATATATCTTTTTTTGAGGCAAAGACTTGCTCTGTTGCCCAGGTTGGCTTCAATATCATGATCGATCCTCCAGCCTCGGGCTTCCCCAGTGCTCAGTTTATCAGCATGGGCCACTGTTCTTAGCTTAACCACATTAATTCCTCACTATCTTATGAAACGTTGAAAAAAAACCAATTAAAACAACAAACAAACACCACCACCACCAAAACAAGAACAAGGACAAAACAACAACAAAAAACAAAAAAAAAATTATCAAAAATGAAAAATAGATGGAATCAGTATTTGGGATGATGTGGGGAAAGCGCTAAATTTATTTATTTCAAGCCATTTTATGACCTCTTCAAATTCCCATTGTACTGAAGGTTTGACTCTTAAAAAATAGTCTTAATAATAACGAATCCTTAATTCTGGATGAAAAACAGATTGGTTACATAGAGAAAAACAGAAAAGGTCTTCGAGAACATTGGTACTGAACACGACTAAAGTCCACATATATGTCCAAGGACAGAAGGAAGGAAAGTAGGTACCAACAATGTCTTCATCCCTGGCATTACATCACTTATCAAGCCTACATTTTCTCACCGTGTTCCTCGGTGTCCTTCCTTCCTTACATCAAAATCTAGTCAAAGTAGATGTTCATGTTAAAACCTGCATTGCGTCTAGCACGTGTGAACCAGTATCCGTTCTTTCTATAGTAGTACCACTCTGGGATCTGCGATCTCCAATTCCTTCCTGTTTTTACTTTATCCCTTTACATTCATTTATCTATATACTTATTTCTGTTTGTGGACACACATGTGCCACGAGACATGTGTGGAAGTCAAAAGGCAGACTATGAGAGTTGGCTCTCTCCAACCTTTATAAGTTCTGGGAATTGAACTCAGTTTGTCAGCTTGGCAGCTAGCACCTTTAAATACTGAGCCATCTTGGTGGCTCCCTTTCTATTTTTTATTAAACAAAGATCTATTGACATTTTAACAATCCGATTCTGTTTTTCAAAATAAAAGTTAACAGCACAATGATCAGTTAACAATAGTTTAGTAGAAAAGCTGAGAAAAGAAGTTTTAAGAGTAGAAACAGAGCTAGAAAGAGGGGAGAAAAATAAAGCCAATTTCGGATTACAAACTGGGTGCTATTAATCAAAGGCGTTTAAAATTAATATTCATGTTATCTCAAAAATAGATATTTGCTTGGTAGAAAGACTATTTTAAGTTTAATAGTACATACTTTAGTTTAAGTCAATGTTTTAACTAACGCTTCAGCAAGGGAAAATGTTTGTCAGTCTTCTACTTTTCTTCAAATACACCAGTTAAATAGTTAAAGACAGATTTGGCCTTAGGGGCAGCATCAGCCCTGCTCACCTCGGAACATGTCCCTGTAACGTGTCGGTCCACTTGAAATTCTGAATGTATCGTAGTTTGCTTTCCTGGGTGGAGTCACCCACTGAGTTTATGAAACCTGTAAAAAGATGCAATGTATTTTAGGGTGGAAGAGATATTACATGTTCTCGTTAAAATATTATTCACTCCTAGTATGTGCACTTGGGAGGCAGAGGCAGCAATCTCTGTGAGTTCAAGGCCAGCCAGGACAGAAAACAGATTCCTAGACAGCCAGAGCTACACAGAGAAACCCTGTCTGGAGCTGTTCCTCCTCCACCCTCAAAATGTATTCATGCAATTACTTTTCCAGGTACCGGAATGACACTTCTGGTACCATTTTCCCTTTTACATTTTACATGTTCTCCTGGTAACAGAATATAAAATGTGTACACATCCAGTATTCAGAATATTAGAAAGTCCGTGGTCCACCATTACAATGTCATATTCTGAGAAACATGTATTCCAAAAATAGCCTGGGAGATTAATCTGTCTGAATCTGAAAAGTTAAGTGTCTACTTCCACATGGTTGGTTTTAAAGGACGCTCAAGTTTATAGTGGTGACTAACCTTGTAAAAGAGAGAAATACACGTCGGCCGCAATCTTCATGGTCTCTGGATTACAGTTCAAATCAGTGAACAATTCGAGGAGCCGAGTCCTGGCGGATCTCAAGTCACTTACGTCAACAGACAGTAAAATACGTAAGTCATGTTTCCAAGACCATGTAAAAACAGCCCAGAGGCTACAACATAAGAGCATTTCCACAACACCCACAGGTTCACCGCTACATTTTTGTTAAAAATAAATGAAGTTTCTAGTAACAATTGGTTCAAAAACTATACAAAAATAAACTCAGTCTAATTAAAGGGACAATGCCAATTGTGCAATAAAACCCAATTGTGCAATAAAAATATACAGCAAGTTTGAAAAACTGACTAGGCCTGGCAACACCGCCTGCATTTCCAGTGCTTGAAAGGAGCAAGGAGGAGCCTTAGCTACAGAGCCAAGGCAAGTCTCAATCACTCGGTCCACTGCAGACCTGTCTCCATTAACACAGACAATTGAGTGTACTTAATATGCATTTTCATTATTTGGCCAATAGTTTTGGGAAAACAGAAATTTAATGTACTTATTTATAATTTAATTAATAGTTATTTTGAGTTTCTTAATTTGGCAATTCTGTAAGAAAATGCAAAACGATATGACTGTTAATTTAAAATACCTGAGCTGCTCCTATACACTGTTCTTCACTGCAACAAGAAGTGTAGCACATCTCCCTTTCCTTCTTGCAGTCCCTTTACCCTACCATCAAGGTGCGCCATGGTCACGGTGCTCTAGTTTCCAGATGCTCCTCCCAGTTAACATTTCTTCTCTATGTCCCCAGTTTTCTCTCACCTACAAATTGCCAGTCTTTGGCCTTCTGCTTTTCACTTTTGAGATCTCTATTCTCACATCTTCAATGACTTCCTCTCCTAGATCTATCTATACCATCTCTAATCTACATCCACATATAATTCAGGAGGCAGTCAGAGTTCCAGAAATCCCAATCGACATTTAAAACAGGTGCAAGCTGCTGAAGACTAATTTAAATTGTAAACACACAGAATATATAGTACACTGTACTTTGAATATTTTCAAAGTCATTTGTAAATGTCCTCATTCTACAGACAAGTTAGTGTGCATGCACAAATGCATATATGTAAAATATTCATGTCTAGGCACATGTGAAAGCCAGAGGTGAATGTCTGGGTCTCTCATTGAACCTACAACTTGCTATTTGGCTACACTTGCTGGTCAGGGAGTTGCTGGCTCTGCCTGTCTCTACAAACACCTTGTCCCCCAGCGCTGCAGTTCAGAGTTATGCATCTTGTCCAGTGTTTTATGTGAATGTTAGGCAGCCAAACTCAGATCTCATGCCTATGCCTATATCACATATTTTAAAGGCATGCTTTTCTCAATTTGTACCATTTTAAGAAGAATTTAACTTTCTGTGTGTTGAGCTGTGGGTGATGGAACACACACACACACACACACACACACACACACACACACACACACACACACACACAGAGTGGGCAAATCTTGCCAGCTCCCAATCTAAATTAAACAATTTATGTGAACCTCAGCTCAGGTTCTTTCTCCTCCATCACTACTTTTTTTTTTTTTGTTAATGTATTTATTTTATGTCAAGTACATTGTAGCTGTCCTCAGACACTCCAGAAGAGGGCATCAGATCTCATTACAGATGTTGTGAGCCCACCATGTGGTTGCTGGGAATTGAACTCAGGACCTCTGGAAGAGCAGCCAGTGCTCTTAACCTCCGAGCCATCTCTCCAGCCCCCTCAGTCACTACTTTGAAGCCCTATTTCAAATCACAGGAATCTCTTCCTGCTAGGAACATAAATAATTTACTGTCTGGCCCATTAACAAGACTCATATCCTATCTTATGGATCTGTTGAAATACAGAGTTTAACTTTGAGTATTACTGCTTTAGCCCCTCTGGAGTTCACTTACTGATCTAAAATTAAGCATGTGGCCTAGATGACTACCAAAGCTTAAATACTCCATGATTTGATCTTTATTTGTTAGTGATAAATACAAAATTATTCTAAGTTAATGTTAGGAATGTACAGTACGCATTTCTGTATTGACCATGGAACTTTAAAGAGTGCCTTGATTCACTGCCCAACCAACACTTAAGTTGCACCGACACTTACTTGCAAATCTTCGAAGCGGGAGGACCAGTGATCATGCCATAGTAGTTAAAGGACACGGGAGCTGTAGCTTTTAATGGGTTCCTATGAAACCAATGGGTCATTTTCACAAAATGTGCTCTACAACCAGAAAAGACATAAAAGTCAAAGAAGAAACATTCAGTAGAAAAGAACACAGTAAAAACTGGCCATTTTACAAGATACATACATTTTATGCATAAGCCATTATACATAAAAATACATCTATAAACATAATATATGACAAATAAATTTTGTCTTGATACACTTAGATTATGCCTGTATAAGAAAACGGAAAATTCTGTTCATAATAACTTCAGCGATAATAATAATAATAATAATAATAATAGCAATGCTATTGAACTTGTATGTTTTCTCACCAGTCTCGGGGAGAGCCTGAGATGCTGATACTTGAGGGCTTCCAGATTATACTTCTGTGAGGCAAAGTTGAGACTGTGGTTGGATGACTGCAAACAGGAGGTTCAGGACCAGATGAATCCTATTTCCTTAACAGAGTCAAATGGATCCCTTCATTAACACAAATGTCTACTTGAAATAAACAGGTTTTTATATTGATTTTACTTTCCACATATTGCTGGCACCAAAGGACCTTGGTGAAAACTTTCTGTTCTCTAATAAATGTGTTGGGTATAAAATTGCTAAGAGTATTTTTGTAATAAAATGTAAATGAATCAGTAGTTTCTAGTGTGAATGCAAAAACATTTTGAAAACCTCAATGAAATGTCAACTTTAAAAAAATTGTAGCAAAAAGAAAGAAAAAGCAAAAAACAAAACCCCATAAAAAACAGAGGTGTGTGTGTGTGTGTGTATTTCCCTGAAAGTTCTGGGTAGGTAATGCATTTAGTAACACAGAAGGCTCCAAGCCAAAGCCTCACATATCTCATTAGATTCCAGAAGAAATGCAGAAGCAATTTTGATAAGGCACATGCTATTTAAAGGCACTGCACAGCTTTTCAATCAGCCTTTATTAGGGGGAAAAAGTGTGGGGGTGGACGGGGTACAGTGTTCCCAAATACCTACATTGTGCACCACTCCCCGGTTAGGCTTACTCATGGCAAAACTGGTTTGGGGAAGCACCAGGTATTTAACGAACAGAGAATGCACTGTATACTCAGTGAACGCCTGGGCAGATACTCTTAGGACTCAAACCATTTATCAACCCCTTTCAGAACATACCACCAAAACAGCATCTGTACAAACTTACACAAATGCGGCACTGGGTGAGCCTATCACACTCTAGGTAAGTTTGTGAATAAAATTTCCATGTTTCTTTTAATGACAGTACTCTGCTCCATTGCTCAATGGCTCTGATGACCTGGTACTTCTCGAGTCTCAAGAGCTCTGAGGGTGGGGGGTCGAAGAACGACAGACACACTCATCTTTAGAGCTTGCAGAGCCCCAAGTACAACCCGAATCCAGAATGTCACCTGCCAAATCTCCACAAGCCTACTGGGCCGGGTGACACAGCCCCTCCACACTCAGGAGCTCCCCGGTGACCCCAGAGTCTACCTGTCGTCTAGACACTGCCCGCGCCCACTTCCTGTTTACCGCCCGGCCTCTTCCTCCCGGTGTCCCTACTGAGTCAGCCGGCCGCGACCCCACGACCCGCCTCCAGGATCGCGATCAGGCCTTAGGGTGGCACTCCGATCCTGTCAACCTCGGAAGGACAAGCAGATGACTGCCGCATGCAATAAGCACTCTGACAGCAGCCAAAGTCGACGCTGGGCGAGGAGAGTCGGCCGATCTAGCCCCCAATACCATCGATTCTTCCACTGACTACCATCCAAGGGTGATGGTAGTGAAGGGGGGGAGATGCCCTTCCATTTAATTTCAGGGACCAGAGGGGAGGGAGACCACGAGCTCACGCTTCCTGACAAGCTTACCAGCGACCTCAGAGTCAGTAAGGCCACTCTTCCTGCAGAAGGCAAGGGAAGGTGGGACGGAGTCGGCCTGCGAGACAAGGAAGGCGCCGGTAGCATCGAGTTAACCGGGCTAGAGCGGCCGGAAGTGGGGCCGGCCGCGAGCAGGCGTCACGTGACTGGAGACCGCGACTGCAGCGGAGGCGGCCGAGCGTGTCTCTGAGGGGCGGGTTCCGCCGCGCCGTCGCGGCCCCGTCGGTTCTCCCCGTCTCCCTACCCTTTTTAAACTTCGTCTACTCTTACCTCTCGAGCTTCTGTCTGGGCCCTAGAGATGTGACGTGGGAGGGTCCCCAAATGAAGGCCGAATGCCACCGTAGCTATGGCGGCCCCGGCGGATTGGGGCGGCTTCAACCTAACTGGGGCGTGGTTTGGGGGCGTGGCGTCGGCGGGGCGGCCGTCTCGGAGCTGCAAAGTTTGGCTGTGGCGGCAAATGGGTTTGGGCGGCTCCTCGGCGGGTGGCGGTGGTGGCCTTAGCGGTTCCTCCCGGCCCTGTTAATGTCAGGGCCAAGCCCGGGGAGGATGGCGCCCTAGAGCCTGGCCTTGCTGGGGTAGGGGCGGGAGGGGGCCGGGGCGGGGACCGGCCATGTCGGAGGTGACCCGGAGTCTGCTGCAGCGCTGGGGCGCCAGTCTTAGGAGAGGCGCCGACTTCGACTCTTGGGGCCAGCTGGTGGAGGCGATAGACGAGTATCAGATGTGAGTGACTAAACGCGGGAGCTGGCCGGGCGGGTCGCCGCCCCTTGTTTCTGCCCGGGTCTCGCATCCTCGTGTCCCGCAGAGCAGGCTTCTTGGGGTGGGGCCCCCCGCAAGCACCAGGGCTGAGATTCCGACGGGCCCCGCTCTGGCTGCCTGGGGACCACCCGCCCGCCCTCTGGGGAAGCTCTCGCATCCTTCTTCTTCTGCACAGGGCCGGGCCCATTCAACAGGTAGCTGGGGCCCTAACTGGCTCTCTCCTTATTTCCATCAAGCTTCTCACGGGTCCTGGGCACTGAAGGCAATCTCCTTTCCTTTCCGTCGCCTCTCCCAGGTTGCCACCCACCCCTTCAGGGGGGAAAAAAA
This sequence comes from Tokudaia tokunoshimensis, assembly GCA_036184795.1. Lineage (NCBI taxonomy): Eukaryota > Metazoa > Chordata > Mammalia > Rodentia > Muridae > Tokudaia > Tokudaia tokunoshimensis. Next base: position 12,179,793 of record BTHU01000013.1, on the reverse strand, counting down.
AATCTGTCTTTGAAAATCCCTAGGGAATACTTCGGTGCTCTCCGCCCACGTTCCGGGGATGAGTGGCCTTGTTCTGCGTGTGTGTCTTCCACTCTCCACGTGTAGGAGAGGAAGGATGTGCTAGCGCGGGAGTAGAGGTTGCCCCCGGGAAGGGCCAGGCATCCCTCTTCTGCCAAGAGAAGAGTCCCTACTCGATACACTCTTGCTCCTTCTCCACCCCTCTTTCCGATGAGCAGTGTTTTCTCGATTCCAACTCGATTTCGTTTTCGATTTCTGGGACTGTTATTTGCTAGGCTGTGAGTCCCACCCACCCTCTCGCTTGACTGCTTTGGGTGGAGTCCGTGCAGGATATGAATAGAGGGGAGCAAAATGTGAATTAATAGACCAGGCACAGAAGCCGCCACTCCCTCTTTGGGTCCCTCCCCCTTTTCCTGTGTACAATGTATAGATAGCCTCAGGGTACATGTGAGGACTGGTTTCCTTCATCCACCCAAGTCTCATTTTCTCTTTCTATTGCCTCCTACTAAAGCTTTAGGGATGCTCTTACAATTGAAAAAAAAATCAAAACTGAATAAACATCTTGCTTAGTTTCTTGGACTTCCTACTAAAAGTAACTGACCATTAAAATGCTATTGCTTGCAAACCGTTACCATTAATTTTCGGTTTTTAAAGTACGTTATTGGAGGTTTCCCAATCTGAAACCGTTCTCATCTCCCTTTCTGGAAAGAATACAGGATTGGTACAAAACTCCTATTCCTACAATAGCTACTTGTCTAGTCTGTAGGATAATTGGGATGTATAGATATTCTCTGTCCATCTTAACTAATAGAGTGGTCTATAGATTCAAAAACCCAGTCTTCTGGGCATTTTGCTATATCAGACAACTACTAACATGTATTATGGATCCTCATGTGATTTTATTTGTTTTTGTAGCTGCCCACTAGGGATAGAAGTCTTTTTCTTTTTAGAAAATTAGAAAACTGGTCTCACAACATGATACCTTTGAAATCTGGGGGCAGGGGGAGGGTTTTTTGGGTTTTGTTTGGTTTTGTTTTTATAACTCTTGTGCCTTTTTGCTAATATGTGAGTTAATAATAAAGTGTTTTGTTTGCTAAGACAAAGAGAAATTCTGTAAATAAACTGGACAAATGTCAAGATTTCCTCCATAGTTGGAGAATGTACCCTTCTATACCTTGATCAGTTAGCTGATGGGCATCTGTGAGTATCACCCTCTGTAGTAATGAAAGTGTCATACACTGAAGTGCAAGGCCACCTCTCACTTGTGATGCAGTAGGACCTAGCAGCTGTTGGTACTGGGCAGCAGACCTCCCAATGTAGAGTGAAGAATACCATGTCTAATTGAAATTACAAAGGAAAATTGAATATACAGGCTGCTTAGTGGGAATGAGAGTAACAGGCACATGAAAATCCTTTGTTGAGTCTCCACACTGACTACTGTACTAGAGAGCTGCAGAATACTCTTCCAGTTACTATAAAACTACACTGTCAGATTTCAGTAGAAATATGGTGATTGGGCTATGCTTTGTAACATTCAGGCTTCACATAAATGAAGCCAAGATTTTACATCTTTCTAATTAACCAGAAATAGGAACACATTGCCTTTTCTCATATTTTTTTTTAAAACACACTCTTTGGGAGGAAAGACAGAAGCCAAGGAGGCCAGTTGAAGGTCATGATAATGTGAACAAGTAGTCACTGGCCAGATATTAAGAATGAAGGGAGAGGCCTATGTTAATTAGGCCTTTTGATTAGGTGGCCATACTGTCTTCATAGTCACCCAACATATGGAGGCTGTTTATGGGGGGCATGTTGGAGGGATTGTTTATATACTCTCAATTTAAGAATACTATGTTTTGTTTTTAAACTTACTTTATGTGTATGAATGGTTTGTCTGGATATATTTTTGCACATCACGTGTGTGCCCAGTGCTTATATGTGGAGGTCATGTCTATCCCAGGGATTGACTCAGGTAATCAGACTTGGCAGCTTTATCTGTTGAGTCATCTCACCTGTCTGTTCACAGTAATTTTTCTTTTATTTAAAGAATATCTGCCTGGAACTGGTGGAGAGAAATCCTAATTCTTCGCTATAGATAGTTGAGACACACTAATATCTGTCTATAAAGATGGCAAGGTTCCTGTCAGTCACTTATGGGCTTAAAGTGTACTTAGACACTTCCTGAGAGCAGTCCTGTTTTACTGTGGACACCTTTGTACGATAACATAGATTGCTTTGCATTTATGTGAGTTGTGTGCACTTGTGTGTGCAGTGGACACGCTCTATCACTCCTCTTCTGAGAGAACGTCTCTCCCTGAATATTCTCTGCTAGGGTGGAAGCTAGCACGCCTCAGCGGTGCACCTGTCTCTGCCTCCTCAGAGCTGGGTTTACAGGTGTGGTGTGCTAGGGTCCTTCCGTGCACAGAATCAGGTCTCATTTATTTTTAGTATTGTGTTCACGTGAAAGTTGGGTACACATATCCTCTCTCTCTCTCTCTCTCTCTCTCTCTCTCTCTCTCTCGCACGCATGTACGCACATATACATGTATGTATGTATGTATTTTTGCCTAGGCTTTTAAAATTTTTTTGTTGTTTGTTTGTTTATTTTAAGTTTTAGCACTTGGGAGGAAAGGCAGGCAAGTTAGAGGTTAGCATTTTCTACACAGCCAGTTCCAGGCCAGCCAGGGAGGGCTACATAGTGAGACCTTGTCTCAAAACATAAAACACTGCCACCAATAATTAAAAACTATTGAGACATAACTTATACAGCACAAAACTGACACATTTTACATGTATAATGTAATGATTTTTTTAAGTTAAATTTACCAGCTTGTGGAGCTGTCACTACCCTGCATTTAGAACATTTTCATCTCCTCCAAAAGGTTCCTTGTGCTCATTTGCATTTATACCAAATCCTTGAGACCCTAACAGCTACTTATCTGAGGTCTGTCTTCACAATGTTGTCTTTTCTGGACATTTTATGTAATAATCACCTAACTCAGTTTTGTAATGGCTTACTTAGCATAATCTTTAAGATTAATTTAGCATGTCTCATGTTTTTTGCTAGCAAACAAAATGTTATGTTGTATAAGTGCACCATGATTTGTGTGCCCATTCACTAATGAACATTCAAGTTTTGTTATTATCAGCAATGCTGCCCTAGACATTTCCATACAATTCTTTTTCAAAATTATATTTTATTTTTAATTATGGGGTGTGTGCACAAGTGTGTACAGGGGCCTGAAGTTTGGAGAGCATAAATCTGGATCTCCTGGAGTTGGAGTTACAGGTAGCTCTGTGCTACCTGGCATGGGTATTAGGAACCGAGCTTGGATCCTTCTCAAGAGCAGTATGCACTCTTAACCCCTGAGCCGTCTAGCCCATGTAATTCCTTATGAACGTGCATTTTTATTCCTTTCATGAAGATAGATACCAATAAGTAGAATTGCTGGACCTTATACTAAATATGTGACTTTTAAAAGAAACCACCAAGTTATTGTCCAAAGTAGGGATATCATTTCATATTTCTGCCAGCCATGGGAAGTTTCATTTTCCACATACCTAGCATTTGTTACTGTCTAATTACAGCTCTTCTAGAGGGTATGTAGCATACCTCACTGTGGTTTTAATTTATATTACACAAATGACTAATACTGTAGAGTATCTTTTCATGTTCATTTTTTCTCTGTAAGTCTTTGTGTACCATCCAGATCTTTTGCCTGTTTTTAAACATTGAACTATTTTGCATATAAAGTTCTGAGGGTTCCCTGAGCAAGAAAAATGGCCATATTAGTTTTTCCATATATCTTGTCTCGTATAAAGTTTATGACTAACACTTTAGGGAAAAGCTTTGGGAGGAAATAAATATGTAGAAGCGACTACTAATTGTTTTCTTGTCTCAGTGGGTTTGTTATTTTGGACGTCAGATGTGCATGGAACCATAGTCTTTTAATGCGGCCTCTTTCATTTAGCATAGAAGTTTTTAAGTTCACATTATAGCATGCTATTTTAATTTCAGTCTTGCTTTTGGCTGAATAATATTTCTTTTTAAAATTTTTTTATGGGTGTAGGTGTTTTAACTATATGTAGCTATGTGTACCACATGTGTGCCTGGTATCCACAGAGGTCAAGAAGAGGGTTGCTTATCCCTCAGGACTGGAGTTAACAATAGTTGTGAATTGCCAAGTAGGTGCTGGGAATTGAACCTGGCTCCTCTGCAAGAGTAACCTGTAACTGCTGAGCTCTTTTTCCAGCCGTAGTGGCAAATCCTTCATTGAATGGGCATCCCACATTTTATTTATTCACTCATTCGTCATTGAACATTTTAGTTGTTTCTACTTTTCAGTTGTGAATAATGCATGTGTGTGTAAACATATATGTTGAGTTTTTCTTGGGGATATATGCCTACTAGTTTAAAATTGCTAGGTCATGTAGCAAGTCTGTAGTTAATCATTTAGCAAACCACCAAACTTTTCATACAACTGGTACCACTTTTTTTTTTAATCAGCTGTGAATGAGGGTCCTGATTTTTTTCCAGACTCACCCAATACCTGTTATTTTCTCCTTTTGTTTTATTTTTTAAGTCATGTAGATTCATCTCTGGTTGGGAAAGGTTACCTGTCATTTGGTATGCCTTTTCTATGACTAGTGTATGGATCTCTTCTTGATCTTATTGACTATTTTTTCTTTCAAGAAAAAAACATTTTCCCCAAACTGGACAAACTCTCCTGCTCTTTCTCTGTCTCTTCTTCCTCTCCCCCTCCTTTCTCTTTCTCCTTCTCTCTCCTCCTCCTCCTCTTCCTCCTCCTCTCTCTTTCTCTCTGTCTCTCTCTCTTGAGTGTTTGTGTGTGTGTGTGTTAAATGTCAGTCCTTTTTTGTTAAAGAGTTATACTCTTTAACAAATAGGGTAGTAACATTGATCCAACCTTGAAAACACTCAGAGGGCCTACCGGCTATTTGAAGGCATATGTATACCATGTGTGGTAAGAGGACAGCTTGGGAAAGTTGGTTCATGTGGTCCTTAGGGATCGAGTTTGGATCATGAGACTTCATGGAAATCCTCTCCCCAACCCATAGCTGCTGTTTTTACAGTATGATAATAATTGGGTAATCAGTGATTTCTGTTTTTGAATGGTGGGATTTTTTTTCCCCAAAAACCAAGTTCTTTCACAAATAGATTTTGATAAAATATTTGTAGTTTGTCATAGATGTAATTTGGATTTGGACTAGTCAGCAAGTTGATAATAGATTGGTAAAGCGTCTCTAGTCAGTACAGCTATTGGTGCTCAGTTGTAAAGACTAAACACTAAACAGAATCTCAATAACTGCCTTCTGACTAGTTGCAGAAGAAACTGTTCATGCTAAGGAAAGCTGGAATTGATGTTCTGTGAGACCCTCCTCAGCCATAGCATTTTACTTTACTGTCTTAGCTCCAATCCTGCCCAGTGAAATGTAGTGTAGTGTATTTTGAGTTTGTGTCTAAGGGTGAGAGACTGACATTATTTCAACAAAGCATTGTGCTTTGCTGTATTTAAAAGATTGAACTGTATCATCTTGTTGCTGTTGAGATAGCTTGCTTGCTTTCAATTCTAAACAATGTTTTCTTCTTACAGATTAGCAAGACACTTACAGAAGGAGGCCCAAGCTCAACACAATAATTCTGAATTCACAGAAGAACAAAAGGTACCCTAAAACAATATGATTCTAGGTACATGTGATTCTCACTGTTAAGGAAAGGGCTATAATGATACTGTATGTATGTTTTCAGGGCTGACCATTTGCAATTGGATAACCAATTAGTATGCTCCTCCCTGGGCAAGACTGCCCTGTTTTCAGTATTCCTTAGTTGCCTTAGTTCTTCGTGTGGGACTGGGGCATCATGGACTTTCCCTTGTCCATTTTGGCATGTCCATTGTTGGTGGGGTTTTGTTGTTGCTGTTTTTGAGACAAGGTCTCTCACTATGTAACCCTGCTATCTTGGAACTCACTATATAACCCTGCTATCTTGGAACTCACTATATAGACCATGATGGTCTTGAACTCACAGTATTTCTCCTGCCTCTGCCTCATGAGTGCTAGGATTAAAGGAGTGCACCACCGTGCCTGGAGAACTTAGGGTTCTTACTTGAGCCTGTTCATGGTTAGTTTACTAAGCATTCATTTTAGTTCTCAGTAGTCTTGTTATTATAAGAACTGAGTGTAATAAACAGCCAGTGGAAAGCTGCCAAGTGCTTCTTTCCATTGAATTCCCTACTTGGTGTAGCAGGTTTTTTCATGTAAATTTCTATACAGAGCATCCTGACTCATGGTACTTAGAAAGCTTTTTACTGTTTTGAGTCAAATTTAAGTGGTAATGAGATCTCAGTACTATACGCTTGTTGTATGTTTTTAGGGTCCCCCTTTCGGTCATTTTCTCTACCTGCATCTCTTCATACTCTCCTCCCCCCAGCTAGACAAGATGCAGAAGATGACTAGTTACTTAAATATTAAAAAATTAAATCTAGATTAGGCGAGACTATATTCTTTATATATGTTTTAATTTTTCCTTATATAAATTGAATACATTATAGCACAGTTACTTTGTTTTTTATGTTTTCTCATAATGATCTTTTGAGCTATCAGTTTCCCTAGACAATGACAAAGTAAAATAGCATTTACCTAGATTTTCTATACAGTATGAACAATTAGTTTTTGAGTGAGTGTTAATAATTTAAGTCTAAAGTTAGACTTAGCTTATCTTCAGTGCGTAGTCTTTTTTTTTTTTTGTTTTTTTAGCTGGGTGGGGTATGGGAGTGGGAAGGTTTTGAGACAAGCTTTCTCTGTGTAGCCCCAGCTGTTCTAAAACTCACTGTGTAGACCAGGCTGGCCTTGAACTCAGAGATCCTCCTGCCTCTGCCTCCTGAGTGCTGGGGTTAAAGGCATGTGCCACCACTGCCCGGCTGCTTCATCCTTCTTTTTTTTAATTATTTATTATTAAGTTGTGTGTGAGAGACCAGCCTTCAGGAGTCGGTTCGTTCTTTCTTTCCGCCCTCACCTCTTGTGTTGGCAGGCTTGCACAGCAAACATGGTTATCCTCCTGTTCCTGGGCCATCTGGCTCCTCAGTGCTCAGTCTTACTGTATTTGGACTCTGACATGGCTAGACTCAAGTTACTTAATTGTGTTTCTGCACGATTTCAGTAGAGCACATCACTTTGACCTCAAGAGCAACTGAGGTTAGGTAACATTTCTTAAACCAGTTGTGAACAACGCCTATTGGGCTATAATGCAGTACATTTCTGTATAAAAAGCTCTGGGTTCTACAGAAAGAAAAATTTACATTTAAGAGTTTATTAGTGAACTCCTTGCTGTTAAACTACATTTTTATCTTAGGTGTTAAGTGTATTAAATAGATTCCATAATTTAAAAAACAAAACAAACAAAAAAACAAACCACCAATTAGGCCCTGGGGGAAAGAGGGAACAAGAGAAAGAAGGGGATGCTGTCACCTGAAGATACCTAGAGTATTGGTATATCTCAGTACAAGTAGAATTTAAAAAAAAAATTTTTTTTTAAGACATTTAATTTTGTGTCTGTGGTTCGCCTGTATGTATGTTTATGTAACACTTGTATGTCCGGTACCCATAGAAGCCAAGAGAGGTTTACATAATCAATGCATCAATATAGTGCAAATAGAATTCTTTTCAAAAATCGTTAAAAAATTATTTTCTGTTTGGATGTATTACCTATATGTATGTCTACCACTTGCATGCCTGGTGCCCACAGAAGTCAGAAGAGGGTGTTGGATCTCTGCACCTAAAGGTACAGATGGTTATGAGCTGCCAAGTCCTTGATGAGTCTTGAACCCAAGTCCTCTGCAAAGGCAACCAGTATTCTTTAACTGCCATCTCTCCAGCTCTCAGGGTTTTTTTTGATATGTAAGAGGTATCTAAATATTTAAGTTTACTTTTTCAAGCCTTTCCTTGTGCTCAGGACTTGAAGCAGTGGACTGTCACTTTCCTAAACTGTAGTTTTAGAGCCCTACTTCCCCAGCGGCTCTCATTGTGTCTCTGTAAGGCTTGGGAAGCTCCCTTTGCTGGAGCTTGCAGACGCTCGCGCCCATGCCTTGTCAGACATGTGTCAGTGTCTTACATCACATAGGAGATGAGCTCTTTGAAAGTAGGAGCTATGCCTAGTCATTAGTATCATTTCATATACTGTTAAAGTATCTGACTGTAAAACTCCTTACTGATTATTATAAATACTGACTTTGCTAATATTAAGTATGTGTTTAAATAAGTTAGATTTGCTTCAGCCAGAATTGCATTATGCTAGGACACTAATGACTTCAGAGACTTTAAAGCCTTTGCTGAATTTTAGGCGTTTTGGAGAAGACATAAGACAGCTTAGAAGGACCAGTGGAACTGAGCAGTTTTCATTGGCATTCTTTTTGGAACATTTGTATTTATTCTTAATTAGCTAATTAATTAATCTATTTTTGTGACAGGTCTCTATGTAGCCCTGGCTGTCCTGAAAACTCTGTGTAGACCAGGCTGGCCTTGAGCACACTGAGATCTGCCTGACTCTGATTCTCTGAGTACTGGGATTAAAGGCGTGCAACCATGCTAACTGATGCAGAAAACCATTCAAATTTTACATATTAATGGGCAACCAGATTGTTTGTTTGTTTGTTTAAATAGATTCTCATTATGTATCCCTGACTTTACTGGAACTTGCTACATGTACCAGGCTGTGAAATGCTACAGAGAAATAAAGTTTAAAGTTTAATTTGTTTTTTAAAAAATTAGAAACCACTTATTGGTTTTAAAAAAAAAAGTACCTGATTTTATTTTATATTACAGTGGGTTTTTGTTGTTGTTGTTGTTGTTTCTTTTTGTTTTTCTCCCTTCAGAAAACCATAGGCAAAATTGCAACATGTTTGGAATTGCGAAGTGCAGCATTACAGGTAAATGGGTTTTTTGTTTGCTTGTTTTTTAACTCTCTAATATGATTGTTCTGTGGAAACATTAGGTGCTCATGCCAAAAGCTGTGTCATCTCAGAAAAGTTTTACACTTATGGGAGTTTATCAGTAACATGCATACTTACATGAGTTAATTCATATTTTGTAAACTATAGAAGTCAAAGATTGAACTTTAATTTTTCTATTACATTTAGCCTGAATATTTCAAAAATGCAAAACAAACAAAATTCAAAAAAAGTTTGGCACTTTCATTTTCTACATTGAAAGCAAGAAATAGATTTTGAATAATTTTAAATATTTGCTTTTTGCCGTGTAAGAGACATAGGGTACAGTGAAATCTTTGTAGTAAAAAGATGTAATGTGCATATTTTAAATTTAGTCCACACAGTCCCAAGAAGAGTTTAAACTGGAGGACCTGAAGAAGCTAGAACCAAGTAAGTTTTATCTTCTGATGCTCTTGTGGTCTCTTAGGGAAATAATTCATTGTATATATTAACACTATTTAGCATAGATGTGATTTTCATATAGCATCTTTTGAGTCCTTTTTAAGTTCCTGCAATATTTGTAGTAGTTACAATTTGATGTGAATATATATTTGCCTTTATTTTGCTTTAGTGTCTTTTATCCACTATTTCTTGGGACAGCGTTTGCAGCAGAGCCAGAGGAAGAATGTAAGCTGTGGGTAATGACGTCGTCCATCCTACATGGCACAGAGCTGTAGCCTGCTGCGGCCCTTGCTAGAAAATACTCCTTTGCTGAGTCTATTTTTCCCTCTTCCTTTACAACTTTCTGATGGAAATAATTTCTTCAAATATTTGGGTGGTTAAGATGCTGCTCAAAAGGCTGCTAACACGTCCCCCTTTTCTTTTTGGCTGGTCCAGATGGATGTTCGCTTTCTTGAAATGTCTGCCATCTAGGTAGAGAGAACGTGACAGTGAGCCCTAAGCACCAGTGAGGTGGGATCGCACGGCTCAGCGTGTGTTTGTGAACAGGGAAGAGCAGTTCTCAGAGCATTCTGTTAAGGCGGATTTCTAAGGAGGGGTCATAGAATCATAGCATTGAGAACATGAAGGAATCTTGCTGTGGTCACATTCTCTCACTGTATAATTGAGGAACGAGATGAAGTGATTACAGCCCGTAGTAGCTGGGCAGGGTCTGCATCAGGGGAGCAGTTTGTATTAGTGCAATCCTTTGGGTGTCTCCACACCTCGGGTGAAAGGTAAAAGACCTGAAGAGAATGTTCATGTCAAGTTCACAAGCTTCCAGTTCCCAGCCTCACAGCAAGTCTAAGAAAGGCAGACACATGTAAGTTACTAAAGAAGTGAAATGTGCTTGTGATGGAAGGACTAGGACAGAAAGGGTTGCAGAGTCTGTACTAAGAGGGATCAGGTTTCTGTTGTTTCGTTTGGGTGGGTAGAGAGAAGCAACAGAGAACACAGGAGCACAGATCTGTGAGTCTGGCGGCTTTTCCACAGTCGTTAGCTCATCAGATTTCGTCTCTTCAGAGCAAGATCCTTCTGCATATGGCAAGAGTTAGGATGAACTGTGTCATTTTAATGGTTTTGGTTACTTTATGTAATGCAGACCATAATCTTTTTGTTACAAAAACTGTAATTTTATATTCTTAAATAGTTTTTACCTGTACTCAGTATATATAGGAATGCCAAAGTAAGAAGTTTTAATTTTTTTTCTGGTCATATTTTCTCATGCCTAGAGCTGTTAGGATTTCTTTAAAAAGCATTAACAAATACTTTATGGAAGTTTTTTATTAGTAGCTTCATTGACATGATATTTAGGTACCACAGAAGCAGACTTCCTCTTTCATGTTGTCTTGACATTGCAGCCACCACCACAGTCAGTTTTAGGATACTGTCATCACCCTCAATAGAAGCCCAGTACCCACTAGCATCATTCATTTCCCTAACAATCCTGACCTCCAATTTCCAATTCTAGGCAACCACTCATTTAATTTATCTATAGACTTGTCTATTCTGAACATTTTATACAAATGGAACCATATATAGTCTTCCATCACTGGCTATATATAGGATATTTTGGAGAAAACACAGTGGTGGCTTTAATAAGAAGATTGTCACTCTGAGGCTGGTGTTCTCCTTGGTAGAATATATACCCAGCATGTGAGAGGCATCCCCCAGAGCCACAAAGAAGCAAACAGACAAATGCAGCAAGATCACAGCTGTCATCGGAATGAGGGTGTCTTGGTCTAAGGAAACTCAAGTGATTAAAAAAAAGAAGTAGGATTCTGCTTCTTACAATTACTATTTTCGGTTAGAATTTTGGGTTTTGTTTGCTTCAAAAACAGTTTAAGAGTCTTACAGAGGGCTGGGGATGTGGCTTACAGGAACAAAGTCCTCTAGTGTTGCAGGAGAGGCAAAGGGGAGGGGTATGGTAGGTGGGGAACCTTATGCCAGGTGGAATCTATGAAGACTGTACAGTTTCCCAGTACCTCTCTGTAGTCATCCCCTGTAATTCCTCCTAGTGCCTCAAAGAACTTTCATTGGTTGCTTCGCTCTCTCTGTTTCTCTCTCTCTCTCTGTTTCTCTCTCTCTCTCTCTCTCCCTCTCCCTCTCCCCCCTCCCTCTCCCTCCTCTCTCTCTCTCCCCCTCTCCCTCTCCCTCTCCCCCCTCCCTCCCTCCCTCCCCCCCCTCTCTCTCTCTCTCTCTCTCGCTTGTTCTCTGTCTCTCTCGTTTTTGTTTGTAAGAGTTATCAGCTGCATGACTTGGCATTTAGAGAAATTCTCTCAGCTGCCTCTTGCTAATGACAGCTCTGACACTTGCCTGTGCCCTTGTGCTTGCGGATATTAGGAATGGGTCTGGGATATATCAGTCCTAAATGCCATAGCTTTCTGTCTACTTCAAACTCCTGAGATGCTATTGATTCGTGCCTTAGTGGAATATTAGACTAAGAGTGGCTTGCTGTTCCTCTTGCTTTTTTTTTTTTTAAGACTTTTGTTTGGATTTTAAAGATTTATATTAGATTTATTTTGCTTTGTTTTGGTGAGATGACAAGGCCTTGCTGTATAGCCCAATCTTGTCTGAAACTCAATTCTCTCCTGCCTTAGCCTCCCAAGTACAGGAATTATAGTAATTTACCACTAGCTTTGCCTTCATTTTGTTCTATTTTGAATTAATATAATGCTTTTCATTTGAACTTCTTGACTTTAAAAAAGTTGTTTTATGAATGTATCTATCTTATGCTATCTATATCTATCTTATTCTATGCCTATCCATCTGTCTATCTGCCTGTCTGCCTGTCTGGAAGAGCTCACAGTCTGGGTAGACATCAGAGGATAACTTCAGGACAGCTTATAGGAGTTGCTTCTCTCCTTCCACTGTATGGGTCCCAGGAATCCAACTCAGGTTCTTGGACCTGGCAGCAAGCACATTTACCCACTGAGCTATCTGCTGGACCCATCTCGGTACTTCTGGATGATTAACTTGCTGTTTTTCTGGAAGGGGCATAGCTATGGCTCCTTTACCTCAGTAGGACATACTCTGTAATTTTTAGTTTATCAAACTTGGGCACCTAGGAGTTATTTTTATCAGAAATATTTTTCTGCCTCTCAGTGTTTGACTGCACTTGAAATATTCTTAGTCGGTCTGTCCCTTGATTATGCTCCTTCTGAGGGAGAGTAATGGCAGCAGCTTTCAATGTGTCAGGCTGAGGTGGTTCATTTTGCTAATGCTTTCTTCCCTTAGAAGTTTTCTAATCTCTCGAAGTTTCTATCTGATTGTAGTAATTCTAGTAACTTTTGTTTTACTCATCAGAATGTATTGCTTACTCCAACCTATTTCCCCTACCCCAATACAATTCCTTTCCAATAACCCATCCTTTAGCGCACCACAGAAATCCCGCTTTCCTGAAAGCTTTCTGAGCTCTCCTTAGCCTCATCTAACCACCTCCTCCTCCCCTCCGCTTTGTGCTGTTTTTATATCCACTGTCAGAGTCTGCCGTGTATTTCCCTAGTTCCTATTTATTCCATTCTTCAGAGTTGTTACAAACAGCCTTTGACTCCCCACAGTCTGTGCAGTGCTTTGTTTACTTATAAACAACTTGGCAGTTTTATAAACTTGGCAGTGTTGTGCTGTCTTCAATAGATTTGAGTGTCTACGAGGGAATCTTCTTACAGAGCTTAAACAACAGCCATTCAGAATGAAAGTAGTTTTCCATCTTGGCCTACTGTGAAGTGATACATTGCTACAGGAACGTGTGTTGAATTCCCACATGTGTCCTTTTTTAGAGCAGGAACTGCAAGGTGATGGCAGGTCCATTCCCTCAGTCAGAAGGGCTGGGAGCACTGGGTCTCAGTAGGAGAGGGCACCACAGGGGTCAGAGTGCTTGTGAGTGCTTGTGAGTGCATGAAGCTGAAGGCCCATGTGAGTGTCCTAACCAAGGGGGTGGAAAACACTTGGCTCAGATTGCAAGATGCTTGCCACCAAGTCTGACTACCTGAGTCCAATCCCCAGGATCCACATAGTGCATACCAGGAAAGAATCTATTCCAAAAGTTGTCCTCCTACCTCCACACTGCATGCACACAAAGTACATAAAAGGTACCAAGAGACAAATCAGTGAAGCCTGGCTTATGGAAGGAAGCAGGCCATTGAGAGCATTCCCAGTGTTGGTTGTATATAGGAGCACATGTGCCTCATGGACCACAACAGGGCCTCAGGTCCCCTGCAAGTGAACTTAAAGGTGATTGTGAACTACCTCGAGTGGGTGCTTGGAACTGAATTGTGGTTCTCTCAAAGAATGGTACATGCTCTTAAACACTGAGCTATCTCTCCAGCTCCAAGTTTTTCCTGTTCAAAGCACTGATACCTGAAAAAAGAAGTTTACAAAATGCAAAATATTTGTAGTTGTGGTATGTTACACATGCCTGTAATTATTCCACTCTGAAGGCAGAGGCAGAAGGATTAGCAATTCAAGTCTAGCCTCAACTATGTAGGGAGCTAAGGGCCAACCTGACCTACATGAAATCCTCTGTCCTAGGGGAAAATATTCTTTATAACTAATATAGCATTCAACTTGTTTTATATGTTTAAGGATTGGCTTTTTCTCATTATTATAAACTATGATTTCTGTGTCATATCTAATATGAATGACAAATGCTGTCATCCTCGCTCTCATCTTTAGTGTTTACCGTGATACTGAGCAATTGCTGTTTCCTGAGGCAACAGTTGACTGTAATCATAAAAATTTCAGAAGGGATATTGTTATGTTTTGTAAAGGCAGAACTCTGTGAGAGAGGGAACGTGGGATTCTAGTCAGTGACAGTGGAAAACTGTGGTGAGTATTGATTCCCGCATAACAGCTCAGGTTTCTCCTTACTCTCTCTTCATCTAACCATCTGGGGAGGAAGTGCGTTCCCTTTCTGGGATTGGGAAGGAACATTACTTTAGCATAGTATACAGGCGTTCATTGTTGGAATTGTAGGGCTGGGATTTTACTTAAACCTGCTTTGATCTTCTGATAACTTTTTCTTGCTTGTGAACTTTGTATTATTTGAAGAAGCCAGACTCAAGCTGGGTGAGGTGGGATATGTCTGTTCCAGAGGCTGAGGTGGGAAGATTGTTGTAAGGTCAGGGCAAGGCACTATCACATAGTGAATTCCAGGTTGAGATACTGAGTGAAACTGTCTCCAAACAAAAATCAAAACAAACAAACAAACAAACAAACAGACCCCAGTCCCACCCCAAAGCTCTCCTTCCTTCCCTGAGCCACTGTTGCTCTTGCGTCTTCTGGAACATTGGACAGCGCTGACCCTGGAGTGGCTGTGGACAGTGCTGTGTCCTGGGTCATGACTCCAGTATCTTCTCACAGTGTAGTGTTGAAGCACTGACCCTGTGGACTGTCTGCTCCACCGTCTCTACCATTCACACAGCTTCCTGTGTGTCCATCCGTACAGTAACCACATTCGTACATGAGCCTCTTCACTTGTTGGCGTCCATTGCTGTTCTCTTGAGTTTGCTCTAAGGTCCAAATGGGAGTTTTTGATGAGTGTATGTCTCAGTCTAAAACCTGTCCACAGCCAGTATTCATGTTTGAAGTCTTGCCTTGAGGATAAGCTCTACTGAGTCTAGATCTGTAATATGTTAAAAATGTAATGCAATTTTATCATATGAGAGGCATCAGAAGGATAACTTTCCTGCCACAAACCTTTGCAGTCATATGCCATTGAGGGGCCAGTTTTATTCAAGACAGAGTAAGACATGGTGTGATGCTTTTCTGCTGCCCTCTAGCATGCTCAGATTTATATGATGTCTGCTCTATTTGTTGACGTGCTTGTTGTCTGTTTTTCTTGACTTTGGCTTAAGATCCATTTAGGAGTTCTTGATTACTGTGTATCCTAGGAGAGTCTAAACTACTGTGGGCATCAAGTATAGAGTTACTAAGAAAAGGAAGACGATAGAGAGTATGGGTAGGAGCTAAAGAGCGAAAATGCAAGCCAATGAGAACTGTAGCTGCTGGCTTCTCTCACTGGACTCAGCACACATTTAAGAAGTTGGATAACAACCGACAGTCATTAGAATATGCCGGTCCATTGCTACTGGTGCCCTCTGGAAGTTAAAGGCTAAGTGCACTGAGCATGAAGATATAAGAACCTTTTGTGTTGCCCATTCCATACTGTGAGTCCACCTACGTGTGATTTGCAGCTTATTAAGGGGACCTATAAGGTGGGAAGTAAAACACTGAGTTATATATTTAGAGCACTTCTGAAGATACACACAGCAGCAGCACAGAGCTTCTCCCTCTATCTTATGTGCCCAAAGGGAGCTGTGGGAGATGAGTAGCCATAGCCAGGACACAGGACCATGTTGTCTAGGGACTTCTCTTGAAGATAAACACAACTTTGTCTGTATCTGTAATATACAGAGACATACAGTAAGTTTTATCATAAAAGGAATATGATGAGTATAACTATGCTAACACAAATCATATCAGTTTGGTGCTATCGAGGAGAAAATATAAGATAGCATAAGGTACATTCCTGTGACCCTGGTTGTCATCTTTAGTGCCAGGCCTTTAGTTAAAGCAGTACAGGTAGGAGGCGCCCAGTGTCTCACCCAGGACCTTGTACATAGTAGAAAAGGGTTAGGGGCTAATTTTCCTCAGATCTCTGCAAACAAGTACATAGTGGCTCTGGAAAGATAGTCTGGAAATTTAAAAATATATTTAATGTGCTCGGCAAAATTGACTGAAAATTAGCTGTCTGAGCTACAATGTTTGGTTTCATAGAAAAATTCATGTTTCTTTGTCTTTTTATTATAGTCCTGAAGAATATTCTTACATATAATAAAGAATTCCCATTTGATGTTCAGCCTATCCCATTAAGGTATTCATATTTATCTTCTTCCCTTACTGTCTTCTTTATACCTGCTTCTCAGATACGTCTGTTGTTGCTTTATACACTTTGGTATAATTGATAATGATTGATATCAACATCGGTAACAATGTGTCAACCTCTTTCTTATTTCT
Organism: Tokudaia tokunoshimensis; assembly: GCA_036184795.1. Taxonomy (NCBI): domain Eukaryota; kingdom Metazoa; phylum Chordata; class Mammalia; order Rodentia; family Muridae; genus Tokudaia; species Tokudaia tokunoshimensis. Next base: position 12,163,318 of record BTHU01000013.1, on the reverse strand, counting down.
TTTTCCTTTTTTTTTTTAAGATTTATTTTATTTATTTCACACATGTGAGTACACTGTAGCTGTCTTCAGACACACCAGAAGAGGGCATCAGATCCCATTACAGATGGTTGTAAGACATCATGTGGTTGCTGGGAATTGAACTCAGGACCTCTGGAAGAGAAGTCAGTTCTCTTAACCACTGAGCCATCTCTCCAGCTCATATGTCAACCTCTTAAAATACTTAACATCCTGTGGAACTGCTTTGAGGCTTTGTTGGTTTACTAAGCTCGTTGTTTAAGGGCCTTTTTCTTCTCTCTTTTCCATGTAGACGGATTTTAGCACCTGGTGAGGAAGAAAATTTGGAATTTGAAGAAGATGAAGAAGGTGGTGCTGGAGCAGGACCTCCTGATTCTTTCTCTGCTAGAGTTCCTGGTGGGCATCCTTACGCAGCCCAGGCACTGCTTTATCCTGTAGGACATGTCGAACTTATGTTGGCATTTTCTAGTGGAGAGGAAAACTTCTCCAGTGCCCTTGACAACCGTAGGCAAAGTCTCATGGCTAGGCCACCGTCCGTGGTTTTTTTAGGCACACAGTGTGAAAGGATCGTTGCCCTAGTGGCCTTTAGAACACGTGTTGAGAGATTCACCAGCATTCACAGCTCATAAGCAGACTGCTAACATAAACAGTCAAGGTGTTAAAGGAGGAACAGGGGCAGATTTCCTCATTAAACCCAAGATGCCAATGCCAGCCACAGGTCAGCCTTGCAAGTAGGTTTTGCCTTGGCCACAGTATCAGCCTGTGTCTGTGGTACATAATCAGTCTTTAACCAAATTGTAGTTGGCATACCTTTACCTAAGAGGAATAAAGGATACACACTGAGCCTTTTTAATTTGTGGACAAGCTTGGATGAAGATCTTCCTTCCCTGTGAATATTATATGAACTTTAGGGAAATTACACACGGTAGCTGTTACGACTGGTGGTCCATTTTAGATACAAGACATTAGTTCTAGTCTGTTTTATATAGACTTAAAAGCACCAACTATGAAAGAAGGGATTAAGAAATTCATCTATCCTCGCATGAAATTCTCATAGAAGTCACTGTTAGAGGTCAGACTCATCTAGGCAGCCTGTCTGTGGTCTGTGGTGTGAGACAGCAGCAGTGCCGACTGTCTTCTGGGAGTCATTAGAGACCTGATGGGGGCAGGAAGACCATGGGTGCCCTAACACGTGGGTCATGCCTTCCATGCTCTTGCACTGCCAACAGAGGTGTGTCTACGTTGTAAAACTCAGCAAGCTGCATTTAAAATTTAGGCATTTTAAATGTGTGTGTTGTGTTTCAGTGTAGTATTTTTTTAAAGGAAAAACTCTCTTAAACTTTTTTTCCTAACATATTAGAGATCTCTTACAACTTAATAAGGAAAGGACATTTCAACACTTTCTTCAGAAAGGAGAAAATCCAAATGCATGATTTAATACCGAAAGGTGTGCTGCCCTGTTGACCTTCAGAGACCAGACGAGCTGCAGGCAGATCAGTGCCTCTCCACACCTAAATTAATTCGAGTAAAGCACCAGAGAAAACCAAAGCCTGAGGACTACAACAGCACTGTCTTGCAAGTGCAGCCATGAGCAGCTTTTTACTAAGGTGCTAAGTTTCAAACTCAGGTCACGGAGAAAGCACACTTACACAGCAAGCCATGTTCCCAATCCTGTCAAGTGTATTGGTGAATGGAAACGTTTCCAACAATCAAATGCTCTTGCAGTTCTATGTTGCCATTCCCTCTAGTTCTGACTTCTAAGAATAAATCAGCCAGAATGAGAGCAGCAAATCAGGCTTTAATAATCTACCTAGTAATTGAATCTAGGACTGCTAAACTATAAATTAGTAGTAACTGAAAGATTTCCTGGTCTCTGTTCTCAACCAGTTCCCCCTCTGGTTTTGTTGTGTTTTTTGAGACAGCATTTCTCTGTGTAGCTCTGGTTATCCTAGAACTCCATCTGTAGACAAGACTAGCCTCAAATTTGCCTGTCTCTGCCTCCAGAGTGCTGGGATTAAAGGTGTGAGCCACTCCTGGCTTTTTTTTTTTTTTTTGGCCCGCATGTGTGTGCATCATGTTCATGCAATGCCCTCAAGGGCCAGAAGAGGGCATCAGATACCTTTAGACTGGAGTTACAGAAGTTGTGAGCTGCCATGTGGGTACTGGGACTTGAGACTTGGTCCTCTGAAAGAGCATCCAGTTATCTTAGTTGCTGAGCCATCTTTTCAGCCTCACAAACATCTCAAGCTTCAGAATAACAGGATTTTCCTGGTTTTTTTTATCCTAACAAGTTCATATTGAAATGTAATATGCACTGAATATATGTTTTATGTGGATGTACTTTCTTACTGATTTTGTGCTAGCTTAGAATTGGGCTTCTTTGGTAACGTGAATGTTTAATGAGCTTGCCATAATAATTCTGCTTTTATGGTGTTTGTGGAGTATGGAGTGCAGATTTATCTTCATATAATTAGGTATTTATTCACAGAGAATAATACCAAGCCAGGAGTGGTGGCACATGCCTGTAGTGTCCATACTCAAGAATCTAAGAACATCCTAAAACCAAAAAGGAACAATACAGTGTTTGATTGCTAGAAAGCAAAATGTTAATGCCTGCTTGGTTGCTAAGCTGAAAATATTTTTGATGCAATTTTTGATGGCCTAATTGTTATGTGGTGCCTCTTTTGCCAGGTACCTTATTGCCACGGTTGCCATCAGAACCAGGGATGACGTTACTCACCATCAGGATTGAGAAAATTGGTCTGAAAGATGCGGGGCAGTGCATCGATCCATACATCACAGTCAGTGTGAAAGGTCAGAGTCCTGTGTGTGGGTGTCCTTCTCCAGACACCATGCTGTGGTCTACTTGGAACAGCTGTTCGTAGAGCCATGGCTACTCTGTCTATAGCAACTCACTTTAATTCATTTTATGATAGGAAGTCCCTGGAATTTATCTTTAGTCCTTCAGCGAAGGCTTCTGATAATTTAATAAATATATTTTTAAATGTATAGATTAGACTCACTTTTGCTTTTGAGCTTGTCTTTGTTTCTTGTTATACTTCATACTCCAGACCCATCTTGGGAGCTGGCTAGCCATGCACAGTCCTCTCAGCAGCAGAGACAGTTTCCAGAATACAGAATTAAGAAAATCTCCTTCCTCTTCCACGGGTATGTAGGTTGAATAGTCCTTTGGTTCCTATAGCAGGTTTCCATAAGGTGAGTGCTGCAGTGGAGAGTGAAAGTAGAGATCAGAAGAGGGTCTGTCCATAGCATCCAGTCCCTGAGAGCCATTGCAGGACAGCAAAATATGTTATCAGAGTTAGAAAGTGTGATGAAACTGGCCGTTCCCCCTACATCGTTAACAGGGAAACCACAATGCAGAATTCTTTGTTGTTGCCATACGTATTCAACACTTTGCTTTCAAAGCACTTAGTTATTAAAAATAATTAGTAGGTGTCAGCCATAGTGGAACATACCTTAATCCCAGTTTCTAGGAAGCTGAGGCAGAAGAATTACTTGAGCCTAACTTTAGAGAATGCATAAAGGGACCCTGTTTCTAAAAAAATTGCTAAGAATATTATTATCAATCCGTAAGAGTCAAGTCGTCATTGTCAAGAAGTGACTGCGCAGTTACTACAAGTAGTTAGTGAGATGCTGCGGTTAGAGCAGCCAGACCAGCAGATGTGGGCTGAGATTAAATGGAGGCGGCTCAGCCGGGTGGTGGTGGCGTACGCCTTAATCCCAGCACTCGGGAGGCAGAGGCAGGCGGATTTCTGAGTTTGAGGCTAGCCTGGTTGGTCTACAGAGTGAGTTCCAGGACAGCCAGGGCTACACAGAGAAACCCTGTCAAAAACAAAACAAAATCAAAAAAAGTGGAAGCAGTTTGTATCACTTGTAGAAATAAACCCAGGCCCATAGGTTCATTAGTAACAATTAAAAGAAATTTAGCCACAGGGAAAATTTAAGTAAGCAGAAACCATGATTGAAAGAACTGATGGTAATACTTTTAAGTCAGCGGTTCTCAATCTTTCTAACACTGTGGCCATTTAATGCAGTTCCTCGTGGTGTGCTGACCCCCAACCATAGCATTATATTTGTTGCTACTCATGACTGTAATTTTGCTACTGTTATGAATCGTAATGTAAATATCTGATATGCAGGATATCTGATAAGTGATCTTCAAAGAAGTCACAACCCACAGGTTGAGAACCGATGCTTTAAGATATAACCAGCTATCAAGAGTGAAAAAGTAATTGTTCTCTACACATTTTTTGATAGACCATTTATAGAATGATATAACTCATTCAGGAAGGTATTTTTGAGTTAAATATGAAATATTGAATGATATATAGTGAATGTTGTTACCTTTGCATGTATGTTGAACTGAAACATGATTTTGTGTAAATATCTTTAAGAACTGAAATAATCAGATGGACCTACCAAATTAATACCTTTGTTGAATAATAAATATATAAACACTTATTTGTTAAGCCTAATGCAGAATTTGATTAAGTGGGGTTCCTGGATCCAGGAAATTAAAGCCATATCCAGTAACTTAGTATACCGTCTGGTTGTGGTGAAGCAGGTTGTATTTTAGGAAACATAACTAGAAAGTAGGTATGATGTGTAAATTTCTTCACTGATGAAACAGGTTTTTTTTTTTTGGTTGGTTGGGGTTTTTTTTGGTGTTTGTTTTTTTGGTTTTTGGTTTTTTTGGTTTTTTTTTTTGCTTATTTGGTTTTGTTTCATTTTGTTTTGTTTTTGGCAGCTCTCATGGGCATCTAACCTGAATACAGCTGAGGAATTCTGACTTAATTCTAGATTTAAGGCCTTTCCAGCCATGTCCTTGATCATTGTTGCAAAATAGCAGCTGAGGGCAAAGTATATAAGGTCCAGATTTTTGCTGCACATATGTGTCCTTAGGAAACAGAAAGTTTTTTCGCCTTTTAAAGATCAAATTTGATCTCTGCAGACTTCCTTCCCAATCCTGTGGTCTCCGTCCTCTCAGTTCAGCTCCCTCTGCACACTGTGCACAGCAGCAGTTCTCAGGCCCCTGCACATACAAGCAAATCGTGGCGTTCCAGGCCAGTCCGGTCTACAGATGGAGTTCTAGGACGGCCAGGGCTACACAGAGAGACTCAGTCTCAGAAACCACAACAAAAACAAAAGGGAGGTGGGGGTCGAGAGCAGAGACCAGGAAAATTAATTTATAGTTTAGTATTCATAGATACAGTTATTAGGTAGGACCCCAGAATCCCTTCCCTATCCACCTCTGCAGGGTGTGTGGCCTTTGGTAGTCTGTACATCTGATTGTCCCTAAGTGGAAACTTGTTTCTCTCTAGATTTGAATGGCATAGATTTAACTCCAGTACAAGATACTCCTGTGGCTTCAAGAAAAGAAGATACTTATGTTCATTTTAATGTGGACATTGAGCTCCAGAAACACGTTGAAAAGTTAACCAAAGGTTTGTGACCATCATCTTTGTCTTCCTATGGACAGCACTCGTTTGAGTATGTGCACAGTGGTCCTATCATAAGAAGTCAGTGTCACCTGGTTAGTTGAAGAAATCCAAACAGTAATGTTTTTTAAATGTTGAAAATGGGTGGTATGTGTATAATGACACTAGAATATAAGTTCTTTACTATTAAAATGTTAGGGAGATGGCTCAGTGGGAGGACCTAAGCTAAGTCCACTGCACTCATGTGAAAGCCAGGCGTGACAGCCTGCCAGTGCTGGGAGATGACACGAGTGGATTCCTGAGGTTTGCTGACCAGGCAGTCTAGCTCCAGGCTCAGAGAGAAACCCTGTATCAAAAACAGGATGGAGGAAGGAATATTGACGTTAACCTCTTGCTTCTGCACATGCACATACACATACATGCATGGCAGCTTTCTCATTCTGATGAGTGGGAAGAGCTGGGACTCCTGAGGGTGCTCTCGAACCCTTTCCTTCCACTTACACTGAATAGAAAATGCAGAACGTGCAGCTCATTGGACGGAAGATGGAAGAGAGCCACCTTTTAGCACAAATCCTTACAGTAAATGTTAGCAGTTGCCGTTTGCCCGCTGACGTCAGTGTTCTCTGCAGAGAACCTGAGTTGAGCTGCAGTTCCTGAGATGCCAAGCTCTGTAGGAGGTGTGTGTAAAGTGAACGCCTTTTAGAAAGCATTCCTGCAGCCTCTGGAGTGGCGATGCTGTACTTGTCAAAGCCGGAGCTGTGGCGGCAGCAGCTTGGACTCAGAGATGAGCGTGGCACAGCACAGCAAGTGGGTTTTAAAGTCCTTCAGGTCACTGAGGCTCCAGGACTTGAAATGCCCTCAGGAGGGTATGTGTCAGAGTGTTGTGGGTTAGTAAGGAAGAGACTGCAGCACCAAGTGTGCCTTAGCAAGCTTGCTTTCTCCCTGCTACTTTGAGATACATTTCTGATGTGAAGGGAAGACAGTGGTGGTCCTCACTGCGCTCTCTCTGTCCTGATGCTGACGAATCTTTGAACCACATCAGGGCTTCACTGCTCCTTTTCTCCAGTTTTGAACTTAATCTTTAGTCACTATAGTTCTGACTAATGAACTTTCCTGTTTATAAACCTTTAAGTCATCTCAGGACATTCTAATTTTACATTTCTCTTAACAAATGTGTAGAGTACAGAGGTCTGCATACCAAGACATCTTGTTTTCTTACGATGTGCATGAGTAAGTAAGAAGGATGGTAGCCTGTTTGGACTCAGGTTTGCAAGCCATGTTTTCAAGACCTGATAGCTCCAGAGTCTCTTTGATAATTAGGTGTGTCTGCTATTGGTGTAGGAATGAGAAGAGATACTACAGCTCTGTGGATCTATAGGGTCCTGTGCTTAGGGAAGCTGGTTCCCAGTAGCCTGACTATTGTCATACTTTTGTGTAAAGGCGAGTCCATGGCCAGTGTGCCCATTTCTCCCTCCTCCCTCCCTCTCCTTCCAGTGTATTCTGAGTGACAGGGCTTTTTTGCTTGATTAGTGACCTATGTTTGCACCCACGTGCCAGAACCATTCACACATTTTAGAACATTGTTAAACATCAGTTAGAAGCTGTATTGTTACTAACGTAGATGTCTGTTACAGTTTTTAAAGATAGGATCCAGCACCACCCTGGTCAAAGCAGAATTAAGTAGTGAGACATCAACTTGCATTATTTTCCATGGCATTTTTAGAAATCAGTGGTCTACACTGGTGAGGTAACCTTAGCTGTTTTTCCCTTCCTGGTAGAGAACTGAACTGTCAGTCTTTGTAGATGTATAAGGATGTAGCTTCCTTATACTTGATTCAGTCAATGCTTGATTATTGTTGCCTTTATTCCTTCCTTCCATGGCACATCTTGACATATGTGTCACATTTAGGACTGTAAAGCAGGCGTTAGGTAACTGTTAACTGCGTCTGACTCATGTTATTTAGGTATCAGGGTTTGTTTTAGAAGGAAGAAAAACTGGTCAAGCTTGAATGTTCTCAACGGAACCTTCACTGCCAGCCCAGTACGCGTGCACTTTGACTCATCTCTGTAGACTGTGCTCCTTTTCTGGAATTTTTCTGTTTTGTTTGACATTTTTTCTATGTGTGATTATCTTAGTTTGAGTTTCTATTAATGCAGGGAAAGACCATGACAAAAAAAGCAAGCTAGGAGGAAAGGATTTATTTGGCTTACACTTCCATATTGTTGTTCACCACTAAGTCTAGGCAGGAACTCACAGGGCAGGAACCTGGAGGCAGGAGCTGCTGCAGAGGCCGTGGAGGGTGCTGCTTGCTGACTTGCTTCTCATGGCCTGCTCAGCCTGCTTTCTCATAGCACCAGACCACCCACAATGGGCTGTGTCCTCCCCCATCAATAGCTAATTTTTAAAAATGCCCTACAAGCTCGATTGCCTTACAGCCCAATCTTATGGAGGCATTTCCTTTTTTGAGGTTCCCTTCTCAGATGACTTTGTCAAGCTAACATAAAACTATCTAGCACAGTGGTGTACATGAGTTTGTATGTGTGAGTTCACATGTATATGCAGGTACTCCTACACTTGTGTGCTCATGTATATGGGGGCCCAAGGCTGGCAGTGGGAGTATTCTTCAATTATTCTTTCTTATTCACTGAGACACATTTCTCAGTTGAAATCAGAGCTCACTGATGCAGCTGGTCTTCCTAACCATTTTGCTTCTGGAATTCTGTCTCTTCCTTCCAAGCTGGAATTGCAGGCAGGCTATTATGGCCACCTGTCAAATGGGTTCTGGGGAATCTGGACTCCAGTTTTCACATTTGTATGCTCTAACCATTGAGCAGTCGTACCCTACTCAGTATTCCTTAGTGATATAGTCTTGAGTCAGTCTTGCTCAGGAAGGTTTGCTAGACTTTGTAGAATTAGTTAATGTGGAGAAATGTTAGATACAGCAGAGATTGTGGTGGTGTCCCTAGCAGCCAATCATCATACCTAAACAGACTGTATTTAACAGGTTACTTTGCAGATTATGCAAACCATTGCTTTTTCACATGCTTCTGATGAGTAAAGAAAGCCAATTAACATAGAAGGTGCTGCCTGTCGTTTATGTGTCTTTCAACTTCTTAGGTGCGGCCATCTTCTTTGAATTCAAACATTACAAGCCTAAAAAGAGGTTTACCAGCACCAAGTGTTTTGCCTTCATGGAGATGGATGAAATTAAGCCTGGGCCAATCGTAATAGAACTGTAAGTTTTGGGCATAGCAAATGAATGGAACTTGGGGGTCAATCAAGTGGAATATTTTAAACAATAATATTTCTTTTGTGGTTACAGATACAAGAAACCCACTGACTTTAAAAGAAAGAAATTACAATTATTGACCAAGAAACCACTTTATCTTCATCTACATCAAAGTTTGCACAAGGAATGATCCTGATACAAATACCCAAGAAGTTGTGTGAATTTTACCATCAGAAACCATCATAGCTCTGTGTAGCATCATCACCCTTCAACAGGCAGGAAATGAGCCTAACCCGTGCCAGTTGACCAAGCAAGTCTACTGCACAGCCAGCCGGACCCCAGAATAAAAGTGCAGCACATCACTGACCTAGCACTCCTTTGGACACAGGTTTATTGTAGATTTTGAAACATTTTTACTTTTCTATTAATTGTGCAATTAATAGTCTATTTTCTCATTGCCACTACTACCACCCTGTTTCCCGGACAGTACTGTTGTGGTAGACGTGCAGAACTTCAGACAATGCAGCAATAAGAATGTGCTAGAGTTTACATCTCTGCTCACTTCTGCTCCAGTGTGCTCTTCTGGTTTAAATGCCACGCTGTGAGTTGAGGTGGGTAGAACTGCTCTGAGAGGAATTGGACTAGTTACATTGCCTAGCAAAGACTCCTTAGAAGAGACCTAGCCTGATGCCGTGGGTCTCCTCATAGAAAGTGTGACCTGGCCAGATGAGAATTGAGTGTTCCCCAGATGACCAGATTGATTTCCTGAAGAGAGCACATGTATAGTCAGGTGGATTATCTGTTCTTCTCTATTGTACTGCTAATTCTTTCTGGTAGTTCTAGGGTTAATGTTGGAACCATCTCAATAACTAGGGATTTTAAAATGTGTTTACAGTATCTTTTAAATTGTATCATTTAGGAACAGCTGAGTCAGATGTTAAGATGCTGCGGAATCACTGCTGTTTTCCTGACCACCGGTTGTGAGACCTTAAGACCGCATACCTCTCCTTAGTATGCAAAAATCTGGAAAGACTGTCTATTTTTTTTGAATATAGGTAGATAGGATTGCCAATTATTTCCTATTTAGATATACAGTCATTCATCCATATGAAAATATGCAGGTCATTAGTTTATTTTGAATGGACTATTTACTTTTGGTGTAACGAGGCATAAATAAAACTTTGAAAGCACACGATGGATGGTTGTTACGCAGAACATTAGGATTTGTGAGGGGCTTTCTGTGGGTTAGACGTGCCACATATTTTAATATTCATGTGTCAATAAACAGTGCATGAGGGGCTGCACTGTCAGTACTGGGCCTGTTTGAAAATAGTATAACCTCATCACACCATTCAATATATTTGCTTTTTCAAGTAAGTAGCCACAACGAAGATGTTTTAAACTTGCCCTTCTTTAAGAGATCTGGTCTTGACTTTCAGCACCTACTAGGCTACTGTTTACCAGATAGATCTTAATAAAAATTGTATTTCAGGTTCAACCTGAAAAAAATCCACAACCAAATTAATTTTTATTGGGTTAATTCCAAATGATAAAACAATTCCATCTATAATAGCTCTAGGGGATGGAGATGTTTGCCTTAAATTAGTTCGCTGTCCAACTCAGGCTTGGAGTTGTAGATCCCCAGACTGTAAGCTCCTCAGGGGTAAGAGCCACACCTGTCATGTAAGGTTCTAAGGTACTTGGCAGGACTCTACCTGGGAGTACCCAGTACATTTTGTTTGATGTTGCTGACTAGACCTAAAAACTAATTCCTTAAAACCTATTATTAAAATGTAGCAAAGACTGTACATCGACCTTTTTCATTTCTTACAGATCATAAAAGACAGATAGCACGGTGGTAATTTTCTGTGCTCCAGCACTGACTGTTCACACAAGCATGGCTTATATGAACTACAGATGCCTGCCATCAGGGTTAAAGCACTTTAGTGGAACATCATGTGATATACTCAACTTTAATTCAGACCGGAATGACAGGAGTGTCTTAAAGCAGATAGCACAAGAATACTCCCCATTTCACAAGTGATTTCCATTGTACTGAGCAATAACCTTGTCTCTAGCAGAGGTGCTGCTCCTTCCTAGTGAGCATTAGCCATTCGACCCAGACATAGCCGGAGGGGACTTCTGAAACAAGAACTTTTGAAATGGAAGAGTGATTCAACTGAGGTATGATGTCCTCTGTGCCATTTGTAGATGGACAGGCTTTTGTAGCATAGGCTGTCTGATTAGACAGCGCTGAGGAAAGGCAGTAATAGGCTCAGAAGGGTGCAGAATGCTACAACTGAGGTTTCTCTTATGATAATGACAGGACAACCAAAGGCCTTTAGAGGGAATATCCTAATTTTGAATATAAAAAGAGGTTTAATTTACCTTTACTATTTGTCTACCTAACTTGTATAATTTTTATTTTATATGCCCTCTAAACTTAGGTAATCAAGATAGCTGAGGCAGGAGGATAGCAAGTTTGATCAAGCCTGGACTATATAGGTGAGACCCTATCTTTAAAAAAAAAAAAGGCAAAAATTATATTTTCACTGTTTTGTGACCTGAGGGGGTTGACAGATAATTTTAAGAAGTTGTGTTTGCAATTTAATATTATTTTTATATGGTTAAAAATGGCATGTGTGGCTAAAGAGATGGTTCATGGGTTAAAAGCACTTTCTGTTCTTGTAGAGAACCAGGGTTCGGTTCCCAGCACCCACATGATGGCTCACAACTGCCTATAACTCCAGTTATAGGGATCTAGTGCCCTCTTCTGGCCCCATGGGTACCAGACATGTCGCACATACATACATGCAAGCATGCAAGCAGAACATATATGCATAAAATAGAAAATAAAGTTTTAAATTATATACACTCTCCTATGTATTTTCTTATAGATATAAAATCTTCTGTAATTCTGGATTGGGGTCAGGCAGGTTGAACTCTTACTGGAGGACTTACAGGCTCCCTTGGAACTCCTGCATTCAAAGAACCTTGAAGATTTTATTTTACATCAAAGCTTTTGCTTATTTTTTCAAACTCTCCAGTGGATAACTTCCCAGCAGTGACACGATGTGTCCTAGGTTTCAGTCATTACGTCACAGAACTTGAGAGTTCAGTGTCACAGTGAGCTGTTTTCACTTTTTATAGCTTTAATTACTGCAGCTTATATGTAACGTGCTGCCAAAGGTACTGTAAATAAATTGTCTGAACTAGTTGTTTTAAGGACAGTGTAGGGCTGGTGAGATGGTTAAGAGCACTGACTGCTCTTTCAGAGGTCCCGAGTTCAATTTCCAGCAAACACATGGTGGTTCACAACCATCTGTAATGGGATCGAATGCCCTCTTCTGGTGCATCTGAGGAGAGCGACGGTGTTCTCATATAAATAAAATAAATCTTTAAAAACAGTTTAAAAGGGTGCAAACTTTAACACAATACCATATTCCTAAACTTACCCGACTTATAAAGCAGCAGCAATGTTTAAATACTAATTTCTGAATAGTATCTGTTAAAGAATTGAGCCAGGCATAGTAAGTCAAACCTGAAATTCCAGCCTCTAAGGAAGCTGAGACAGGAGAGTCACGTTGGGTACAGAATGAGACCCTCACTCAGAACAACCATGTAATTGAGCTCAGCGCATAGCTGTGGGCTGAGGATGTACATTGGCTTTCTCATCTTTCTGCCTCATGGCAGATTCCTGATTCTTTGCCATACTCCTTGAAAATTAGTTGCAAGGTGATATGAGAGAAAATTGATCTTACAGTCATGGCATATGACTTCTATGTTGTGAGCCACCCTTACTGAAAGAATGGTTTTAAAAGCAACAAAATACCAGGTCAGATAATTTTATTCCCCACATGTGCCATGGCGCGTGTGTGTGTGTGTGTGTCAGAGGATAGCTTGTGGGAAGTGGTTCTCTTCACAAGGTGGGTGCAAGGGGTCAAACTCAAGCTGTCAGGCTTAGCAGTGTCTTTACCTGGCCCAAATAATTTTCTTTTTCTCAGTTTTTATAGGCTCTATGTAACCCTGGCTGTCCTGGAACTCAGGTATCTGCCTGCCTTTGCCTCCCAGGTGCTGGGATTAAAGGTGTGAGCCACCACACCCAGCTCCAAATAATTCTTGATAGTAGTACAAATTCATACTCAGAAAATCATTCTCAGGCTGTGAGCACCAAGAAAGGGCAGGCATGTAGAATGAGTAGGGCCTCTGGCTTATTTGAAAGAAGAGGAAATTCCCTGTAGAGCTCCCTGATGACTTTGAAGGAGAACTTAGCATTGTCATAGCCCACCACTGCAGTTCCAGAAGTATAGTTGTCAGATTTCCCAAATGATGCATTTCTCATTGCAACCCAAAGAATCAGCAGACACACTGGGAAATAGTAATAAACCAAGTTTATGAACTATTACTACAAAGAACTTTAGCAACAGGGGACAGTTCATGATCCTTGAGTAAACTTTTTTTTTTTTAGCGTAACAGTCTTTGAGACACAAATGGAGCTGTAAACACCTTGCTCTGAATCAGCTGGCATACACTAAAACCGAGGCCATGGAAATACGTGTTCTTAAAGCATTTCCACAGGAAATGTTCATACTTTATGATATTCTAAATCATTTAGCAGTCATTACATATGCTACATAAACTAAACACAGGTATTCTTTATTGCACATTTCAAAGTTGGAAGGATATTCTAGCTTAAGAGGTGATTTTTACTTAGAAGGGAAAATAATATATTTTTGTTTGGCTCAAAAATGCAAACTGCCAAGGCAGCTTAGTACTAAAAACAATCTTTGTAAAACAAACTTTTAGGTTTTGATGCCAATGAAATCCTTTGCTGTAATGAGTGATGCTCTGTCCACTTCCTCTCTGACTCAGTGACAGAGGTCAAAGTCAGGGGGTAGGCTTTGAAGCCTGTGAGCGGTCCTGGACACTGCTTGGAGAGGCAGGTTGGGCTTCCTCTCTCGGGCCTGAAGGCAGTGAGTCTCTTACAGCAGGTGGTGGTGGCGGGTACTCCTGAGGACCATGGGTTGGAGGTGGTAATCGGGTACCAGGAATAAAGAACTCTCTTGGACCAAGTGAACCTGGAGGTCTGAATGGTGTATGTCCTGGTAAAAATTCCCGAGGATCAACAGGTAGGTCCCGTTTCCCAGGCAGAACACCTGGTGCATATTCTCTTACGCCTAGTGGTGGGCGCATGCCTGGAACTAGAAAACAAGTCACATAAATACCAAGTAACATATGTAAATGAGCAGTCACTCCAAGTGTAAGATATATGTTAATTTCTCAACCCTATAAAATCAAGTGTGGCACCCTGACTGTACTTAAGGCAAATGAGGCTTAGCAAATTAAATTACAGCCTGTGGCCACTAAACAAAGGTCAGGTTTAAACAGCTCTGCTTAATTCCAAGTTTTCTTTTCATTCTTGTAGCTCTGCATCTCAGAATAGCTCCTAGCACAACAGCCATGCCAAGAGGATAGTTGTGAGACAGTTTCATTGCAACAAAGTTAAGATTTAACAAAGTTAAAGATTACTATCACATGTCAACTGAGTGTGCATCTGCCAAAAGTCAAGAAGATGAACTCAAACTGATCTTCATTCACTAGTTTTGTATTGTGTTCTCTGTAACACCTCTATTCTATCTAGTCCCACTGAGAATGGAGTTTTTACCTCTTCCATCTCTATTCTGTGACCAGTGGCTTATGCTTCTGTTACAAATAATGACAAGCTTTGTTATAGGACATATGTATCTGTGACCTACAGAATGTCATGGCATGAGTCATCTATCTTTTCTACATAATATGTAGCCACTGGTGTTCAAGTGAACCTACAGACGGAACATTACCAGCGTTCCTAACTGACCCCTTTCCTTGTCTATCCATGCCCAGCTCAGTGTAGGCTGAGATAGTTAGTACCTATATGTGCTCACAAAGTTGAGGATAGGTTACAGTGTACTCTCAGCTTTAGCCTTAGTTGGAAAGTTCTATGATAGCAACTACTTTAGCAAGGAACAGAAAAGATGAATATGTTTTACAAGTAAGTTAATACTGTCCAAATCATCATACCAAATGGTGGAGGAAGTGGGCGAGGCCCAAAAGGCCCACAGAGCTGAGGAGGAGGTCCATAGCGTATGGGTGGTGGCACTGGGCCTCCCATGAGAGGCACCCCTGGAAATGGAGGCAGCGCTTTGGGAGCCATGTTAACCTGCAGAAAAGAAGCAATTAAAGTTTGGAAATGCTTTAACATGACAAAGTGCCAAGACTAGTAAACTGGCACCTGTCTAAAAAATAGTCAGTGTACCACCACCTCACCCCATCTTGCCAGTGACAACCCAGATTAGAAGGATGCCACAAGCAGTAACTAGGGTCGTGCCATACACGCTGCACTCTGTATCAGAGTGCTCTCAAATCTCTCAGGACTCTTAACTCCCGATGTACATATTAAGAATATAGGGAACATCGGGATATACTGCACGTAAAAAAAATAAAAGATATGCAGTTATAACTAAAACTTAAAAAAAATACAGATAACAACAGATTAAAAATATGTATCTACACAAACAGTGACAGTAACCATTTCAGGGTCCAGTGACCTTTTTGTTACATTATTCAAATGTTCATATCTTTCAATATGTGTATCTTGCTTTAAACATTGAACAAGCAAAGGCAAGAAGAGTTCAGCTGATGTACTGGAGGTTATTCTGAAAGAGGGCAAGCTGGAATTCAAATACCAGCCTCCACGCCAAGGGTGTACCTGCCCCCTCCTTGTGTAATTTAAGTCTCCAGTCTCTGAAGTCTTCTGGAAAGGCATTTAGGGCTCACCAGAGTGGCTTTAGATAGACTTCTCAAGAGGTGCACGTCCCTGGAATCCTGCACTGGAACCAGCACAGTGTCATGTACATTATTAGGAAGACAAAGCTCCAGTGATGACCTTCACTGGCTAGGGACACTGCTCACTGGAGGACAGGAATTCCCTTACTGTGTTAATGTAGTGTAGCAGGCTCAGCAACTGCACTAGCACACACTTCTGTGGACAGTCAACAAGTATGGACAGTGCTCAGGACATGTTTCTGTTTGTAAATAGTCTGATTTCATATCATTCAAAGCAGTTTCCCAGGTACACAAACGCAGGGGTTTTTAGTAGCACAGTTCTAGGCAGATAATGAAAACAAATCATGTGATTTACTGTGAGTTATTTCACTCAGCGCTTTCAGCACAAAGCACACAGCATAGGTTATAGTGATGATTTTTCACTATGTAGTAACAGTTACAACAAGTGCTCTAACCTGGTCAGTAATTTAACACAAGAAAAAGGACACCAACAACCAATTCAGTGACACTCCAAAGTCTCTGGAATGATGCTGCCTCTCAAACAGTAAACAGGGTGAGTGAGTAGCATGCATTTATAAACTGTCCACGGACAAACCAAGCCAAACCAGAGGCCACTCCGGCCCTCAATCTCTAAACACTTACTGCTACTGGATGCTCAGCTAAAGGGGCCATGCTGGAACCTGAGGGGCCTTCGGGCTCTTGGGGAACAATGTGCTTTCAAAGAAACAGTCATATAAACAAGAGATGACGAAGAGACCAATAGGAAACACTCATCTGCCTGTATGCCCAAGAGCTTACCTTGCCCTCATCCATGGCCTTAGCAGGAGAAGAGCTCCTGGAGCTGCTGTTCACCACAGGAGCTGGACCTGGGTCTGTGAGAGGCCAGAGAACTGACTTAGACTCATTCTGGCTGGTACACTTTGAGAAAATCAAAGCCCCACATGCATGAGACTGGGAAATTACTTAGGCCCCTTACCAGAAGCAGAGTGTTTCCCAGATGCCTCTGATGGCCATCGAGGGCGAGGTAAATGCCTGTCCAATGATCCTTGAGGAAGAAACAACAGAGCTGCTGACATGTCATTCTCAGAGGGAATAAGCCTGTTGTGAACAGGGCTCAACTTTTAAGTAGAAATCAATATTACAAATAGATCTCTTTCTGGTTAGATAGCACATGCCTGCAATCCCAAAGAGGGAGCTCAATATATAAGTCACAACTTATGAAAAGACTTCAAGTATTGAAACAAGAATTGCCTCCATTTTTGTAAATTTATTTTAAAATTCTTTTCCTTTATTTTATATGTATGGGTATTCTGCTTGCAA
The DNA here is from genome assembly GCA_036184795.1 of Tokudaia tokunoshimensis. Taxonomy (NCBI): domain Eukaryota; kingdom Metazoa; phylum Chordata; class Mammalia; order Rodentia; family Muridae; genus Tokudaia; species Tokudaia tokunoshimensis. The sequence continues at coordinate 12,146,469 of BTHU01000013.1, read as the reverse complement.
AATACCCATGGAGACCAGAGAGGGTGTCAGATCTCCTAGGACTGGAGTTACAGGTGGCTGTGAGCTACCATGTGGGTGCTGAGAATTGAACTCAGGTCCTCTAGAAGAGGAGCAAGTGCTACTAACCACCAAGCCACCTCTCCAGCTCTAGGAATTACCCTAGTTTTAAAGATAAGCACTGAATTTTATATTAAGAATACTGGTGCTTCAAGCTAGAGATTTGATAGCACTGTACTGGTGGCATTTTTCCAGTCTGACTTCTAATCGTTCTAAGTATCAGACAGAATTAGAGTAAGATGACATTTCATATTTACAGTTAAACTTTAAAGAATATATTACTCTTAAAAAGCAATGCAGAGGCCTCTAGGAGAATATAAATCTTTCTGTCCTACAGAAGAGCTTATAGTGACCCACTTCTCTACGAGGACTAAGACATATTTTCTATTTGACAGCCCTAAATTCTAACATGGCAAGTACATACTCGATGTACTGTAGTGCAAAGGAGTACTCACCAAATTCACTTCTAGGAGTGTCTCTTCGACTGAGTGTGGCAGAGAGAGGTCTCCCAGGTGGCTCTGCTGGTAGGGGAGGGGAACATTCTCCACCACTCACAGGGGATGGGCCAAAAGAGCCATTCTGGCTCTGTAGACCTGAAGACAGCAATGCCTCGTTACCACTCTAGGACAGCCCCTTCCCTCCAGTAAGCTCAGGAGTCTTTCTAGGGCATCAGACCTAACACAGAAGTAAAATTTAATTCACACACATTCCACACCAGAATCCTGCTGCCATGTACAGAGTGCTCCCTACCTCGCCGGGGAGGGTTTTGTGTGTTCGGTCTTCCTGGCATTGGTTTTACAATCACGGGTTCATCTTGCCTCATTGCCATCTTTTGAGTCATTTCCAATAATCTTGAATATTGAGAAACAATGGACTTGAAATAGCAATCAATTCCTTATTAGATACCACCTAGCACTCAAGCACCACAAAACACTGAAAATCAGGTATCAAAGTTCCGTACTTGTGCCTTAAGTTAGCAGCTTCTCTCTTCTCCTCTGCCATGGCTCTCTCCGCAGCACGGGCTTTGAGCTGTCAGAGAAAGATATTGTGGCTATTGTGATTCAGATGGGATAGGCTGTGTGCAAAGTACAGAAGGGAAAAACCCTTACCCAGTTATCATGAGCTTTCTTCTCGTGAGCAGCAATCTGAAAAGACAGCACACAAAATATATGTTCACTGGTCTTCATAGCGCCCATTATAACATATATTAGAGAGAGAGAGAACGAGAACGAACTGCAGCTAATGTCGTCTAATATAGTTTTTACCTGGTTTTTAAATGAGCGTTCTGTTTTCTGTAATTCTTCTTCCATTTCTTCAATTCTCCGCCTAAGAATTACATTTGGCATTATCAAAATACTGGATAAAACTTGCAACAATCCAACAATGTTCCTTCAGCTCTGAATAGCTACAGTATTAAAGATATCTCCAGACAAACAAAAACATGTTTTATATAGATTTACTCAAAGTACAGTATAATCAAAACAAAAAAATTAATTTTCCTGTCATTTCATGGCTAGAGATTCTTAGATTATTATTTCCTTAATGGTCTTTGTCTTAGTCAGGGTTTCTATTCCTGCACAAACATCATGACCAAGAAGCAAGTTGGGGAGGAAAGGGATTATTCAGTTTACACTTCCACATTGCTGTTCATCACCAAAAGGAAGTCAGGACTGGAACTCAAGCAGGTCAGGAAGCAGGAGCTGATGCAGAGGCCATGGAGGGATGTTCCTTACTGACTTGCTTCCCCTGGCTTGCTCAGCCTGCTCTCTTATAGAATCCAAGACTACCAGCCCAGGGATGGCACCACCTACAATGGGCCCTCCCCCCCTTGATCACTAATTGAGAAAATGCCCCACAGCTGGATCTCATGGAGGCATTTCCTCAGCTGAAGCTCCTTTCTCTGTGATAACTCCAGCCTGTGTCAGCTTGACACACAAAACCAGCCAGTACAGTCTTCAAAATATTTTCTAATGGCCTGCTATGAATATTTGCTTCCACACAAAGATACAAGTGTTTCTTCTTTCTTCCAATCGACAGGAAATTAAACAGATTACTGACTACTGAGCTATCAAGTAGAACAATCATGGCAGTGATTTTCACATAGCAAACTGCTTTCATTAAAGAAAGACTCTAATACAGTGATTTTCAACCTGTGGGCTGCAACCCCCTTGGCAAACCTCTATCCCCAAAAATATTTACATATGATTCATAACAGTAGCAAAATTACAGTTATGAAGTAACAATGAAAACAGTTTTATGGTTGGGGTCACCACAACATGAGGAACTGTTTTAAAGGGTTGGAGCATTGGGAAAGTTGGGAACCACTGCTCTAGTATACAAAATTCCTCTCTACCCTGCTGCCCCAGAGCCATCTGCAGGAAACAGGGGCCTTTATAGTCCTATCAGCATATGGGTCAAGTAAATTTGTTAATATTTTTCATCTGTTCAATTATTCCCCTCTGTGACTGAATGGACTCACATCCCCACCTCATTCACGATTCCTGTGCACATTTTCTCCAGTTTAGAAAGCAAGCAGAGCCCTGTGCAGAGCTTGGACTTACTTGTACGTTTTTACTTCCTCTGCAGCCAGAACTACCTTCTCGTCGGCCGCTGTCAGTCTCTGCTCTCTGTCTTGTCGCTCGTACTCTTCTTGACTCAGTTTCCTAGGGTGAAACCCGTTACAGGTGAATGTCCTTCCTTCCCGAAGCTGATGAACTGTCCATTCCTATTTTTCTTCTCTGTTGGTTGGCTGGTTTTTGTTTTGGTTTATTTTTTGTTTGTTTCTCTGTGTAGCCCTGGCTGTTCTGTAACTCACTCTGTAGACCAGGCTGGCCTAGAACTCAAGATCCACCTGCCTCTGCCTCTGCCCCTGCCTCTGAGTGCAGGCATTAAGGTGTGCACCACCAGCGCCCTGCTTCCTATTCTTCAGATGAAGCCATGCAAAGCTTTCAAAATTCCCCTTATATCTAGGAAGTCAAACTCTGGCCTCTTGGCAAGCCAGAAGTTGTTTTCAATGTGTCCCACAATTTCCTCTAACAATAAAACAACCATAAAAAACACTGTGCTCAGTGGGTAACATGTACTACTGGTGATGAAAGCTTCCTGTCCTGTGGAAAACAGCCATCCCACTCAACTAAAGCAGGGGCAAATACTTCTTTTTGCCCTGGAAAAGGTACTAAATACTTTTTTATGTTGTCCTGGAAGAACTGTTGTATAAAAAGCCAGGTACCCGTGCAGGTGCACACCTGTAACTCCAGCAGGGGAAGACAGAGGCAGGCAGATTCCTGAAGCTCACTGGTCAGCCAGCCTAATACAATGGATGTTCTTCTGATCAATAAAAGATATGACTCAAAAAATAAAGGTGATCATCGAAGGAGGAAAAGACACCCAATTTTGACCTCTGACCTCTACACCAATTTGCACACATATGCATACCCACATTATTTAGTACATATACTCTACACACGTGTTCAACAGCAACACCTAATCACAAGCATACATACATACATACAAAGAAAAGACAAGTTATAGAAATAAAGCCCAGAGGGAAACCCAAGACTCTGCTAATTATAAATGGGAAAACTATAACTAGCTTTAGAAAAAGGGGTGTATGCAGGGCTAGCAGAGATCGTGGGGCCTACTTCTGCAGAGCCATCTCCTTCTGCTGGTACAGCTCATTCAGGATCTCCACCTTCTGCCTCAGAGTTTTGCACTCGTCTTCCAACCCAGCTTTAGCAGTCTGCAGCGAGCTGCGGTCATCTTCCAATTTCTTGATTTGTTCTATAAGGGATAAAGAGGTTCAGAAACTCGAGAGACAGGGCTGAGGGGTCAGTTCTGAGAAGTGAGAAGAAAGAACACTGGGACCTACTTATCTTGCCAATCAAATTTTAAGTTGTTCTAATATGTGGCAATTTTGTCTCCAGAAGAACCTACCTTCCAGGTTACATTTAGTGGACATCGATGCTCTTAGCTTAAGTTGTAAAAGTTTTAGATCCTCTTCAACTATTGAGACTGCAGTTTGTGTCTAAAAATTACAGAAGAAAGATCTAGTCTTAAAAGTGAGCCTTAGAAAGGGCTCCCTGGTACTTCTGAGAATACAAACAGGTCGATACCCGAGAGACGTCCATCATCTGCTTAATTCTATTTTTTATCTTCTCACTCCGGTCACCTACAAGAGAAAAGCTTCAGTTGCTTTTTCTTCATTGCTCTATTTTGACATTTTCATGACTTCCCTCAAACAATGATCACATTCAAACAGTGAATAAAAAACAAAAAAAAAAAAGCCAACTAGAAGAACTGATTAACTGATTTAGAATGGAAAATTTATATGTACAAAGTTAACTACCAGTTGGGCCATAAGAAGTGTCATCGTTACTCCAAGGCAGAGTGCTTTCTTCTCTCAGATCACCTCAACCTGAACAAATGTCTACTTCTTAACATGTAGGCCTTTCTTCTCCCTTGAGTCTGCTAGCAGCTATGATATAAAGCACCCTCAGTGGTAAGGAGCAGTCAATATTCAACCTCAGAGACAATTCTTTATCAGGTAACGTCTAGCCTCTAGCATTCTGCTATGCCTGCTATGCAACTCTAACTTCTTACCTCACAGCCTTAGCTGTGATTCCAACCACCTTAGGCCTCTGAAAACAAGCTGTAAGTGCTAGGAGCAGAGCCAGAGACCCTACTGTAAAGATGAGTTCCCCTGTGCAGTTTCGGTACTTATAGACAGAAGATGAGTGAAGGAGCTCCACTGTACACACCTTGTTCTCAGGGGGATAGATAAAAAATGTCAGTGTTCTTTGCATGCCTACACTACACACAAATAACATCCATGGACCAACACAGACATACATATCTGCCAGTTCATCAGTGTGAGCCCACAGCACTGAAGCTTAGCACAGCTGAAAAGCAGCCTCAGTGAATGGAAATTCAAGTCAAGAGGGCAAAATAGGCCTAACCTCCCTGAGACAGGTCTTACCTCCCATTTCTCCATTAGCCAGCTCATCTGACTCATTTCCTTTATTTGGATCCTCAGATTCAAGTTCACATTCTAAGCGATTCAACTGTGTGATGCAATTAGTCAAAGCCTAGAAAAGAAGCCAATGGGTGTCAAAGCCTCTTGATTCTAAATCAAAACGCATGGATTACATGTATATATCATGAGAATAAACTTACACTAATATTGTCGTCTTTGTGAGTAAGAGCTACTTCCAAGTCTTTCTGGGACTTCTCAAATGACTTGATCTGTTCAGTGAGCTCAGCATGTGATTTGCTCCACTCTTCAATCTGCTGCTGCAACTGAGAAGTCAGAGCGCATAAATTCCTATGTGCGATGGGACTTAAATTATCTGTGTGAGTCAGTGGTAGGAAGCCAGGCCTCCTTGGCTTGTCATTAGGAGCTCAAACCTCAGTTAAAGAAAGGGGGAGAGTGGTTCCAACCCTCAGAGCTGAGGTAAAAACAGTGTGTAAAGGAGGTTGACCCAATTGTTCCAGCATTCAGAAAACTATTGCTAATTCAACTTAATTTGCTTTCAATTTGTATGAATGGGTGGGCATATTTCAGACGCCTAAATCCAGACTCTGGCTATATAACCTTTGCTTGGTCAGTAAAGTTATTAAAAAATGATTAAAAAATATTTAAGTTTTGGACATAAAAATCCAACTATTTTCTATTTTAAGACTACTCAAGTTTACAACAGTCAGGAATTTGACAAGATAAAAAATAAATACCCTGAGAGCTGCAGTAAGTTGTATAGAAAACTCCTGAAGCAGAGATCTGCTCCATCTGGGGAACAGTTTTCTCCTCCCAGCACCCGCCTGAGGACCGCTGAGGGAGGTGAATGGGCCTTACCTGCTCTTTCTTCTTCTTAAGCCTGGCATTTTCTTCCTGAACCCGATGGCATTCAGACTTTACACTCTCTTCACTGAGCTTGGCTTCATTAAGGGCAACTTGAACCTAATAAAAACACTCCCAATTAGTAAATTAATGCAAAGAAAAAAGTTAACATTTTTTTAGCCAACCATCATGTAGTTTTTATCTTTTACATGTTTTAGCACACCTCAAAGTATGCTCAACCAGACTAAGACAATGCTTACGTAGGACATAGACAATATTCTTGTTATGGCATACAGGCAGACTCACCTCTGAAAGTTCTGATGCATTCATCGAAATGACATCCTTCAATTTCTCAATAGACTTCTTGTTTTCCAGTATCTGACCCATGAAAGCAGAGCACAAAGCCTCAGGTCTCAGCAGAGTCCCTAGTGTCACACATGCTGACTTTACTGCTCTCTACGGCTGTGATAAACTGCCCAAAAGCAACCTGGAGAGCAAAGAGTTTATTTCTGCTCGCAACTCGCAGCCCATCATCGGAGGAGTCGGGGCAGGAACCATGGAGGAGAGCTGCTCGCTGCCCTGCTCCCCAGGGACTACTCAGGAATTACTATGATTCTGGCCTCATTGAATGGTTCTTAGATCTTGTTCTGTTTTTTAAAAATTCATATTCCTTTAGTTCCTAGGACCACCAGCCCAGAGGCAGCACTGGCCACAGAAAGATGGGCCCTCGCACATCAACCATCAATCAAGAAAATGCTCAACGGACTTTCCAAGCTGGGCCAATCTGGGGAGTTCATTTTTCAACTGAACTTCCCTTTGTGTTAAGTTGACATAAAACAAGCTCTCTCTTTCACACTCTCACACACACACACACACACACACACACACAACGAAAGAATGAAACACTAATAAACATCCCAGCTGGGCAGTAAGTGGCACACATCTTTAATCCCAGCACTTGGGAGGCAGAGGCAGGCAGATTTCTAAATTCAAGGCCAGCCTGGTCTACAGAGTGAGTTCCAGGACAGCCAGGGCTCCACAGAGAAAGTCTGTCTGGAAAAACCAAAAAAAACGAAACTATATCCCATAACAGCCTATGGTTTTGGTAAAAGTAAGGGATCCAGTTTTGCCCTAAGGGGGGAAAATAAATGTACTAATAAGCCAACCTTAGTTATAAGATAATGCAGCATAACCACATAAAAAGATAAAAATAAATCAAGTAAGCCAATTCAAATTACTGCCATGGTTGTGTTCCATCCTCAGTAGAGAAAAACATAAAAAAAAAAAAAAATCTCTGCCTGATTAATTTAGGAGAGAGACCCAGGGTCATGAGCTCAAGACCTGTCTTGGCTACAGAGTTCAAAGCCAGCACAGGCAACTTAGTGGAGACAGTCTCAAAATTAAAGCATAGAAAATGGATAATGCTATAGCTCAGTGCTAGAATACCCACTTACCCTGTGTGAGAGACACTAGGGTCAAAACCCAAGAGCACAGGGGTGGGGGAGAATTTCATTGCCTAAATTGGGAATACAAGAATTTGGAGGAAAATAGACCAATCTCCTATACAAGAATTCCAAAAGTTTATGAAGACTCCAGCCCCTCGAGGGGTGGAAAATGTAATTCTTCCCTCAACTGTGAGTCATGCAGAGTGGTTTCCAAAGAATACAGTAAACAAAGAGCTGAAAAGAATAATTTAACAGAGAAATGTGGCTAGTGCTTCCTTAGCTGGGGCTTTAGCTCTGCCGAGGTAGGATATAATAGAAAGCCTCTCTGTTTTCTCTGCAACTATTATTTACTGAAAAGAGAATTTTTAAAAAACGGAACAAGATCTAAGAACCATTCAATGAGGCCAGAATTCATAGTTGGTCTACCTGTGCTGGAGGGCGGAGCCCAGCCATTTGACAATGGTCCAGTATTGAGAACAAAAATACTCTTCCTATGCCTATAAGAGTAACCCAGGGTTACAAGCTAAAATTCCATAAGACAAGTCACAGTAGAGTCAACTTCCACTTGCGCTAACAGCATGGGGGGAGTTGCCCTCACTTAGCATCCTTCAAAAGCCCAGTTGTATTTCCAGTGAGCAGCTAATCTTACCAAGTCTTGGTTCTTGATGTTCTGCTGTCTCTCAGACTCTAGCTGAATTCGAAGGCTTTTGGCTTTGTCACCCAAACTTACAGTAGTTTCTTCAAGTATCTTGATTTTATCCTCAACAAAAACAAAACCACGAAGATTAGTAAGACTTACATCTTCCATTTACTTTCACTTGTAGAATGCAGTTCTCCCCTAAGAGATGTTTACCTTATATTTAACAGCTTCATCAGAGAGAATCATGTTTTGTTTCTTGGTTTCTTGAACATATTTCTTTGACTCCTTGATCTGTGTAAAACAAGGTGTTGAGGATTAAATCACAACTTAGAATTAACTACAAATTATAGGGCTACCCAAGTCACTTCCAAGCGGACAACCTGCCCCAGATAACAACTGCTTACATCTCTGATGGCTCATAGGAAATGATGACATCAAATATCAATCTTTAAAATCATAAATGGAATGTTAGGACAAACATTCAAGCTGGAATGGGGGAGGAAGTTAGAATAATTATACCTTTTGTTCATAACTTGACAATTTTTGCATAAGTTCTGCATTTTCTTTCTTGATATTCTCCAACTTTTCAGAAATTTGTTTCTCAGTAACTAAAAGGAAGGGAAATCTGTAAGTCTGTGAGCCCGAGATGAAGCCAAATGCCCCAGTGTATTAACAGCAAAGGCCTGGTGCCTGGCACTAAGAGAGGGAAACCTTGCTTTGCATGACTATTATACCCTGAAAGGCAGTCTGTAGTGAGTACAGTAAGGGGGTAAGAATATTAAACCTTAAAAAGTGCAGTGTGCAGACTTTACATTTAATTTAGAGATACAGAATTTAAGGAAATGCTATTACTTGCTCCTATCTCAGAAAATGAGATCGCTTCAAATGTCATCTGCAAATAGAAACTGAGAAGCACAGAATACCAGTTCCCTCCACCACCCTGGACAGTGTCCACTCAGACGGATTCAGTGTGTGTTTAGTCCTCCACCCCCTGGATGCTGTCTGTTCAGATATGGACTCAGTGTACATTTATGTGTGTCTGTCACAGGGAAGAAATCTGCACTGCATCAACATGCACACTTGATCTGCCCATGGTAACTAACCCTGTTCTCCCCACTCCCTCAGTCTGCTCTCTGTTACCTATCTCAGTTGGCATCACCATGGTTCTACCAGCCAAGCTGGTGGGCTACAGACAGTAAACTTTCCAGGAGTTAATAAAGCAATCAGACAGTAGAAGTCATGGTATCTATGTCTAGATTACAGAAAATTCACATCAAACACCAATGCAGAGGTTTAATACAAGGGAAAAATGAACTTAAATACTTACCTTGATATACTCTACTCTTTACCTAGAAGAAAAGAAATAAAATTAAGTTTGTTGTCAAATGATTAGCATATTTTTCTTAATATGGGAGAACCATAAACAAATGAGAATTTAGTAACAAACTTGGCTCAGTATAGTGAATCCATAGTATTTGAAAATAAGGAACAGTTGGACTGGCACAATGGCTTAGCAGGCAAAGGTGCTTGTCACTAACCCTGACATTCTGAGTTCCATCCCAGGACCCACATGGTGCAGAGAGAGAACCTGCAAGTTATGCTCTGATCTGCACACATGCACCATGGTTCAAATGTATACAAATAAACATAATCTTAAAGGTTTTTAAAAAGACAAGGCTAAAAGGCATTTCAAATATAATTGGTACTAATACTTTATAAACAGCCTCAATAGGTAAGAAAATTATAGCTAAAAGTATGTTCATAGATCTGTTACAAGAGCACCAATCTTGAGATATTAGCACTGATGCTTCATAACACAAGTGGCTACTAGCTTAGTAATAATAAACACATCAATATTCTATTTACTTGGTATTATCTGACAACTCTGAATAGCTAGAAGAAACTAGAAATGAGTGTTCAGAAAGATGTCAAAGAAAAAAAATTTCAAGAAATCTTTGTCTTTAGATATATATCTTTCACTCACCAGAAAATATCCTAGAAATCCTATTCAAAGCTGTCTACCTGTTGAATTAAGGAATAATGTGGTAGGATTGTGGTAGTAGATAAAGCACTTGCCGTGCCAGTGTGAGGACCTGAGCTTGGATGCCCAGAACCCATGGGAATGGTAGTATGTTTGTAATCCCAGTGCTCCTATGGTGAGATGGGAGGTGGCAGTATGAGTCTCCCAGAATCCTTCAGGCCAGCAGCTTGCCATATATGATGATGAACAATCAAAAAGAAACCTGGTCCCTAAAAAGAGGAAGGCTAGAACTGACACCAGGGGTTGGCCTTTGACCTCTGCATATGCACACTTACACAGATACACAGAGACACATACATGCACACCCATGCACACAAACACCACAGACACAAAGAAAAACTAAAAACAAGTTAGGAATCTGATAGAGCACATCATCTGACTTCCACGACTAACAGTGGTACATGGTACTCTGCCTGAAAACGGCATGTTTCCAGAGGAGACGTACAAGAAAGCTGACAGCTAAAACTGTTATTCCCATCAGGAGAGCAATGCGCTCTAGATCTATAAAGCTGAGATAGTAACTGGTACAGATGCTAAATTTACTTTTCCTTGTGAGCCATGGTCTCATTCTGTAGCCCTTGCTAGTCTGGAACACTCTCTATGTAGACCAGGTTAGCCTTGTAGTCATTAGCCTCTGCCTCCTGAGTACTGGGATTACAGGTGTATGCTACAACACCTAGCCCAAATTTCTTTTAAAAAAAATGCATTATTTATGTGTTCATGTGTATGGGTGTGCATATCCAAGGGCATACATATGTACATGTGGAGGTCATAGGATAACTTGTGGGTGTTGGTTATGTCCGACCCTGTTGTCCTGGGATCACATTGAGGTTGTTAGCTTCGGCTGCAGGCATGTTACCCACTGAGCCAACTTGCTGGCCCACTAAATTAATTTGTAACTCAAAATATATTTCTCCTTTCAAATGCTATTTATTGTATATGTTTGAATGTTTTGCGTGCATATACGTATATGTACCCCATGCATGCCTAGTGGTTGTAGAAGCCAGAAGTGCGCACTGGATCCCGTGGAACTTGAGGAATAGATGTTTATGGACCACTGTGTGATGGCTGGAGATCAGATCTATAAGAGCAGCAAGTCTTGAATCATTACTGAGCCGTCATCTCTCCAGCCTTTCCAATACTACCGTTTCTAAGTGGTGAAATTTAAATCTTATCGATATAAAACATGTATAACTATCTTGTTATAAGAAAATACATTCTGGAGGTGGAGAGATGGCTCAGCAATTAAGAGCAGTGGCTGCTCTTCCAGAGGACCTGGGTTCGATTCCAGCACCCACATGGCAGATCAAAACTGAATGTAACTCTAGTTCCAGGAGTTAAAACAAAGAACTTTCAACACAGGGAAAGGAATGACTTTCTCTGATGCCAAGCCAATCAACGAAGAAGCTTTTCTTATCCCATTTCACCCAAACTAACAAGAACAAGTAAGTTGGCAGAACCAAGACCAAGGTATCTTAGGGAAAAGACCGAGGTTCCAAAGGTGAATGTGTATATCTGAAACACAAATTGTGCTCAGGAAAAAAAAAAAAGAATGAAAATGTAATAATGTGTCTTTGGACACCATATAATCTGTAACTCCAAATTAAAAAGGATATTTTTGGAGTATCACAACGTATGATCAAACCAAAAATGTTGGGAAACATATATAAAGAGAAAGGCTAAGGCTTGGGAGATGGCTTTAGGATTAAGAGCACTTCCTTCCCTTGCAGGACAGGAGTTTGTCCCACAACGACTCCAATGGGTCTGAGAGGCTCTTGTGGGCTCCTCAGCCGTCCACATTCACATGCACATGTGCATAGACATACAACACATGATGAAAGACACCGGAATGACCCCATTTGCTAGCTGTGTATGTCACTGTGCTGTACTATGTGCAGTGTGTGTGCACATTTAGGACATGTGTCACTGGGATGTACTGTTTGCAGTGTGTGTGCATGTGTTTATGATGTGTGTCACTGGGATGTACTGTTTGCAGTGTGTGTGTATGTGTTCATGACATATGCCACTAACATCACTTTCAAGTCACAGTCTGTGATTCATCCCACTTCCCACTAAGTCACAAGCATCCGCTGCTCCCAATGTCAATGCACTCGTCAGCTATCCCATTATATGCATGTATATTAGGTTACTGCAAGTTCCCACTCCAGTACATTCTCTTCCAGGGCTGGCAAGATACCTCAGCAGGTAAAGTGCCTGCTGCCTGATGACGTCAGTCAGATGATGAGTTCAATCTGTGGAATCCATGTAATGTAGAAGATGAGAACCAGTTCCACAAAACTGTACTCTGAGTTCTCATGGTATATGTGCAGGTGCACACACAGAAATACACACACACACACACATACACACACACTAATAACTAAAAATAAAGACTGTCTCATTAAACATTCTTGTATAAGATCTTTAATGTGTGATTGATTAGTTATTTCAGATAGATTACTAGACAAGGTATCATACTATTTAAGAGGGTAACTATTGTCCATCCTACCCCATTTTTTAAATTTCTGATACATATTATTAAGTTACTTTTTAGGATGGCTTTAAAGAATTCCCAGTTCGACTTACAGTGTACATGTATCTACTGAATGGTATAGGAGTTTTTTTTAAATCAAACTTTTCCAATCAAAATTATAAATAAGTTATCTTGTTCTCTTAAGTCTTTATCAATACAAAGATTACACTAAATTATTTGACAAGGTTAGCTAGAATTATAACCACTAACTTGTATTCATGTAGTAATTAAAAATAAATAAATAAAAGGGCCAGTGATTACAAAATACTCCATGTACTTTTGAGTCATGTGATAAGATAATTTAATTTACTTACAACAAGAATAGTTCTCCAGGAGAAAATTGCAAAAGAAACAATTCCCAAGACTGCAGTAACGATCACAGGCTGCCATGGTAGTCCGTAAAAGTCAGGGCCAGGCTGAACATTATCAGGCAACGTGGCAATTAGCTGAAACAGACAGATTAGAAATAATGGAAAGCTTTAAAATTTTTCACAATAAAACATTCACAAAGAATCCTCATAGAAATTCTAAACCAATCTCCATCAGGTAGGTACTCCAGGCCATCCAATAACTCCAACCTCGAGAAATACAGGATATTGTCAGTCTCTTAATTTGTTTGACTTGTAGAGTTCTCAAGCAGAGAGTCTAAATACCTTTTAAGTTTTAAGAAATATATTTCCAGTTTCTAATAGTTTCTATATTGTGTTGTCCATTATATAGTTAGAAATTACCCGGATCATTCTTTTAGATAAGTTTTATTACTTTAAAAAGCACATAACACCAAAGTTTTAAATATATAAGGAATCAACTTTTGTGGGCTGCAAATAAATCCAGTGTGATAATGTAATGTATTATTCTCCTAATTTTAAGTTATTGGCTACATTCTTACATAAACAAAGACAAGTCCAGACAGCTCTTGATAATCGGTTTAGAGGTTAGGCTCTCAACTGTCGTCTATGCGGCTCAGTGTCTTAACTGTTTCCTTAAAGGCAGTATTACACACCTGCCCACTCCACACTTTCACTGCCTGCTAATTATAATATTGGCCCCACCGCCCGACACGGCCTCAGGAAAGGACTCCACCACGTAACACATTGCTTGTCACAGTGGCTGTGCTCTCTGAAAACCCGGTGAGCGACCAAAGCGCCCCACACGGCAGCGCGCGCCGCGTCCCGCCGGCCTCGGGCCCGCTCGCCTCCCCCGACAGTCGCTCTGAACACTCGCTCTGCCCAGCACTGGTCCTCCCACCTGCCACGGCCGGGGCCCCTCCCTGGGACTGGGGGCTGTCACCTCTAGGAGCTTGGCTATGAGGGCTGCGTAGAGCACCGAGAGGGGCCCCAGCAGCTCGGGGTCCCCCGGGGAGGCGGTGACAGCAGGCACGGTGGCAGGCAATGAGTCCATGGTGTAGGAGCAGCTGCGCGGAGACGACGCTTCCTGCCGACCGCACCGAGCCGGCTTTCACCGCTTCCGCCTCGGCCGCTCTGGGGGGCGGACACTGGGAAAGAACTTCGCCTTCCCCGGCCGCCGCACCTTCCGCACTAGGCCTCCGGGGAAAACACGTCATCAGACACGGCCGAGGAGCGACGTCAGCGCACCCAGGAAGCCAGCGAGCGGGGAGGGCGGGGCGGGGCGGGGCGGAGCGGGGAGGGCGGGGCGGGGCGGGGCGGGGCGGGGCAAACCAACCACAGAACGGGGCTGGGGCCGACAAGAGAATGCAGAGGATGAAGGGAGAATAGCACTCAGAGGTGGACAGAAGAGTCCAGTGAGGAGGGAGTGGGGACCAGAGCGCAAACCGAGCAGAAGAGATTCAGTGAAGCACAATCCCGATGAAAGACGACGCTCACCTGCCACAGGGCATGGGGTTAAGGTGGCCAAGGGGCTATCAAGATGGGGGTTAGAGATGGACTCTGGGAAAAGAGAAAGCAAGACCCGACCAGAACTGGACCTGCCTTGAGGTGCTGAGACACAGAAGGGACTGGTTCTGGAAACCCAGACAAGACCAGAGATCTCCGGATCCCTTCTGAGGGGTCGTGGGTCAGACTGGCTTCTGGGTAAGGCCTTCCTTCCTGCCCACTCCAGTCCTTCTCTTAGGGTTCCTCTCTTGACCTCCGCTTGCCCATAAACAGCCTTATGGAGGAATTCTGTCATTACCCAATTCTGCATCAATATCCTCATTTTGGGGTCTCTCATTTTTAAGGTTACATGCTTTATGGAAACGGACAAGGGTAATAGCCCAGAAATCATGTTCTTAAAGTTGAAGGCAATGGGGGTATTTAATTGGGGGTGGGGTTCTGAGTTGCAGAAGAATAACAAAAATGAAAAAAATATAAGAAGGCAGGCTCAGTTCTAACCCAGGAACACAGATCATAGGACAGAAAAGAAAACCCAGAAACCTCCACATACAGGAGGTTAAAGGCAGTAAGATTTCTGTGGGTTTGAGGCCAACGTGAGCTACAGAATGGACTTGCTGGGATACAAAGTAAGACTCTAGTACAGGCAATGAACTAAAATAAGGAACTGGCGGTATGTCTCAGCTGCTAAGAACTCATACAGCTCTTGCAGAGGACTGGAGTTAGGTTCCCAGAATCCTGGTGGGTGGCTCACACTGCCCGTCACTCCAGCTCCAGGGGATGCAAGGCCCTCTTCTGACCTCCACATGCAACTGCCAACAATATGCACATACACTCACCCATGCAGACACACAAAAATAAAAATAGGGTCTAGAGAGATGGCCTGGTGGTTAGCGCAGCAGTTAAAAGCACTGGCTGCTCTTCGAGAGGACCTGGGATTCAATCCCCAGCTCTCAGATGGTAGCTCACAACTGTAACTTCCGTTCTAGGCCCTCTTCTGGCCTCCGTGGATACCAGTCATGCACACAATGCACAGGCATACTGTAGTACACAGACATACATGAAGGGGGAAAAATGGCCACATACATAAAAAGAAAATAAGATAGGAATGATGGCTCACACTTGCAGTCCTGGCACTTGGGAGACCAAAGCCAGAAGATCAATACGGCTTCAAGGGTAGCCTGGGCTATAGAAGTGGCTTCTAGACTAGCTGGGACCACAGGGTCTCAAAACACCAACAGCAATAGTAATTGTATATGGTACTAGGATATGGTTTCCATAGTACATTAAACAAACAAATGGGAAGTAAGAGTATTGACCACTGGGAATAAGATTAAGAACTGAATATGTTTTAGGCTCTGACATCGTAACCCTTAGGGAAAATGAAATCTGCAGAATACCTGGTATAAGACTTGTGCTTTCACAGAGAGAGTCTAAGAGACCTAAACCCCATTCTGAGCATTCTTCATTTCTATATGGCAAAGTCAGAACTCCTTCCAGGTTTGAAAACGAATGCTACACTGCTGTCATTGATGCTGATCACCAGGTTAGGCTCTCTGCTTTTGTTTGAAGGTTTCCATGACAAAGTGTTAAAAAGCTGGGCATGGTGGCACGCACCTTTAATCCCAGTACTCAGGAGCCAGAAGCAGACAGATCTCTGTGAGTCTGAGGCCTTCCTGGTCTACAGAGTGAGTTCATGACAACCAAGGCTATATAGAGAAACCCTGTCTCAAAGGAGAAAAAAAAAAGCAGCAGAAAAACCACAAACCCTAAAAATTTAAAGCAGGATAATAGAAAGAGAAATTTTGGATCAATATAAAAATGAGTTAGCCACAGAGAAGAGTGCGTGGCCCTGACAGGCAGGCTCACACTAAGAATTACTGATGCATGCAGGAAAGTAGATCCTACTGGAGATGATCACATTTGGTGAATTCAACCAGTCTCAGAAAGATAAATATGTTCTCTACCGTTTACGGTTCCTAGATTTTAAATAGATAAATAAAAGCAGGAATGTATATATGGCATGAAAATAGAGGTAAGACTGTCCAGGAGAATAAAGGGGGCTATGGCGATGAGAAAGGGGGAGCAGAGGGCTGGTGAGATGTTGAGCATGGATATTTACTTGTATGAACCTTCGCAGTGAAATAAACTTAAAAGAATTACTAATGCACAGACAGAATGAACGACATGTCAGGAGATTGCTGTCACTTGCGAGATGCTGTGGCAGTCATCTTCCAAAGTCCCTTCTAATTGTAAGATTCCAAAATATCAGCTAACAATTGACCCATGAAGGCGATCCGTGGTGCTTTAGTTCCCCTAATCAAAGTGGAACAAATTTGCCTTCCCTTCCGGATAACTATGCTCCTTGCTTGAAACTTCACATTGCCTCGTTCATAGGTCCCCAGTTCCATATAATCTTATCCTCACGAGCCCTTGTAAAGTCAGAACTGTAACTTACAGGCACTAGTCCTCTCCTTCCACAGCATGAGATGTAGGATTGAACTCAGGTAGTTAGACATGACAGCAAGTGCCGTTCCCTGCTGGGCTTTTCTGCTAGCCCCCATATTAGAATCTTGGATTACTAGCAGATCCCTTGTGCATATTGAGCCAGAATCTTGGAACACTGTATCTCTCTTCCCTTTTATGTGTATGTCTTCCTCTGTCACCCTACAAGTGGGCCCCATATTCTGTACTTTATCTGTGTCTCTGAGACCAAGTAGAGAGAGTCCTGAATATACCTAGAAATGTGAGAAAGACAGTCTTCATTCCGCATTCAATCACTGACTCCTTGAGATGCTCAAAGGATACTCATGAGCCTGGTTCAGTCACTGGAGGCATCTTAACTATGACAGCTCAGAGCCACCACACCTTTGCCAGGCAGCTGCCACCAACACGAGCGACCATGGGGAAAACTGAAGATGGATTGGCTCTGGTCCATCTCACCAGGCAGCCTCTCCTCTGGATTTGCTGGGTATTCAGCATCTTTACACTGCCCTCTGACCATAAAGAAGAAGCAGGAGTGGGAAGAAATTCCATAACATGCCAGACACCTCCCCAGACACTTTCCACTGCCCATCACTTGGTTGTTGCAGTAGGAATAGTTTTTATTTGCACTTTTCAGACAAGGAGGCTGAGATTCAACGTTTAGTTATTTGCTTTTTGACATCTTATAGAATGGAACAGTGGTTGGCAGAGATGGAAAGGGGAGTCGGGAGGACAGGAAGGAATTAAATGAGGGGCAGAAAAGCACCGAGGAACTAGTTCTGCATTTTCTGTATCGCAGTTAATGGTTTATAACAGCCTGTGGTATGTTTTTAAATGATTAAAAGTAAGCTAGAGAGATGGCTCAGTAGGCAAAGGTGTTGGCGCCAGCACTGATAACCTGGGTTTGGGTCCCAGAAACCATGTGGTAAAAGAAGAAAACTCACTCCTGCAGGTTGACCCCTGCCAGCCTCCCACATACACATGCACAAACATTAAATAAACGTAAGAACAGTTTTAAAAATCAGAGGAACCATAGACATGAACACTACTGGTTATTATCCTGATTTGATCGCTACATAATGTACACACGTATCACGTTACCATAACTCACATCATAAAGATGTACACTTGCTATGCTCCAAATAAACAAGGGTTAGTAATTTGCACAAACTTTTAAACTGGGATTTGAAACCTGATCTCCCTGACTCAAAACCTTTTTACAGAAAACATCAACAGCAAAACTCTATTACGCGCCGGGCGGTGGTGGCGCACGCCTTTAATCCCAGCACTTGGGAGGCAGAGGCAGGAGGATTTCTGAGTTCGAGGCCAGCCGGGTCTACAAAGTGAGTTCCAGGACAGCCAGGGCTACACAGAGAAACCCTGTCTCGAAAAACCAAAAAAAAACCAAAAAAACAAAACAAAACTCTATTACGCAAGCCTCAAGATCACAGGCCTTACAGGAGACCACTGTGACTGAGACACTGTGGAGTTCTGACTTGACCTCCAGCCTGGTCCAATTTACCTAGAAAAACGTCCAATGTCCACATATACCACGAGAGGGAGCTAAATCCTACAAACTTGACTAAGCTTCCAGAGCTGTTAAAAGTCTTACTTGGATCCCTACTCTCTTCAAAAGGATTAGCTTGAATAAACCTTTTGCCACCATGGCTCTTCCTAGGAAACAGATCTGACCTACCACTTCTGTTTCAAACCTTCAGAGGGTACGTAACATGGACAGCTTAACAGAACTCAGGACACGGCTCCTTCCACAGGCGCCTCGGCTCCCCTAGTCTCCCAGCATCCCCTTTCTCCATGCTTCCCTTCTATAACTTCTGTGTCTTCTGTCCCCGTTGCCCAGCACCCTTCCCCCGTGTCCATTCTCTTCAACAACAAACCATGCTTCTTAATCCACATCTCAGCCAACTCCTAACCTCCTTTCTCCTCTACCAACCATGACAAAAACTGTATCTTCTGTTTCAAGTGAACATCCCCAGCTCCCCGGGGTACTGAGAGATCCCAGAGGACAAACTCTGCTTTATAGGTGTGTACGTGCCCAGCCCTGCCAGGGAATAACCTCTTGTGTGCTAACCTAAGGGCTCCTAATTAAAGCCATCCACCTGCGGCTCATTTCAGGAGGCACCTTCAGAGGATCGGAAGCAGAGTTCATAAAGATATTTTAAATTCTTCACTCCAAGCTCAGATTCAATGTAGAGCATGCTGCACATCTAGCCACAGTGGTGGCCCATGACTATGGCATCAACACTTGGAGGTATTAGCCAGAAGATCAGTAGTTCAAGGTCAACCTTGGCTGCACAGGGAGTAGGGCCAGCCTCGCCTATATAAGACCGGAAATTATCAGCCCTTCATACCCCCTCCAGGCAAACACCCTGGTATTAATCAGTGTTCCAGCTGAAGAAACTATATCAGACTTACCATCTTACTTAAGTAAAGGATGAAGGAATACAGGGAACCAAATGCACTGTCCAGAGGTGAGACGGCCGCAGACTCCTCTGCAGTTGTCTCTAGTTGCTTTTGTACATCTCCAGCCCCGACAGGACTACCTTCCGTTACAAGACCTAAAAGGGGACAACGAACAACATGTTTTCTTTTATGCTTTAAAAGAAGAATTTTTCTCTTCATTTAAATGTTCACAGAGTGCCCTCTAAATATTAGTCACTAATTGCCATGGTTTGAATATGCTGGGCCCAGGGAGTGGCACTAGTTGGAGGTGTGGCCTTATTAGAGTAGGTGTGTCACTGTGGGCGTGGGCTTTAAGAACCCCATCCTAGCTGCCTGGAAGTCAGTATTCTGCTAGCAACCTTCAGATGAAGATGTAGAACTCTCAGCTCCTCCTGCACCATGCGTGCCTGGACTTTGCCATGTTCCCACCTTGGTAACAGACTGAACCTCTGAACCTATAAGCCAGCCCCAATTAAATGTTGTCCTTATAAGACTTGCCTTGGTTATGGTGTCTGTTCACCTAAGACACTAAGCATAGAACATTTGAGACTCCTAAGGAAAATTACACAGAGGAAAGCAAAGCCTCTAGAATCTTAACTGGATCCATCAGACCCTTCAGTTATAAAAATAAGATCATTCCCAGTCTGCTTCCAGGTACTCCATCAGGTCTCTTGTCCATTCAGGGGAATTGAAAACAAACCCCAAAATTTACACATTATCCACATAGACAGAATTGCCAGGCAAGGCATGTTGTTAATCCCTGGACTCAGGAAGCAAAGGCAGAAGAATGTCTATGAGTTCAAGGCCAACCTGGTCAACAGCAACCAGCACTATCAAACAAAACCATAGAGACACAATCACAGTCAGCAAACTGACTTGGTGATGGCAGAACACCGTATTGGAGACTTTAGAAGAGTTGGAAAAGAATGAACCTGGGACCCAACAAGATGGCTCAGGAAGAGAGCTTGTGGCCAAGCTTAATGACCTCAGTTTGGTCCCTACAACCACATATCAGGGGAACACTGACTCCTGAAAAAGTCTTGTAGATAGACTACACTAAGGCTTAGCATGGCTGGTGTGTAACAGTTAATATTTGCTGTATGCACAGGTGACCACTACATAAAATACAGAAAGTGCCAGGGATGAAAGAATTTCTTCCAGAGTGGGGACTGGCTTGAGGTTTTTGTAAAGGAAGGAAAATCCAGTTATACCTGAGAGATTCCACACAAGGAAGTGATGGGGCAGGGGTGGATTTCAGCTTGAGTTACATGAGCCTGGCATGTGTTGTCAACGGCAGTTTGTGACCCTCCAGGGGTCTCTCCCAACCTTAAAACCCAGTTCACTATCGACCTATGACTGACTTTTGGTGACATTTTCCCAGTTAGGTCAACATCATAGCACCTGAGGGGTGTGCAGTAACCCTGGAAGACTTGCCTAGAAAGGTGCCTGGGGTGTGGGAGATCTAAAGCAGACATCCTGTTCCTAGTTCTGTAAGAACAACTTTTCCCAATCCTGAAGGTTTTGAGCAAAAGAGCAATGAGTCTCAATGGTACCTGACTTGTTTTCTGTAAGCAGGGCCTTTCTACATTAAAAGGAATCTGGAGGATGTTTTACAAGACTACAGTGCCCTCTGGGACATGGGAGACCCCTGATACATCATTCCTTCTCGGCTGTACTGCCTGGTTTTGGGTGTCAACTTGACACAGGCTGGAGTTATCACAGAGAAAGGAGCTTCAGTTGGGTAAGTGCCTCCATGAGATCCAGCTGTAATGCATTTTCTCAATTAGTGATCAAGGGGGGAGGGCCCATTGTGGGTGGTACCATCCCTGGGCTGGTAGTCTTGGGTTCTATAAGAGAGCTAGCTGAGCAAGCCAGGGGAAGCAAACCAGTAAGGAACATCCCTCCATGGCCTCTGCATCAGCTCCTGCTTCCTGACCTGCTTGAGTTCCAGTCCTGACTTCCTTTAGTGATGAACAGCAGTGTGGAAGTGTAAGCTGAATAAACCCTTTCCTCCCCGACTTGCTTCTTAGTCATGATGTTTGTACAGGAATAGAAACCCTGACTAAGACATCAGCTCAGCTAAACTCTCCACTGAGACATTTAGTATACTTTGTGTATTCCCTGGAGAGCAAGGGATGTTACCCTAGTGACACTGAACCCTTTATTTCTACAGACTAAGGCTACAGCTATGCTTCACGCACTCGAGCGCACACGTGCACATACACACACACACACACACACACACACACACACACACACACACACGCTGGAACTGGCAGTTGGTGGTAACACTAAGCTACCATGCAGGAGGCCTTGAGTGTGGTCCCCAGCACTGGACCACCCCAAAAAAGAAATCCCAGTAATGACAGCCTCATGATAGTGTAGTAGATAGCAAACTAACACAATAGAGCATCTGGTTTACTAGTGAGATAAGAGTGAGTGATACAACAGTGAGAAAACCACTAACACCATTATTGAGGATGATTAGAACAAAAATGAAAAAGAACTTTCTGTCTGCCACCGATACTTCCTGTGCTGTAATCAAGTTTTTACAGTTACACACATCAGTCCAGTGTGGACTGTCATCCCCCTGTTGTTTCCTAAAAGCATACCATGGAAAGACACCTGACTGCCTCCCAGTATTTTTAAAAGCTGTATTTGCCTCATTTAGGCAATAAATCCAAAAGCCATCTGAATTACACTGAAGCCACTTAGAGGAATGGGGGTGGACAGGGAAACCAGGACCTTTAAGCTGAGACTCTTAACTAGCTCCCCTCAGCCTTTCCCGGGGCTTATTTCATACATCTTGCTGTCCCCAGGCCAGCACTTCATGTGCTCTTGTCTAATGGGATGCCCTACTTCAGAATACGTGGCCTTTGAAGGACAGGAGCTCAATTTTATACTGAAATCATGTACAGTGGCTGGGCACAGCCAAACACTGGTTTGTGCGTTAGTAACGGCCCCTGGCTTCATTCCTGGTTCTCCATGCATCTGACCGCTTGCTTTTCCCTGTCGCTTGGGCAACATTTTAGAAACTTATACATGCCTGAATTTGTCTGACTTTCCTACCTTTAAGAATAAATATTCTAGCAGGACTTCTTTACAATACACCCCTACTTCATAGAGAAAAACTATAAAATTTACCTAAATCTATGTCTTTCTCAGTATTTGGCTTCTGTGGTACCTCTGAGGCACTTGTGTACCCAGTCACAGGTTGATCCAAGAGATCAGGGTCCTCCGGGTGCTTCACACTGGTCACAGGTTGATCTGAGGGATCAGGGTCCTCCTGCACATTGAGGTCCCCTGTATTTTCTTGTGGTAAGCGGTCTTGCTGGGGCGGCTGCATCTCTGGAGAAGAACACATAAAGAGAGCTTGGTCAAAGACACATTGTGGTTCACCCAACTGACCAGTACTCCCTCATCACCAATCCAGTGTCCTAGATCCCATGTGCACAGGTAAAAAGAGAAGCAAGGGTTTTAACTTCTTTCATACTGATTGACAATAACTGAAGTACAGATTTACAAAGAAGACTTCACTTCAAAGCATTTCATAAATGCATTCAAGAAAACACGTCATTGACTTGCCATGGCAAGCCAGAATATGCCCACAGAGACATGCAGAGGAGAATTCCAGTCCAGCAGAGAACCCAGGAACAACATAAAGAACAGTCTTCTTCATGCATAGGCGGTTGGTCTCATAGAGTCCATATAAGAGAAGGGCATTCTGCACATGGGCAGCTTGATGAAGTGACTTTAGAATACTATTGAGTACTGTTTGAGTACTTCCAAGCCACAGTGGGCCCATCTCCTTCCCTATGAGCCTGAGTGCATAGCACACTATGACCCATGAGGAAGATCAGTTCTTTGCAGCCTCATGTTTTACCAGCCAAAATTATTTGAGTTTCTATTTTTTTTAAATTTATCTTATTTTATACGTGTTTGGATATTTTGTCTGCATGTATGTGTGTATACTATGTACATGAGGTGCCCAGAGGGTAGAAAGCGGGTATCAGATCTCTTAGAACTGGACGTATGATGATTGTGAGCTGTCATGTAGGTGCTGAAAACTGAACTCAGGTCCTCTGCAAGAGCAGCCAGTGTTCTTAACCACTTTGCCATTCCCTCCAGCCTGAATGTTCCATTCTTAACCAAAAGCTTCAATTTAAAAATATGCTCACTTCTCCCAATGCTCAGGAAAATTAGCACTCTAGGAAGACAGGTATCTATAACACTGCTTGATACCATTCTCCTTCAGTACAGCTACTTCTGTCTGCAAGCATGGCTACATTGAATACAATGCGTACAGGAATCGGAAACTTATGCCAGGGTATCCTGGGGTCAGTTCAATAAATATATTCCTCTGTTTGTCCAGTGCTGTAGGTCATCCTGGCTTCATCCTTGGCTAACCTAACATAAAACCCCTGGGGTCCAGTGACGCAGAACTGGAGTAAGCTGCTGTCCCTAGGAAGTAGGAGATAACAGGACACCCACAAAAGATGGAAAGCACTATTCCAGTTACTATGAGAACCAAGAAACTGAAACCAAGTCTGCCATCTGACTCAGCTATACCACCCCCGAGTGTTCACCCAATGGACTCCAAGACAGCACAACGCAGAGATACACGCACGTCAGTGTTTACTGTAACTCTAGTCATGACTACCAAGTTATGGAAGCAACCTGGATGTCCGACGACAGAGGGACAGACAAAGAAAATGTGGGACATGGTAGAATCTCTTCAGTCATAAGGATGAAGGAAGTTACATCATTTTCGGGAAGACGGAAGCAGCTGGAAACCATCGTGTTAAGTGAAGTAAGTCTGTCTCCAAAGGACGGACAGCAATCACAGTCCCTCCCGTTTCTGGATCTCAGGATTTATATAGGTATAAAAACATCAGTTATGTATATATGACATGAAAATTGAATGTACCCGTCTAGAGGAACATGGAAGGCTAACTGGGTGGGGAGGGATGAGGAAAGGGAGGTAACATGGCGTAGAGAAGGGTATGCTTGAAGTACATTGTATATTTTAAATGTTATAAAGGCAGTACGGTGCTGAGTATGTGCCTTTACAGATAACTACATGAAGAAATCATGTTCATAAAACCCCTATTATAACCTTACATGAAAGCGGTACTCTGTTAAGAGTTTTACTTGGTGATTTGTTTTCTTGGTTATGTATTTCTTGTAAAGTTTTTATAAAGTTTCCCTTTGAAGATGAAAACCAGTTTCAGCTGTCCTATGGAAGAAAAATTGGTATGCGGGGTAGAGGGGCAATCTGACTTCACGCTCAGCCTAAAAGGAAGCTGGAAGGGGATACTCTGTAGGTCTAGACCGTCTCCTGTAGACACTCCTTTACAACTGTGACTAGAATTTTACAAACAGGAAATGGAACACTTTAGAATAGCCCACCCCACATACATCCCAACCCCCATCCCCACTTCTGCAGACTATCTCCACAAGGTCAGGCAGGTACTTTACCTTCTCCTGGTCCAGCCCAGCCTTCCTCCAGAGGTGGGGGTGTGACTAATGGGACAGTCTCCACTCCAGAGTATTGGTACCTGACAAAATAGATCAGGTCTTGTATGTCATCCAACACCTCAGCTTCTTCCAACAGACTGTTCTCTTTTGAGCCCAGGTCCCTATTTTTGGTCACTCGTGTATCAAGCATTTTCTCCGCCATACTTAGAATTAGTGACTCCGAGGCATGGAAGACTTTATCTAGGACTTTCTCCACGTTGTACGGCAGGCTGTCACGGTGCGCTGATCTCAGCTTTATCGCCATATCTTGAAGCAAGCCCTCCACCTCACGAACCTCGAAGTATTTCAGGAAACGATACAGGGACTGTTGGTCGTCCTTGAAGAAGCTGTTTATGATAGGCAAGTCTTCCCTTATAGTCTTGAGCACTATGTCAGGAATTTCGGGTGTAGCTCGCTGGGACCCGTCATCCCCAAGGTCTTCAGCATCAGTCCCCTGGCTTCCTGACACTCCATGCTCCTTGGTATCTTCTGGCTTCCCTTCTGAGATTTCTTCTCCCCCAGGGTCTTCAAGTCCCAAGGTGTTGACTAGTTCTTCCTCGGGGCTGTCTTGTTGTAGGTCATTAGGATTTTTACTCAGAACAGCTTCTCCAGAGCCTGGAGTCTGAGCTACCGTCTCGTCATGAAGACCGTGGACTTGAGAGGACCTCTGGGCTCTCACATCTGCCAGACGGCTTTCTTCACTGCCCGCCACCACACTGTGACCTGACGCCTTGCCCATGCCACCTGTCTCTTTGGATGTGGTTTCACTCTTTTTTCCAGTCTCCAAAATCATATTAACTGCTTGTTTGGTTTTTTCAGTGTTAAGATTAAGGGTCCCCAAAATTGCTTTTTCAAAAACTTGAGAATTCATCTCTGACCTCCCGTCGTGAGCGCTGGGGTAGTTTTCTCTAGACTGCTGTGCACTCACAGCGTTTTCATCTTCCAACAGCACCTCGGGGGGATAGTCATCCTCTTCCTCCTCCTCCGCGTCTGGCCTTCCAGGTTGGACACTCATTACTTCCGGGCTCCCAGCCTCCTGTGTCCTTTGTACGACCTTGGGTGGCTCCACATCTGTCGGGTCTTCCCTGCTCTCTTCCTCCGGAAACCCCGTCTTCTCGTTCGCATGCTTACTGACTATGTCTCGCTCTTGCTGCCAAGAAAGATTTTGTCCTGAAATAGGAACCTTTTCCCCCAGTTCTCTTAAGACACCAGTTTCCTCTGGAGTGGAGAATCTAGGTTGATTCTGAGTTTTAAGACCTGATTCTAGAAATCCCTCCTGCTGGTCCGCTTTTGGTCGGCTGACAGAAACGTCTGGGACCTCTGCCCTGTCTGTGGATGCATCAGGCTTATTATTTCCCCTGAGTGGTGCAATACCCAAAGATTTGGGCTTGTTATTTTCTGTCACTGAACTCCCCGCAGCTCTGTGTACTAACTGACTCTCCAAGCCGTCCCTCTGGGTCTCTCTGGTCTTGTCATCATGGAGTGTTTCCTTTGAGATATGGATAACTGGTTCTTTTAGGTCACTTTCTTTTTTTTCAAAGACCGCTTTTAGTGTAAAGTCTTTGCCCTTCTCAGCAGCTGACAGAGGGTTGAGTTTGCTACTCTGAAGGTGATAAGCACTCGCCGTTTCTGACTTGACACCCTCTGATTCTGACTGGGGATGTACCAGGCCTCTCCTGGATTCCTGTATTTCCTTTTCTTCTCCTGTAATGACAAGTTCTGGGTCTGTTTCTGAGTCCTTGACATCATTTGTTTTGGGCCCTTCTACAAAAAGATCATCACCTTCCTCCTCACGGTCTGTATAGCCAGCTGTTGACCGTGGCTTCCTCTGATGGCTAGGTGAAACTAACACATCCTCCTCTTCCTCCATAGATCCCTCTAAATCCACCACACCTGTTTTTCCTTCACCTCCTGTGACAATAGAAAAGGAAGTATCCTCCCAGGCTGTCAATACGTCTTTATTGTCATCTCGGATGCCGGGAGGTTGAGTGGGTTCAGCTTTGTCCTCTTCACTCAAGTTCGGATCCTTATCTGTTAAATATTTCTCTATCACAGGCTTCTGGGGGGCTTTCTCATCTTTGTCTGAAAAGGTTAGTAATGGAACCTCCTCAGAGCTGTCTGTGTCCTCCTCCTCCTCGTCACCCTCCACTGGATAACACTCAGCATCCAGCTCTTCATCAAAACCATCTTCTAATGAAGTGACCAGTCTGGTTGCCTCGTCGTCAGACACAAGGGCATCGGCAGTTGAGCCAAACTTGGTTTTCAGGTCAAGAGTCATTTCTGTTTTCAGGACTTTGTAAGCATCTGTCTTCTCCTGCTCCACTAAAACGGGAGAACTATTGCTAGTTCTGTTTTCACTTCCGGGCACTTTTAATTTATCGTGCAAAATTTCTTCAAAAGTATCCAAGGAAGACCGCACTCCCTGATCGTTAGCCGCTGGGCTGTGGGCATGAGGGTGGTTCTCCTGAGCTGAGGACTGTCCCTGCAGTTCCTCAGTGCTCTCTGAGAAAGCACCTTCTCCTTCCTCTGAATCAGCTCTGCCTGCCTCAGGCTCGGGTGTAGGGTCAAGTTCAGGCTCCCGAGACTCCTTGGGAGATTTCTCTCTGTGCTGAGAAACTTCTTCAGCTTTCTCTGACTCTTCAGGTACAGAGTCCTCCAGTTCCAAAGATCCTAAAAGCTCTTCTACATTATAACTATTAAAATCGTCTCTTCCTCCTTCAAAGCAGACAAAGTCTGTCTCCTGTATGGGGAAAACAAAGACATTAGCATCTCAACAACATTTATTAACAACTCTTATTCATACCAGTGATAGAGATAATGCTTGGTTCTAGGAGGGCTTTGAGCCAGCGCTGGGCCAGTACAGGGATATATCAGGGAGGGAGGGAGAAGAACTACTCATGTGGCTGGTGAGTTTACTTGCCCTCCATCCCTGGTATCTGTTTGGAAAATAATCTGTTCCCCCCTGCTGTCAGTTTTATGGAGACAGTTGGAGGCTTCCTGTTGGCCAGCTCTGTTAGGTAAATCTGTCTTATTCTACAGGGCAATTATTTCTGCATTAAAACAAACAAACAAACAAACAAAACCTGGGTCATAGTCTCTAAAAAGCACAGCGAGTAAACAAATGGAGACCTGATATTCTCCCTCTATGAAACTCCTGCGTTTCTCAGTTTGTTCTGCACGCTCGGCGGCAGGGGCTTCTATTGTCAGCTTGAAGGCATTGATAATTGTCTAGGAGACAGGCCGCAGGCCACGGCTGTGAGAGTTTCTAGCCCAGGTTAACTGACAAGGGAAGACCTACCGAAAATGCGGATAGCAGCATCCAGGGTCCTGGGCGACATGAGAAGCAGAAAGCAACCTTAATGCTAGAATTTGTCTCTATATTTCAAACCTCGAGACAAAACAAGTGCTTCTCTCCTTGAGTTGCATTTGCCAAGTACCCCCCCCCCCCCCGATAGCAAGAAAGAAGTAACAGACGGAAGGGGAAGGTGGCTGTCCTGTACTGGGCCTCCTGTTTCTAATAGCTGGATGCTCACTTGGTTAACAATCTGTCTGGGGGAGCTGCAGGACCACGCAGCTCTCTACCCCAGAGTCCTCTATGCCATACATCTCTGCCCATCCAGCTAGAAACAGGCAGAATTACGGGCTGTGGTATTCTAAGTCTGAAACATATCTTCAAGTTGGACTTGGAAATATTTATTGGCTAAAAAGGTATCTCAGTGACAGAGTGAGAATTTAAGGCAGTGGTTCTCAACCTGTGGGTCTTGATCTATTTTGGGGTCAAATAGCCCTTTCATAAAGGTTGCATATCAGATATTCACATTACGATCTATAATAGCAGCAAAATTACAGTTATGAAGTAGCAACACAATAAATGTATAGTTGGGGTCACCAGCGCATGAGGAACCGTATTAAAGGGTTGGAGTGTTAGGTCTGAGAACTGCGGCTTTGGAGGGATGAAGAATTGTGCCAGAAGGTGTCAGAATCTCCACTTTTTTAATTTCTAGAACAACAACCAGAAAACAAGGTTCAGGGGAAGACGTTTCAGTAAGTTAGAGTTCTCAGCAGCAATTAATATCTGTTGTTAAGACTCCGTGTATCTGTGTTCTTTCTTTTTCCTGTAAGCAACTGGTGCCAAAGGAATCACATACTAAGTAGAACGTTAAAAGAGCAACTAAGAGACTTGTGGTCCCCAACCAAACTTTGACGATATTCCGGGGAGACCTGTCCCATGCAGAGGGGCTGGTGGCTTCCTCCCCTGATCATCGGCATTTCTGACGCCATTGTCTTAATGTCAAGAGAAGGATACCATGGGAAGAGTGATGAGAGGGAACATAGAGTCCATAGCAGGTGAGGTCTAGCGCCCTTCCTGCACAGTCAACAGAGAACCCCAACATGTAAAACAATAGGATGACCCCCAAGAGTATTGAGGGCTGTGAAGGACAGTGTCAGGTCTGTGACGCAGTCCCCAAACTGCCTTAGACCTGCAGCCTCATGCTCTGCAGTCACCCAAAGGATGTGCGCATTAACTGTTATGTTCCAAAGTCTCAGAAGAGAATCACTAGGGATGGGGATTCTAGGATGAAAAAAATCACCTCAGACACAAGAGCAGCAAGTCTGTGCTGTGTGAATGAATGCGCTGTAGAGGGGGAGCTAGACCCTTACAGACTTGAGACTGCACCTCACATGAAGCCCTTACATCGCTTTTCCAGATCTGTGACATAGGCGTTAAATCACTAGAGTCAGGGGGACAAAAGCCTTTGTAGCAGCAGGTCTGCACACAGTTTAGTGTTTGATTAACTGAACCTACTTTCTATATATTTAAAACACTTAGTATGGGCTTGGAGAGATGGCTCAGCGGTTAAGAGCACTGACTGCTCTTCTGAAGATCCAGAGTTCAAATCCCAGCAATCACGTGGTGGCTCACAGCCCTCTTCTGGGGTGTCTGAAGACAGCTACAGTGTACTTACGTATAATAAATAAGTAAATCTTTTTAAAAAAAGGTTAATTTTAAAAAAATAAAATAAAATAAAACAGTACTCATTGAGTAATTTTCAAATTAGGACACCTCTTTCTGCTTGTAAAATAAAGTTGTTTACCTCTGTAACTAAGTATAAAGTTTTCTTTTTTCTTTTTTGTTTTTGGGTTTTGTTTTTTGTTGTTGTTGTTGTTGTTGTTTTGGGGGTTTTTTGGGTTTTTTTTTGTTTTTGTTTTTGTTTTTTTGTTTTTTGAGACAAATTCTTAAATAGTTCAGGCTGGCCTTTAAGCTCAGGCCCTTTAAGAAGACCAGGCCTGATCCTTCTGCTGCCACCTCCCAAATATTACAATTGTAAGTGAGTGTCATCACACTGACACCATCTTCACTGGCACCACCACTACCACCACCACCAAGAGTTTTAACCGATTACAACTGATGAACTTATAAGGCAGTTTGTAATGGAGAACAACTTACATCTGCTGGAACGTGTAGCTCTTCTTCCGTGTATTTATGAAGCACCTTAATCAAATCTTTTGGAAAATATCCAAAACTGTGCTCAACCTGTGTGAAAAAATGGGCAAAATGAACAAATGTCAATCAAGTTCTGTATGAGAAATACAAAGGACGGCCTTTAGCAGTGACGGGAAATACTTAGAGAGACAAGATATAAACAAGAGAAAAAGACATTTGCTGTTAGTAATTAAGCTGCAATGAGTGTGCCAATAAAAATTAATATTGTTAAAACAACAGTTCTCTGAGCCACAGACTTGTTCTTTTGTATTTGCTATGTATAATGCTAACATGCTAACATAAGGTTAGTGTTAGAAGTAATCAAGAGATTCAAACAAGAGAAGCTTCCTGCACACTATGTGGTTAAGACCTGACAAACCAAAGCTACTAGAAACACAGTCCCAAGTGATCTCTGGCAAGAATCTACCTGAGCACTTGATCACATTGCTCCTCAACCACATCTAACAAGTTTTCCTTAAATGAGTTCACAGCAGCCATGGAAATCAGTAGAAGCAAACAAGACTTCTCAAACGTGTGCGGCTACAACAAACAATACTTACTGATACCATGTGCTGTGGTAGCTTTTCCCCAAAAACGGCATTCAGAAGTATTTGGGGACATTAAATAAAATTATGACAGAATGAATACTTACCTACTTCTCAGGCTTCAGCTCCATGTAAAATAAATCTACAGAAATAACACCAGCCTTTCTTAGCACTCATAACTGAGACACATTTTATGGAAGTTCCATTGGAGAAACTGCCCTTCACTGGCCACAGTCTGAAAGGCAGCAGAGGCCTATTCCCAACCAGTGAAGACACAGACTGATAGACTGATAGGCAAGTCCACCTTATCGCTAATTCTAAGATATCCCCTTTCACTAGTGTTCTGGGTTTATCCCAAAACCATCTGGAGAACGCGTTAGTACTAGAACAAAGCCCCAAAGATTAGATAAGAAAGGGTATTAAAAGCGACAAGCCTGGCAGGTAAACCTTGAGACTCTAGGAAACCAAGAGAGACTACAGACTGAGAATTAAGATACTCAAGTTATTCTGAAAACTAAGGAGAATTGTTAATTCTGCAGACAGTGAGGTTCCTGAAATAAGAGCGAGACTGAGCAGAAACAAACACATTTCCCTTTCATAGGAAAATCCTACTGAAGTTGGACGTAGATACATGAAGGAATCCAGAGATATGTGAAAAGGGGAGGGACGCTCCTCCTTAATCTGTCAACCAAGACAGATAACCCTAACCCTAACCCTAACCCTAACAGCTCACAGAAAATTCCAGGACCAGACTCTGGGTGCCACCCTTTCCTCTGTCTCAGGGAACTCCAGACCCTCACAGAGGGTAATTCTTATGTCTAATCTGGCTTCTGTGTATCACCCCTGCCAAGGCACTGCTGACTTGATTTGGGGGTGGAGAGAACAGCGTCTGCCTTAGGAGGGCCAAAGCCACTTCTGCCTAAGCTACTTCGAGAATAAGTGTAATTAAGTGCTATACTGCCCTGTAAAGAAACACTCAAAAAGAAGGCAGATAAGACATGTGGGTTTTTTTTCAACTTGATAGTGAGCTGAGACACCAGCTGGCAGACAAGCAAAACAGTAAAATGACTGTCACAGGAGCTGGGCAAACAGACCCACCCAAGCATGAACATAGCCACTGGCAAAGATCACTTTCTGGCTGGATGCTGAAAGCAGGGTTTCTTACGGAGGCAAGGTGAGGGCCGGGATGTGGAGCGCTTGCCTACTGAGTGTTGAGTCTTGGTTTGATATGAAGAACTACACCAATGGTGGATGCCTGTAGTCCCAGGATGAGGGAGGTGGACATAGGAGATCAGAAGCTCAAGGCTAGCACAGTAAGAACTGTGACCCAGAAGGAACAATATGTCTAGAGGTGGAGAGCTAACAGGTCAGAGGAAAACATAAAGCCTGCTTCTTTATCCAGAAGCCCAAAGGCCAAATGAACTGTGAACAAATGTAACACAGGCGCGTGGGAAGCAGCCCCAGAGTCAAGACTATCCAGACACTCACCTGGGAACCATGAGAAAACGGCACAGGCTCTTCCTCAGATCTGTGAGGACGCCCAAGAGCAGTCACTCGGACGCTGTGCTCTACCACCCGATGCTTTAAAAAAACGCCCCAGAGGGGACTGGAATGCTGACAGGGCAAATTTTTTTCTCCATAAGGGGTTGCTAGAAACTTGTGTGTTGATCCTTTGGTGTTATTGAGAGCGAACATTCAAGGTTGGGAGTGGGGGTGTTCTAAGCTGGAATAGCCCATGGGTCATCACAGACCCTTTAGTCAACAACCTCCCACGTACCAACCCTCTTCAGAAGGAAAAGACAACTCTCGTGTGCTTCTCAGCCAGGTCCCTGCTAGTGCATCTCCTTCTTAAACTATACCAGGGCATGATGGATACAGCCAAGGTCAGCCATGTCTGATACCAAGAGGCAAAGAATGTCAGGAACAGAATCCCAGGGGGACCTTCCAAGCACAGAGAAAAACAAGAAGATACCTCAGAAGTTACAAACCGACCAAATATGAATGCACACAGTGAGATCAGTATCTCCCATTCTGTGTGTGCACGAGTGTGTGTGTGTGTGTGTGTGTGTGTGCATGTATGTGCAAGTCATGTATGTACAAGTGTGTGTATGTGTACAGTTGAGTATATGTGTGTACATGCATGTGAGTGTATGTGTGTACATGTGCAGTTGAGTGTGTGTGTTTGTGGTACATGTGTATGAGTATACGTGTGTGTGCATGTGTGTGTGTTAGAGTATGTGTGGTGTACATGTGTGAATGTGTGTGAGTGTGTTCTTGTGTGTGTATGTGTGTGTCTGTGTGGTACACATGTGTGAAGGCCAAAGGACAACCTCACTGTCATTCTTCAAGTGCTGTCTACCTTGTGGGCTTGTTTGGGGTTTTTTATTTGTTTGTTTTTTGGATTTTTTTTGGTTTTTGTTTGTAGTTTAAGATTGGGTCTCACTATGTAGGCCAGGCTAGCCTGTGGGTCCTTGGGATTCACCTGTCCAGTGTATCCCCGACTCTGGCATTATAAGCACACCCCACATAGCTTGGCCTTTAAAAGCAAGTTCTGGAGATCAAACTCTGGTCCTGACTAAGCTATTTCCCTAGCCCTGTTTTGGCTTTTTGACTAATTTTTTTTACAGAGAAAAGCCATATAAAGTCAACTTTAACCCTGCACACCTGAAGCGCTATCTTGCACATAGCTTACCAGATTAATGGCCACAAATACTTCTTTCTTGAAGCAATGAAAGATTCTCCGGTCTGTGCCATTTTGACTTATATTGTACATGCAGCTTCCCACGTAGCTGTGGAGCAGGAGCCTGAACCAGTTCGGTTCTGTTTCAGAAACCTCTGTCTTACCCCTGCGTGCCAGGCTTGAAGCCTGCTAGGACCACAGGGCTGCCTTCTGTTTACAGTCTAGGAAAGATGCCATCAACAACCTCAACTAAAGCGATTTAAACCTGCCATGCTAAAAAAAAATCCCAACAAAAATAAGAAAATAGAGCTTTTCACCGTTTTACTTACACTTCCAGCCCAAACTTCAGGGGATCCCCCTGCCAGTTTGTAGTAGACATAGACATCATCACCTTTTTTAAAATTCACAAAACGACAATCAGGGCCCGTGAAGTCTTCAAGAGCTTTACCACGGTACATCAACACTGTATATAGAAATAGAGAAAGAACAAAATAATATTAGGATTTTTCACAGCCTCCCCACACTTTCTAAGTTTTTTTTAAAGGTGGGGTTGCAGGCATCCTAAGCTGGCCTTAATCTTTTTTGGTAGCCAAGGATGGCCCCAGAACTCCTGCCTTTATCTCTCCAGTGCTGGGATTACAGGCACACGCCAGACATCAAAGCCAGGGTTTCGTGCATCTTAGGTAAGTAATACCAATCAGCTCTTAAGAGGTTTTTCAGAAAATATAAGAATCCCATTGCAGAAAATAATCGAGTCTTCCCAGTACTCTTCTGGAATTAATTTCAGTTCACATGCTCCAAGTGTCTAAAACCCCCAGAGCCTCATTGCTTTAAGTCACATCATCTTCTATACTCAGATGAGGGAAACTTTCTGCTTTTCTCTTTGGGTAAAGCCCGAGAAACCAAAAAAACGTGCCCACTACCACAGAGGGCAGCTCAGGTCAACCCCTTGTTTTCCTCTCTGATCTTCTAGTCCACCCACCCCCCTTCTTTTTCCTGTTTCATAACCAAAAAGAGCTTCGTTTGCAGATGGATGTGTAAATGCAGGTGCAGGTGCTGACTGGTTTAAACATAGCTAACTGTGGAGATAACAGGGAGCCAGAAAGAACGCCCAGGAATCCCCAAGGGGTCAATTAAACCTGAACTAACCACTAACAGGCACTGCCCGTAAGTGGCTGCAACTGTTTCTTTGCGGCAGTAAACACAGTCAGTTTCATTTGTGGCTAAGTTGTTGTCTCTGTACAGTGTCTGGATGAGTTAACAGGGAGGCAAATTATCACATTCTATTAGGGATCCGATCAATCACAAGGCAGTGTTTTCTAAAAGCAAGTAACATCCACGTCTTGGCTTTAAGAAGGTTTCCAGCCAGGCCTGGTGGTGTAAACCTGTAATTCCAGTATTCAGGAAGCCGAGGCAGGGGGATCATGAGTTCAAGGCTTGACTGGAGTACAGAGGGAGTTCGGTGCCAGGCTAGGTAACTTAGTACAAAGAGGACCAAAGATATAGCTCAATAGTAGAATGTTTGATGCTCGAATGCTATAGGCAAGGCCCTAGTCCTCCAGTATTGCGAGTACACACACACACACACACACACTAGCAAATCTAAAAAACCTTTCAAAACAAATTTTTCTAGAAACAAAATTCAAGATGGGTATCTCATTTATCAGGAGGCAAACAAAACTATGTGACTAGGTAGAAGTTACTTTCTCATTTAAAATGCAGACCTTTGGCAGGACATGGTGGCACGTGTCTTTAATCCCAGCACTGGGGAGGAAGAGGAAGGCAAGAGCTCAATGAGTTCTGGACCAGCCTAATCTATAAGTGCATTCCAGGCCAGCTAGGGCTGCACAGGGAGACTCTGTCCCAAATAAATAAATAAATAAATAAATAAATAAATAAATAAATAAATAAAAATACAGAGCTTGCATCACACCAACAGAAGCAGCATTTGCCAAATGAAATTAACAGTGCATTAAAGGGCAGAGACACAGGGTAATGGAAAGCGCACTTTGTCTAAAAGCCAATTAGCAATATTGTCTAAAAGCCAATTAGCAATAGTACAGAAACACGTCTTTAAAATACATCTTCAAGGGACAAGTATGCATTTAGAAGGGCTAACTTGGTTTTTAAAGCTAAAATAAGATTATTTCCAGATATACCAGAATCCTGTTTCAGATTGAGATTGAGCAAGAGGCCAGGCTAAAGGAAGTCAAGACCAGGGATTCTACTCAGATTGGAAACATCACTGTTTCTGGTTCCCTCCTTAGATTCTTGAGGATGTACAATAACGTGTCAAGGGCAGCCAATGTCACCATGTACCACTTATTATTGGTGAGTGACATGCACACTGAGCGACACCTTTCCTGACACCTTTCCTCCACCACAAGCACTTCTACCGGCAACACACACCTGGGCCCTGCTTCTTCTATCATTGCCAAGGTGTTTGGCTACACTTGTTTGGGTATGGGCCACTCCTCACGTTCCACTATAGCCCAGAACTCTTCCAACCATGAGTCTCAGTTCTGAGGCAGCATCAGTGATATGGTCCTACCAAGTTTTGAGGAACTCAGGTAAGACGCTGCTTGACAGCAAAGAACAGAAAACACTTGGTAATATTCAACAGCCAATTGGTAGTAGTACAGGAAAGGGGGAATTCACTGTGGTGGCTTTGTCTTCGTGGTTTATTTACATTAGCCCTGGGTAACAGCTAGGGCCTAGAATCTCGAGGACATAAATTACAGGCACCTCCATTTTTCTTTAATGGTATTGGAGTAAACCATTCGAGTTATGAATTTTGCTTTTTTTTTATAACACCAATTGAAATATTAAGTGGCTAACCTGCACTCTTCTTAGTCTTTTAGAATGACTACTTTTCTGTATGTACTGCTGTGATTTATGAAGGACATCATCAGTGAGTTACAGTTTCTGGAGACCAACCTAAAAACAGTATGAATTATTCTGGGCAGGAATGGGTCCAAGCAACATAGGGGACTAAGGAAAAGGCTGGACTGATTCCTGAGACCCTTGGAGCATTTATTATCACCGTTACAGTCACAGCCCTCTTCTAATCCTAACGGTCCCCATGGCCCACCTCAAACCCTGGCACCTCCAACCTAGGACTAGGACGCGACTGCGCATAGAGAAGGCGGCTGCGGTTCTCAGGTAGTGACAGGTGCAGCAACTTGGCCGCTTAAAGAACGAAAGATTTTGACCTTCCCGCAGCACTACTTTGGAACTGGCAAGAAGATTCTATGCAAAAGAGCGGCGGGACTGAAGGAGAAAACCGGGGAGACCTCAGAATACACTGCTTGCTTGGCCTCGGGATTCATCCCAAACCTAAACTCCAGTTTCTCTGGTTCCAAAGGTGATGCGAACTGGTCCCAAAGCAGCCAAGAGGGGAAAAGGCAGCTCCGGGGTGCCTTCTGGAGGAACCCCGTCGTCAATTGGCCGCTGGGATTGCGCCCCAGATCCCTAAGCGCGTGGATCTCGGTCTTGCGTGAACCCAATCCCCGCGGCCGGCGTTAAAACGCTCTTTGCTGCAGCATCGGGCGCCCAGGATGCGGGGGCGCGCCACCCCATCACCCTGGGAGTCCCGGGAGGGAGATCGGGGATAAGAAAGCGGGGAGCTGCACCCTGGAAACCCGGCTGGGTCTGCGGCGCCCCCCAGCCGGGTCAGAGGAGCAGAGAGCAAATCCGGCAACAAGTGGTAGGCACGGCCTCTACTGCAGGGCTACCCGGGCGATTGCCGAGCAGAGCACGTCCGCGCGGGCTCCGCGGGCCTGCGACCCCCTAGGCCAGGTGCGGGCTGTGGGACTCCGACCCGCGCGGCCACCGCCGCCACCCGGGAACCGGCCGCCCGCCCCGCCACCCCGCACTCACTGCTGCACTCTGCGTCCCCGCACACTTTGAGGTCCGAGAAGCGCCGTCCGGGACTGAGGTCCGGCTGGCCCGGGACCCACCAGAGCGCCCCGAGCACGAACAGCCAGAAGAGCAGCCCCGGCGCCGCAGCCATGTTGTGGCCACCGCGGGCGCGGGTGACGCGGAGGCCGCCGGCGGGCGGTGCCGGGGGCGGGGCGGGAGCGGGCGGTGCCGGGGGAGGCGCCCAGGAGGCCGGCTGCTGCGAGTGACACGTCAGCAAGGGCTCAGCAAGGGATGCGCGGCGACTTGGAGGAGGCCTTGGCGTCCCTCCCAAACTGCTACCTTGACTACCGTCAGAGGCACCTTCCCCCTCGCCCAATCGCGAGCTTCGGCTCCGGCGCCTTTACAAGATGACCCTCCGCGTCACCAGGCTCGTCACTCCGCCTCTCAGCGCCATCCCAACAGGTTCTTTGGTCTTCCTCCTTCAGCTTCGGATTTCTTGTCCATGCTAAACAGCCATCCCTCTTCATCACTTCTTCCAACTACCATTTTTTAGTTCTGAACCGCCAAGCCCCACACAGGACTGACCACAGTGTGCAACTGATGCATGCACAAGCCCCCACCCTGGTACACACACACACACACACACACACACACACACACACACACACACACACACTTCAGACTCAGTGGGGTTCTTTAGGACCTCCATTGCATGGCCCTCTTTTATTTCAGTGGAGTAGTGGGTGAGACAGTAAATTAGAAAGTGGCACCTTTAAGGAGAGGGTTAGTGGACCGTGGTCCTCTGCTCAAGATCTTCAGATTCCTGTCGCTGTCCATAAAGCACCTAAAGACATGAAGTCGTTTAGTCTAGCACCAACGTGTTCAATTTCCATCTCCTTTGCCAGAACTGTCGGCCAGACCCACTCCATGGCTCACCCGAACGCCATCATGTTGCTAATAGCTACTGTCTCAATGGCTCTCCTCTCCTTAAGCCTTCTTATAACTCTGTATTTCCAAGTAACAGGCATTGGCTTTACTACAGACTGCCCTATCTCTCTGTCCCTTTGCCCTGTTTCCTGACGTTCTTCCCTTCCTCTGTTAGGCCCACTCCAATAGAGCAACCCCACTCCCACAGCTCAAAGAGCTCCACAGGGGCTGTTATGTGGTGCTGGAGACTGGGTATGCTCAACAACAGCGCTGAGCTACATCCCCACTCTAATTTGTTCCCGCCGGTTCCTCGGTGCCTAGGGAAGAACCTGGGTCTTGTGATATGCTCAACAATAATCTGCTGCATGAACCACGGTCCTGATTTAAACAATCGCTACACGGGGTACTTAGTGCTCTCCCCTCGGCAGCGTTTCAGCACCAGGAGCAGATCTGGAGATGCATTTATTGTTAGATGGGGGCGTGTCTATCTGAGCGACTACACTCTCACTGCACTCTTTCCTGTTGTTCTGGGTGCCACCGGGGTATGAAAGCAGATCAGAGTAATTTAAACGTCTTCTTATTTCTACAGAATAGAATTAAATAACATCCCGTTGGTAGAAAAAGAAGAATAATAAAATAGCGTGACATTTTGATTTAAATAGACTTTTACATACAGGGCCAATGTTCCTATAACCAAAGAATACGCTGTTTGGCTCATCAAGGTTTTGCTTTTAAAATGCATCTATCCTGAAGAGTTCAACAGCAAGCTTAAGAGACGCTGCCGCTGAAGGGGGAAAGTGGTTCTGGAAAAGGAGGGAAAAGAGGCTCAGCCTCTGGGAACCACAATGCTGACAAGAAGTCTCAGGGGCCTAAAGGTGGTGGCAAGTCAGTAAAGGTCAGACACATTCTGTGTGGAAAACACGGGAGAATCATGGAAATCATGGAAAAGTTAAGGTCTGGGATGAAATTCAGTGAAGTGACCACCACTCAAAATAGTGAAGACAAAGCCAGACAAGGGGGGAACTTGGGTTGGGTGACCAGAGAATCCATGGTGGGGCCATTTCAAGAAGCAGCATTTGCCTTGCCTGTCAGTGAGATGGATAAACCTGTATTTCCAGACCCACCAGTTAAGACAAAATTCGGATATCACATTATCACAGTTAAAGGGAAAAAATAAAATCGCATGAACACTGGAAAAATGTATGTATCTTTTTTTGTGGGGATGCGTGGCAGAGGTTGGAGGATGACTGGAAGAAATAGTTCTCTCCGTCCTGTACTTCTACCATGTGGGTCCCAGGGATCAACCCGATGTCTTCGGGCTCGGCAGCACGCGCCTTTACTCATTGGCTCATTGGGCTCTGGAGGTTTAATTTATGTTCCTTTAAAACATATATTCTTTAAAGAGACACTAACCCATCTAGTGGATAATGAGAGAAAATTTCTCAGGCGACAACTGGGGTTGTAGTAGCAGCTCTTTCCCACCAGAATGTATAATTAGTGTGTGACTAGGCCCTGTTGTTGCCTGTGGCGTTTGAGTGTGTGACTCTGATACTTAACATAAACTCTATCCTATGTGCATTGTTTGCCAACCCCACGGAGAGGATTTTCACCGGTTGTGTAATAGTTAAAAGCACACGTGTGTTGTCTGTGGCGGAAAGGACATAGAAATATAAAATATGGCATGTTCTTGACCTTGGGGAATCTGATGTGGGAATGAGAAGACAAGACAAACATATCTGAAATAAGCAGAAGACAGTATTATATGCATCATTGCAAATTTTCCCTGACACCTGTCCAGAAGCATCTAGCCTACGGTTAAATTGCCAGGAGGAATTGGTCTTATGTGAACAATGAAGCTACTCGGTGTCCATAAAGCAGTGAGGACATTCACTGAGGACCACAGCTTCTAGAGAAGAAGAAAAAGAAAGTTAAAAACAATGACCAGGGTGAGTTGTAGTGAGTGGGCTCAAGATCAGAGTGGACATCCCAGAAGAAAATCCTAGTGAGCTACAGAAGTGATATAAACTCTCCAACACAGCACAGAAAGGACCCCGAGGAAAAGAACCACCAGCACTCACAACTTGACCGGTCCGATATGCATGGAACTAAGGTCCCCGAAAGACATGTGTCAGAAATCATGTGTCAGGGAGTCATGAAGGAAATGTTCCCAAACTGAGGATCACTTACAGACGCGGGGAGCCCAATACATCCCAGGATCACGAATAATGATAAAACAATTGCCATGCAGTGAAATGCTTAAAACCAGTGGTAATGGAGAAAACTGCAGGGTTCTTAGAGCAGGTTCCTTCATTCCTATGAATGAAGATAAAAGGGCAGGACAAGGCTGAGGGCTACAGACATTGCTCAGTGGTAGAGCACTTGCCTTGGATGTGAAAGGCCCTTGGCTTGTATCATAGTACCTACCACAAGCTAAACAACAACAACAACAATAACTACTACTACTACTACTACTACTACTACTACTACTACTACTAATAATAATAATAATAATAATAATAATAAACAGAAGAGCTCTGGCTGGATAAAAGAAGGAAGAATACAATATGGCAGAGTATTTTAGACACCAAAAGCAAATGAATTGACACCTTAGATTTGTCTTTCAGAGATGAGGCTAAATCTACTAAAGCAAAAGAATTAAAATGAACTTCCACAATTAACTACAGATGGATTACAAACCCTCCCTAAGTATAATAAAAGACTGTATAAATCTTTTTTTAATCCTAGCACTCGGGAAGTGCTAGAAAGAAGGAAAAGGGGGAAGCAGGCAAGAAGATAAGGAGTTTAAAGGCCAGCCTTGGCTACATAGTAAGTTCAAAGCTAGCCTAGGCTACACAAAAACCTTGACTCAAACTTTTTTTCAGAAGAAAATAAGTGAAATTCATACAGTTGGTAAGGGGGTTGTATCTAGGATGCATAAGCAATTCTTACAGTTCAATAAAGAACAACTTAGCTAGAGAATGTGTGAAGGCCAGTACAGAGACGAAGAATACTCTGCATCATTGATGAGCCTTTAGAAATGTAAAACGGAAGCTACTATGAGTTGCTGCTTCCAGCTTGCTAGGGTGGTTACAGTGGTGGCGCACACCTTTAATTCCAGCACTTGGGAGGCAGAAGCAGACGGACTTCTGAGATGGAGCCCAGTCTGGTCTATAATGTGAGTTCCAGGACAGCCAGGGCTACACAGAGAAACCCTGTCTCAAAAAAAAAAAACCCAAAAAACTAAAGAAGACAGTTCCAATTGCTGGTAAAGGTTTGGCACAGTGGGATCCCACACAGTAGGAGGGACAGGACATAGACCTGAATGTAGGAACCAAGTCAATAAAGTTCCTGGAAGGTGACACAGGCAAACTGTAAACTTAGGTTTGGTTAAAAAAAAAAAGGACTTGAAATTATAAAAAGCACAAACTCTGAAAGCAATGAATCAAGAAATTGGATTTAGTGAAATAGAAACATATTGTGACTTCTATATTCAATGAGTGAAAATGCAAGTGCAAATCAAGACTGTTTGCAGAACATGTCTCTAGAGGAATTAGATCTAAAATATATGAATGCTCTCCCAACTGGTTAATAACAAAGCAATCCAAATAGAAACAGTGAGCAAAATTGATACATTCACAGCAACCATGCATGCAGAAGATACTCAACTTTGTAAGTCACCCATGAGGCACACACACACACACACACACACACACATACACACACACACATACACACATGCTAGAATGGCTACAATTAACAGGCTTGATGATGACAAATGCTGCCAAAGATGAAAATTGCTAGAAATCTCACAGCACTGCTGGCTACAATGTGAATGGTGTAACCAACAGTATGAGGTGCTGGAAAACAGCTTGGCGATTTCCTGAATATAAAACACATCTGCTGTATACACCCAGTCTTTCTTTACCCAGGAGAAAGGAAACAAGTAGTCATAGTGGCTTTGTTTGAAACAGTAAAACAAAGCAAAATACCAAGCAAACATATTAACAAGCAAATAGATGATACATTTGGGGCCCTGACCCAGAAGATGATTGACTGTTGAGACTAGCGGCAGAGGAGCTGTGGAGGGCCATAAGCTAGACAAAAGCACCCACTGTGAAACTCTACTTGACTGCAAAGTTTAACAGACTGAATAGTTGCTTGGTGGCAGGGCAGGGAGGCCAGGTGTAGTAGTTTGAAGGAGAAAAGTCCCCCATAATCATATGTGTCACCAGATGGTGACGCTGTTTCAGACAGTTATGGAATCTTTAGGTGGTGCAGACTGGCTAGAGGAAGCGCGTCACTAGGGGAGGGGTTTGAAAGTTTATAGTCTCACCCTCC
Source organism: Tokudaia tokunoshimensis (assembly GCA_036184795.1). NCBI lineage: Eukaryota > Metazoa > Chordata > Mammalia > Rodentia > Muridae > Tokudaia > Tokudaia tokunoshimensis. Next base: position 12,103,773 of record BTHU01000013.1, on the reverse strand, counting down.
AGCTAATTTGCCCTTGTGATGTGATCAGCCAGATTCTTGCTCCAGCTTGCCAATGCCTTGCCTTCCTCCCTAGTATAGACTTCCCCCTCTGGAACTGTAAGTTAAGGTGGACTCATGCTTGGATAAGTAGCTTTTGGTCTTAGTATTTTATCACTGCAACAGATAAGTAAGTAATATGTTAGATAAGGGAAGGGTGGAAAGAATAGGGATGCCTGCCCCTTTTGTCACTGTGTAGTAGGGTTTCCTCAATGTCTGTGTCTAAATATGTAGAAGTGGAGTATTTAAATACCTAAATGTGATTGATACCTAAATAATGCTGAAAAACACCTATACAGAGTAAATGTATAATATTAAATTAAAAGGATCAGATTCATCAATTTTTTTAACGTCTGTAAGTTGGACCAACTCTATTGAAATCTCTTACAGAGATACAATTAAAACAACAACTCCAGTTAGCTTAGGGGGGTAGCTCATGACTGTGATTCCTACCTTCAGGCATCAGAGACAGAAGGATTACTGTGAGTGTGAGACTAACCTGGTCTACGTAGTGAACTCCTGGCCAGCCACTGCTACATAGAAAGACCCTGTCATGAAACCAGAAAGAACTACTATCTTTTGTTCCCAGGTCCGTAGAAGTGTGAGTTAAATCATCCTGAAAAAATACAAACTACCATGTAAAGATACAATTGAAAAGTAAAGAGTCTTCTTACAGAGGCTTGCAAATGGTTTCTTACTAAACATTACAATCTGTGACCAGTTTGGACTTTGAGGAGACCTGCACTTACCTGTAACATGGAAAATGTCTGCACTGAGGGGCTTGTGTCCCAGAATTCACCAACTGTTGGAAATGAGAAGCTACTTTGTTGCCCAATGAAAAAGCTTCACACTTCTTCCTTGCAGGAGTATACATACACATTAAAGTATCAGAGAGAACGGCCTCTTGTGTACATCCAATTCAGATTGTCTAGATGGCTCTCTGGAGAGATCCTGGCCTCATTACCGAGGCCTAGTCTTCAGTTGGCACAACTTGGGGAGACGAAGCAGAGGCTTTGGTGGGAGAGCTGACTGAAACAGATGTTTCCTGAAGGCCTTTGTGCTGTTTTCGTTAGGCATTCTCTCGCCCCTCTGTGCCCGTTTCCATTTTGAGACAGGAAAGAATCCATCTACTGGTTCTACAGATAACCTTCCTGCCCAGGCAAGGCTGTAACTCCTGGATCTTTAAGTCTCGTTCCCTTCCTATTCACAGTCCTCTAACCTCAGGGGTCAGGGGTTCTCATATCACAAATCCTTAGTTTGCACTTTTTTTGTTTTTTGGGGGTTTTTTGGGGGGGGTTCTTTTCTTTTTTTGACTTTCAGAAAAGCACATCTTCTTATGGATATATATATCCATATGTCTTTATGGATATATATATATATCAGGGCCATTTCTAGCTGTTGTTCTCTGTAAGGTTTTTTTTTTAAGATTTATTTATTTCTATTCTATGCATATGGGTATCTTGCCTGCAGGTATGTATAGTGCTCACAGAAGCCAGAAGAGGGAGTCAGATTCCTAGAACTGCAGTTACATATGGTTTTTGACAAACCACATGGATGCTGGGAATTGAATCCTGTGTCCTCTGGAAGAGCAGTCAATGCTCTCAATCACTGAGCCATTTCTCCAGCCGTGTTTCTTTTTCTTTCTTCCTTCCTTCCTTCCTTTCTTTCTTTCTTTCTCTCTTTCTTCTCTCTCTCTCTCTCTTTCTTCCTTTCTTCCTATTTTTTAAACAGGGCTTTGAGCATCCCAAGCTGGCTTTGAGCTCCCTATGACGCTATAATTCCAGTTGTTCAGCAAGTGTTCTTAATCTACAGCAAAGAGACACAACACAGTGAACAAAATAAATCCATTAATTAAACTTATCTCATGAAAATAGAAAGCAAAATGAAAATCATTTCCAGGCTCCATGAGGATCACAGACCTACTCAGGGTATAAAGCACAGTAGGACAACACACGAGCATAAGCAGGGCACAGGCTAAGTGAGTGCAGGCACTGGAGAGATGAGGGCCGTGTGGTCCAGCTTTGAGATTACTATCTGCCGGACGCCGAGGGAGGGGCTACGGAGGCTTTCCAGAGGCCAGAGTGTGGTGAGGACGACCCCTGCCCATGCACACCCCACTCCTCCCGTATGTTCATTATCCAAGGTCTGATGACCAAACCTCCTGACATGGAAGCCCTTTACCAGTCACCCCGGAAATAGTCAAGGCAGAATCTTGTAGAATGTCCTTTATCCTATTCTGTCAGAATGTTTTTCTGTTAACAGACCAAAACATCTTTTCTTTCTTTTCTCTTTTTTTTAAGATTTATTTATTTATTATATTTAAGTACATTGTAGCTGTCTTCAGACACACCAGAAGAGGGCATCAGATCTCATTACAGATGGTTGTGAGGGACCATGTGGTTGCTGGGATTTGAACTCAGGACCTCTGGAAGAGCAGTCAGTGCTCTTAACCACTGAGCCATCTCTCCAGCCCCCAAATTTCTTTTCTTAGACAACAGGTCCAAGCTATACTATAGACTAATCTAACAGCTAAAAATCCCACATGATTGGAGGAATGGCTTGACATTAAGAGCTCATATTGCTCTTGCAGAGGACCTGAGTTCCATTCCTAGCACCAATGTTGGATGGCTTACTACCGCCTGTACTCTAGCTGCAAGGTATCCAACATTCTCTTCTGACCTGCAGACATGTACAAAAACCTGCACACAGACATGCACGCAGATACACATAATTAAAAGTTATTATTTAAAAAATTAAAAGAACTACACTTCTTTTAGTAAGACTAGAATAATGTTTTCGATTGATTGATTGGTTGGATGATTGATTGATTGATTGATTGAGACAATGTCTCTCTACAGAGCCCTTGGCTGTGCATGAACTGACTCTGTAGACCAGGCGGCCTAGAACTCACAGAGATCCACTTGTGTCTGTCTCCCAAGTGCTGAGATAAAAGACAGAAAGCACTGGAAAGAAAAGTAAGGAGACTTCCTCTGACTACATGGAAGGTTGGTAAATACTGAAGGAAGACAAATGAACGCCCTTGGAAACAAAGACAATAGACTTAGCAGAATCATAGACAGCTATGAGGTTGTCAGGAAAGGGTTCGATGATAGAATTGGAGATCAGGGAGCTTCTTGTTCTGGGGAATGTAGGGGATTTGTGTTGGGCTGGGCCAGTTGGGCTAGCTCCCTCCCCATAGTCAAGAAAGTCCTGTCACTGTGCACTTTCAATGGGAGTGAATCAAATACAAGGTCATATTTCCTGCCAGCATGCACTGTTTGTTCAGCTCTGACAAATATTATTCTACTTTCTATCATACACAGAAAGAAACACAAACATCTGCAATTGCCACCAATACACGGCTGTGTGATTTGGTTCCTGTTTCCGGCTGGGCCGAATTTATCTTGGCACTATTTTCACTGAAGCCAAATATTTGGTGTTTTGCAACAAAATAGATTTCTGGGTGTGGTCCGTGCAGCTCAGTCTCCACGGGGTAGGCTTTGTCCATTGCTTTTTCAGAGAGGAACTGCTTCCCTAGAACAGCAGCAACAAAGGCAGAGAATGCAGATAGCCAAAGACCTGGACTAGGCCCTGAAGCCTGCATTAACCAGATGAAGGCCTGAACTAGCCAACTCAGGGTCTAGACTAGCCAACTCAGGGCCTGGACTAGCCAACTAAAAGCCTGGACTAGCCAGCTGAAGAACTGGACTAGCCAACTGAAGTCGTGGACTAGCTATCTGAAGGTCTAGACTAGCCAACTCAGGGTCTGGACTAGCCAACTGAATGCCTGGACTAGGAGTTAGTTAAAGATAATGAGCCACTAATTCTCCTATAAAAATTCTCTTTATAAAATTGGGGTCAAGGTTAAACTTGGCAAACTGACTTTATGAAGGAGACATGTTTGGATTGTCCTACTCCAGAAAATGTTCTCGTTCACAGACAGCAAGGCCAGGGATGTCCTCTCCCAAGCTTGCTGGGAAAACCAAAGGCACTGTGAGGAGGAGATGCCAAGAGCCAAGAAAGAGAAAACACATTTTTAAAAAAAGGTTTATTTTTTATTATGTGTATGCGTGTTTGTCCCTGTGTTTGAGTTTGTATGTGTGAATACAGGCATCCACAGAGGCCAGTCTAGGGTATCAAGTCCCTTGAAACTGGAGATCTCAGAAGTTGTGAGCCACCTGACGTGGGTGCTAGGAACTGAACTCTGGTCCTCAACAAAATCAGTCTGTGCTCTTAACTGCTGAGGCATCTCTCCAACTGTGAGAAGATGTGTTTTTGAGGGTAGAATACAACCACAACTGACACAGACAAAGGGGAAACAAATCGCTGGGGGTTGTCTGCATTTCGACTGGTGTGTTCACATAGAACTACAAATGGACCATAAAGCCCTTTTGGGGGCTGAGCAATGAGCAGTTATACACAGGGAAAATGAGAGGTTTCTGTGGCTAGTGTGGAAGCTCATTCCAATATAAACCCCCACGGAATATGAAGTGGTCCGGGATGCTTGAAGTGTGAAGAGTAGCAGGCTCGCTATGTGACCAGCTACTTCCCTTGCTTCTGATTCCCCAGAATAGGATGTCCAATAAAAATATAATTTAAAAATGTTAGAGGTCATACATAAAAAGTTTGAAGTGTTAACTCATTTTTTTTTCTTCACAAGACTCTATAGCTCAGTAATTAGATATGTTTAGTGTCTATATAAAAACTGGGTTGCCATTTTGTTTCCATCATGATTTTTAAGTATCATCTAAGATTTAAAAGTAGATCTTTATTTTTCTATTTTGAGAAACTTTATACTACAAAAAAGCCCATTCCTGTAATAAAGGTAATCAATACAGAAAAAATATGGCAATTTCTTGAAGTAAACTATAAGTCAATACATTATTTTCTAGAGTTTTCAGCTTTAGCCAATGGAAGATGTTCCTAGGGTAACAGACACCACTAGATCATATCACATGATCTACATAAGTGTCATGTTTTCTTTCCTTTTAGAAAACATTTTATTATTATTGTGCATGTACATATTGCATATGTACACACGTGTTTCCATGTGCATACACCCACATGTATGAGATCAACAGAAGGCAACATTTAGTTGGCTGGTTCTCACCTTCTGCCATGGGTTCCAGGGATCAAACTCTGGTTATTGGGTTTTTGCAATGTATGTTTTTACCTACTGAGATATCTCGCTGTCCCTCATATTTGTTTTCCTGGGGAACAGAACACTGTAGAATTTGAATGGTAAATCTTCTAATGAGATCTCTGCCTATCAAGAGAAAATTCCTCTTCCCCTCCTTCCCTCCATCCCTCCCTCTCTCCCTCTCTCCCTCCCTCCTTCCCTCTATCCCTCCCTCCTTTCCTCCCTCATTCCCTTGTTTTCTCCCTCCCTCCTTCCCTTGCTCCCTCCCTTGCTCCCTCCCTCCCTCCCTCCCTCCCTTTCTTCCCGATCCCTTTTTCTTTTGTAGTGTAGACCAGCTTGTTCATCTTGACCTTGAATTGATCTTCCCTCTCCTGCTGACTCTGTTCTAGCACAGCGGGCTTAGGAAGTCTTTTATAAAAGCTGCGTGTACTGGTTGGTCTTGGGGGCATGCAGATACAATCTGAGCAGTTGGGAGGTCAAGGAGGAGGCCAGCCTGGTCTACATAGCAAGATTCTCATCTTGAAAACAAAATAAAAACCCATGGTGAGCTCCAACAGCATCTCACTCAACAGTGCGTTGTGCTGTTTCAGTTACACTGTGTCTGCCCTGCAACAACTTCGATGCTTGAAATTTCCCTGAATCCGACCTCCAAAGTATTGCTGCCTGTAAGCATAGAGGTGTTTGTCCCTTTTTTAGGCTCCTCAGACTGTGCTGTGGCTCTAATTTTGGCAGGAACAAACAGGTGAGGGAGCAGGTCAGGTTCAGAGCTAAGGTAGCCAGAAGGAGGTCCAGGTACATCTTGAACTCAGGAAAGGAATGGGATAAGCACAGCATCCGGTCCTGTATCATTGCTGTGTGAGACTTTCCCTTAGGAGCCGTGACACGGCACGAATGAATGTTTATTTACCCCAGACAGAAATACAACCTCAGATAGGAACCAGATGACAGACCAAAGGGACAATTGTATCAAAGTCCAACTTGGTGAACCATTGAGTTTATCGAGGTTACTCACAGTAGCGTGGGTGACCCACAGGCAACTACATGGCCTGAAAGCCCTCCCAAACATGGACAGTAAGTCTTGAAACTGAAGTCTTGGACTCTCTATATACTGGCAGGCACCTTGCTGGGTCTCCTCTAGGCACCTCCATCTTCACTTTGAGTCTATACCCTTGTGGATGAGACCTCTGTGAATCCTGAAGTTTCAGCTTTCCTAGAAACATGAAGATCATTACTTTCTGAGTCTCATGAACCTCCCTCTAGGAGGGAGTGTTTCCCTGGACAACAGTTACCAGGATATCCTTAGGGCAAGTCTTTAAGGGTGCCTTGTGGATCAGGAGAGCCGGTTGTCCTCTCTGATCATGATTGTGCTATGATGATATTGGCTGTAAATGAGGCTGGGTATAGTGGTACACACTTTTAATCTCAGCAATGAGACAGAGGTGATCTTTGTGAGTTCCATGCAGCAGTTTCTCGGCAGCCAGAGCTACATACTAAGACTTTATCTCAAAAACAAAAACAAAAACAAAAACAAAATAAATATGGACTAACTTTCCTTTCCATGGACTGTGCACACTGAACCAACAATAGGTTAATGTAGTTTCTCTGGCACTTGTCCTCATGTTGATCAGGGTATAATAAAAAGAATATTTTGCCAGGTGGTGGCGGCGCATGACTTTAATCCCAGCACTCAGGAGGCAAAGACAGGCAGATCTCTGAGTAAGAGGCCAGCCTGATCTATAGAGTGAGTTACAGGACAGCCAGGGCTACACAGAGAAACCCTGCTTCCAAACAAAACCAACCCAATGAAAAAGAACAAAGTATATCTACTAAGAAATGCTAAAGCAAAAGCCATAACGTGAATAAAGGAGTTCTGTTATGTTGGCTGCAGCAAGCAGATGGAATCTAGGTATAAAGTGAGCTTGAAAACTGGATGTGGGAGAAGCTGGGCTTCCTGTGATTGGTCACTGCCAGAACTTTGGAGGATGTCCAGGAATCTCTGGTGGTTAATTTTGACCGTCAACTTGATTGTCAACTTGATGAGAATTAGAATTGACACAGAAAGACACTTCTGGTTATACCTATGAGGGTGTCTCCAGAATTTAACAGACCCACCCTGGACACGGACAGCACTACTCTATAGGTTGGGGTCCTGGATCGAATAAACAGACAGCAAGCCAGAACACATTTCTGTGATGTCGAACCGCTGACAAAATGTGAGCAGTGGCCTCACACTCTCACCGACACAAATTCCCCAGCAAAATGGACTGTACCATCAAACTGTGAGCCCAAAATAAGTTCTTTCCTCCTTTGGTTGCCTTTGTTGTTTTTTTCTTTAAATTGTATTGATCTATGTGTTGTATACCTGTGGGTATGTGTACCACATGCATGCAATACCTTCGGAGGCCTGAAGAGGGTGGGTGTTCCATCCTCTGGAGTTGGACTTAGAGGTACTGGGATCCAAATTCTTGTGCTCTGGAAGAGCAGCAAGTGACCTTAACTTCTGAGCCATTCTTCCAGCCCTGCCCCAGCCACGCCCCCAGCCACGCCCCTCCAGTCCCACTTCTCAAGTATTTTGTCACATCAGTTAGAAAAGTAATTCCTACAAAACCCTTTGGAAACAGATCCCATAACACAGTAGGACCCTCAAAGAGATGAACCTTAACCTATCAGAGTCTCAACAGATGCAGATAGCTATCAAGTTACTGAAATCTTTGACAAAAGATGAATTCATATGGGCTGTAGAATCTTCTACCCTGCCTCTTATTAGCATTGTCTGCCGTAGCAGGAGGTTCACTGTGCTAGAACAGGTTAGTTTTATTTAACCCAGTCTACCCAAAATGTCATTTCAACTCTAATAAATGTAAAACTATTAGTGAGCTATTTTACATTCTTTTCTTCATATGAAGTCTCTGATCTCCAGAATTTACTCTAACCTTGTAACATATCTCAGTTCTGATTGGGCATATTTAAATATGGCTATAGCAACAGAAAATGATGATTAAAATTTAACTTCAGGGGCTGGTGAGATGGCTTCTAGCCCTGGGCTCTGACTCCTACTTTTCAGTATGATAATATGAGAAGTCCATTAAGGGATCAATCCACTGATTAGTTGAGAGCCTTAATGATCTGTCTCTGGAAATACCATCAGATACTTTCTGGCTAGGCATTTTAATGCAACCAGATTGAGAATTAACATTAACCATTACAATCCCCTTTAGAAAAAGACAATGTAAACTTCCTATAATCTATAAATGTTGAAATAGAATTAAACCTTATCAGATTGCAAAAAAAATTAGAAAGTGGAATTTTAAAAGAAAAAGAAGCCATGAATAATAAGACATCTTAGACATGATCCACATTTTAGAATTAGCAGAAATAAAAATTTAAATTACTCCATAAACTGGGAATAGTGGCCCATGCCCTTGATCCCAGCACTTGGGAGACAGATGCAAGTGAATCTCTGTGAGTCTGAGGGTAGCCTGATCTTCACAGTGACTTCCAAGAACCAGAGCTACACAGCAAGACCCTGTCTTGAAAAAGAAGTTAAATTACTCCAAAGACTTAGTGGGAAGCAATTATAATCAACAAATATGACATAGAAGTGAAAACTTTTTTTTGAAAAAAAAACTAAGAAATAAGAAACATATTATTTTGGGACTGGAGAGATGGCTGAGAGCGCAGAAAGTTCTTCCAAAAGATCAGGATTCTATTCCCAGCATCCATGTGGCAGCTCACAAATGTCTGTAAGCCTCTTACAGACATGCATGTAGGTATAACACTAATACAAATATATTTTTTTTAAAAAAGAAACAAAGTATTTTAAGTGGAAAATAAGGAACATAGGCTATCAGAAGATTTTATACTGCCAATCAATGAAGAGTTAATTGAGGATAGGCTAACAGGTGTCTAATGATCAGAAAAAAGAGAAACAAGCAGAAATTCTATTACAACCTCTTAATACTAAGTGGTATTACAAATATATAATTATGAGCCCTCAAAGTGTTTGAAAACCAGAACATAATTGAGCAGAAATTTACTAAAGGCAAAAAAAATATGTTTGAACATTTTTCCAAACAAACAAGAAACTGATGGGTCTAGGATACTCAGTGTATATAAAGTCTAATAAAAAATATCGCACATAGATCGGTGTACTACTGCCAGTAAATAATCAAGTAGGGAGAAAAATGAAAGCAACCAGAGTCAAGCAAAGCACTGCCAATCAGTAAAATCAGTTAAAGTTTAATCTTATCAGAAATGAGACTAAAAGTCAAAGGGAATGTTTAAAGAGCTGAAAGAGAGAAAAAAACCCGCTAGCCCAATATAAATCTTCAAAACTGAAATGAGAACAGAGACAGCAGCAACAGGAATTTGCTGTCAGCAAGGCTAAAACCAACTCCAGAGTGAAAGTTGACATCTCTGTGTGGAAAGAGAACAACACTTACTTTATACTACGTTCTAAGTGTAATGGTGTAAAAAATCATTAACTTCTATTTTATGGACTTAGCTGAATGGTCTTCTGTGAGTTATTGGTTGGGGTTGCTCGCATGACTGTCTTCAGCTATGAGTTAGGTTAAAATAGCTTCATTCCATTGTCTGATGGCTGTGTTGTGGTGGCTAAACTGATTAGAATATACCTATCTCTCAGTTAAATTATCCAGTCATGTATCCCAAACTTGTTGAGAGGTGTCACAATAAAAGCCAAAAGTGTAAGGCATCTTAAAGCGCAGGGCTAGCTAGCATGGGTAGATGTTACTTTTGTCATATTTTCTTAGTCAACACAGACAAACAGTGCCTACAGATAACCGCCACTTATGCACAGTTTGAGCTGGGAGTTTGTGCAGGGCTTAGCTTGCCTTTGATACACCTCTGGTCAATTGGAACCACTCACATAGCTGCATTCAGCCAATGACTGCTCTAAGATCTGCGATATCCACCTTTTTATCTTCTCCACCTTTTTATCTTCTTATGTGTCTGGAACCAAGGCTCTGTGGTTTCTGTGCGGTGCTAATATGTCAGGAGCTCTTGATATATCTGGCCCCTCTCTCTAGAAGGCTAGCCTGGGTTTCTTTCCACAGTGGTTCAGGATACCAAACAAGGAGGGAAAAAGTGAAGTCATGTCTTTTAGAGCAGTCTTTCCCCAAGTCCCAGCCTAGGGTAGGATCCTAGCCCATGTATTTCAGGAAAGTTACGGTTGGATAAAGGTCTTCTCTAAACTGCCATGCAAGCTGGCTCTGTCTTTATGCTTTTATTTTTGCCACATTCTTTTCTATGATGGAGTAAAAGTTATTTGTGATGTTTTCAATTGCTTGGTTGTGTGAAGCTCATTTTTTATACAGAAAAGGTTCATAGGAATAATATTTTTCAAGACACTTTCAAAGCTTTTAAGAATATGAAGTTCATCATCATGAGTAAGTTGCTCCTTTAGCAAAAAGCAGTTGTATTTTCCTCCCTGTTGTAATGCACATTTTTAAAGATTAGAGTCTAGAAAACTGCTGTGCATGCTCCTTCTCGACACATCTTCATCCAGAAATGTACCGTGGGAACCGGAAGTGGTAAGAACCGGAAGTGGTATGTAAGAAATAGAGAGAAAATGGATTTTCTCACCTTTATCTCCCAGTGTCAAGAGATGTCTGAAAACTTTGACATCAGAACATTCTCCCACCCCCTTTTTGAGACAGGGTTTCTCTGTGTAGTCCTGGAATTCCCTTTGTGGACCAGGCTGACCTCAAAGAGGTCGGCCTGCCTCTGCCTTCCGAGTGTTGAGATTAAAGGCACGCACCACTATTGCTGGCATTTTCCCCTATTTTTATGAGCATGACCAAAATCAGCTGAGTCATTTTAATGAACCTAGCTTCCAGATGACAAGCTAATCATTATCTTGGTGTGTGTGACTGCCCCTCCTTGGCCACATATTTAGTTTAGCTTTGCCTGTCATTAAGAGTACAGGTTTAAAGGCCAGGCATGGTGTCATTTGCCTTTAATCCCAGCACTTGGGAGGCAGACTGGATTTCTAGGTTCGAGCCTAGCCTGGTCTACAGAGTGAGTTCTAGGGCAGCTAGGGCTATGCTGAGACATGGTCTTAGAAACACAAAAACAAAACAAAACAAAATCTCAACAACAAAAAGAAGAGGCTTAAGGTCAAGGACCAATGGCACAAAGAACAGTATAAATATCTTTTCTCCAATGACTATGGGTACAGCACATTGTTTGTATAGAAATCACAGAATAAAATATTCATTGCATTAAAAAAGTGCTCTCTTCATACAAAGTCTTTTTATAGACCCTTTGGTTTCCATGATACTCAGGTTCTATTCTCCAGCAGTAAATTTATAGTTCTAGAGGAGTCCATCCCATCATTTATGCAGCCTTCAGTAAGGACTTTTTTTTTTTCTAGATCCAATAACTTTAAAGTTGTTTCCCCTTAACATTTACTCATTAATACTTGTTCACACCATTGGTGCCAATCTGTTCATTTAACGGATCAGTCCTTTGAATGGTATTTTTTCATACATCTCCCGCCATTCTCCATGGTCCTTTTCAAAGGGCTTAACAATTCCACTATCTATCTCCAGAATTAACACATGACTGTGAATGTCTCTCATGAAAGTGGGATCCAGGCCGATCCCTATAAAATTCCACGTTGAGAAGGAAAAATAGATTCTTGCTCAAACTGTGAGGCAGCAAGTCACTTAAATCAGATGCTAAAAGCTGTAATAAAAATAATTTTCAAAGGAGCAATTGGAATCGGCTATGCGTCCCCTTGCCACACTCGATTTTGCGATGGAAATCTTCCAATTTCGTTAAGGCTCAGGCGAAATTGCAAATCTGAGCCAAACTAAGGGGGAGGCGGAAGTCAACATTCACTTCCGGGTCTCGTCCCAAAGCCTCTTCAGAGCAGGAGCGGCTCTACGGCGTTCCCAAAGGCAACGCTCGTGTGGGGGCGTGGCCACGCATGCGCGCTACCCAAATGCCCGCCAGGCTCATTTCGCGCAAGCTCACAGGAAGCGCTCGTTAACTGCTTCCGGCGCGGGATTTCTGTGGCGGTGAACAACGTGGAGATCGACGACTTTGAAGCTTGGATTTAGCCGCTCACGGGCTCCGTGTACCTTGGGCTTTCGGTGGAGCAGGAAGAGGTGTGTGAGCTTCCTGCTTGTTCCTCCTGCGGTTTCCTTTTGACTTTCTGAGCTCCTGGGCTCTGAGACCGTGAGTTACAGGAACGGCGAACTTTTGGTTACCATGGCAACCGCCGCCACGCCAACCCCCACCAGGCCAGTTTGAGTCTTTGAGGACCAAGGAAGGATTTGCGTTAAGTCGTCTTACCGTATGTGGCGGGTCGATTTCAAATTCAGGTTATTTCGAGCTTTTCCGCGGAACGGTTGAGATTGAGTTTTTTAAAGGCTTAATCTGAATTTGAGGCGGAGAAACAAAATTTGAGGCTGGCCAACTCTTGGGAGATGGATCAACAGGTAATGGCAATTACTGTCAAGCCGAGTGAGTCCGATACCCGGATCCATAGGGTTGAAGGACCCCTCTAAATTATTCTCTAACCTCCACGCGTGCGCGGTTGCTTCTTCCAACAATAAACAAAATGTAATATTAAAAATAGAAATCGTTTGTCAGCAGGCTCCAGGTTCGATCTCCAGCACAGCAGAAAACAAAAAAAACAAAAAACAATAAAAAAAATTAACACTAGTTGGATAAGGCTGAGGGTGTTGCCGCCGAACTAGGGTAATGCTGTGGGATTGCAGAAAGGAGGGGCATTTGGTGGAATTCTTATTACCAGTACCAGAAGCTTCAGTGTTTGATAGGTATGCAGAACAAGGGTCTTCAGCATTTTGACGGCTAAATCCAAACTTAGTGGCATATGGCTGCTTTTGTAATTTCCCCGACTTTTGTCTTCACCATTTTTCAGTCCTAACGCGGAAGGAAATAAGGTTGCTGCTATGATTAAATTAGATAACTTATGGGCTAGTTATGTGGTTAAGTTCCGATCAATACTAGCAACTGCTATTACTGTGCTTGTGTTTATGTATTCTTCAGCTTCTTTCTGTCGCTCGACTTTTTTGCTTTGCAGTTAAGGTTGTGTCGTTTCTGTATGTACTTGATACATAGCTGTGTTTTAAAATAGATTTTAAAAACGATTTTTTTATTTTATTTTTATCTTCTGTGTATAAGTGTTTGCCTCATATATTATGCACACTACCACGTTCCTGTTGAGGAGGTTGTTGGATGCCCTGGAACTGGGTCCCAGAAGGCTCTGAACTGCTGTGTGGGTGCTGGGAACTGAACCCAGGTCCTCTTGAGGAAAGCAAGTGCTCTTGACTGCTGAGTCATCTCTCCAGTCCCCACTCTTTGTTTTTTTTTTTAAAGTGGAACTTTAGTTTCAGCTGTCGCTGATGTAAACAGATTGAATGCATACTTAAAAAAACCAAACCTGATGGGTGCAATGTGCTGCTACTCAGATGATACCGACTAGACAGGAGGGTAGCTGCTTCTCTGTACAGTTCGGTCGCCTGTGGATTAGCATGTGCTGAAGCTAACTGATGCTCTCGGTTTGGAGTAGATGATGAGCGATTTCGGTGAAGAGCTGACGAAGCTTGCTGTGGCAGAGGATAACCCAGATACTTCGGTGCTCTCGAAGACAGGGATGCATTTCCCGTGGCTCCAGAGGCACGTTGAAGCTGTAGGTAAGTGACCCGACATTGAAGCCTTCCACTTTACCGCCAGGAAGCGGTAGGAGTGCACACAGACACAGAATGAATACCCAGCCTAGTTTGTCCTTTTTATTCCCTTTTTTCATTTTATTTTATTATTTTATTTTTATATTTTATTTGTTGTTGAAACAGGGTCTTGTTCTTTGTCCCTGGTTTGCCTTGAAGTCACTTATTTAGCTCAAGCTGGTTTAGAACTCATGGTTGGCCTCTTGCCTGGACCTCCGTGTGCTGGGGTTACAGGTAGTAACCTTGATGTCTGTTTATCTTTTTAAGATTAGATGGGAGGTTTTTTCTTTTCTTTCAATCAGCTGTAGACAAAAAGGAAATTATAAGAAAACAATCTTTTGTTTTACTTTTTTTTTTGCATTGGAACTAATAACACATAGTCTATATTATGGTAGATAGATATTTACTCTTAGATTTTTAGTTCTTTTTATGGAGCACTTATGTCTTAGCACTGGCAAAATATTACAGCTGAAGAAAATGTGATCTCTCATTGAAGAGCACATACATAGGAAGTGTTAAGGAAATTTCTGCTAAATGGAAATAATTCCATATAGAATTGATGACATAATGTGTTTGAAAAGCATTTTTCTTTGTTTTCATCTAATGCAGGTGCAGACAGGGTTTCCCTGGGTGAGCTTCTGTGAGACTAAGACGTGTGATGGCGCTGCCGTGTCCGGCAGACCTTTAACAAGAGCACCAGCTCTTCTCTGATGCTTTTCCTGGCTCCTGGAGTTTAGCTCCTGTTTAAAAAGAAAACTTCATTTAATTTTAGATCCTCAGTAAATGTATACCCTGGCGTTTTTCATGTGAGGACACTGCATTGCAAAGAAATTAAATTCTGTTTTTGTTTTTTCTGAGACAGGGTTTCTCTGTGTAGCCCTGGCTGTCCTGGAACTCAACTGTGTAGACCAGACTAGCCTTGAACTCAAGAGATTTGCTGCCTCCGTCCCACATCTGCTAGGTTTCAAGGCATGCACCACCTTGCACAGAGAAATTAAACTCTGAAATAGTGCTATAAGGAAGCAGATCAGGTGTGTCCACTCTCGGATCCTGTGCTTTCAGCCATAAGGAGGTGGCTGGAGCTTGCCTGAGAGCACACTTCCCTTAGGCAAATAAAGGCTCGTTATTGAGCGGATATTTTGCCAGTTTTCTGGGCTGTTGACCCATGATCTCCTGAGATTGTTGGAGATTTGAGCAGCTTGTTTAGTTCTTGTTAAATGCAGAGTCTGCTTCAGAGAGCCAGCTGAAGCGACGTAGTCTCTATTTCTTTTTTTCTTTTTTCTTTTTTATTGAAAAAGGAAGTAAAATCTCTATGATAAAATTGAAGATTTACGTGGAAAATATTTCTGATAAAATAGAAGAAATATATAGAATAACACGTTAAAATTGACAATTTTCATGGAAAATTAAAGAGTAAAGTGGTAGACATAAAAAGCATTGCTAAATTAATTGAAAAATGAAATAGAAACATTTTATGATAGAATTGAAGATTTACATGGAAAATATTTCTGATAAAATTGTAGAAAAATGTAGAAAAACATGTTAAAATTGAAGATTATCATGGTAAATTTTATATAGATATAATAATGGTAGGAATAAAAGTATTCCTAAGTTGATTGAAATTGGAATTATAAACATTTTCTGATAAAGTTGAAGATTTACATGGAAAATATTGCTGATAAAATTGAAGATATATAGAAAAACATGTTAAATTGAAGATTATCATGGAAATACAAATAAAATGATAGGCATAAAAATAATTCTAAATTGAACGTGGAATTATAAACATTTTCAGGTAAAATTGAAGATTTACATGGAAAATACTTGATAAAATTCAAGAAATATATAGACAAACACATTAAAATTGACTATTTCATGGAAAATTATACAGATAAAATGGTAGATATAATAAACCTTTCTAAATTAATTGAAGATGGAATTAAAAACATTTTGTGATAAAATCAGAGGTTTACATGGAAAACATTTCTGATAAAATAGAAGAAATATATAGAAAAACATTAAAATTGAAGATTATCATGAAAAACAATGCAGATAAAATGGTAAAAATAAAAAACATTACTAAATAATTGAAAGAGGAATTAAACATTTTCTGATAAAATTGAAGATTTACATGAAAAATATTTCTGTTAGTCTATGTCTGTTTATCAGGGAATTGAGTCCGTTGATGTTGAGAGATATTAAGGAATAGTTATTGTTGCTTCCTGTTATTTTTATGTTTGTGTGGGTATCTTCTTTTGGGTTTGTTGGAAGATTACTTTCTTGCTTTTTTTTAGGGTTTTGTTTCCCTCCTTGTATTGGCATGTTCCATCTATTATCCTTTGTAGGACTGGATTTGTGGACAGATATTGTGTAAATTTGGTTTTATCATGGAATATCTTGGTTTCTCCATCTATGGTGATTGAGAGTTTTGCTGGGTATAGTAGCCTAGGCTGGCATTTGTGTTCACTTAGGGTCTGTATGAGATTTGCCCAGGATCTTCTAGCTTTCATCATCTCTGGTGAGAAGTCTGGTGTAATTCTGATAGGTCTGCCTTTATAAGTTACTTGCCCTTTTTCCCTTACTGCTTTTAATATTCTTTCTTTGTTTAGTGCATTTGGTGTTTTGATTATTATGTGACGGGAGGACTTTCTGGTCTGGTCCAGTCTGTTTGGAGTTCTGAAGGCTTCTTGTAGTTCATGGGCATCTCTTTCTTTAGGTGAGGGTAGTTTTCTTCTATAATTTTGTTGAAGACATTTACTGACCCTTTAAGTTGGAAATCTTCGCTCTCTTCTATACCTATAATTATATACCTATAATTTTATACCAAACCTAAGGGTTTGATCTTCTCATTGTGTCCTGGACTTCCTGGATGTTTTGGATTACAAGCTTTATGCATTTTGCATTTTCTTTGACTGTTGAGAAAATGTTTTTTATGGTATCTTCAGCATCTGAGATTCTTTCTTCTATTTCTTGTATTCTGATGTTGATACTTGCATCTATGACTCCTGAATTCTTTCCAGGGTTTTCTGTTTCCAGAGATGTCTCACTTCGTGATTTCTTTATTGTTTCCACTTCCACTTTTAGATCCTGGATGGTTTTGTTCAGTTCCTTCACTTGATTGTTTGTGTTTTCCCGTAATTTTTTAAGGGATTTTTGTGTTTCCTTTTTAAGGGCTTCTGCCTGTATTTCTTTAAGGGATTTTTGTGTTTCCTCTTTAAGGGCTTTTACCTGTTGACTGATGTTCTCCTGTATTTCTTTAAGAATGTTATTTAAGTCTTTTTTGAAGCCCTCTATCAACATCATGAGATACAATTTTAAATCCAACTCTTGCTTTTCCGGTGTGTTGGGGTATCTGGGACTTGCTGTGGTGGGAGAACTGGGTTCTGATGTTGCCAATTGGCCTTGGTTTCTGTTGGTAGGGTTCTTGTGCTTGCCTTTTGCCATCTGGTTATCTCTGTTGTAGTTGGTCTTGCTGTCTCTGGCTGGAGCTTGTTCCTCCTGTGGGCCTGTAAGCCTATGTTCTTACTACTGGGAGACCAACTCTCTTCTGTCAGGGTCTGTGCATCGCCTGACTCCCTGGTGCAAATGGCAGCCTGAAGACCTCTGTCCCAGCTGCTCCACTGATCTTACGCCCTGTGAGCTAGGAGCTGTTCCACTCCAGAGAGGAGGTGAAGATCTCACCTGCATGCTCAGAAGTGAAAGTGCTGCTGGGAGATCACTCTCTCCTGGCAGGCCGTGCACAGAAGGCTCTGGAGCTGCCCGGCAACCTGGTCCAAATGGCAGCAGGAAGCATAGTCTCTGTTTCTAGTTAGCGTTCAGGTAATTCCAGCACTGCTAGTTTGAGGAGCATGTGAGCAGTAAGGCTGAGGATCCCACCCGGATGATTAGAGTGTGCGTTAAATGGTCCGGGAAGTACCTGGTCTGTGCTGTGGCCTTCTTCCCGCCCACAGCCCTGTCAAGTCAGGGTCTTGCCGACCAGCCTGACAAGCCTGAAACTTGCTACCCAGATCAGGTTGGCCTCAGCTCTGCAGCTGTCCTTCTGCCTTTGTCTTGTGATTGCTGTCAACATGCCCAGCTGAGGGGCTGTAGTCTTCATCACGATTCTACTTACATGTCCCTTACAAGATTTGTTATGTGTAGTGTCTCACAGTACTCATTGAACTGTCTTGGCAACTTTAAGGTGTTATATAAATTGTTAAATTTAATAGTTCCAAATGATAAAATTTTCACCACATGATGGTTTTTTAAAATGAAATTGTTATTTTTAAAATAAATCTGGTAAAATCTAAATCATATAGAAATGTAATATATTCTGTTACCAGTTTTCAAAAATTGAGAAAAAAGCTTTTAATAGATGGAAGTTTCTAATTAATTGATTTAATTAATAATTAATTTGGTTTTTCAAGGCAAGATTTCTCTGTGTAGCACTGGCTGTCTTGAAACTCACTTTGTAGATCAGGCTGGCCTTGAACTCACAGATACCTGCTTCAGTCTCCTGAGCACTGAGATCAAAGGCATGTGCCACCACATTCAGCTAGTTTAGAGTACTGCTTTTTGAGTAAGTGTATATTACTGCATATATACTCTTAATGTCTTGTTCATTGTAAGTATTAAAGTTTGTTTTGAGACGAGATATGACTAACTTTTGTTGGGACTTAACTATTAGAGTGAATTTTAATTTTATCTCAGCAAGATAGAAAAGGGTACCACTTTTTCCTCAGCTACTTTATAAATGTATGGTAATTGTTCTGCATTTTGCTCTCCCTCTGACACGCACCCTTGATTTTTGGGCAGAGTCTTGCTATACACAGGCAGACCCCAGATTCGGTTCTCTAGCCATGGTGGGATTACAGGTGTGCACCACACAGTTGGATTGTTCTGTATTTTGATTTCTCTGTGGAGGAAAAACTTAGCATCAATTCTATTATGTTTGTTTCAATTTCTCTGAGAAGTTTGGGGTCACATGAGGAAGTGAATGGTGATGAAAGTTTAACCAGAATATCTGATGAGCTCTTAAAAGTTACCAGTGTTGCTGGGCAGTGTTGGTGAAAACATTTAATCCTAGCACTTGAGAGGCAGAGGCAGGTGGATCTCTGTGAGTTTGAGAAGCCAGCCTTTCCTTCAAAGTGAATTCCAGGATATCCAGGGCTATACTCAGAAACCCTGTTGTGGAAAACAAACAAACAAAAAGAATCATAACAAAAGTTAGCAATGTGAAAGCCAGGTATGGTGGCACATGCCTTACCTCTTAGGAGATAGGCCTACCGGATCTCTGAGTTCCAAAAAACCAAACCAAACAAAAACAAACAAACAACAAGTTGCCAGTGTCTCTGCAGTTCTAACACAGAATTTGAAAATCATCTGACTTGCAAAGGGCAGTGTTGGAATCATTCACTCTGAGCCCCGTCTTTGCTGCAGGTATTACGTCCATTTGGCTATAAGGTGCAGCTCTCCACAAGGGCAGTTTTAGGAAGGAGCGTATGAGGATGTGGACATGCACATTGATTCTGCGCTCTTTTGTTTGTTTGGGGCATGCTGGCATCAGATCCAGAGCCTTGGAAGTAACTTGTACTGCCACTGCGTTACAGCCTCTGCCTTGGCTGTTTAACTGTGTGTGTGTGTGTGTGTGTGTGTGTGTTAAACTTATTTTGGTTTTCATGTGTATGCTATGTATGTGGTGCCCACAGAGGCCAGAAGAGGGTGTCCGATTTCCTGATCTGGAGTTACAGGTGACTGTGAGCTGTCTGACGAGGGTGCTAGGAACTGAATTCTCACGTCGTCTCTTAAGAGTATGATCCTAACCTAAGCGTCTCACCAGCGTCCGCCCACAGTGTTTAGAAGCACCTGCTGGTCCCTAGCCACTTGCTTAAATAAGGGTATCTAGCTGAAAGACTAGAGCCCAGAGCCCCCCGAGCCAGCGATGGTCAGGCACACCTGTAATCGCAGGATTTTTGAGACAAGGCAGAAAGAGTCCCAAGTCATACTTTGCTACAAAGCAAACTTGAAGTCAGCCTGGGCCATGTGAACACCAGGAACAAAACAAAAACAGGAAAAGAAAAGGAAAAAGACAGCTACCTAAACAGGACCTGTCAGAAGGCAAAAGGAGCACCAGTTTAACCTGTCTCCTTTACAGTATAATAGTGTGATGAAGCCCAAATAACCCTTCCCATGGAGAGTGTCAGCACGTTTCAGACCTAACAGGTGCTAATGCTTACAGCTCTTCTAATCTTTATGCATTTACTACCACTGGATTACTGGAAACTTGATTTCAAAACAAAACAAAAAAAACGGTTCTCTTGGGGTTTGTGGAACATTAGTAGGTAATAAAGACCATATCTCACTAGGATAGCATTGGTGACTCTTACCCATTTTAAATACTGGGGCCTGTTTCCTTGGAAGGCTCTATCCAAGTTATTTATTAAATAACTGGTAGCACGTCTCATATTTAAGATGTCTCATTTGTTTGTTTGTTTTTGAGACCTACTTTCCTTATGCTGCCCATGCTGTCTTTGGATTCACAGTCCTGCGCTCAGATCACAGTCATGTGTCTGCATGACCAGCTTGGGTTTTTAATTCTCCTTTAAGTTTCTACATGAGCTATTTCAAGAGTATGGAAAGACTGAATGCCTAACAGTGGTGGCTGGTTGTATAAGACCCACCCAGGACTACCTGTCAGCATTCTATTGTGGGTTGGGAGGCCTAAAACTAACTGTGTGTGGCAGGGCTTGTTTTAAGTCAGCCTGGTACTGGGAAAGGCTAGGTCAGTAGGATCCACTTCCCTTGTTAAACCTTGTCTGTTGAACTCTGAGGAGTCTCCTTGTGTTCATTGCTACAGTGACTGGAGGGAAGAGGAGGAAGGATTTTGCTCAGACGACGAGTGCTTGTTTAAGCTTCATCCAGGAAGCCCTGCTGCAGCACCAGTGGCAGCAAGCTGCGGAGTATATGCACAGTTACCTGCAGACCCTGGAGGACACAGACACCTACAAGAGGCAGGCTGCCCCTGAGGTACACCAGTGCATCTGCGGGACTCAGCACTGTCCACCCACAGTAGCCTTTGATCCTCCTGCCTCAACTTCCTGCCTATTAGGATTATACCACCAGGCCTGGCTTAGCCCATTCCTTTATTGTCAGTTTCCATTGTGTGGACTACCACATACTGTACAAGCATTCTTCAGTGGGTTCCCCAAATGTTCATGTATGTGATATTGTGTGGTGCTTTCTTTAATTTCTCTTTGATAAACACTGAGGAGTGGAATTGTAGCTTATATTTACCAAAGTATCTTTGCCATTTTCTATTTCTACCAGCAATATTTAATGTTCTGATTTCTCTGCTTTTTTTTTTTTTTTTTTGAGACAGGGTGTCTCTGTGTAGCCCTGGCTGTCCTGGAACTCACTCTGTAGACCAGGCTGGCCTTGAATTCAGAGATCCACCTGCCTCAACCTCCCAAGTCCTGGGATTAAAGGCGTGCACCACCACTACTGCCTGGCATTTCTCCACGATTTTATTGATGTTATTATCTTCTTTTTTGAATTGGGATACCGTGCTGGCCTCGGGCGTTTCCAGCAGTCCTCTGTCTAAACCTGACAGCCCTGTCTAAGCCTCCCGAGGCTGGGAAGCATGAGCCGGCCATGCCTGTCT
Organism: Tokudaia tokunoshimensis; assembly: GCA_036184795.1. Taxonomy (NCBI): domain Eukaryota; kingdom Metazoa; phylum Chordata; class Mammalia; order Rodentia; family Muridae; genus Tokudaia; species Tokudaia tokunoshimensis. Next base: position 12,082,238 of record BTHU01000013.1, on the reverse strand, counting down.
CTGCATTTTTCTTTTTTTTTGATACTTGGAGTTGTGAAGTAGTGTCTCCTCACGTCATGATTTGCATGTCCTTATTGACTCATTAAGTTCCTCTCCTAGCAAGAACACTAATGGCTTCCCCTCTCCTAGAGCAGCAGCCACAGTCCCCCCTGCTGTGCACTTCCTTGTTGTGTCTCTGACCTCATCTTCTGAACTTGGGTTTTCTTCTCTGGCCTCGCTGTCCTGCCTTTAATGGAACAGGTCAGGCCGTACTCCTTTACAGTCGGCCATTTCCTTTACTTGGATCTTTCTTCAGCTATTCTGCCCTCATTCAAGGCCCCTTTAAGCATTTGTCCATCCCTACTTTTTGCCAGTACTCCTGATGTCCTGTTGTATAAAAAGCCAGGTATGGGGGTGCACACCTTAGCCCCAGCAGGGGGAGGCAGAGGCAAGGTTTTCTTTCTTTCTTTCTTTTTTCAAAGACACCTGATTTTATTAATTTACTTTAGGTTGAGAAAGAAGTAGGCATTTGCTCCCTTAAGAAAGCAGAGCTCAAGTTCTGTCACCTAAATGTGGTCTGAGAACAATACATCATTAAAATTTGTCTTTTCTAACAAATAGTCTTAGATCGACATCCTAAATGCACAGCACATATACTCTGTGGACAAGGTTTCAGGGAATGCGGCCATGTCTGCTTCTGCGTTTCCTCGGGAGTGAGGTGGTGCCTAGGAGCCCGCCTGTGGGAACCGTTCTCTGAGTTACCCATTTTAGACCAAGTTAAGTTCACATTTAATATGCATCTTAGTGGGGCCTTATAAAGAGCACTAATTTAACTGTGGCACTGCTGTTCTGACGTGGTATAGTGGCTTCAGTGAGAATGCCCTGTAGGCACTGCTGTTCTGACCTAGTATAGTGGTTGCAGTGAGAATGCCCTGTAGGCTCTGGCATTGAATACTGATTCCCTTCTGGGCACTTTGGGAGGTTCAGGAGGTAGAGTCTCGCTGGAAGAAGTGTGCCTGTCACCGGAAGCTTTCAGAATCAAAGATTCACACCATCTCTAGTCTGCTCTCTGCTTCCTGCTTGCCATTCAAGGTGCAAGCCTCTGCTCTTGCCATCACGGACTAACTCGCTGGAACTGGAAGCCCGAACACTCACTTCCGTGTAAAAGTTGCTGTGGCCATGGTGTTTTATCACAGCAACAGACATGTCACCAGCACAACGGTATTTTGAGATGTAATGATTATCACCTAGTTAAGAGTGCTGGTTTGCTAGGTGAAGTATGGTAAAGCCTGGTTGTGCTGGTTTCCATGGACAGTAATTATAAGTTGCTTTTAGATATTATAATCAGGAAAAACAAAATGTTGTAGGAAGAAACTGGATTGGGTAAGGATTTATTACTTTGCTGTTTCTGCTTTAATAGATCATTTGGAAGCTTGGGAGTGAAATTCTGTTTTACCACCCCAAAAGCAACGTGGAGACTTTTAATAGCTTCGCTGACCGGATGAAAAATATTGGTGTCTTGAATTATTTAAAGGTGAGAATATAGACTTGTAAATGTAGATTTCTAATGTGTGTTTGTTTTTAATTGCTTGTATCAACGCTAAGGGGAAAATCCCAGGAACTAGAGGAGAGCTTCTGGTAAGGAGGGACGGAGCACCCTGCTGTGAGGGCAGCCCCAGCTGTCTTCCGAGATCTGATTGTACCCATCAGTCTGCCTCTGGCTGTCAGAGCTGAGGCTGCACTTCACTGTGTATGCAGGCCAGCTCCTACAGTTGTGAAGTTACTTGAGCTGAGCTGGCACTTTCAAAAAAACAAGACAAAAAACGAAAACCCTGTGGGACAAGTTAGGAACTTGAACATGGTCAAATGTTGTAATGTTCCAGATGTTTGTACAGAACCTCTCTGAATTCTTGTCTTTTAATAATAGGTTTTTGCGAAGGAGACTGAGAACATTGCACAATATTATAGCTCCTTCTCTGTATATACTCCTAACTAAAGAACACTACTGTTCTTTTGTAATTTTATAGATAATTTATTGGTTTTTGGTTTTTTTTTTCAAGACTTTAAAGCTGTGTGAGAACTTGGCCACAAGTTGAGTAAATGGGACAGAAACCATACAGCCTGCAAATGTGTGTGTGTGTGTGTGTGTGTGTGTGTCTGTGTCTGTGTCTGTGTGTGTCTGTGTGTAAGTCTGGAGGTCTGAGGTTGACACTGTGGATCTAGACATCCTCCCCCTTACTTACTGAGACAGGCTTCTTGCTGAGCAGAGCTAACTGGTTCTGCTGTACAGTCCGGCTGGCCAGTGTGCTCTGGGGTCCTGTGTCCACCCCATGTGCACCCATCTTGTTCTGTGGGTGCTGGGGATCTAGGCTCTGACCTCCTGCTTTCGCTTTCTCAGCATAGTTTACCCACCGAATCATCTCCCTAGCCCCTTTTTTGTTGCCATCGTTGTTGCTTTAAGCCAGGGCCTTGCTGTGTAGCCCAGGTTAGTTTCAAACCCACAGTTCCACCTCAGCCTTCCTGGTGCCGGGATTATGGATGAGTTCTCCAAGCCCAGCTCTGTGGTTGTTTATGCTTTGGTTTCAGGGATACCCTTTCCTGTCTGAACTAAATCCGTTCTTCAGCATTCCGGGGCAGCATGTGTTTTGAGTGTGTTCAGTGTGGATGAAGTTGTTAGACTGTCGTGCTGTGGACCACGCCGGTGTTAGCTGTCTAAAGAGCTTGTTATTTATTCTTGCCTGTCTCCTGGGAAGGGTGAAGGGAAGCATTGAGTGACTGCCTAGTCCAGGCCTGTAATGTGACCTTATGCCCACTTTTCTCACTGTGTTGCACTGTCTCCTGTGTTATATAATTTTATGTTAGTTGCATAGTGTTAGTTGTTTCACATGCCTTTCTTTGCTTAACTGAAAAATGTACATGACAGAGTTTTTTTGGTTTTACTGTGTAGCCATGACTGTCCTGGAACTCGCTCTGTAGACCAGGCTGGCCTCCAACTCAGAGGTCTGCCTGCCTCTGCCTTTCTTGAGTCCTGGGACTAAAGGTGTGCGCCACCGCCTAGCTCAGCCTTCAGTTTTGCATGAAGGTTCTAATTCACAATTTTCAGGACTAGGCCAGCGTATGCTATCTCTTTCCTGAGTTTTCTGACGAATAGTTCTGTAATGACTTCAGCGACAGTGGGTTTTTCTTATTGGCACAGATCTCCTTACAACACGCCTTGTATCTTTTACATCATGGAATGCTTGAGGATGCAAACAGAAATCTAAGTGACGCAGAGACATGGAGGTACGGTGAGAAGTCATCTTCTCAGGAAGTGTTGATCAACCTTGTTCAGGCCTACAAAGGGCTTTTGCAGTACTACACTTGGTCCAGAAAGAAGATGGAGTTGTCAGAACTTGGTGAGTCAGCAAGCTCAGCTTTCTGATGATGAGGGGACGGCTGGGCAGTGTGGACCACAGACTACTGAGCTCGTCCGTGCTCAGGGAGGCTGAGCCGATCTGGAGTTGGAGGTCAGGCTGGCTTGTATTACACAGTCCTGTCTCAAAAAGGCAAGCAAGCAAACAAGTCCACACTGGTGTGAAATGACTGAGTTAAATTGTTATTTACTTTTTCTTACATGCGGTACTAGAATGTAGGCAAGTTATGTGGTGGCCGGAATGTGGTGTGTACCACTCTTGTGGGTAGATAATGTCCCACATTTTTTCATGCAGTTCATGAAGAAAACAAAACCCCACAACCATTCCTGCGCACAGGATAGGTAGTTTCAGTGATGACTGCTTTAGAGTCATTGCTACTTTAATGTAATTCTGTCACAGGTAACCATAGGTAAGATGGTGGTGGTAGCTCATGCCTTTAATCCCAGCACTCTGGAGGCGGATGGATGGATCTGAGTCTTGAGTCTCAGGACAGCCAGTGAGATCCTACCCCGTCCCAACACCCCCCCCCCAAAAAAAACCAAAAACAAACAAACAAACCCCAATATCCTAGTCATAGAGGTGAAAACACTAGCGTCTGTAGCAGCCTCCGGAGGGTGCAGCCTGAGGCCCTGCACGCGGTGCAGCCGCAGCTCTGCCTCGGTGTGATGAGCGTGGAGACTGGTGACCTCCTCCCTTAACCTAAGCAAAGCTAGGGATCTGCTGCTTGTTTTCTCTGACATCATTTGTTCTACATCATTAATCCGTTTTCTGTTGTTTCTCAGCTTATAAAGTTTTTAAAAAGTAATTGTATATGCAGTGTCTGTATATGTCTGCACCACATTATTAAGTCCTGGGACTGGAAATACACATGGTTGTGAGAAACAGGTGGATGCTGGGAGTCAGACCCTGGTCTGCTGGAAGAACAATCAGTGCTCTTAACCACTGAGCCATCTCCAGCCCCTAAGCTCTTAGGAGGTTTTAATGGATTTGTGTGTGTGTGTGTGTGGAGGGGGGGGGAGTGGCTGGGGGTGGGTTCTATGTACCAGGATCACGTTGTCTGCATGGAGATTTTACTTCCCTTTCAGTATAGGGGTCATTATGTTGTCTTGCTTCGCTGCCCTGATGCGAGCCTAGTGTAGTGAAAAGAAGTCGTGAGAGGATGTCTTGTCATTTTCTCAGATTTCACCAAGCTTGTTAGATAGGTAACAGAACGCTGGCTGTCCCGGAATGTAGATCCGGCTGGCCTTGAACTCCCAGAAGTCCGCCTGCCTCCTAAGTTCTGGGATTAAAGACATGCACCACCACACTCAACAGCAATTTTTTAAATTAAATTTTAAAAATTAATTAAAGATTCAGATTGAGTAAGTCCTTCTGTTCCTAGACTGATGACTGTTTTTGATTACATAAGAGTTAATTGAACTTGGTCAAGTCTTTTTATGCCTCTGCTCATTGATCTGGTTTAGAAGGCGGATCTTCATTATTCACATTAATTGATCGTCAGCTGCTAAGCTAACCTTGGCTGTGGTCTGTGATGCTTTTATAGGTGGCCAGTACCGTGTGGAGGAGGCGTTCTGTGGGAGGCGCCAGCCCTCTTTGCACTTGTTAGAGCTTACCGGTGACCCACCAGTCCTGGGCTCTGCTTATGAGTTCTCTAAGATGAACTTCCGAATCTCTTCTTTTGAGCAGATGAGGATGATTACGCCTACACTGCAAAAACCCGGACCATGCTCAGCCAGAGCTGCAAGACATCTACAAATATCTGCGCGCTGATTAAAACCCCCGGGGTCTGGGATCCTTTCGTGAAGAGTTACGTGGAGGCAAGTCCCTTTCCACAGGCCAGGGTGGGGTGCGCCTGTAGTGCCAGCACTGAGAAGCCCGAGGCAGGGTCGCTGCAGGTCTGAGGCCAGCTCAAGGCATATAGTGAACTCAAACTTAGCCTGGGCTACATGCATAGTACAACTCTGTCTCAAGAAACAAAACACAAGATTGTGTTCGTTTGATTTTTGTCATTTAAGCAGAAGGAGGCTAATAGAGAAAATTTTTCTTTTCTTTTTTAGTCTAAATAATTTTTGCTTATTTTATTAAGATGCTTTGCAGGTCTTGTTTACTTTTACCCTGGATAACTTCTTATGGGTTGAATGTGAAATGTCCCACAAAGACTCACATGCTTGAATGATTGGTCAGTAGCTTTGTGAGATTGTGGAACCTCTGTGTGCTAGGGCCCAGCTGGAGGGGTGCGTCATAGAGTCCTGCTCCTCGTGCTCCGCGCTTTCTCTTCAGCCCTGTCTTCTGTCTTGATGGATCTAACCCTCTGAGCCCTACATCTACGGAAATCTTTCCTCCTCCTCCTTCTCTTCCTCTTCCTCCTCTTCTTTGTCTTCTTCTTTTTTTTTTTTCACCTGGCTGTCCTGGAACTTGCTCTGTAGACCAGGCTGTTCTTGAATTCACAGATCTACCCATCTCAGCCTCCTGGGTGGCGGGATTAAAAGCATGTGCCACTACCACATGGCTAAGCCCTTTTTTCTTTTAGTTGCCTTGGTTAAGTTTTTGTTGGCAGTGCTGAGAAAAGTAAGTACTAGGCCTGTCATGGTCAGATAGTGATGTAACTGAATGCAAAGTCAGTCTGTGCTGTTATTATTGAGGATAAGGAAACGGCAGGATCCTTGCTAAAGACAGACTGGCATGTAGGAGGGAAGTGGGTAAAGATGGAGCCCAGATCACAGCACACAGGGTGAGGAAGTGATGCTGCCCCAGTGTCGCAGAGTCACTGAGGACCTCCCGAGGGCTCAGGCACCGCTCTGCACTCACTTTGTTGTGGGGCTGATTAGTTCCCCTTGAGCCTCTTCAAGACAGGCTGTAACTCTCTGACTCCTCAGGGGACGCTCCGAGGGCGCTGAGCGGAAGATCACACTCTCGATCGTTACTGTTCTCTGCCCTGGGCACTTAGGGTTCTTTGGGGAACAGTTCTTACCTTAAGGTTCTACATTTTCCAGGAACAAATGCAAGGGAAGAAAGGAGACCACATGCGGACCTTTGCCTGCCGTGTGGAAGTCGTAGGGATGCTAGAGAGCAGAGCTAGAGTGGCTGTTGTCCACTGTACACTGTTCGTCCCTTTGTGGGTTTTATTATTTTTTATTTATTTTTGCTGCTGTTCTCAGCAGTAAGCGTATATCTTCTTTTTGTGGGGTTATTTTACAGAATTAATCTGAGACATACTCTATTTTATACAGATGCTAGAGTTCTATGGTGATAAAGATGGAGCCCGAGAGATGCTCACCAATTACGCGTATGATGAAAAGTTCCCGTCAAACCCCAATGCCCACGTCTACTTATACGAATTTCTCAAGAGAGAGAAGGCACCGAGGGCGAAGCTCATAAATGTTCTTAAGGTAGAGGCGTGTCCCTGGGGTTTTGTTCCCTTGAGACGGACAGTAGTGTGTTGGAAAGACTGGCCTCAGGCTCTGACTATGGCCTGTCCTGAGCTTGAACTCCTGATTCTCCAGTCTCTGCCTCCTGAGTGCTGAGACTACAAGCCTAGGCCACTCACTATACATGGCTTTGGAATTTCTTCTTTTATTCTTTCTAAAAGCAAATTCTTTAAAATGTTTAAGTATAGCAGGCAGAATAGACACATGTAAGATGAGAAAACGTCTGTTTACTCAGTCTTTCAGGAAACCTTGCCTTTTGTTAGCAGGGATTTTGGGAGGGGGGAGGGAGAATATAAATGAATTTTAGGGAGGGGGGAAGAGGGAGGGAGACGGGATGGTGGGGAAGAGGGGGGGAAAGATGAGCCAACTGCAGAGGTCAGCCTCAGGTCTTTTGTCCAGAGCTGTGTACCTTGTTCGTTTATGTTTTTAATTTTTTTTTCCCTTAAGATAGAGCCTTGTTGTTCAGCCCTGGTTGACCTAGAACTCTCTGTGTAGACCAGGCTGGCCTTAAACTAACAGATTCACTGTCCTTTGACTCCCAAGTGCTGGGATCAAAGGTGTGCACCACCACGCCTGGTGTGTCTCGTTTCCTGAGGCAGGGTCTCTCACTGGGACTCAGCTCCTCACGTAGACTGGCTGCTCAGCAAGCCCCGGGGTCCTCACGCTCGCCTCTCCAGGGTGGAGTCCCGAGAGCCAGGGTTCTAGAGATTAGAGCGCCGTCCACGCTGTACTAGACAGACAACCACTGACCGAGCCCTGTCCCAGACCGGATGCGTGTGGGGCCTGTTTCAGCCTCCTGCACTTGGACCTGTGGAGGCCAGGTGTCTGTTAGGTGTCGTTCTGTGTTCTTCTCCACGTTTTTTTTTTTTTAAACCGTTTTTCTTTATTTTTATTTTATGGTATGGATGTTTTGTCTGCATGCATGTCTGCATGGCGTGCAGTGCCTGTGGAGGTCAGAAAAGAGCAGCGATCCTTCTGGGCCTGGAGTTGCAGGTGGCTGTGAGCTGCATGTGACCTTAGCCTCCGAGCCATTGCAACAAGGTCTCTCACTGAACCTAAAGTTCGCCAACCTGCTAGGTTGCCAGGACAGTGAACTCCCAGGATGCTCCTGTCTCCCCGGTGCTGGGGTGACAGGTGCTGCCACCCTGGCTTTTTCTGTGGTGCCGAGGGTCTGAGCTCGGGGCCTCAGGCTGGCATAGTGAGCACGTTGCCCACGGACCATTCCCTGGAATTTTGCTTTCTAAAATATAACTTTTTGGAGAATACCCTCTTGTGTTCAGATTGAAACTGGATAAAATCAAAGTACCTGTTAAGTCCTTAGTTCATTTGTCGAGAGCATATTCACCAGTAAGAATTTTCTATGGAAATAAGCTAGAATTTGCATAGTATGTAAATGACCAGACTATTTTCTCTTTCAGATTTTACATGAGATTGTGCCATCCCATACCCTCATGTTGGAATTCCATACGTTGCTTAGAAAATCAGGTAAAATTGTGTGTCTACTCCTCTGTGTGGAGCTGTCTGACCTGGGGCCACATCTCTTGGTGACCTGTTCTCACAGCTGATCTCACTTGCCCTCCCGCTGCTCCTGCAGTGCCTGTGGTGGGCTGTGCACGATGTGTACAGCCTGTGGCTCTGGTGAGATGTTGCACCTACAGCTTACGGAGCTTAAAATGCTTGCTGTCTAGTCCTAACAGAGAGCCGTAGGGATAGGAGCCCTTCATTTGTATGGTTTGCCTCTTGGTGATCCCTTGAGGGCTTCAGGGCAGTAACGTAAAGAACATGTCTTAGAAGGAAGTCAGCTTGCTTAAGCCAGTTGCTACAAAGTCTGTAGGTCTCAACCTGTGTTTACCAAAATGTCAGATAGGGCAGGTGGCATTTAAATAGCAGGTGTAACCCCCAGAAGAGGCTTGATGTCATCAACCTTCAGCTCGTCACAGGACTGTGAGCATAATGAATTGTTTTAAACAGTTAACCAAGCAGAAGGCTTGCAGTTCATAATGTTTCATTAACTTGGTGTATCTTCTTAGCTCTGTGCACTTCTCTAGTACTGTCTGTAAGCTTGGACTGTTGTGACTGTTGCAGAGACAGAAGAACACCGGAAACTGGGCTTGGCTGTGTTATTTGAAGTCTTGGACTTTGCTGGATGCACTAAGAACATAATGGCCTGGAAATACTTGGCAAAGTATCTGAAGCAGACATTAATGGAGTACGTGAGAAACAGCGTCTATCACTGCTTATCATAAGTGATAGTCCAACATTTTACCTATTGCTTTTAAACTTTTTTACTTAATGTTTTTGAATTTTCTGGAAAAGGATATTTAGGGTTTTTGTGTTTGGTTGGTTTTGGTTTTGTTTCCTGAGTATCTGAAGCTAGGAAATACAAAATCATAAGCCTAACACACAGAAATTTTATGCAAATACTTCATGTTAGCAAAATCAGCACTGCATCTCAAAGTGCATGCATGCATGGTAAGGCAGTGTCCGGTGCTGAGTCTAAAGTGCCTGTTGTCAGCACCACAGTCTGGGTGAGAGAAAAGGCGTGGTCCTGCTCACGCGTGCTCTGTGTGTAAGAGAGAGGCTTCCTGCGCAATGTGCGTTCTGTATCAGAGAGAGGCCTCTCAGAATTAAGCTTTCCTTGAATGTCATATCCATTTTGGCTGGTGAGGAAATGCTGTGTCTGAGAATACTTGCTGTGGGCTTCAGAACTGACTTCATCCTGTGTTTACTGCTCTCTTTGATAGCGTGAACCTGGGAAATCAGGGCCTGAAGACAAGGCAGACTAAAGTCTCCTGCAATAGCCAACTTTATTCAGAGCATCAGACAATTTATACTCTGAGGGTTAAGGAGAGTCACCTGAGTAAAGTGTATAATCAGAAGGACGAGACACTCGTGCTAAAACCACATTTTTTCTTAGAGAGAGGACAACAGAGACTGAAGTACACTCACTCCTCTCTGCTGTACCCAGGAGGGCACAGAACACACTCCACACACAGTTCTGAGGTTTTGAAGGACTGAGGTCGCCAAGACTCTTGACCTGTTTTCTGGGAGATTCCTTACCACACTCAGAATTCCCCTCACATGACTCCATTCTTGCACCGTGTTCCACAACCCTGAAGACAGAGGAATAAATCCTAAGACAGTTTTTTTTGTCTTAAAAAACTCTGGTATGGAGAAGTCCAAGGGGAAGGTGCCAGCAGATTTGGTGTCCAGTGAAATCCATTTCCTGGGTTCCTAGTGCCCTCTTGCTGTGCTTCCCGGGTGAAGGCAGTCACTGTCAATCACTGCATAGATCTAGAACCATTTAAATCCCTACTGGATCACAGGGTTCCTTATGGGTCAAGAAATGCACTGTTCACATGTTGAATCTAGAAGTTCTACTACAAGGGCGGCCACAGGCCTTAAGTGCACATTTACACAGGTTGTTGGGGACACTTAGTTTTCTTGGTCCAGCATCAAGCTCAGGTATTTGTATGTTTGTATAATAATGGCATCTAAGTTGGTATAGTAATTTCGGTAGCATGTAATTTTATCTAGGATTGTAAAGTACCTTTTAAGTGATTATAGTGATAGCTAACAGTTTCTCTGCAGCAGACTCTGTGAAGAGCTTTATGGGATCTGCTTTGCACTGTTGGACCAGTTTGCTCGTAACAAACATGCCAGGAAATAGCCATTTCCACCGTCCATGAACGTGAGGTGCAGAAAGGTTAGCAGCTTGCATGGGGTCATAGAGCTAGAGAAGGATCTGAGATTTCAGTCCTGGAGTTTAATTCAGCATCCTGGCCGTCGATCACTCTGGTGCAGTGAATTGGCTATCGAGTGGAAATGGGATGTTCACAGAAAGAGTGTACACGGTTTGCCCCCCCCCAAACCCCCCCCCCCGTGCTAGTGCCACGGCCACACGTGGCAGTCAGTGTCTTCCGTGTGTTGTCGGTAGACACTGAGCATGCTCAGATTCCAACCGTAGCTGTTGCTTCACTGACATCCCTTTCTCCTGTTTCTTTTCAGAAACCATCCCGAGTGGGTTGAAGAACAGTGGAAATCTAGGAGAAGCTGGTGGCCAGCCTTTCACTTCAGCTTCTTTTGGGCAAAGAATGACTGGAAGGCAGACACTGATTTGGCTTGTGAGAAAGCTTTTGTAGCTGGAATCCTTTTAGGGAAAGGTCTGTGGTTTATTTTCTATTTATCTGAATATATGTAGCTTTTGGCGGACTCTGAGGCTAGAAAGTGGTCCCTCTGTCCTTGGTATGCCCAGGGTTTAGGAGCCTCAGAAGTGATTGGAATGAGAATGAGAGCCCTGACCTGGGTCAGGGTAAATTAGCTTTCAGGAGACTCGCCTACTAAGTGGGTAATGTAATGTGCACATCACCACGCCTGGGCTTAGGAGGAAAGGTGGAGTGAAGTGCTTGCTTTAACTGGGTGAGCCATGTCTGTGAAGTGGGCTGGCTTCACTGGGGAGGCTTTTACAGGATGCCTCAGGATGTACACATTGGTGTACATGACACAGGCGAATCACGTTCAGAATCATTAGTGTTCCCAGACTAAAGAAAAATTTAAAATGTAGAAGTATTCTTAATAATTTGATAAATACTAAAACTTTTTCTTATTTTGTTTCATTTTTTAGGTTGTAAATATTTTCGTTATATTTTAAAACAAGATCATGAAACCTTGAAGAAGAAAATGAAACGGATGAAGAAGTCTGTAAAAAAATATACTATTGTAAATTCAGGTGTCCACACCTAGGCTTTAGCTTATTTACAGTTGTCACTACAGTGTAGTGGTTTGTATGTTAGTGTTGTGTGTCTGAGCACACGTGTACATGTACCCTTGCTGTGCGACTGGTCTCACTGAGACCTGGGCTCACATCTTAGCCTGGCCGGCCAGGGTGTTCCAGGGATTCTTCTTAGCTCCGGGATGATAATTGTGGGTGCCATGCCCAGATTATTTTTTTATTCATTCATTTATTTATTTGTGTACGTGTTTACATATGTGTACACACACGTACATGATGGCACACGTATGACCAGGAGCCTGTAGAGAAGGGCTGGTCACCTGGAGTGATTTCTGTGAAGATGGGGGAAGCAGCCACTGCCCTGGCTTGGGTCCTTTGTGTTGTCATACGGGTGTGCCAGGAGCCCCTCAAAGACTAGGCTGTGTACGGTAGATAGGACTCCTCTAGTTGTCGCAGGAGCCCCTGGCACTCGGCCTCCTGCCCATTTGTTCCTCCACCAGTTTCATTTCCATACCCACATAGCTACTGATGGGTTCTGTTGAGGGGGGTGGGGAGGCGAGGAGGAGGAGTATGAGGAGGAGGACTCCTTTCTCTGTTGGTTTTAACCAGAGCAGGTGAGACCAAGTGGCTCTCCAGTCCTTTGACTTTGGAGGACTGATCTGAGTCAGAGTGCTAGAAGAGGTGTGGCTAACCTTAAGGACGTGGTGGCTACGATACTTGGATGTTCCCTCAGAAATGAGAATACAACAGTAGAATCTCTACCTGTGAAGTAATGTCCTATAGGTATGAAATAAGCTCAATGGGACAGCTTCTGAAGCCCTGTCCCAGGAGCGTAGCCTGGGCTCTAGCATATTGTGCTGATAACTGCTTCTAGAGAAAGATCTTGGCCGTCTTGTAGTTATTGTTAAAGTGACTAGTACTTGGATTCCAGGAAGGCTCATTGGTGTTCAGGTGACAAACCACACATTTCCCCCTTGGCTCATAGCCCTACCAGCTTTAAATAATGTACAATAAAGATGGACAATTATACTTTGTCAGTAAATTTTTCTTAGTAGTATTTTATTCTTGGGGGAAAGGGTCTTAATAAATAACTTCATCCAGGACAAGCCAAACAAGTGGGTGTCTCATAGCACCCTTCTAAATCAAGTTGGAGCTACCACAACCCTGCAGGAATAAGCATCCAGACCTCAGCACGCAGGCCAAGGTCGGCGGGGCTGGCTCCTGCAATCGTGAATTAGGGTCTGTGCATCAGGATGCTTCTTGGGACCTGCCAGGGGACCGAGTAGCTGTGGCTCTACACAAAGCTTTGCTGTTCCAGAACTTTGTTTTTGTTGTTGGTTTGTTTTTGTTTTTTTTGTTTTTTGTGTTTAAACAAAGTCTGCCTGGGCAGACATGGCTGTTCTTACACTCATGGTCCTCTGCTTCAGCTGTTACATGTGTGTGCTGCCACAGCTAGTTTTCTTTCCTAGAATTTCCATGTCACATGTTCAGTTAGAGCACAGGGATCTAACATCTGTGGGACTTACCTTACGTCTGCTGAGCCCAAGGCCAGTTTTGTGGATAACACTGGCCAGGTTTCTTAGGCACTCTCCTGGCTCTTCAGACCACACACTCTTTCTGACCAAGAGGGTGAAGGTGGTCGGCAGAGATGAAGTACCTCTCCAGGGTCAGGCCCTAACCACATCAGAGTAGTTCTGAAGACACCTGTAGACAAATAGTTCTGAGTCCACCTCTGTTGCCCCCTAGCCCCGTGTGAAGCACCAGGCTGGTAGCTAGGATCAGAAGAGAGGATTCACAGCTCTGAGGTCATTGGCCCAAGCAAACTAGGCCAATTCCTCTCCCAGGCTTTTGGTGGACTCCCCTCGAGTCCTAGGAGCCGTGTAAACACTTCTGTAGTGCTTGCCTTCCCGTTAGTGTGCTGTTGACATATAAACGTCTTTATATTACCTCCACCTGACAGTGTCTGCCTTAGATACTCATTGGTTGAAATAAACACAAACGTGAAAGTGACTGAGGGTGTCCACGCCTGGAAAATAGCAAGCTTGTGCCAAGAGTATATAGCCTGGGACCCGTTGGGCTGGTGTCTTACTGTTCTTCTGTTGTGAAGAGACATGACTAAGGCAGCTTACAAAAGAAAGCATTTAATTAGGGGTTTCAGAGGGTTAGGTCCATAATCATCACAGCAGAAACCACGGAGGCAGACAGGCAGGCTTGGTGCTGGAGCAGCAGTTGGAAGCTGACATCTGGTCCATAAACGTGGCAGAGATCAAGAGAGACTGGGCCTTAAAGTCCACTCCCAGTGACACCTCCTCCTTCCAGAAGGCCATACTTCCAATCCTTCCTAAACAGTCAACCAACTGGGAACCAAGTTGGGGGTGGGGCATCCTCATTTAAATCACCAGTTAGAATCCTGGGGTTTTGTTTGTTTTGTGTTTGATGTGGAATTTCACTGTGAGGCTATGACTGTCCTTGAATTTACAGAGATCTGCCTACCTTTGTCTCCCAAGTACTGGGATTAAAGGCATGTTCACTGCACCATCAACAGTGGGTCCAGTTAACTGCTTAGTATCTGTTATAATTACGTGATGACCCTTTAAAAAAATTTTAAGTCTTGGGCTGGAGAGATGGCTCAGCAGTTAAGAGCACTGACTGCTCTGCCAGAGGTCCTGAGTTCAATTCCCAGCAACCACATGGTAGCTCACAATCATCTGTAATAGGATGCCCTCTTCTGGTGTGTCTGAAGACAGCAGACAGTATTCATATGCAGAAAATGAATAAATCTTTAAAAAAAAAAAGATAAAGGAGCCCATAAAAGAGTTTAAGTCTCTTGCTTTTTCCTAGAAACTTCTGAATGTATATCTTTGAGGGACACAGTTTGATACCTTGGTAGTCGTACACACTGTAAAATGATTACTGTGACCAAGATAATTAGTCTGTTACCTCTGTATAGTTACTGTCTGAGGATTCTAGAGAAGAAGCCGTAGAATGGATATATAGCATCAAGAAGACTTACTAATCAGATTGGCTAACAGGACACAACCTGAGTTGTCGCTGACTGTCTGAACGCTGGGGAAACTGGGAGCCCAGCGCTGACTGCTCAGGTCCAGTCAGTCCCACTCCATCACTGAAGGCCTGGGGGATTTCTGGAGAGCCGCTGATCTTCAGTCTGGGTTCTAAAGCCCATGAAGGATCCTTGCAGCTCCATTGGAGACAATAGGGTAGATGCCGGCAATCTACGTTCCAGCAAGAGCTCAAGGACTAGCAGAAGCACCACAACCACTACCACAATAACAACAATAATAAAAATCCAGTTTGCATTGCCATCAGAAGTGTACAAGATTCCTTTTCCCATATTCAATGCTTGCTTTTGCCTTGATACTTCCTTGTCTTAATTTTCTTTTCTCTGATGGCTGGAACCATGAGCGTTGTCTTACGCACCTCTGTGTCATTTCGATGTCTTCCCCTGAAAAGCATCTTCTTAGGACTTTGTTCATCTTTTAAAGACAGGTTATTTACAGTTTTGGTATTCAGTTAGTTGCCTTACAGATCTGACTATTCCATATCAGATGATTATATTTGAATCTTCCCTCCCCAAACGACCCCAAAGTACCATGGAGTCAGGAAGCGCTGGTGGGTCATAAATTCCAGCATGTCTAAAACACCTTGTCTAATGGAACTGTCCTTGTGTTCTGAAACAGTGGCTGAAGGGAGAATGCCAGCCACTGAGTAGATGGCATGGGGCCTGGGTATGGATTTTCTCAGTAAGGGGAATACTATTGGATAGTAACATTTTAAAAAAATGATAGACTGCTAAATGAGAGTCCCCACGAGAGATGTGGGAATCATCTTCATAGATAGGAAGTTGGCCTTGGACTGGGCGAATGAGACTCTGTGCCCGTTGTTCCTTCACAGTTCCCATCATTCCTCTACCTTGAGTTCACAGGTAAACTCCCCACTGTTAGTGTGGCTATGTGTTTAGCTCATGCGCCTTCAGTAGCAAGCTGTAGCTGGTGCAGGTTGCTTTGACATGAAGAACTGAAAGTGATTGCTGGGTCTGGTAAATCATGGAGTGAAATCAGAGCTGTAATTCAAAATGCTGGGTTTTATTGCCATTTGACCTCTGGTGGGATTCTTATCTCACTGAACCTCCGTGACCCCACGGATCATCTGCATGCAATTAATGGGGTGTGTGCCTTTCTGCCTCCGAGAACTATTTTGAAGATCGGGGAGATGAGGTGTGAGGAGATGCTCTGTAGACCAGTGCATGGTATGCATGCCGGAACTGCTTTCCATTGTCAGGGACACCCCGCATCCACAGGCTTCAGGAGAGGAGCATGGTTTGCAGAGGGACCATAAGCTACAGGGTGACTGTAGCTCAGGAGATGCCCTCATTTGGAGATGTCTGTACAAAAATGATAAATGAAAGTGTCGTTATGGTGGGCCCTAATCGAATATGACTTGTGTTCTCATAAAAATAAAAGAGGGCAACTGAACACAGACACGCATACAGGAAAAAGCCATCCGAACATGAAGGCAGAAGTTGGGTAGCAAACCTCAAAGTCAAGCTGCAGAAGGTTGCTTGTGAACCACCAGAAGCTGGGAGTGACGCCTGGAACTGATTCTCCTCGTAGCCCTCAGAAAGAACCAGCCTCAGAACTGGCAGAACTGGGAGAAAAGAAGTCAGTCTTAAAAACCTCCCAGTGTGTGTGCTTGGTACAGCTGTTCAGGCAAACCCCGTAGTTTACAACTGTCAGTTTCAAAGATGGGTGCCAACTTCGGCCCTCGGTCTGATTCTAGTTGATGGGTCCAGACAATTCTCAAGCTGCTCTAATGGCTCAGCCCGGTAATGCCCAGATTTACGGAACACTTCCTGTTCTTTTTGCCTGTGCTGTAACAAACCCCCACCCAGCCAGGAATTCAGATATCTGGTGTCA
Source organism: Tokudaia tokunoshimensis (assembly GCA_036184795.1). Taxonomy (NCBI): domain Eukaryota; kingdom Metazoa; phylum Chordata; class Mammalia; order Rodentia; family Muridae; genus Tokudaia; species Tokudaia tokunoshimensis. The sequence goes on along the minus strand of BTHU01000013.1, from coordinate 12,065,752 downwards.
CCATTCCTTCCTGCAAGTCCCCCTATTAATGTGATCTGCCATCGTCAGAGGACACTGCTTTATACTTCTCTCCTCTCCCCCCTTCCTATACAGTTCAGATCAGTCTCAAACTGCTCATCCCCCTGCCTCAGCTTCCCAGGTATTTGTTACAGGCATCTCCCCTCCACACACACACACAGCTTACCCTTTCCTCTCAGAGCACGTTGGAAACATTTGTCTTACTTGCTAGTGTTCCTTTTCCAGCAGTGCACCTTGATTGCAGTAATCTTTATTTCCTGGATTGGCACTGAAGATCTATTGTAGTGTCTTATTGGGTTAAGTCATTATATCTGAAATGCGATGTGCTGATCAGGCGTCTGTGTGAGGGTGACCAATGAACTGCTGCTCTTTCCTACTCATTTTTTTTGAGGACATTTGCCTCAAACAGGAAAAGCTGTGTTTTTCGTGGCCAAAGGAAAGAGACCAAGACATAAATGCTAATAAAAGATCAAGAAATCATCTCCAGGAAGGGAGATGCACTCCTGCTCACCGAGGCTCATATGCTTAGGAGGGAGGCCGTGGTGACTGAGATCACTGGCTGATGGGGGCCAAGGGTTACTCCTCCCACTCAAGGCTTCCATGGCAGTGAAAGGCACTGACCTTTGAGTAAACAACCCCGTGGAAACTGCAGAGTCACCAGTGAATCAGACTCCACCTCTGCTTTCAGAAGCAGAGACTGGGGATGTGGCTCAGTGACCGTGTGTTTGCCTAGCATGTCTGAGAGCCTGGGTTCCACCCTCAGCTCTGCCAACAGGTAAATCTACAAGGTGTGCTGTCCGACAAACTGGAAAGCCGGGTTGTGTTGGCAGTTATCCTGACTACCCACTTCTGGCTTCCCTTTTCTTTTTGGGCTTTGTTTGTATCTTAAATATTGTGGAGGCTTTTAAAATCCAGAGTGCTGAGTGCAGACTTGGCTACAACTAAGCTTGTGGTTTTAATGTCCTCCTGGCAATGGCTGCCCTGTGGTCAGTGAGAGAGCTGCATGGGTGTTACAGGGTATTTGAACCTGTTTCTAGTTGTGGTGTGGCTCAGCCCTTAGCACACACCTTTAATCCCTCTGGCTGGAATACAGACATTGCCCTTAGTACACTCCTTTAACCCCAAACAATGAAGATGGTTTGTAGAAGGAAGCACTCAGGTTTGAAAGTGATGTCTATTTGAGTGGCAGAAAAGGTGACAAATCAGAGAAGGATTTGATGGGACTAGGATACGCCCAATTCTCATGAGAAGAGAGAGGAGAGGGAAGGCACTTATGGGAGAGACAGGAGAGGAGGAAGAGAGTCCAGTTCAGGAATACAGCAGAGTTCACAGAGAACAGTACAGTAGAGTTGAGAGGGAGAGCAGAGTGGCACAGAGAGAGAAAAGGAAGCAGCGTTACCAGGAGAGTTTTACAGAGACAGACTGAAGAGAGACCAGGCTAGACACAGGTAAAGACAGAACAAGCCAGAGAATGAGAAGCAGCCAGGAGATTAGAAAAGATTGCTAGAGTCAGTCTGAGGCCAAGCAGAGCAATTCAGAGAAAAGTCGGATGGAATCAGTCAGCTGGGAGAGGAGTTTGAGCCACAACAGCTGAGTTGAACCAGCCAGAGTTCAGAGAGAACAAGGAAGGGTGAGCTTGTTCAGCAGCAAGTCTCAGAGGCTGAAAACATTCTAGGCCTAGATTAGATTGTACAGATGCTAGAAGTTTCCAGGATTAGGCCTAGGTTAGCAGGCAAGGCAGCAAGCCTCCCAGGCATCAATTACAACAGGAGAATAACAGCTACTTTTACCCTTGGGCAGCCTTCCTTAAAAGGCAGGGCCACGTAGGGCATGCCAGTTCCGATGGGCTGGAATTACCGAGAATGCTGGGAAAAAGCTCAGATCAGGCCTGGATGCATGCCGGCGCACATACCTCTGGGCTTGGGGTTGTATAAGTTTAGGGTTCCACGTTCATCCATTCAAGAACTAATTAAAAGCCAGATGGGTATAGTGGCACATGCCTTTAATCCCAGCACTCAGGAGGCATCACTGTGATTTGAGGCCAGTGTGGTCCACATCGAGAGTTCCAGGCTAGCCAGGGCTATAGTGAGATCTCTGTCTTAAGAAAAAAAAGGCTGTTGGGTGACAGAGACATGTATGAAGCAAAAACAATCTTAAATATTAATGGATATAGAAGAATGTTTCTATAGGGCCAGTTAGGGCGGCTAGGTAAAGGTGCCTGCCCCCAAGCCCGACAACCTGACTTCCATCCCTGGGTCCCATGTAATTGAAGGAGAGCCTCTACTCCTGAAAGTGCTCCTCTGACTTCCACACATGCTGTGGTGTGCTCCTCACCCCCACCCCCACCCCTACCCCTACCTCTCGGCCCCTCCCCGCCTCATATAGATACACATACACAATAGATCCAGCAAAAACAACGTCAGGTCTACTGTGCTTCCTGGTGTTTGTGGTCTCTGGGACACAATGAATCTATTCATAAAAAAAAATTGTATGTCGAAGTCTGTCAATGTGTTAGTACTCAGAACCAGACTTTGGGCTAATGGATTAACTAGCTTTTCTATTTCCATAAAAATGTCTAGATTATCAGGGGAGAGGCTTATTTGAACCACTAGTCTTGGAACTTTGAGCCCATGGTCCTGCATTCATTGCTTTTGGTCCTGGGATTCAATGTCCCACCGTGGAGGGGGATGTGGTGGAGTAGAGCTGCTCGACTCATGGTTGCTGGGAAACAGAGACGGGCAAGATCAGGGTTCAAACTCTGCCCACAAGGACACCCCTTCAGCACCTAATTCCTTTCTATGAGGCCCTGTCTCTGAAGGTTCCAGCACATGTCAATGGTACCATAGGTTGGGATCCAAGTTTTTCAATGGATGTGTTTTAGAGACTACTCCATATCTAAACCACAGCAGCTGAGGGATACAGGTGGGTTAGGTGTGCTCCAAATGTGTGAGACCCTGGGTTCAATCTCCATGTGTTCTCCTGGCCTGCTAGTGGGTGGTTGCAGCGCCTGGGATGGGGCTTCAGAGGGTGGGCCTGTTCTGACTCTCACTGTGGGGACACAGCCATAAAAGTTCCTCGCTGGACACTGGACTTGCTGCCTCCTTGATTTTGAATGTCCAAGTCTCTAAACTGAGAGATAAGTTTATACTATTTACAAGTTAACAAGTCTATGGTATTTTTGTTTTCTTTAGCATGCTTTTGAGATAGGGTCTCACGTAGCCCAGACTGGTCTCAAACTTGCTTTGTAGCCAAGGAAGACCTGACTCTTTTGATCTTCCTGTCTCTACTTCCTAAGTATTAACATGGCAGTTTTACCCAGCCCAACCTGGTTTGTGAGGTACTGGGGAATCAAACCCAGGACCTTATGTATGCTAGGTGAGCACTCTACCAACTGAGCCACATCCCAGTTTGTGATACTCATTGCAGCGGAGTGAAGTGATTGAGGGAGGCACTTTCTTTTACTGTTTGTGTTTTTCTTTCCGGGGATGCAAGACTCATGACGTTTGCTTCCATCCAGGCACACACCGGATGGCTTCCCCTTATGTGCTCCCAGACCCACACCAGCGCTCTCTGTGCCCCTCACACTGCAGGAGCCTGGATGCTTGCCTCATGCAGACTCTGCTGTCAGAATTCTGGAATATGTGCCGCTCAGCCTGCAGAAAAAACAGTAAACAAGTGGGAATTTCCTGGCCGGTCCTCAACGTGGCGGGAACTCTGTGCGGTTTGAGGAATCCTAGCACCTCAGTCGTTTGGTGCCATCACACCTTTGGCTAGGCACCCGTGGTCCCCCTAACCATCAGCACTAGTACTGAGACCTACTCCAGCTTGGCTTTTAGACAGGACCGACAGGTAAGGACGCCTCTCCCTGATGTCACTAGGTAGTGCTTAGCCACCAGCACAGAGAAGGCACTTCACTGTCAACCACCTCAGTGAACTTGGGGCAGGATGTGAGGGAGAGAAAGAAGGAAGAGCAACTGGGAGCGGGGGAGGGACCTTGGGCAGACTGGGCAGACTAACCCAGGAAGGAGCAGCAGAGAATTCCTAAGGTCCAAATGCTGGGAAAACAGACGAGCCCACACACTGCTCCTGGACATCGGGCCCCATGGCTCTCTCCTGGCATTTTCTGCCTGGGCCTCGCATTCTTGTTGGGCTGGGTGGGCCTGCTACAGGGACACCCCCAGTGCTTGGATTATGGACCACCCTTCCGTCCTCCTCACCGCCTGGAGTTTTGCTCTGACTATGACGCCTTCGGCTGCTGCGATCAGCGCAAAGACCACCGCATCGCTGCCAGGTACTGGGACATCATGAGCTACTTTGACCTGAAGGGCCACGAGCTCTGTGGAGGTTACATTAAAGACATCCTTTGCCAGGTGGGTCTGAGTGTAATCCTAGGAGGAGGAGGAGGAGGAGAGGGAGCCAATTTGGAAAACTGATTTGTGGCTTTAGGGTATTTGGCTGAATGGTCAAATGGAGTAGGATGCTAGGCGCCTCCTGGGGAGCTGGAGGTGAGGGTGTACCCTGGTCCCCCATACTCTTCCCTAGGGTTTTTTTTCTCCAGACAGCGATGGTTGAAAGAGGTATTCACGGGGTTCTCGGTGCAGCTGCTCCGTCCTGCCTACAAGGACCAGAGAGCTGGGCACGGCATTCCTGTGCCATTTATGCATCGTGCAAAGGGGTGGAGGGGAGTAGTGACACCTGCCTGGGTGGATGTGTTGCCCAGGGGGCTTTGGTTGTGACAGTGGTGGTGGCAGGGGTTGGGGTCCTGTCTGCAGAACTCCTAAGCTGGGTGCAGAGAGCCTTAAGTTGCTAGGAGGAAATGACAGAGTTTCTCTCTCCAAGCTCGACAACAGCCAAACTCCACACGCAGGAGGCATCACGTTAGGTGAGCTGAGCTTGAAAATGGGAAGGTACAGGCTTTGGGTGCATGCACGCACACACACACACACACACACACACACACACACACACACACACACACACCTGTGGGAAGAGGGTCCAATGAGAGAAGTTTCTGCAAGAAAGCAGTGCTCTAATGATGTGACAGAAGTCCTTCTGGGGCATTTTAGTGCTGTTATGTGACTGTCCCAGAGCATCTTTTCTCCACCAAGGTCTCTGTTTGCAAGTTTACAGTTCTCCTCAGCTCTATGCGTGGGCACAGACAGCCCAGGCAGGAATCAGTGCAGTCGGACTCAGAGGACAGACACCTGGGTGGCATCGCCCTGGGGTTGTGTTCTCATGGCAGGGAACCATCCCTCAGGTGTTTCCTGGAAATTTAACTCTGAGATGAACAAGGGGTGTGTGTGTGTGTGTGTGTGTGTGTGTGTGTGTGTGTGCGCGTGTGCGTGTGCGTGTGCGTGTGCGTGTGTGCGTGTTGGAGGAGGTCAGTGTTAGGTGTCTCTTCTATCTCTCTTTACTTTGTTTGGGACAGGACTTATAAAACTTGGATCCCCTTGATTCGGGTAGGATGGGTGGTCTGTGAGCTCCAAAGCTTCCCTGTCTCTGGCCCAAGGCTGTGGCGCGGGCTGGGATCCAAATGCAGGTCCTCCTGCCTGCAAACTAGCACGTCAGTAACTGAGCCATCTCCTCGGCCTCAGAACGCGAGTTTTTCCGAGGAGCATGGAAACTTTATTTCTGAGATGTCCTCTGCTGAAAAATCTCGCTCCCTTCCCATCTCCTCTCGGAGCCAGAGAGTCACATTTAGCTGCTCCCTTGTTTTATGAACTTGAAGAGTAATAAACCCATCTACTCAGTGAAAAAGACAAGGCCACTTCCCAGCACCTTTCGTAGTCCTGACAGTGCTGCTGCTGCGGACTGTCGCGACCCACACCCATCTGCATCACGTGTTGGCTCCAGGTCTCAGGACTTCTTGATTTTATGACACCAGGGCTAAGCACAGCACTGCATCTGGCCGGTTTCCATAGTGCTTTTCTGAACTCTGGCAAGTGTGACCTCGTAGAGAACCCGAGTGTGCACTTTGTCCGCAGCTGCTTGTGGGGCCCGCCCACGGGAGAGGTGCAATGCTCACACACGGTGGAGCCAAGGCGCTTCTGGGTCTGAGTCTCCCCACTGTGGAGAAACATTGGTTTGGTTCCCAAGCTGGGTCAAAACAACTTGGCAAGCTCTAAACAGCTGCCTAAGGGTGTGCCAGGATGACGGTTATATTTCCGTAGCCAGCTTCCGTTCACAAGCGTTTCCTTTTTTCACCTCCATACTCCCATGTTCCACTCTCCGGTCGACGGACTGGGGTGATCGGACACTCAAGCGAGAGGTCCTCTCGCTCTGTACCAGTTCCTCCAGCTCAGTTGAACCAGGCAGTCTGAGGGGAGGCTGCTGTGCATCTCTGGGTTTCTTTGTTTCCCTCAGCCTCGTAACCAAGGGCTTGCTCTATAGTGTCCGGCCAGGGCAAAGGAGAACAGTGGGACTCTAATATACGCGCAAGTGCTGCTGGTCCCTTTATGAGTGACTCTAGTCACTCAGGGTACTTGGCAGAGAGAGCTATCAGTGACCTGGAGTGCTTGGCTGACAGACTCACCTCTACCCTACTGCTCCAGAATCTTTCCTTTAAACCTGACTTTGGTTACTTTTCTATGGATGTGATAAAACACCAGGACGACAAAGGTGACTTGTTTAAAAACAAAAAACAAAAAACATTTAATGTGGCTTATGGTTTCAGAGGGTGAGAGTCCATGATGCAGGATGAAGGAACAGCTGAGAGCCCACCTCTTGATCTACAGCCAGGAGGCAACGAGAGAGCACTGGGAAATGCATAAGACTTTTGAACCTCCACAGCCCACACCCAGGGACATATCTCCTCCAACAAGGCACCATACTTCCTAAACCTAAACAGTTCTACCGATTAGGGACTAAATACTCCAATATGTGAATGAGCGAGTAGGGGCCATTCCCACTCAAACCAACTGCCCTTTTTAATTTTCCAGGTCTCAGTCTCCTCTGTTATCACTGCAGGGGGCTGAGGGTCAGCCCACAGAATTCTGTTGTCTTCTGAAATTGCTACAGTCTAGGAGGTCAAATAACAGATACTCCTTTGGATATTTAATCCTTGTATACTTTTGTATAGCACAGTCTCATTACTGATAAGTTAGAATTGCTTATATCAAAGATGAATGTCAAATATATGAAGAAATTACTAAGCATCTGTCTTAGTCAGGATTTCTATTCCTGGACAAAACATCATGACCAAGAAGCAAGTTGGGGAGGAAAGGGTTTATTCAGCTTACATTTCCACATTGCTGTTCATCACTAAAGGAAGTCAGGACTGGAACTCAAGCAGATTAGGAAACAGGAGCTGATGCAGAAGCCATGGAGGGATGTTACTTACTGGCTTGCTTCCCCTGCCTTGCTCAGCTTACTTCTTATAGAACCCAAGACTACCACCCACAAGGGGTCCTCCCCCCTTGATCACTAATTGAGAAAATACCTTATAGCTGGATCTCATGGAGGCATTTCCTCAACTGAAGTGCCTTTTTCTGTGATAACTCTAGCCTGTGTCAAGTTGACACACAAAACCAGCCAGTACAGCATCTTGACCTCTGAGAGAGACACATCAAATAGCCTTTTTGATTCTATATATTCAAATTGTTAAATATTTCAAACATGAAGGGACAAAAAATATGACTACCAACACTAGGTATCTAGATTTAATAAACAAAGAACTGTGTCATGTTGTTTCACCTTCAGAAAAGGAAGGATTGAAAAATGTGAGACTGTTGTCCTTAAAAAATATTCTCCCAGGGGTGCAGAGGTACTTCAGTGGTTAAAAGCACTTGCTGCTCTCATAGAGGACCAGGGTTCGGTTCCTGGCACCCACATGGTGGCTCACAACCATCTGCAGCTCTGATGCCCTCTTTTGGCCTCTGCAGATGCCTGCATACATATGGTGCACATATACACATACATAAAGAGAATCTTCTAAAAATTCATCCATCATTTAATATGTAATCATAGATGTCAAGAACGAAGCTATTGGCAACTGTGATACTCGCACAAGATTTAACAGCCTGTCATGGAAGGGAGATGGGCTCATGGGAACACACCCCTCAGGATTTATATCTAGTACATGGTTGACCATGGAAAGAGACACATTTTCTTCAGTGGTGTAACCACAAATAAGGTGCCTTGCTCCTGTAAAAAAACCCTCACTCATTCTGCAAACAGATCTAATAAAAACTCACACATACATGCACCCACGCATGCATGCACGTCCGTGTATGCACTCACGCACTCATGCACGCTTGCACGCAGGCAGGCAGGCACACACCAGGACAATAGGGTGCTTGTTGTAAAGGAGATCGGTGAGAATGGGAAGGATACAAGGAGAGGTGTTGTGAGCTGTGATAAACTGTGACATAAAACGTCATGATGAAACCCATTATTACATACAACTTAACACATGCTAACACATTTTATGGGAGGGTTTTTCTCCAGGGGCATTAACTGTATCAGAAATTTGGGCTCTAGAGAACCGATTATCAGCCATTTGTCCACAAGCTTCCGGAATGCTGACCCCCGACTGCACCGCTTCTCCTCTTTCTTTGCTTGTTCACACTGAGATCAAGCTTCCCATTCTGTTTCCAGGAGTGCTCTCCCTATGCGGCTCACCTCTACGATGCCGAGAACCCCCAGACACCGCTCCGGAACCTTCCGGGCCTCTGCTCTGACTACTGCTCTGCCTTCCACCGCAACTGCCACTCGGCCATCTCCTTGCTAACCAATGACCGCGGCCTCCAGGAGTCCCGTGACAAAGATGGGGCTCGCTTCTGCCACCTCCTCAACCTTCCTGACGAGGACTACTGCTTCCCCAATGTTCTGAAGAATGATCAACTCAACCGCAACCTGGGAGTGGTGGCTGAGGACCAGCAGGGCTGCCTGCAGCTCTGCCTGGCCGAGGTGGCCAATGGGCTGAGGAACCCCGTGTCCATGGTTCATGCTGCCGATGGCACCCACCGCTTCTTTGTGGCTGAGCAGATAGGAGTGGTGTGGGTCTACCTGCCTGATGGGAGCCGCTTGGAACAGCCCTTCCTGGATCTCAAGAGCATGGTGCTGACCACACCGTGGATCGGGGATGAGAGAGGCTTCTTGGGCCTGGCTTTTCACCCCAAATTCCGCCACAACCGCAAGTTCTATATTTATTATTCATGCCTGGGCAAGAGGAAGGTGGAGAAAATCCGGATTAGTCAGATGAAGGTTTCCCTGTCTGACCCTAATAAAGCGGACCCCAAATCAGAGAGGTGAGACAATCTTATGAGAACCAAAACTACGCTCCCAAATGATGCCCGTCCACTCTTGGGGTGGTAGCGCAGGACGAGCCTGGTTTTCGAGTGCTAGACTAAAATGTTAAGAAAGCAAGCTGGACAGATGGTGCTAAGAGGTGCTCTTGCAGAGGACCTGTGTTCAGTCCCCAAAATGCACACAGCACTCACAACCCTCTAGAATTCCAGTTCTAGGGATATGATCCTCCTGCTGGCAGTTGGTGGTACTGCAATCAGGTTGTTGCACAGGGGAAAAAAATAATGCACATAAAAATGTTAAGGAAAGTCACTTCTGACGAATGAGGACAACCTAGGTAACTTTAGAGTGAAGCTTCTTTCTGGGCTATAGCCCTCACCTTACCTAACCTAGTTAGAGCCATGCTTGCTTGCATTTACAAAGAAGAAGCCAGGGCTGGCAGTCAAAAAGGATTACAGAGTGATTATAGATAATACATTAAATACAGCAGTAGCCTCTAATTAATTGTGTGACTACTAGCTACCTGACCCTTACTTTCAGTGTGATTCCCAACGCATGGCTGCTTGATAGCCGGATTCTGATCAGCAAATTTCCTTGTGCGGTCCAGGATCCGCTGTCTAGGGATGGGATCCCCACAGTGGGTTGTGTTATCTATCCTTCATCAATTAGCAGTCTAGTTGGTCTCCTTCAGACACTCCCATCTGAGGAGGCAATCCCCCAATTGAGACTTTCCACCTGGATGACTCATAGACATGTCAGGTTGCTTGCCAGGACAGATGAGGCACTCATTCTAGCTGGCTGCAAGATCATGCCTTGTCTCTCCATCACTCTGCCTTCTCCCCTTCATTCTCCTTCCTGTCTCGGCTCTTTTCCCATCTGTCTTTAGGGTTAGAATGCTGTGAAGAGACACCATGACCACAGCAACTCCTATAAAGGAAAGCATTTAGTTGGGACTGGCTTACAGTTTCAGACCATTATCATCATGACAGATGACAGGGCGGTGTGCAGGTAGACACAGTGCTGGAGAAGGAGCTATACATCTGGATCCACAGCGGGCAGGAAGGAAAACTGAAGAAGGAAAACCAGACTTGAGCTTCTGAGACCTCCAGTCACACACTTCCTCCAACAAAGCCACACCCACTCCACAAGGCCACACCTCCTAATAGTGCCACTCTGTATGGGGCTAAGGGGGCCATTTTATTCAAACCTCCACACCATCATAGACAGGCTAAAGGACTGAAAAGAACAGAATGGTTTGCTCCTTTTGCAGGAAGGAATGGAGAGTTCTGGTGGGACAGAGCATAAAGGCAAACCCTAAGAGGGGTGACTGCTACCTTGGCCCTGTCTCAGCATGTGAGGTCATAGTATAAAAGTAGAAAGATCCACAGTGGGCGTGTGGCTCAGTGGTAGGCTGCTTGGGTGGTAGATGCAAAGGCACTAGGTTCAACCCCCCAGTACAAAAAAGAATTGCACCAGGAATCATGGGGGCCCCTCAGAGCCCCAAGCTCCCTACTTTATGGTCCTTGGAGATTGAAGCTGGGTTTGACTAACTCTGCAGATCTTGGTGGCTTGGACCAGCCAACTTCTGGGTGTCTCAGCCATGCTAAAGTCTAATGTATAATTTCTTTTTTCTCTTCCAGGGTCATCTTGGAGATAGACGAACCAGCCTCAAACCACAATGGTGGACAGCTTCTCTTTGGACTGGATGGATATCTGTACATATTCACTGGGGATGGAGGGCAGGCTGGGGATCCCTTTGGCCAGTTTGGAAATGCTCAGAACAAGTAAGCTGTATGGAGGGCTGTACCCCTGTTCCTTTCATGTGCACCCCTGGTATACTGTTCCTTTACATAGACTCAAACTTAGAAGATCTAATCCCTTCCACTGCAGCCAGTGAGAGGAGCCTTTGGATTACCTTCCTATCTGTAATACATACGGAACACTGTGCTAACTGATATAAATGTTTAATGTGGCCAGACATGGCAGTACACACCTTTAATCCCAGTACTTGGGAGGTAGAGGCAGGTGGATCTCTGGGAGTTTGGGACCAGCCTGATCTACATAGTGAGTTCCAGAACAACCAGGGCTATGGAGTGAGACCCTGCCTCAATAAATAAATAAATAAATAAATAAACAAATAAATTAATAACAAATAAATAAACTATCATAATGCTGTGTAGAAAATAATTTTAAAATTAAATGCACGTAGCAGGACACTCTAGGACAACAACTGTCTAATTGGACTTACATCTCAGTACATCTCAGGTTCTGTGCTAGGCCCAGCAATGCAGGAGAAGTCAGTTAATAAGAGCTGAGATATAGCAAGTGCCCACAGTGTTGACGGTGACTGCTTCTCATATTATCTCTGGGAATGCATGACACACTTAAAGGGTGAGGAAATTTGAATCTGTTTTAATTGTTATGTCATTAGTACCAGGCCTCCTGTAAACATTTCTGAAAGACTCCTATGTAGGGATTATGCTTTTCATTTTCCTGCCATAAAAAAGACAGAACCTGAGACTTGGACGCCGGTATCAGAGTCCATTGGAGCCGTCTGTGCAGCCTGTCAGGGTCGCTGTGTCCTGCCCTTTGCACCCAGAGAGCGCTTGCTCCCACTCGTGCTAGGAGCGAGATATTAATGTCAATCACACTAAGCTAGTATCTGCTGAATGCTGCCATTCGGGTATTTCACTGTGTACTACGTACCTGCCTGCCCATTAAATGTATTATCACACCAGCAGTGTGACACAACATCACAGCCCAGGGCTCTTAACTCATTGGAAGAGCCTCTCAAAAAAACCCACAACAACAACAACAACAACAATAAAAACAACAAAACAACAACAACAAACCGTATTATTTATTTTCAAGTTTAAAATATTAGGCCAAATTGGAGAGCATCCATCATTAAAACAGAAAACCAAAGCTTCATTACTAAGGGTCACGTGGTACAGGATCGCATCACGCTCTCTAATAGAGCCCCTTGAGCCAGAGATGAGGGAGTCTTAAAAACCTCTTAGATATTTAAAGGCGGACCACACTTCCCTGTGGGGTTCCTTGCAGTCTCCTGAGAGGCTCAGCTCTCAGCGACCTCCCTGGTCCTTTCCTCTGACCCTTTGCCTTTCTAACTTGTATTCCTTGCTCACCCGGCCTCTCTCCTGGCTTCCTGTCTTTCAGAAGTTCTCTGCTGGGGAAAGTGTTAAGGATTGATGTGAACCGGGCATGCGCGGATGGCCGCAGGTACCGCGTGCCCCTGGACAATCCCTTTGTTTCCGAGCCAGGTGCCCACCCCGCCGTCTATGCCTACGGGGTCAGAAACATGTGGCGCTGTGCTGTGGACCGAGGAGACCCCGTCACACGCCAGGGCCGAGGTCGGATGTTCTGTGGGGATGTGGGCCAGAACAAGTTCGAAGAAGTCGACCTCATCGTTAAAGGCGGGAACTACGGCTGGAGAGCAAAGGAAGGGTTTGAATGTTATGACAAGAAACTTTGCCGCAATGGTTCCTTGGGTAAGTAGGATGCTGCTGTCTGGGTGGTTTCTGAATGGGTTGACGAGGTTGGCAGGGGAGGTAGGGGAGACAACCTGAATATTCTGAGGGTTGTCTCCGTGGTGGCTTGTTGGGCTATGGGATGGTACCTCTCTGCTGTCTCAGTCAATCACACACCAGAGGCACTTTGGTGTTACTTGTTTGAAAGTCAGTTCCCGCTGGTCAGTAGTACTTGCCTAGAATCCCGGTGCTGAAGCCAGAGACTGGAAGATTGTGAATTCAGTCAGTCTGGGCTCCACAGGGAGTTCAAGGCCTCCTGCACACCCTGCAGAGGGCGGGGAGTAGCTCCCTAAGGTTAACAGATCAGTTACTTTCCTACCTCTCTATCTCTCCGAGGCTGCCTTACAAAGACAGGAACTTTGAATCCTGTTGGGTCGCTTGCTTTTGCTTTCTCTTTTGGAGATGGGGTCTGAATTAGCCTAGATTGACTCTGGCCTTGAGCCCATTCCAGCCTTAGCCAACTGCGCGCTGGGAACGCCCAGCCTTTTCTGTTTGCACAAACCCCCTCTCTCTAGCAATTTCCTTTGCTGAGATCACTGGAACACTTGCTCCATTTTATGGAATGGAAAAATAAAGCCAACGGATATTGATTTGGGGCCAGTGAGATGACTCAGTAGATAGAGGCACTTGATGCCAACCTCGATGACCAGAGTTGATTCTGGGACCCTCCTGCTCTCCTCATTGAAAATGCTCACACACATAAATGCAATAGTTTAAAAAATAAAACCCAAAAACATTTGCTTCATATGGTGTATGCCAGACATAACGCATTTACATTTTGGGTGAGCAGAGTTACAGGGACTAATTAGTACTTTAAAGAAGTTACTAGAGTGGCTTCTTGGAGTACTCTTTTAAGAACTACTGGTAGGACAAACTTGGTGGCTACATGGACTTTAAACAGTCTCCCAGTTGGAACATTCTGCTAAAATGCTATCCCCCCTACATACAAGGAAGAAAGTGGGTACCTCAAAATCAACAATCATGGAGTGTTGGAGAGCCCCACCTGCTTCAAAGCTAGAGACTGATGGTCACCTCCCCTTCTCCCTCCTCTCCCTGCTCTTCCTTTTAAGACAGGGTCTCACATAACCCTTTATGACTGAGGGCTTTATGACTGCTGACCCTTCTGCCTCCATCTGTGTCTCAAGACTTCTGGTATATCTGCCCCGAGAGCCTAAGTAAGCGGGGAACCAGGTGTTGGAAGGGGATTTGGGGTCGAGACAACAGTCTAATGGGAAGTTAGGGTTCCATTGCCAGTCTAACTAATGACCAAAAAGCTAAATAAAACAACTGCGTTGAGAAGTCTACTATTGAGTCCTTAGAACTATCCACTCAGGCCGTGATCTTCACTCCTCTTTTCCTTGGTCCTGACAGATGACATTCTGCCTATCTACGCTTATGACCATGGGGTGGGAAAGTCAGTCACTGGAGGGTATGTTTACCGTGGGTGTGAATCCCCCAATCTCAATGGCCTCTACATCTTCGGGGATTTCATGAGTGGGTAAGGAAGTATTTATTTTTTTGTTCGTTGGTTTGTTTTTTGTTTTTTGTTTTTTTTTGAGACAGGGTTTCTCTGTGTAGCCTTGGCTGTCCTGGAACTCACTCTGTAGACCAGGCTGGCCTTGAACTCAGAAATCCACCTGCTTCTACCTCCCAAGTGCTGGGATTAAAGGTGTGAGCCATCACTGCCCGGCTGTTTTTTTTGTTTAAGATTTATTTATTTTATGTATGTGAGTACACTGTCACTATCTTCAGACACACCAGAAGAGGGCATCAGATCATATTATAGATCACGTTATAGTTGGTTCTGAGCCACCAGGTGGTTGCTGGGAATTGAACTCAGGACCTCTGGAAGAGCAGTCAGTGCTCTTAACTGCTGAGCCATCTCTCCAGCCCCTGTTTTTGTTTGCTCGTTTGTTTTGAGGCAGGGCTTTGATATTTCTGGCAGACCTGCCGCTTACCGTGTAGAGCAGAACAGACTCAAACTCATGGCCTGCCTCTTAGAGGTGTGCTTCACCATGCTCAGTGCTAGTACTCAAAGATCCTTGACTCTAGGTTGGAAAATAAAATCGTGGAGTGGAAAATACGAATTCCTACAACAGAAGGTTTTATCTTTCATCTAGTCGACTTATGGCTTTGCAGGAAGATAGGAAAACCCAGAAATGGACGAAGCGGGACATCTGCTTGGGCAACTCGACCTGCGCCTTCCCGGGGCTGATCAGCGCTCACAGCAAGTTCATCATCTCCTTTGCTGAAGATGAAGCGGGTAACCCCTGCTGTCTGATTGCTCTTCCGTAACCACCGGGGTCGGGCTGTGCCTTTCTTGTCACTTAAACAGTCGCCATCACTTCTCTCATGGCGATCCTTGAGTGTTTCACAGCACTCTGGGTAATGAGAAACCAGAGTGCCCAGGAGATGCAGACACTATTTTCAGTGTCATGAGGGAGGAAACAGATTGATTGTTGATTGTCCCCATCCCGACCCCTGTCATGGTGAAAAGTACAGCTCCTTGTGAGGGACACTTCAAGGTCTGCAGTCTCATCTCTGACTTCGGAGAGGTCCATGTCCCCACCCCCACCCCCCAGCTGCTTTTAGTCTGAGATGAGTAGGAGAGTGTGGTCAGGGCCCCAGTGAGTCAGGCTAAATGTGTAGCCAGTTCTTATCCTCCTCTTGGGCGCTCTAGGAGGAGATGCGTGATCACTGATTGATCACTCCTGACTCTGCCAAGAGTTTGTAAGGAAAGAGACCTGGATGTAAAAATTAGGTGTGTGTGTGTGTGTGTGTGTGTGTGTGTGTGTGTGTGTGTGAGGCAGCAGGTATATGGTTATTTTATAGATGATACCGTGTGCATGCTAAAGGCATCATTGACCATTGAAGCCAAAGTTTGTACTCAGGTCTAAGGAACATGTATGCTCCTAAAAATATATAGATATATAGCCAGAGAGTTCATTTTTTTTTAAAAAAAAGATTTATTTTATGTATGTGAGTACACTATCATTGTCTTCATAAATACCATAAGAGGGCATCGGATCCCATTACAGATGGTTGTGAGCCACCACATGATTGCTGGGAATTGAATTTCGTACCTCCGGAAGAATGGTTAATGTTCTTAACTGCTCTCTCCAGCCCCCAGAGGGTTCATTTTTAGTTTCAGCATTCCATTAGTTAGTGTTTCACTTTGAAAGGTTAAAGTTTCAAATTTTAAAGAAATTCCCCTTTGTTTCCCTAAGTATGCACAGGATCTTTTTGTCTAGCCATGCTTAAGTGGCAAAAAAGGCAATAAGATGATGTCCTAGGCCGGATGTAAGACCAGTATTTAGGAGTGGGGACTTAAGAATCCAGAAATTCAAAGTTATCCTTGGCTTTCGGGGAATCTGCAACTAATCTGTCTGTGTGAGACCTTATCTCAAAACACCACACACACACACACACACACACACACACACACACACACACACACACACACGGGGGGGGGGAGGGAGGGAGAGAGAGAGAGAGAGAGAGAGAGAGAGAGGCAGGCTAGGGGTGGGAGAGTCCCTGAGTTTAGCTCTTTTCACTCAGAGCCTTGGGGTAGCTGCACAGGACTCTATCTTGAGGAGGTAATAAAGAAATCCAGTCAGCTCCCTTTCCTCTCCTCTCAGCTAACTGCTGGTACTTCGACAGGAACATTCAATAGCAGCAGAGGTTGATGTGTATTTTCTCTCCCTCAGAGATGGAGATCTAGACCAGGTTAGACCAGATATAAAGTAGATAAAGGCAGGTTTATTAGGAGGCAGTTCTCAGGTGGGTTGACCAATCTCATAGGTGGAGGCTGGTGAAGTCACACATCCAGGCTAAAGCAAGGCGTTTTTATAGAGCTTAGGTGAGGAGTGATGGCCTGCCAGCCAGGAGCTGGGCTTGTGCCCATACGTGGCCAAAACCTGAGCCCCTGGTGGGCACTCTTGGGTGGGTTGCTGGAAACAGGGAGGGGAGGTTTTCTTAGTGCAGGCACAGTTGGGGGAAGGAGGGTAGATAGGATTTCCCCAACTTGTGTAGGGGACGAGCAGGGGTCCCAGCCTAACAAAGGGTATTTTATGTATATGGATCCACCATTGCTCTCCTCAGACACATCAGGAGAGGGAGTCAAATCCCATTACAGATGGTTGTGAGCCACCATGTGGCTGCTGGGAATTGAACTCTGGAAGGACCTCTGGAAGAGCAATCAGTGCTCTTAACCACTGAGCCATCACTCCAGCCCCAGAGGATATTTTAGAAAATTCAAGAATTTTACATAGAAAAAGCCTATGTGGTTGGCAAATTGGGAATCCAAACATTTAAAGAAGCAGAAAAGCCACAGGCTGGGACGAGATCGGTGCAAGCCATTCATCCACCCTGGCGCAGGGTCTTTCTACTGCCCCCCCCCCCCCACCAGAAGGTGCTTCTCTGCAATACAGAATCCTGAGCCTGTAGACATCGGTCAGAAGGGGAAAGCAAGCTGCTTTTGAAAACAGTCATTTCTAGCAAACACAGAACGTGTCCTCTGGCAAGTGGCACTGTACCAAGGCTTTGCCCGGGGTCAGTCGAGGCCTGAGAAGCTGCCGCTGGGTGATCTCCTTTCTCCTGCAATAGGCTCCCTATCTGGTCCTTTTCACATTCTTCCCACTGAGACTCTTCCCGAGGAGAATGCTGTCTCCTGCATCAGTTGCTAGCTTTGGGAAAGCTTTGGGTTTTTTTTTCAGTGGGCCTAGACTGCCTTAGCCCTCGCCACACTTTAGTCAGGGAGCACTTACATGTGATGCTGGGTGTTGAGATAGGCTGAAAGGGTGGGGATGGTCAGGAAGAAATCATCAACCCAGTCACCGAGGAAGAGAATGCCAAAGCTAGACTGACAGGAAACGGGTGAAGGGACAGAGCCAAGCGATGGGCAGACAGCTGTGGCCTGCATCTGAGAGCCTCACCTGTGGGGAATGGCTGGAGAAGGGTGACATTTCTAGGAGAAAAGAGGAGACAGAGAACAGTCTGTCTGGTCCAGCAGCACCCCCAGGGAGAGGCCTCCACTGGGCCTCCTTCTAAGAGGTTTGAACCTCGAGAATCCTGCAGCCCAGTGCAGGGCTGTCTGTCAGGTAGCCAGAGCTCACCCACGATGAACACAACAGTTTAGGACTGGTAGCTTCATTCCGTTGTTTTTCGTGTGTCCAGCCGTGTCTCAGCCCTGCTGATGTGGTGTGCTTGTCCCTGCCTCCTGTCTCCTTAGGGGAGCTGTATTTCCTGGCCACCTCCTACCCTAGCGCCTATGCACCACACGGATCTATTTACAAGTTTGTGGATCCCTCAAGGTGAGTTTTGGTGTCGTCTTCTTCTCAGGAATTAATCCATAGACAGATGTACAGACACCTCCTCCACTCTGAGGATGTCACCTGACTTTGAGGCATGTTTCAGCTGGGCTCTCTCTCTCCATCTGTGTGACCTCAGAAGTTCCTGGGGGAGGTCTAGTTGGTCCCCAAGGCTGTGCCTTTGAAGCCCCACTGAGAAGTAGAGTGTGGGTTGCCACAGGGTGGACCTTTTCTGAGCAGCCTCCACTGTAGTCCATTGCTGTGCACAGCTCTGGTCCTCTGACCTGGAGCCCTGTCCCACCTTCAGAGTGCTCTGGGTGGGGTGATCGTGCCTGGGGAGGGACTTCTGCTCTTCCTACTAATAGATTCAAGGCTGTTCCCTCTCCTTTGGTTCCTTTATAACTTTTTTTTTTTTAAATTTTTGGTTTTTTAAGACAGGGTTTCTCTGTATAGCCCTGGCTGTCCTGGAACTCACTCAGTAGACCAGGCTGGCCTCGAACTCAGAAATCCACCTGCCTCTGCCTCCCAAGTGCTGGGATTAAAGGCGTGCGCCACCTCCACCACCACCAAGCTCTTTGGTTCCGTTATAGTTAAGTTTGGTTAGGAGATAATCTAGCCCACTTCTTTCCTAAGAACAGCCTGAGAAACCAAACAAAACCAGACAGAAATGATTGGTGGCAAACTTTGTTGTTGGCTTTCTTGAGAGATGAGTCTCATAGTGTAGGTTGACCTAGAACTCATTTAGTCGTCTTGAACTCAAGGTGGTCCTCCTGCCTCAGCCTCCTGAGTGCTGGCCTTGTAGACAGGAGTCACAAAGCCTGGCTTTATGCACACATGTGTTGGCAGAATGCCAAGAGGACAGATACAGGCCTCGAGTCACGGCTGAGGAGACTGAAACCAGGCAAGCTCAGCCACTGACCCTCATGGGTGAGAGTGACATCAGAGAGAGGGCCAGAGTAAAGTGGTGAATGCAGAGAGAACTGACTGGGAGATCCCAGTTCAATGCCCAAAGCCCCCTTTGTTTCAGGAGTTGCACACGGGGACATGCAACTTAACTGTGAGGTGATGCTAGCTGGTGAGGTGGGCCGTGCTTAGCTTCTGTTCCATTGTCCTTTGGAAGGGACTTTTCTTAAAGTGATTCATTATTACCATTGCAACAATTATTACCATCACCATCACCACCATCATCACCATCACTACCACCATCACCACCATCACCACCACCACCATTACCACCACCATCACCACCATCACCACCACCACCATTACCACCACCACCACCACCATCACCACCACCACCATCACCACCATCACCACCACCATCACCACCACCACCATCACCACCACCATCACCACCACCACCATCACCACCACCATCACCACCACCATCACCACCATCACCACCACCACCACCACCACCATCACCACCACCACCATCACCACCATCACCACCACCATCACCACCACCACCATCACCACCACCATCACCACCACCACCATCACCACCACCATCACCACCACCATCACCACCACCACCACCACCACCATCATCATCACCATCACCACCACCATCACCACCATCATCACCACCATCACCACCATCATCACCACCATCACCACCACCACCATTACCACCATCACCACCACCACCATTACCACCACCATCACCACCATCACCACCACCACCATTACCACCACCACCACCACCATCACCACCACCACCATCACCACCATCACCACCACCATCACCACCACCACCATCACCACCACCATCACCACCACCACCATCACCACCACCATCACCACCACCATCACCACCACCACCACCACCACCATCATCATCACCATCACCACCACCATCACCACCATCATCACCACCATCACCACCATCATCACCACCATCACCACCATCATCACCACCATCACCACCACCACCATTACCACCATCACCACCACCACCATTACCACCACCATCACCACCATCATCATCACCATCACCACCACCATCACCACCATCATCATCACCATCACCACCACCATCACCACCATCATCATCACCACCATCATCATCACCATCACCACCACCATCACCACCACCACCATCACCACCACCATCACCACCATCATCATCATCATCATCACCACCACCATCACCACCATCACCACCACCACCACCATCACCACCATCACCACCACCATCACCACCACCACCACCACCATCACCATCACCATCACCATCACCACCACCACCATCATCACCACCACCACCACCATCACCACCACCACCATCACCACCACCACCACCATCACCACCACCATCACCACCACCATCACCATCACCATCACCACCACCACCATCACCATCACCACCACCATCACCACCATCATCATCATCATCATCACCACCATCATCATCATCATCATCACCACCATCATCATCATCATCATCACCACCACCATCATCACCATCACCACCACCATCATCCCCATTATCTATTGAACCTTGTCCAAGTGTTATTTTTTAACTCCATTCTTCATTATCACTTATGGTGGGCCAGGGACACAGCTCTCAGTTAACCTTCACTATTTCCTTGTGAGCCATTGGAAAACCATTTTTTTCCCATTTCATAGATGCATAAATTGAGGCTTTGTAAGATGTCCTGGGCTACTCTGATGTGGACCCAGTTGTGCCTGTCACCAGACCCTGTGCTGACTTCCATTCCCCACTGCCTCCTAAAGGCACTGGGTGCCCTTTCTCCTCTCCATCTGAGCTCAGAGCACACTCCTACCATAACTACCCAGCCCACGGACAAGAAAGGGCCAAGTCCAGTTCTTGTAAATGTACACCCCAAGGCAACCTCGATGTCCAGATTGTGTCTTCACCATCTTGTGACATCGCCCTCTCTGCCGGTGTTTGTAGGCGAGCCCCGCCAGGCAAATGCAAATACCAGCCAGTGCCGGTGAAAACCAAGAGTAAGAAGATCCGGTTCCGGCCGCTCGCCGGTGAGTCCCTTCCTGACGTTCGGCTTAGTCACGGGTACAGCCACATCCTTAGCAAACACGTGGTAATCCCCTGGGTGGAGGGTCAGACTTTCTTGGTTTTCTTCTTGTAATATTTATTTTCTGTGTATGCATGTTTTGCCTGCATTTGTGTATGTGCACTGCGTGTGTGCAGGAGCCTACAGAGCCCAGAAGGAGGCTTCAGATGCCCTGTAACTGGAGTTCCTGTTGGTTGTGAGCCACTGCGTGGTGCTGGTCTTCAGCAAGAACAGATAGTGCTATTAATGGCTGAGCTGTCTTGAACTCCAGGGGGTCATAATTTCTCTCTAAAGTTATGAGGACTGTTAACTTGTAGCTCAGTGTGTGCATCTCTTCTGCAGACCAGAATTAGTGGGATGCATGCTTCTACCGTGATCTGCTGTCCTCTAGTCATCTGTCCGTCCGTCCATCCATCCATATGCAATTGTCTATGTATTCATTCATTTGGTGATAACTATTCAGTATTTACTTTGTGGGAGGTTCTGTGCCAAGCCTGGAGATATAGCGACCGATGCTCAACATCTCTGACCTATGCAAATCTGGAGTCAAATGGGAGGGGGATGTAGAGAAGTAAGTCAGTTGTGAGGTTCTGATTCAGAGGCTGTGTGGGGTACTGTGAAGGAGCCCGAGGTAAGGAATTCTTCATGGTAGAATTGGGAGTCATGGAAGACTTTAAAGAGGCAGGATGACATCCTAGAACCAGTTAGGCAGACATCCCAGAACCACTTATCTCTGGAGTGACCCCGATCCACAAAGGAAGGCATTTACTGCCAGGCCAGATAGGGGTATTAAAACAATATCAATACGAACAATTGATACCACAGTCCCCTTATGGCAAGCTGGGTGTGGCGGCGCACACACTACTAGTTCCTTGGGAGGCGGAGATAGGAGGATTGCTTGAACCAGAGTTGGAGGCCAGCCCAGAGACCTCTGCCAGGCCCTGTCTTTTAGAAAGTTGTGAGGTTCCTTAGGGCTCCTTTTACAGCTTCTGCCTGGGTTGTCGATTTCTCACCGTATAAATGCTTCTCTTCCAGCTACAGTCTTGGACTTGCTGAAGGAGGAGTCGCAGAGAGCAGCTCGAAAGCCATCCAACGCAGCCTTAACTTCTAGCTCAGACACGGTTGCATCTCAGAAGGGCTCCCCCAAGAAGCTGGCTTCTCCCCCAAGCAGCAAGAAAACATTTAGAAGGCCTGGTACCAAGAAGAAAAGCAGAGTGTGGTCCCCGGGTCCCCAGGGCAAGAGGAAGCAGAATCTAGATAGCCGTGGGGTCGGGATGAGACAGGCCGCACGGAAGTCCCCAGGCAGAAGTCGCCCATGACCTCTTGGTCGGCTTTGACGATGAGACCTGAGATAGGAGAATACTGCTGTCAAAACTGAGTCTGGGTCTCAGACAGTCAAGGAGCCTGGGTGGAGGTGGGTTGGGCAGAACTGGTTTCCAGCCTGTGTGGTCTTTCCCTCCCTGGGAAATCTTGCTGTCTACTGAAGAAACATGAGCCTGGTCTGTGGGCAGCATTTCTGTGGAGAGACCACAGCCCACATGACCCTGCACCTGGCTTATGGCATGTGCTAGTGGGCATACCTGCCCGGAATCCCACCGACGTCCTTTCTCTCCGGGGTAATAAATTGCCTTTGGCTTACTCTTATGCATCCTTTGATCTCAGTGTTTGGCATGTTTCAGCCAGCTCGCTTTAGCAGCTCGCTCCTCTCCTGCTGCCTGTGACTGGCTCCTATGTAAGCGCTCTGGAAGACAGATGGCTCCCTTCTTTCCTCCAGACAGAAGCCGGTGAGCTGAAGACAAGCAGCCTCAGCACTTGTTATGTGGGCTTGGCTAATGGCTGATAAACACAACTGCATTCCGTTCGGGGTCCTCTTCGCCCTCTCTGAATCCTTCATCTTGAAGACTCCCGACCTTGCTCAGCCTTGCTGTACGATTCTGTGGAAGATGTGGAAGGTGGGGGCTTCTTGACTGGACTTCGCAGTGGGGAAGTGTCACAGAGCAGCCAGGCAGCGCTCCATCTCAAAACAGTTCACCTGCCCCTGTGGGGGGCCTCGATGAAGGCCTGCAGCTTTTGAACAAAAAGGAGGAATGAAGAACTATAGGGTGTGTGTGTGTGTGTGTGTGTGTGTGTGTGTGTGTGTGTGTGGAGGGGCAGTTGTGAGGGAGGCGAGATGGCTCAGAAATCAAGAGCACTTACTGCTCTTCCAGAGGACTTGGGTTCCATCCCCAGCACCCATGAGGCAGCTCACAACTGCCTCTCACTCCAGATCCTGGGGATCGGGTGCACATGTGGTAAGCATGCATACGCGCAGGCCATACATGCAGGCGAAATATCCGTAGCCACTAAAAATGTAACTAAGAGAGGAAGTAAGATTCTGGCAAGTTTCCAAACCAGGAATAACATCCAGGACACCATGGATGCTTAGTTTAAAGAGAACAAAACATAGCGTTCCAGGGCAGCTAAGGGCTTTTAGAGGTTATGTGGGCGCTGCTCTAATGGGGCTGGATGTACTCTGGAGGGATTTTTTTTGTTCTTTCTGATAGAAACAAGTAGCTTTCTCTTCCGTAGGTACACCCACTCGATCGACACTCCCAAGCTGCCCTGCTTCTCGCTCTTCTGTCTTTATGGAAGATTTGCAGTATTACCCATCTCTTCTCCAACTCCATTTTCAGGTCTTGTTTATCCACCTCCTCCCCCTCTCCTACTTTGGGGTGTAGCTCCGAGATCTTACACTTCCTACTTTTCAGATGACCACCTCGTCTTAAAGATGGAAGGGACTTAAACCCTGTGCCATTTCGGCTCTGACCCCTGAAGCAACTATTCGAGTTCATGCCCGTGCAGCCTCCGTTCAAAGCAGGCACCGAGGACATAGTCTCGGTTGGTAGTGTTTAAACTAAGCGTTAAAAATGCAGTTTATCAAAATGCAGACAACACTGGCCAGATGTAAGGCATTCTGAACTCCTTAAAATTTTTTTTTTTTTACTTTTTATTTTAAATTATGTGCACGCGTGCCTATCTGTATGTGTTGAATACAATGCCCACGGAGGCCAGAAGAGGGTGTTGGAGCCGCTGGAGTCAGGGTTTCAGGTGCTGAGAACGAACGAACGGGATCCCGGGTCATTAGCAAGAGTAGTAAGTGGTTATTTTTCCAGCCCCATTCTGAGCGCATTCAAATGGGAGGATGGTGGGTGGGTCTAGAGAACAGAACTGAAAGGCTTCTCTGAAATTCTGGGAAGCTGGGGGAGGGGCAGAGAGTTTCCCTGGCCCAGAGTTCTTGCCGAACTAGTCATGGATAGTCATGTAGTGAGCTTTCGCGGGGCACAAGACTCAGAAAGCCTAAAGGGCACAGGCGAGGCCAACACATGTTCAGTTTCCTCGAAATTTATGGAGTTGAAAGAAAACAAAACCAAGGACCAACTGGTGGTGGTGGTGGGAGGGTGCGGGGGCAGCAGCGACCCAACAAGGATAAGGTGGTTGCGACAGCTGAGTTGATGCTGGTGACAGATCCATATTCTGCAGCCACCGACTGCAGCCTTGCCGAGCTCCGGTTGGAGACCTCTCCGATGAAGCCCGCGTGCTCGGCTGTGATGCAGACAACCACTTCAGGAGAGGACACTGAGAGGCAGAACTGGGGTTTATCATGAAGAGGCCTGTATCACAGATTAAAGCATGGGTGCTAACAGGCACTTAGAGCAAGGACGGTAGACACTCAGCGTGGACCCGGGTGTCTCACTAACAGCCTTGCGCGTGCGCGCACATGCGACTGTGGTGGCTCCTGAAAATGCATTAAAGCTTTATTGGGAACTTTCTTTCCCCACTTCCCCTTTTGGTAAACGGGTTCACAGAGTTCCTGAGGTGCCTTGGATAGCACTGCACTCTGATAAGCTAAAACCACACTAACAAAAGTGGGGAAATTAATTATAATTATACATTTTATTTCATCCAGCATGTTCAAACACTGGAAGCAGTTAAGTCTTCCTAATGACAGAGTTTACATTCTTTCTCTTCTTTGGTTCTAAGTTTTCCAAGTGGAGGAATGGTTGTTCTCATCTTAGTTCGGTACGGTCATACTTCAAGTGGCCTTCAGTCTGTGTTCCCTTTATCAAGCCCTGGCCCCGAGATCTGGATGAAAAATCCCTAGTCTGGAAAATTCATGAGTTCAGAAATGATTCTTGGCGCTCTACCCCAAGTGTCCCAGCTCAGAGGTTCTAGCATTTGAGAAAAAAACCGAGAAGGGCTCTAACCAGGAAAGCAGTCGGGAACTTTCATTTTGGGAGCCCCTCCCCCGCCCTTGCCTTGGCAGGACAGGACTTTGGAGCCAGGCTGGGCTGGCTGGCGAGTGGGGCTGCCACGTGTCGGCCACAGCGCAGGGCGGTGTCCTGGTCTTGCCGGTCACAGTCCCAAGGCCAAGTGTGGGAGGCTAAGCGGCATCTCCTCCCCAGCCACGGTTAGAGCGGCGCCACAGCGCCTCTCACCGGCCGACCCGCGTAACTGCAGGCCTGGAGCCTCCGGGCGGCCAGAGGCCAAGTTTGCTTCCAGGAGCACCTTCCCTCCGAAAGAAAGGGTGGGGCTTCAGACCTCCATTTCTGGAGAACCAAGTAAAAACCTGGCTCGGTAGTAGGGCCCCACCCCATTCCCACCTTCTTGTTTTTGTAATATTCCAGGATTCCCTGGCATCCGTGTGTATTTCTTTAGAAGCATCCCCAGGTGCTAACGTCTCAGGAATCCGTTTCCCATTGCATCTTTTCTGCTCGTTTCAGTGATGTTTTTATTCTCGGAGAGTTCCATATTATATCCACTCACCTACTGTCTCCTCCAGATCTCTCTAGGGCCCTGACCCGTCTCCCTCCCAGCTTCACGTCTTTTATTTTTATTTATATTTTGTTTTTTTGAACACAATAGGTGCTGCCCATATGCACACGTATGTGGGCCACCAGGGCGTGAGCGGCCAGGTCCCTCAGTAGCTACCTCAGAGCTTCTCCCTTGCAGGTGGTAGGGGCCTTGGGGACCTCTCCCCTCCCCATGCTGTAACTGTTATTTTGACTGGCTTGATTTTGTGCAGGTAATCACATTAATGTGATTTGATGCATGCAGCAGTCATGCCATGCCTAAAAATGAGTCTTTTCTCAGTCCCCTGTCCCCTTCTCGCTTTCACCAGCTTTTAACATTTTCTCTGCCTCTTCTGTGAAGTCCCCCCTCCCCCAGGATTGGATTGCGGGAGGTTGGTGTAGACGATCCATCCACAGCTGAGAGCTCGGTTGTTTATACTTGGCACTTTGACCTGTTATGAGTCTCTAGATGAACCACCACCCACTGACAGAGGAAGCTTCTCTGACTAAAGGTGAGAGCAGCAGGGATCTATGGACATAAGGATACGTATTTAGAAGGTGGTTTGAGGGGGCTGGAGAGATGGCTCAGCAGGTAAGAGCACTGACTGCTCTTCTGAAGGTCCTGAGTTCAAATCCCAGCAACCACGTGGTGGCTCACAATCATCCGTAATGAGATCTGATGCCCTCTTCTGGTGTGTCTGAAGGCAGCTACAGTGTACTTAGATATAATAATAAATCTTAGGGGGAAAAAAGATGGTTTGATAGTACAACCACTTAGCACAAAAGCAAAAACCCAACCAAAAGTAAACCAAACCAAAACACCACCACCAACCACAGTAGGTACCCAGGAACCCCCCCCCACCCCGTCCCCCCACCCCGACAGGTGTGATGGGCTTTGACTGAGTTCCGGAGGGCAACCGAGAGCGATGACTTAGCCATTATTACTATCCCCAAACAGCGCCACCTACTGGGACTAGTGTTTAAACACATGAGACTTTGGGGGGCATTTTACATCCAAACTTTAGAACCTGAGCTCCAGACCCAGGGTTTTCAATCAGGGGTGATTTTACACCTCCCACCCCAGGGGACCAAATAGCACCTGCCCATATTTTGATAACTGTAACAGGAAGGAGTTGGGGGTTGGGGTTGCTTCTGACATCTCGGCAAAAGAGAGGAGTACTGTTAAGTGTTTGTGGTGAGCAGACAGCGTCACAGTTACACACAACGCTTTGACCCAGTGGTACCAAGGTCAAGAAATCTCAGTCTCTAAATATCTGTAAGGCTCTGGGAGTCTGGAGCTGAAACTGCTGGATGGTGAGGGCTACCAGCTCGGGCTTCATGCGCTGGGCAGGGAATGAGCAAGGACTCGGGGGCCGCCCGGCCAGCAGCCTGTCTATTCTTAGCGGCTACCGTGGAAACACTTTCTACCTCTGGTATGCGAAGGGCCACGGGTACCGGGAGAATAATTTTGCACTCCAAGTTTAGAGACCTTGGTCAGGAAGGCTAAATAAAGACAAGAAAGTTGCATCAGGTCCCTTGGGAGGGCCATCTTCTCCATGTCTGTGCTTGGCATACCTGGAAATGGCATCAGCTTCTCTGTCTTGAGCTCATCATTTATAAGCGACAGCTGCTAAAGAGACAAGAGTGAGGCCGGGTGGCCAAGAGAAGAGCTCGCCCAGCTTCTTTGTTGGTGACATGGTCCTAACTTGTTTACACTAAAGATAAAAAGAGCACAGTGCAAGACTTCCAGGCAAAGTCCACCTGGTGAGTAAGCATAGAATTCAGAGAAAACTTTTCCCTACAAGAGGGGCCTTGTTGCCCTCTCGACTGCTGTTAAGTGAGAAGTCAGTAGGTGGCGCTAGGTCACCACATAAGAGGACGCCTGCCCTGGCTGCAAATTATTCCAGCCAGTCTGGGAGTACACGGAGTACACGCACTCCTGAGAGAGGAAAATAGAGTAACAGGAGAGATTTAGTTCTTAAAATAAGTCAGCAGCCTAGTGAAGCAAAAACGACCACGGCAGGTACATTTTCTTGCCTGAACTGGCGGAGAAGGACATTTGCTGCCCGAGGCTCAGGCTGCAGATTCCCAATGATCAGAACACACAGTTAGATGGAGTCTCTCAGCAGGCCTGGCCTCACAGGTGAATTTGAGGCATCTGGTGCCCAGCCGTAAGCATGAGATCCAGCAGGTTCAGTCTTCTGTGGTGACAGTCCAGAGGGAAGGGCTCTGTCACCCAGGCTGCCGGGGACACCAGCTTGTGACTGTTTTGTCCGCTTGAAGCTTTAACACGATTAGGATATTTCTGGATAGTGGTTTCTGCTTCTTTGCCTGGAGACTGAGAAAAAGATTCAAGAAAAGGGGGCCTGAATAGCAGTTTGAAATGGTGCGGGGAAAGTCCCCCCAATACTGAGGTCTATTTTCCTACAACATAGATTCTGGAATTTTGAGAGGGTCAAATACGGGATCATTGTGGCAGAGATTTGACAGAAAGAAAAGGGAGGAGAAAGACGGAGGGCTAAATATGCAGCAGGGGGTAGGAATATGTTAATTATACATAATAATATAATATATTAATTATACAGAATGGGTTTCACTGTATTTCCATACATGTATCTAAAGCATCTTGCTATATTCACCCTCTCTTGTTCCCACCCCCCTCCTCCTGGTCCCCTCCCTCTTCCCAACAAGACCCCTTTCAACTTTCATGTCTTTTTTGTTGCTGATGGCCCAGTGCATTTCATTAGGATGCTTATGGGAGTGTGGATGAGAGTTTGTTTACTGGAGCACAGGCAACTTAGCAGTGGTCACTCCACTGAAGAAAATGTTTCCCTTCCCCCAGTAGCCATGAGCTACTCATAACTCCTCAGAGAGGAGTTGGGTCTCTAGAGTTCCTCTTCCCTCCTAAGATGCTGATGGCTTCATCCCGTGTAGGTCATCACAATGGCGGTGTAATTACCATGTCGTGCCTAGAAGACGGTGTTCCCAAGCAAAGAGTTTTGTTTCTTAAATATGTGGATGACCTTTGGGTGTATGTTCCCAGGAGTCTCTGAAGAGTCACTGGTCACGGGCCTGAGAAAGCAGTAAGTCAGCAGGACAAATGATAAGCAGAGTGTATAGCCCTTAATACAGGAATCAGTAAATTTGAATTCCACAACAGCATATAAATCATCCTCTGCAGACAAATGCTGCTTCGTGAAGGATCGTGATGGAAGCCTTGGCAAATTGATGATGCTCGTGGATCTCAGGTACTCCCAACAGTGCAGCTTGCAGCGGGAGATACTGGGAACCCGGCAGTGGGATGCTGTTTCCCAGGTCACCTCATGCTAGCAGTGGATTGTAAAGACCTCTGTTCTAGGAAACAGAGTTTCTTTTTTATACCTTGGAGGGTGGAGCTGTAAGAAGTGTCCAGGTGGCTCACTTTCATGTAGAGATAAAGTAACAAGTGAAACCCACATGTGAGTTTGAGTCCCTCGTCCTGGGACATAGCTCCCATTCACCTGATTCTTCTCTCATTGCTAGAATACCAACTGCCCACCATGTTACCTTCAGGGCACTGAGGAAGATCTGTGCAGAAACAAAAGTGGGGTCTCTACCTTTAGGAAGACATGAAAACCGGCCTTCTACCCTGCTGATCCTCTTACACATTCAGTCTGAGAAATGGGTACTTCCAAAATTAACTTCTTTGTGTGAAAGAGCTTAAATGGACTGCCTGCGGTTGCCCAGGCAACCTGCACCGATCTAGGTCTGAAAAGCAATAATCTTGAGCCTCTGGAAGGCAGGGGCTGCCTCTGGACTGAGGTGTCAGAGCGGCGGAGGATGGGGGTGAAGTGGGGGCAATGGTGTTGGAATTCTTAGGTGGGCGAGGGAGAGTTGACCTTAGTGCTTCGAGCTGTGGGAAGATTCAGCTGGGTTGCAGGGAGTTGCTGGCTGCAGTGGGGTGCTGGTTTGGTGATGTATAACCACTCGCCCACCCTGGATCAGAGGAGGGAGGGAAGGTTTTCAAGGCTGTGGATAGTACTGGGGCCTTCTTTTCCCCCTCGATTGTATTTACGGGGAAGAAATTTTGTTTGTTTTACAAAAATAATTCTAGAGGCTTGCAAGGTGGTTTAGCAGATAAAGATGCTTGCTGCGGAGGCTGACAGCTTGAGAGACTAATCCCTGGAATCCGCGTGGCAGAGAGAGAGAGAGAGAGAGAGAGAGAGAGAGAGAGAGAGAGAGAGAGAGAGAGAGAGAGAGAGAGAGAGAGAGAGAGAGAACCAGCATCTACACGTTGTCATCTAACCTACACACACACACGCATGCATGCACACACACACTAAAACTCTGCTATTTCACACAACACCTCTCTGTTGATCGCCTCCTGTCTATCTTTTTCAAACAGGCTTTAGTGAGAAGGTTTTCCTCTCTTGGTTCTGTCCTAAGGTCCTGTCTATTCCATACTCATCCACTTCACTCTCTGCGAACAGGAATAGCACTCAGCCCCGGGTTCTTTCCCAAGGGAGCTTTGAAGCATGATTGGAAGGAGAAAGTATCAAAGGCTGGAAGAGAGGAAATGGAGTGTTCTGGGAGCTAAGGGGGCATGGACACAGGAGAGCTTCACAGGAGGGACAGCTAGGCCTTGAAAGAGCTTGGGTCACACAGAAGGTATTCACTGAAGACATTTTTTAAAAAACATTTATTTATTTACTATAAGTACACTGACTGTAGCTGTCTTCGGACACCTTTTCTTTTCTCTCCGGCCCCTCTCGCTCTGCCCCAAAGATTTATTTATTGTTATATGTAAGTACATTGTACACTGTCGCTGTCTTCAGACACCCCAGAAGAGGGCATCAGATCTCATTGCAGATGGTTGTGAGCCACCACGTGGTTGCTGGGATTTGAACTCAGGAACTTCCGAAGAGCAGTCAGTGCTCTTAACTGCTGAGCCATCTCTCCAGCCCTCACTGAAGAAATTGATGAAAGGTAGGTGAATGATGGAATGGTGTGTTCTCTGGTAAGATGATCAGAAGGACCAAGGTCTAGACGACGACAACAACAACACTGGTAATACTAATAATGATAATTGTAATTTTTACCAGGATGTGTTAGGTCTTAGCCTAACACATTTGTTAGCCCAATCCTCATGGCATCCCTATGACACAGGTCCAGTGTCTTCCAGTTACAGATAAAGGCCTGGACGGGATGAATGAACTGTTTGCAGTTTCACAGCTTGTAGTAGGAGCTACAGCTTGGCCCTTGCCTGTTCTTGTTGGAAGGCAAACAAAGAACTTAGGGTGCTTCCTACCCCCCAACCCCCCACCCCAGCCTGCACTTACAAGTCTCACCTCCACCTTCAGCTCACTTACAAGTCTCACCTCACCCAGCCCACAGTGTCCACTCTGGGGTCTTCTTCCTGAGGCTGAGTGTGGCCCAGGGACCTGTGGGTGGCACTAGGAACCCTGCGAAGCGTCCCCGTGGAGCACAGGGAATTTCTGCAGCATACAGATGCTTGATACAGATGCAGGCACCGAGCGGCAGCAGCCTACAGCAGCAGTGGTGGATCTTGGCCTCACCATGCTCCTTCTCCAGTTTTAAATGTAGATTTTGTGACGGTGAGGTACAGGGAGAGTGCTAGCATGCTCTGGGGAATTCAGAGCCCCATGAGCCTCTTGGGCTGGGAGCCGGTTTTCTTTTTCATGTCTGGTTCTCTGTGCACATAGACGCATAGGTCTCTCCAGGTGTCTGCATTAATACGGATCAGCACAGGATGAAGATCCTTCATCATGCCGCCACAGCTCCAAACCTGAGGCGCAGGAGCTGGAGATGCAGGGATGATGTAGAGGCTTGTGTTTCCTGCAACACAGTCATCCACCTAGAGTATGAAGTCAATAGAGAAATATAAAAGGAGGAATCGAGCCCTCAAGAGCGGTGTGTCCCAGGTCCTGTGTCAAGGGGAGGAGGGAGGGGGCTGAAGAGGGTTGTACGTAGTTTAATGTCTATTTTGATAGTTTATGTTGAACCATTAGAAGGTTCACATTGAGGATCTGGCTGATGCTGTTCAAACTTGCTTCATGATTGGACCCTAACAATGGTCACTGATGTACAGAACAGTCACAGGCTAGGCATGTGACGTGTTGATGAAGTACAAATCTTAAACCCTGGATCACACTCCAGATGGTTCCTGTTGAGGAGGGCAGGACATGGCCATTAATTACCCACATTTCAGAGATGGGCAAATAGAACTCAGGAATGCTGATGTGAGCCCACAGATACAGAGAGGAGCTGACTGGGGAAAGATGAATGACTGTGGGACATTAACGGTCTAGTTTTATGTACATAGAAGTTGATGAGATATGATTTGAGTGAGAATGTCCCCTATGGGCTTAGAAATTCGAATACCTGCTGTCCAGTTGGTGGAACTGTTTGGGAAGGTTTAGGAGGTGTGGCCTGTTGGAGGAAGTAGGTCACTGGGGGCGGGCTTTGAGAGTAAAAATGCCTTGCCTACTTCCTGTCTGCTCTTTGTGTCTGCAGTTGGAAGATGTGAGCACTCAGCTTCCTGCTCCTGCCACCAAGCCTGCTGCCTGCTACTAGGTCTCCTGCCATGATAGATTCATATCCCTCTGGTACCATGAGTCTAAATAAATGTTTCTTTCTATAAGTTGGTTTGGTCATGGGATTTTATCATAACAATAGAAAAGTTTCTAATGCATATGTCTATTCCTACAAAGGCCTAACATAATCCTGACAGTCTCACAGAGATAACTTCTCCTCATCCGAATGCTTGCTATGCGCCGGGAAGCTCTTTGGGTGTGAGGAGTTGGTGAGATCACAGCAGAGCCCAGAGCACGTCTCTCATGCCCAGTGGTCCTCAGAGGCTCTGTGAGGGGGGGCATGACAATGACTGAATCTGATGTCATCCATTTCAGGTTGGCTATACCACTCTCTGTCACTTCTGGCTTCAGCTGGGTGACGAGTGCTGCCCCTGGGCATTCTTGGCTATGTTTTAACCTATCAGCCTTGATCTTTATCTCTGCCCAGTGGGAAGCTGCAGTTCCCAGAGCTGGTGTGAGGTCATAATCCTACACAAGCTTCTCAGTGTGTGACTCTGAGCAGACGGTTCTTTAAAAAAACAAAACAAAACACATTTTAAAATTATTTATGTATTTACTTATCTATTTATGTGTGTCTATATGTGGGCATGCATGCTATAGCACTCACGGGGAGGTCAAAGGACAATCCACCAGAGTCTTTTCTACCCTTCTGCCATGGGGGTCCTGGGGACTGAACTATAATGGTCATACTTGGAAGCATATGCTTGTACCCTCTGAGCCACCTAGCTAGCCCCCAGCAGACGCTTCTTCACGGCAATAACCAGCTGCCTATTGCAGCCAGGTGGCTGGAGCTGGGTATTGTGGAGGAGCACAGCTGGAGGATCAGGGAGCAGTTGTAAGGATGTGGGAGTCAGGAGAGGTTAACTCTTTCTCTCGCAGCTCCTGGTCTCCAACACATCCACCCCTCTGGGTTGACATTCTTATGTTTTAGATTTGACTTAGCAGCAGGATTAAGTGTGCCATCAGGTGCAGGGGACAGGGGTGGAGGTGAGTCGGCTGACATTCCCATCTGCATGCGGGGATAAACTGTCCTTGACGCTAATCCACAGACTAAAGCACAGAGCTATTAGGCAGAACTCTAGGCAAGGGCTTTATTGGACCAAGCGTCTACCGTGGCTCTTCATGCCCGATAGTTTTGGAAGGACGGCGATGCATATTAATCCCTTCGCTTGGCAGACTGAAAAACCCCTTGCAAGCAGAATCAGCTTGGTTTGCAACTTGCCAGGATCTGATGAATTGAAGCCGTGATCATAAGATTCATTTTGGAGGGTTATGCTACAGCCCGGGGGAGCCCAGGACCTCCTCTGATCGCTGTTTCTGATCCTGGCTCAAATGTCCTTGTTCTCTGTTTCTTTCTTTGACCATAGGCAATGGGAATCTTCAGTTTGTTTCTATTACAGGACCATGTAAAGTTAGTCAAAATGGCTGAGAAGTCCTACCCAGCCATAGCCGGCGCAAAAACCTTTACTTAGTGTTAATTTGGAGGAGGTGCGTAAGTTCAGACAGACCCCAAGGAGCTGCCATACAGGCCCTCCCTGCACTTTTATTTTTGGCTTAGTTCTTTCCAGAAGAGCAAGTGTTGGGGACATCAACAGACCTGTGACCTGTTA
Source organism: Tokudaia tokunoshimensis (assembly GCA_036184795.1). Classification (NCBI taxonomy): domain Eukaryota; kingdom Metazoa; phylum Chordata; class Mammalia; order Rodentia; family Muridae; genus Tokudaia; species Tokudaia tokunoshimensis. Next base: position 12,031,561 of record BTHU01000013.1, on the reverse strand, counting down.
GGGTTTGGGTGGGAATGTCCTCCCACAGGTTCACATGTTTGAGCCTTTTCTTGCCAGATGGTGGCGATGTTTTGGGAGTTTGTGCGTCTTTTGGGAGGCGGAGCCTAGCTGCAGGAGGCAGATTTCTGGGATATGGACTTGGGCTTAGCCCAGGACCCATTCTCTTGCTCATTTCTTTTTTTTTTATTTTCTAAGTTTTTTTATTTACATTCAAAATCATTTCCCCTTTCCCGTTTTCTCCCTCCCCGAAAGTCCCATAAGCCCCCTTCCCTCCCTCTTTTCCCCATTCAACCCCCTCTCGCTTCTCTGTCCTGGCATTCCCCTACATCCAGTCTTTCCAGGACCAGGGGTCTCTCCTTCCACCTTCTTAGAAATCTATTTATATGCGAATTGTGTCTAGGGTATTCCGAGATTCTGGGTTAATATCCCCTTCTCAGTGACTGCATACCATGTGTGTTCTTTTGTGATTGGGTTACCTCACTAAGGATGATATTTTCAAGTTCTGACCATTTGCCTAGGAATTTGGTGAATTCATTGTTTTTAATTGCAGAGTAGTATTCCATTGTGTAAATATACCACATCTTCTGAATCCATTCCTCCGTTGAGGGACATCTGGGTTCTTTCCAGCTTCTGGCTATTATAAATAAGGCTGCTATGAACATAGTGGAGCATGTGTCCTTATTGCATGCAGGTAAAGCCTCTGGGTATATGCCCAGGAGTGGTATAGCCGGATCCTCCGGGAGTGTCATGCCCAGTTTTCTGAGGAACCGCCAGACTGCTTTCCAGAGTGGTTGTACCAGCTTGCAATTCCACCAGCAGTGGAAGAGTGTTCCTCTTTCTCCACATCCTCGCCAACAACTGCTGTCTCTTGTGTTTTTGATCTTAGCCATCCTGACTGGTGTGAGATGGAATCTCAGGGTTGTTTTGATTTGCATTTCCCTAATGACTAAGGATGATGAACATCTCTTTAGGTGCTTCTCAGCCATTAGATATTCTTCAGGTGAGAACTCTTTGTTTAGCTCTGTACCCCATTTTTTAATAGGGTTACTTGCCTCTCTGGAGTTTAACTTCTTGAGTTCTTTGTATATATTGGATATTAGCCCTCTGTCAGATGTAGGGTTGGTCAAGATCATTTCCCAGTTAGTTGGTTGCCGCTTTGTCTTTTTGACAGTGTCTTTTGCCTTGCAAAAACTTTGTAATTTAATGAGGTCCCATTTGTCAATTCTTGATCTTAGAGCATAAGCTATTGGAGTTCTATTCAGGAAATTCTCCCCTGTGCCCATATGTTCAAGGTTCTTCCCTAGTTTCCCTTCTATTAGTTTCAGTGTGTCTGGTTTTATGTGGAGATCTTTGATCCACTTAGAATTGAGCTTAGTGCAAGGAGATAAGAATGGGTCAATTTGCATTCTTCTGCATGTTGACCTCCAGTTGAGCCAGCACCATTTGTTGAAAAGGCTATCTTTTTTCCACTGGATGATTTTAGCTCCTTTGTCAAAGATCAAGTGACCATAGGAGTGTGGATTCATTTCTGGGTCTTCAATTCTGTTCCATTGATCTACATGCCTGTCACTGTACCAATACCATGCGGTTTTTAACACTATTGCTCTGTAGTACAGCTTGAGGTCAGGGATACTGATTCCCCCAGAAGTTCTTTTACTCTTGAGAATAGTTTTAGCTATCCTGGGTTTTCGGTTATTCCAGATGAATTTTTGAATTGCTCTTTCTAACTCTATGAAGAATTGAGTTGGGATTTTGATGGGGATTGCATTGAATCTGTATATTACTTTTGGTAAGATGGTCATTTTTACTATATTAATCCTGCCAATCCATGAGCATGGCAGATTTTTCCTTGCTCATTTCAAACTTGCTGATTTGATCGAGAAACAGGAAACCTCATGCCCCCACCAGCAATGGCATCGTTCTCGGCATGCCTTCTCCGCCACCATGGACTTTGACCTCGTACCATCCAGAAGAAGCTCGTTCTCCCCTGAGTTGCTCCTTTTAGGTCCCTGTTCTCGTGTGGCTGGGTGTGGGGTGCTAATGCTGGTGTTCACGTTAGAGAAGAGGAAGAGTTGGTGTAAGCCGGCCTTTTTTTGTCTTGGAGCAGGGATGTGATTTGGGTTTAACTCTTGGTGATGGTTCTCCTAAAGGAAAGCAAAGTCCGTTCGGGAAACCAACACTGAACCGTTGCGTTCTTGTCCATTGTAGACTTCACTTCGTGGCAACTGCCACCCACCACCCCTAAGTGATATTCTGCGATGAGAAGTCTGTGCCTGTAGTAGCTCGGAAAGCCTGAAGGCAGGTACTTCTTGGAGTATCACAGTTCATGTGACAGCAAGTTAAAAGTTCTGCGTTCTTCTGGGTGTAATAATGCAGGCATTTAATGTCAGCACTCAATGTCTCTGTGAGTTCCAGGCCAGGGGAAGCTATCTGACTATCCTACCTCCAACTCCCGAGAGTGCTAGGATCACAGGCATGTGCTAACACGCCAGGCTTCAGTTAGCTGAACCAAGGGTTTTTTGAATTTCATTGTAAATACTTTTTACCATTTCCTTTTTTTACACAAACAGCACCTAGATTTGGAGAAATTGAGTTAAAGTAAAGGAAAGTAGTACAAATTGAGTTCTATTGCAGGTACCTAGCCAGGTGCTTTATAGATGTTACCTTCTATGTAGTAGTTTTCCAAGTGTACTAGCCTGTTTTGTGTCAACTTGACACAAGCTAGAGTCATCAGAGGAAGGAGCCTCAGTTGAGGAAATGCCTCCATGAGATCCAGCTGTAAGGCAATTTTTTTCACTTAGTGATCAATGGGGAGGGCCCATTGTGGGTGGTGCCATCCCTAGGCTGGTGGTCCTGGGTTCTACGAGAAAGCAAGCTGAGCAAGCCAGTAAGCAGCATCCCTCCATGGCCTCAGCATCAGCTCCTGCCTCCAGGATCCTGCCTTGTTTGAGTTCCTGTCCTGACTTCCTTCAGGGATGAACAGTAATATGGAACTATAAGCCAAATAAACCCCTTTTCTCCCAACTTTTGGTCATGGTTTTTTATCACAGCAATAGAAACCCTAACTAAGGCACCAAGCAACATTTTTTTTTTAAATCTCTATTTCTCAGATCAAGGATTGAAGTGTAGCAAGGTCAAGCTTAACTTTACATAGTTGATAAATGGTGGTTCTGATATTTGAACCTTGGTCCTCCTCTCCCATTATCAATCAGTAAGCAGGAGTGAACAGGGTGGGAAACAGTCACTCAGGCAAGTCGGGTGCAGATTTAATGCTCTCCTTCCTATAGACACAGTCAAGAGCATCTACCTGGTAGGAATCCATCTCTGCCAAGAGAAATGTTTGAAAGGCAGCCAGGCCCATAACCGTAAATTCAAAGGTGACTATGGCGAAGAGTTGGCTGCCCTTGGGCTCAGTGAAGAGTGACTTTCAGATGGGTTAACAGAGGCTACGGCCTTGAGTGTGGCACTCCTGCTTCAGGAAGTTCTTCCCTTTCGTTGTTTCCCTCTTCCATCCGTTGATGGTGCAGAGGGCCTTGAGATGTCCTCCGGGCTCTGCAGGAGAGTAATGTGCCATCATAACCCTACAGGGGAAAATGTCTGATGGAGGGCTTTGCTGGTCACTTTCCCCCAGATGCTGATGTCAAGTTTGTTTCTGTCCAGGAGTTGTTAGCAGGGCAGGGCCGCAGTGCTGGCTACAGGGTTGGTTCCCCAGGATGAGAATGAAGGCCAGAGGATTGAGAAAACCAAAATCATCATGAAGTCAGACTCTGAAGCTCTACTGTGGTCGCTTCGGTTGCTCTCAGCACATTCTTGACACTCGTTGTGTTACAAAGGGGTTTCCCATCAAATCTGGCTTCACAGCATGGTTGACAAAGGTTTCCTTTATGTGATCTTTTAAAAGAATTTTTAGGGACTGGAGAGATGGCTCAGTGGTTAAGAGCACGGACTGCTCTTCTGAAGGTCCTGAGTTCAAATCCCAGTAACCACATGGTGGCTCGCAACCATCTGTATCAAGATCTGATGCCCTCTTCTGGAGTGTCTGAAGACAGCTACAGTGTACTTACATATAATAAATAAATTAAAAAAAAAGAATTTTTAAAAAATCTTTTTAAAGTGTGTGTGTGTGTGTGTGTGTAGGCCAAGATGAAAAGGGTATTGTATTCCTTCTTTGTGTTTATATTCCGCTTGGAGAGTTTTTCGTAGCTATTGTTGGGTGCATATAGCCTGTGGGCCATAGGTTGGAGTGCCTTGATGGTAACCATTAGAGGTTCCTTTTCTCCCCACTTTCCTCAGCCTCTGGCCTCTATTTATGGGGGTAAAGAAGAGCATTACTGGGTGAGTGGAAAGGCAGGTGTGTCACATGCAACACCAAGTCAAGCTTTGTTCCACCTTAAGAGGAGACCGAGAAATGGAATGGAAGTCGGAGCCAGGACTTGGGGGCTCCAGGGTGTCTGTAATCTGTCCTTGCTTGCAGGGTTTGAGTCGGTGACAGCCTGAGAGGCACAAAGGGGCCCAGGTGACTCCAACAAATTGCTCCCTGTCATGGTTTGGCACAGGAGAGTTGTCCTGGAGCCCTCAATTAGAATAATGTAATTCTCTTTCTGCAGAGTTGAATCAAGAGTCGAGGTGGTTCTCCGGCGGGAAATCAATCACACGGATTCTTTCTTGCCTCCCTCCCAGCTGCTGCCTTTCATACATAAATCCACGGTGGGGAAAAAATGTAAACAGAGAAGGAGGCAGCCTTGGATACAAACTGTAAACACCAAAGGGTAGCCACGGCTTGCTTTTCTTTGGCAGTGAGGTGACTTGAACTCAGGACTCTGTACATGGTTAAGCAAGCGTTCAACCAGCGGTTCACACCCCAGCCCTCGGAAGCAGTTTTCTTCCACAGGGCTGTTCTTTTTCGACTGTTCCCCTAACATCTACATTAAAGGGATTAGATTGAAAGGTGGAGTTTCCACGGTAGGAAGTTGGAGTCTCCAAGTTAGGATGGTTTATGACAAGGCTGGAGTAAAGATCAAGAATTATGAGCCCGGGAGGCTGGGGCTTTGACTCAGCGGTTCAGAGCACTGCTGCTTTACCAGAGGACCTGATTTGGGTTCCCAGCACCCCTGTAGGGTAGTTCCCAACCACCCCTCATTCCAGCTCCAGGGAATCTGATGCCCTCTTCTGGCCTCTGCAGACATCAGAAAGGAAGTGGAAGACACTCACACATGTGTACATACACATGTGCTTACACATACACACAAACACACACATGCATATATATGCACATACACACATGCACATACACACATGCACACACATACACATATACATACACTTGCACATGCACACAGACACACATACACTTACACACATGCACATTGAGAACCATGAACCTGGGGCAGCAGAACTGGAACTGATTTCACTGCCTCTCATCGGGAGTGGGGACCTGAGTGGTACGAGAGGAGGCGCTGCAGGGACTGAAAGAGTGAGTGGAAACGGGAACCCGCTGCCATCTGAGGTAAAACCCAGGCCGGTGTGCAAAGGAAACTTTCATCACCGACCTTGTCGCTTTGATCCCGTTCATTCCTGCCATTTGGTAAAGCCCCTTTGCAAATGTAGTTTGTCATTGTCCTGTTAGGCAAGCCCTGGTGGCTTGATACATGTTAGCTCTCTGGGTGGAGGAACCTATGTGTAAGGGACCTTTATTATTTAAAACAACTGACAAGTCAAAAAATATGTAACATTAACATCAATTCTTTAAATATGCCTCAGCTCTTTGAAAAGTTACATATTTTTCTAGGAATCCCATATCTTTGTCTGCCGCCACAGAGTAGGTTTTAAGACATTTATTATTATTGTCTGTGTGTACGGTGTACGTGTGGGCACACACTAAGTTTGTGGAGCTGGCTCTCTCCTTCTATCTCTATGTGGGTTCTGGGATTGAATTTGTGTCGCCAGTCCTTTTCATGGCAGGTGCTTTACCCACTGAGCCATCTCACCAGCCCTGAAATAGTTCATTTTATTTTATGCATGAGTATAAGTATGGATGCATGCATTGTATGTATGTATGTGTGTAGATGTATGTGTGCATGTGTATGTATATCTATGTGAACACGTGGGAGTCACAGTGTACATGTGGAGGCCAGAGGGCAATCTTCAGGAGTCAGTTTTCTCCTTCCATTATGTAAGTTCCAAGGATCCAACACAGGTGGACAGGCTTAGCAGCAAGACCCGTCATGCAGGGAGCCATTTTAAAGAGTCCTGGAAATAGTTATCATCCTTGTATATCAGAACTCTCTCAGGCAGGAGGAAACAATGCTTGTTTATTCCTGGTGTGCGAGGGTTTCAGATTTGGTACATCAGCCCAGCGCAGCCTGGGGTATCCTTGCCCTGTAGGTGCGATGCATGGGGCTCAGAGCGGGCTCATCAGAACTGAGGGAAGGAGTTAAAAAGGGTCTGCCCGGGGTTCTGAGGCCCAGCCAGCACGGCTTGGAAGATCTCACAGGTTTCCTTACCATGTGCCACTTTGCTACGGCTACGGTTCTTGTTTCTAAAGGTCAAACCCAACACAATGTTCCATCTTTTCAGGTCACGTATGCCAAAACTCCAAGTTTGGCACTGGTCTGTTGGCCTCGGTGAACGCCTTCGAGGTGGCGTGCGTGTGAACCCCCTTGTCTCTCACAGCTGCGGGCTAAGTCGGGTTGAGAGGGCAGGTGGCACAGAAGGTGGGTAATTGATTTCCTTTTATGAATATTCATTAGAGGCTACGGCGCCATCTGTTCTCCTTATGTAGTTTCAAAATGGCCACTGAGGACTGAACCAGAGCAAACCGGTCCGGCTTCTGTGAGGTCGCTCTGTCAATGTGGGGCCAGGGCTGAGGCTGAACAGGAAGCCCGGGGAAATCATCTGGTCTTGGGATCCTGCCCCCGCCCAAATGACATGTCCTGAATTGTATGCTTATTGGAATGGAAGGGCTGCATTTGCAGCAGGGCTAGGAGTCAGAGATGTACAAGTTGTGTGGCTGAGCCCCAGGCATTCCTGGACCATTGGGTCACTGGTGGTCACGTGAGATGGAAGCAAGAACCACGACGCGCAAAAGGGTCTTTAGTTAGAATGGATCCCCGGCCCTTGTGTTAACATCCAGCCTACATACAAACATGCCATCGGGATAACTGCCTCTTCCAGGAGAAAGAACTTTATGATCTTTCCACATGGTGCCCTTCTAAAGTGGTTCAGTTTATGTTAAAGCTAGTCTATACCACAGAAAACACTGCATATCTGGTATTCTGTCAATAGATATCCAATATTGAGCTATTTTTTCTATACATGAAAAAACGTTAGTTGACATTCTTAAAATGATTCTTGAAGACAGAAATGTCTTACACGAGTCCCTTTATCATGACAGACGGATGAATGAGGTTCATTAAAGTTGTCATGGGAAATGCACATTATGGGAGGCAAACTTTTTGGAAATTGTTAGTCTTTGTATTGTATATTCACAATAATTTCAATATAAAGCTAGTCAGTGCAGTTATGGACATATTGAATACTATGTAGCTTAACTTACATTTTCATTTTGTTGGTTCATTCATCATTTATGTTTTCATCTTTTTATAACAAAATGCCTGACAAACGATATATCATGACTACAATTTAGATTCTATTTTGCAAGGAGCATGAAGCAAACCAGAGTCTTTGGCACTGTGGCAAACATGGGAAGTAGAGCGTTGTGTAGGACCCAGTAGCCCTGCAGTGGAATGCTATATAGTGGGGTAGCACACAGGGAGACTGTATAGTGGTCAGTAGAAGACAGTCAAGGCATTGTCCCGGACTTGTGGGGGTATTGGGAAGGAGAAGATAAACAGATACTACCTGGGTCAAGGGGTCCCTGAGGGGGTCTCACATGGGGTGAGACAGAGAGCACTGTACCCTAGTAGAATGCTGGTCTCCTTGGCTTTTTTCTTTCCATCCTTTTTGAGAGGCTGGGGATTGAACCCAGAGCTTTGTGCATGCTAAGTACTCTCCCACTGAGTTATGTCCTCAACTGGTGATGTCTGATTGTTGCAACTGGAAGGGGTTGCTATCAGCCCGTAGTGATGCCACTGCAAAACTGTATATTAGTTTGAGGATTAGTGGAATCTAGTGGTCTGTTAAGTTAATACATTCCAAAGGTTTTTACCCGGTAGTCACAAGGATGTCCGGTCAATCGCATAGGTAGGCAATGAGTAGATATTAAGAGAATTGAAGCAGCCCAGGATAATTTGGCTCTGAATCTGTAGCATTTTAATCAACAAGTTCTATAATCAATAAGTTCTAATCAGTCAATCAGAATCTTTAACATAGGTCTGGCTCCCTGCCCTCCTCTCAGACGCTCAAACTTTGTTCAACCTTCCTAACGATGCACAGGCCGGCTTCCTGTGCTCAAAAGTTAATAATGACGTCCTGGGCGTCCTTGAAAGTAGGACCGTCACAGAGCAGCGCTTAGCTTTGAAAATCATGATGGAGATAAGTAAAAAAGCAAGTGTAGTATGGCTGAAGAGATAAGCAGAGGGCTGTCCGGGAGCCTATGAGAACGTATACAAAGCGTTCTGTGAGAAATGGTACTGATCACTTCAAACCAGAGGATGGCAGGGAGGATAAAGACAAACACCTGTAAAGGGCTGGAGAATGACCCCGATTTAGGGAGCGATTTATTGTGTGTGTGTCTGTGTTTCTAGTGACGTATTATCGTCCTGGTATTTAAATTGTTTCCCTTGTGGGGAGTGTCCTTTGGGTCTCATCACTTGCATGAAGTGGGGACTCTTTGTGAGACTAATTCTATAAAAATCACTTCCAATGGAAAATAATTCTCTCGGCTAGATGTTTGTGTCTCTTTCAAATTCATTTCTTGACTCCCAAGTGCCATGCTTATCATTCTAAGGGAAGGAGATTTAGGGAGGTGGGTGGGTCTTGAGGGTGGGTCCCTTATAAAAGGTATTAGTGCCCTTAAGGAAGAAAACAGAGGGGCTCCTTTGTCTGTTTCATCATGGGAAGACAGCACAGCTCTGAGCACCTTCAGCAGACTCCAGATTCACTGGCGCCTAGATCTTACCAGCCCACCTTCCTGAAGTGTGAAAATAGAGTTCTCTTTCCTTTTTAAAATTTGATTTGTACTGCGGGACGAGCACATTGACCTTCATCCTGGCTCTGCTCGTGTTCACAAGCCACCTAGTGCTTGGATATTTTGTTAGAGTAGCAAAAGAATAAACACAACCTTCTAGGGAAGGAATGGTTTGTTAATAAAAACCAAATCTTTAAGACACACTTTGGGGAAGTCTTTCAGGTGCAAATGAAGGGAGGTACATTAAAAGATAAGAGTACTGTGAAGGATCATAGGTAAAAGGGTGAAAAAAGATAGTTTTGCTCCCAACCTGGCTACACAGGAAATGTAGAGACTCACAATTGGTCAAGATGCTGAGAAAAAAAAATGACTGTTGATCATATATATGTATATATGTGTATATGTGTATATATGTATATGTATATGTATATATTGTATATATCATATCATCATACCATACCATATCATATCACTCAGCCCTCAGTGGGACATCTTTATCAACATCCCCTTCTGCCAGGGATTAGAGGATAGAGTGGAAGAAGAAGAGAGAAGAGGGTAGAGCTGAAGGGTGAGTCCTCCTCCTCCTCCTCCTATGAAATGCTATGTTATGGACATCACCAGAGCTCTGGTTACCTACCCAAGACAGGGATAAGGTCAAACCAACAAGATCAGTCAAATTGGATTCAGTGGCTACAAAAAAGGCACAGACGAGATGAGGACATGCTAGGGGGTGACTGGAGGAAGTGGAGGAGGGAAGTTGGGGGTAGTAATGATGAAAACATAGACTATTGAACAAGGCCCTTGTGATGGCTTGTATATGCTCGGTCGGGGGAGTGGTGCAATTAGAAGGTGTGGTCTTGTTGGAGTAGGGGTGTCACTGTGCATAAGACCCTCATTCTAGCTGCCTGGAAGCCAGTATTCTTCTAACAGTCTTCAGGTGAAGATGTAGAACTCTCAGCTCTTCCTGTACCATGCCTGCCTAGATGCTGCCATGCTTCCACCTTCATGATAATGGACTGAACCTCTGAACGTGTAAGCCAGCCCCAATTAGAGGTTGTCCTTATGAGAGTTGCCTTGGTCATGGTGTCTGTTCACAGTAGTAAAACCCTAACTAAGACAACCCTTGTACACGGAGCTGTACACAGGCCTCATCCGTACAGGGATGACTCCACTTCCAACCCCCAAAGAATATTATGAAGGACTTGGATGGCACACACAGGCTCAAATGTCATAACCACAGAGTTTAGAGGCAACCGTGAAAGCCTCTGATAGACAGTTCAGGAACAAATAGGAAGGATGCTCTGACTGGGTCCATGTTATGATGCTTTTATTCCCTAAAACACAGCACAGCACATACCAGCCTGATAGAAAAGTTCAGACCTTGGTTGGGGAAATGAATGTGGGATGGTGTCATGATGGAATCAAGGACCATCTGGAATGAATCATTAAGTATCATCATACCATCAGTGTAGACACTGTGATGACTTAAAAGGCCTCGGCGATGCTTCCAGATGGAGACTGGAAGACATGGACCACAGGACTCCACATGGTCCTGACAGCACTTTTCCCTAGAGGCTGTCCTACACATCATATAGTTGTATTTGTTATACAAATGTTTCTGTCTCATCTGTCTCCCTTGTCTAAAGGAAGGCACAGAGCAGCAGACAGCCCCAAGTTACTGCACACAGCAAATGGCAGGGATCTCGCCATATCCGGTGTCTTTGAACTTTTGGTCCTCCCACCTTTACCTTCTAAGTGCTAGGAATCTAAGTGTGTATCACCACACTTGGTTTATGGGGTACTGGGATCAAACTGAGGGTACCGTGCATGCTAGGCAAGTACTATGCGTTATATCCCCAGCCCTAACTCCAGAATTGTTAGTAGACACATCATAAACCACACGTAAACGTTAGTAAACAAAAAAGCCTATTTATTTGTGTGTATGTGTGGGATGCACATGTGTGTGAAGACAGAGGTGGACACTGGGCATCTTCTGCCACGGATTTTTAGCTTAGTTTTTGGGTGTGTCTGTGTGGTCTCTTGCTGAACCCAGAGCACACCAGTTTGGCTGAGATGACTGGCTACTGGTCCTCAGAGATCAGCCAGTTCTCTTTCCCACCCACCTAGTACTGGGGCTCTAGATGCACATTGTCAAGTTTGGCTTTATCCATAGGCACTGGGGACCTGACTCGAGTCTTCATGCTTATGCATTCGGTGCGTTCCCACCTGAGCATCTCCGCAGTGTCCCTGATCACCTATTCTGATAGCAAAAGTGTTTTGTTTGAAACCCTTTTCAGAAAATGTAATCTGACTCACATGGTCTATAAAAGAGACATTTTTCTTAAAAGCCATCCAAAGCAGTCATTAGCTAGAACAAAATGCACATTCCTAATTAAATAATAAGCTATCAACAAAATGGTCAAACTGCTACTTGGTGCACTAGCAGTTTCTTTGAGTTTTACTCTTTCTGTATAGTCATGCACACGAATAATTCCACAGGGTGTGTCCAGTACAGAGACCTGAGCAACCGAGGCTCTGAAGCCTGCAGGGACATTGCAAATATGGTGCTGAGTTTGTCAAAGAGAAGCACAGGATCTTGCAATTTGGAAGAGAGGCAAGCCCATGATAAATACAACCTGTAGTATTCTTTTCTAGAAAATAAACGCTGTTTTTGGACTTAGAGGTCTGAGGTTGGAGTTTGGTCTACTTAAAAGCTGTAGATCTTAGAAGACTCAACTACTCTGGGCCTTTGGCTTCTTTTGTATTGAAACACGAAGCTTTATTGGATATGGTTCTCTTGTCTTCTGTGCCATGATGTCTCTTGAGCTAATGCTTTGAAATGAATGAATGAAGATCCTTGGTTTTGTTTATTATATTTCATTTGTTTTGAGACAGTGTATCACTAGGTAGCCCTGGCTGGCCTGGAGTTAGTGTTTTTATTAAAAGTGCAGTTCCCTTTCTGAGTGCACAGTAGGAGCAATGTCCTATGTACACACACCATCTCTTTAGACCAGCTGCATTGTGTCCCCCTTCTTGTTTCCTCTTCGTGGTCTTGGGCTTGTTGTTGCGTCATCAGGGGCGAAGGCAGGTCGGCATCTTCAGAGTTATATTTAACCTTGTTCCCCTCATTTACCAGCACACTGCTTTCTTCAAGTCTTCCTCAAGCATCTTAGCAACTAAATCCTTCCAAGAAGAAATGCTGTTCTAGCTGTGGAAAATCGTGGGGCTATGTATTTCGGACATGAAGTTTGTCTCCATCAGAGGGAAATATTTACCAGCAGGAGCTTTGCTGATGGCTGTTGCAGGGTTTTCTTGGGAATATGGCTGGTTCCATGCTTGGTCCTTGTTCTTGGGCTCCAGCATCTGAGATGTCACAGGGAAGAGCCACGTTAAGAACATTGGCTTGGTGATTCCTGAATATGGTTTGATTGGCTCTCTAGGGCTCAAGAATTGGTACAAAGCTTTGGTCAGTCACTGAGACAGGGCTGGATGGCTTCCATTACGCAACCTAGGCAAATCTGAAGGCTTCAGCTATGCCTCTTAGGAGAAATGAAAAAGAAGAGGAAGGGAAGAACTTTAGAGATCTGGTGAAGGCAATAGGTATCACACACACACACACACACACACACACATATATTATAGACTATTTCCTGACAGCCTAAGACTAGCCAACTTTTTTAGAATAGAATGTCACTCAGGGGCCATCAATTCCTTTAGGAAGAAATTGAGTTATTGGAACTTGGTAGTCCTGGGGATAACTGTACTTTCCCAGAGTTTCACATTATTCATTTCCAGGAAGTAATTTTAGTTGATTGCCCTGTGGTCTTTCTGAATGAGGCATTTTAAGAAACAGGAGAAAATTGAAAGGGTTGGCATGACCTCAAAACACATCCCTTCTGAATGCTCCTAAGAGCAGGGTCTCTGCCAATCTGGGAGGGAAACTTGTTGGAATTTCTCTCTGGAGCGTTTTTAATGGAAGGCCAGACAACTCTCCTTCTTGGTCCATTTAGTTGGACGGCTGCCTGGGACAGGAGTATCAGATGACCTTGCAGTTGTGTGGACGAGTCCAGGGCTGACTCTTTGTGATTGGGTGGTAGATTCATGAGGGTATATTAGGTTCTGATGCTTTAATATTTTGTTCAATGTCTCTTCAGTTTGTCTCTCCAAGCAGATTTAAAGGGTTTTGAGGTCTGGCAGGCTGTCCTATATTTTCTTTATATATCCTCTACAGAAGAGAGAGACCAGGTACAACTAGTGAGGCAGGGTTCTGGAAGAGATGTAGGCGAGGAAGTGGAACGAGCTCTCAGGTAGAAGGCTGAGTCCTGATAAGGAAAATAAATACTCCCAGTAACTGAGTTTAGACAGAAAGAATCAAAGTTGCTGTGGCTTCATGTTGTAGACTGGTATATACAACTCCCAGCATTTAGACATGGCAGCCCTAAGCCCAGTGTAGCTATGATGGACACAAAGAAAGTATTCACATTGAATGACATCATAAGGATGGGGTCTTATCCAGTAATATTATTGTGTGTCCTTATAGAAAATAAATCAGACATCCTGCCCATCACCAGCCCTCTCTGTGTACACACAATGAAGAAAGGCTGTGTGAGGACACACTGAGCAGGCAGACGGCCATCTTCAAGTCAATAATCAGGCCTTCACAGACCCTGAACCCTGCCAGAACCTTGATCTTGGGCTTTCTAGCCTTCGGAACTGTGAGAAAATATGTCTGTTATTTGAGCCACACAGTCTGTGCTATGCTTTTATGGCAGCCCTAGCTGACTATCACACTACATCTAAGTGTCGGTAGTTGTAGAAAAGACGAGGCTCACTCTGGAACCCCAGTTTCATTGATGAGGGAGGTGTCAAGATTCTAATGGTGGTAGGACCCGGATAGATACACTTGGCGTGGTTGCTGGAGACTTGTGGAGGAGGAGGAGTGACTGCTGGTTACAAGTAGCTGAGGAACAAGAAGTGGACCAATCCTGTGAGCTGCCAAGAGTATGGGGGGTGGGTGTCGTGATGGAGACAGGGGTGAGGTGGGGTGGTGGTAGGATTGCAGCAGTGGCCAAGGGTTGGAATTTTCATGAGACATATGATAGAAAAGACAGGCAACAGTTGTTGGGGTTAGCAGGGAGAGAACACAGGATAGCCCAGCTGGAGGGGTAAGGTAGGTTGGTAAGTCAAGGAGAAGGGCTGTTGTTTCTGAATTGGTGCAGAATGGAGGAGCCAAAGAAAGGAGTGGAGGACGGAGGAGCCAAGGAAAGCATTGATCTCTGTGAGGCCAGGGATCAAGTGTAGCAGGAATAAGGAAATGAAGAAGAGCATAGAATAGGGCTGTAGAATGGAATATCAGAGTTCAAGACTTTTGGGGAATGGCAACCTTGAATTTGGCTGTAGAGATGGGTGGCTCACTGAAGCAGGCTAACTATACACAGTGTCAGGGAGACCCGTGGATTTCAAGCTCTGGGTGTCATGTGGACTGTTACCAAGTGCATGTCTTCCTGGTCAGGAGGGAGAGTGGGAAGCAGGGTGAGGAGGGAGGCCTCGGGAACTCTGGTGGGGATACTTCGACACTTTGGGGATCCCCAGAAGAGTCTCAATTCAGAAGAACAAGGTTAGGTCTGGAAATTTGATGACTGGCACGCTCCTGAGGGGGAGACAAAGAGGGAAAAGATCAGGGAGGAGGGCTGGGGACAGAGGGTCAGGTTCTATGTAGAGGGTCATAGAGCCATATTCTTAAGTCCACGAGTTTATAGAGTCTGGGCTCATCTGAAGACCAAGCCCGGAGCTTGCTGATTCTGACCCCATACAACAAGCCTTGTTTTATGACTTTAATTAAAAACTTTTAAAATATCGACTCAGTTTCCATCCTCATGGGAACAAGAGACTCTGAAACTTGTGTCTGGTAGGAGAGGAAACTTCTCAGAAACAGTCTGTATACCTTGTTAAGTATGGAACTAGCAACTAAGTAACCAAACTGAGTAGCCGGTGTGGGCATCGGAATGGAGGAGAGCGAAGGGTTGATGATGAACAGCAAAGCCGAGAGCATTTTGACTCCTGTCTTAGTGAGGTACTGGTGGAGGGGTTATTAATGTGTGGGATGCCCACGGGCAAGATGTGGATTAAGAGAAAGGCAATCTCAGAGGAGAGCCAAACTGTCTGCCAGGGGGAAAATGTCAGAAAAGGAGCCAACTCTATTTTCACCAAAAGCTCTGAGCTATGAGTTATTTCCGAGGAGATTTAGCTAGCTGACATGTTGAACTTGGAATCTGCGTTCCCTTCTTTACTGCAGTCACACTATGGCTGGGGCTGGGATGTGGTGCAGTGCGAAGAAGCCAGGCTTTGGACCAAGATGGCCCTGAGCCAACATCCTGGCTCTGTCATCCTGCAGGTGATCACCATGACCTTGAATTTGCACCCCAGCTGTTTTGAGCCTCTATGTTAGCGTTTGTAAAAGAGAAAATCAAAACTGTAGGGTCAAAGGCGAGGGTTGGGAGGGTCCTTAGTACAATATCTAACATATAACACATAAAT
Source organism: Tokudaia tokunoshimensis (assembly GCA_036184795.1). NCBI lineage: Eukaryota > Metazoa > Chordata > Mammalia > Rodentia > Muridae > Tokudaia > Tokudaia tokunoshimensis. The sequence continues at coordinate 12,015,936 of BTHU01000013.1, read as the reverse complement.
GGTCGTTTAGCTGCTGTGATGAATTCCCTGGTCAGTGAGTCTGCACAGTAGAGGCAATACTTGCAAGGGCTATGCAGGCACGTTTATGCGGCTCTCTTAATAAACGACTGCTTTAAAATAACTAAAAATGCAAATGAGACCTCTGCAGTGCTGCAGACAGGGTGGAAGATGTTTGTCTACGATCTGGTGTGTGCCTTTGTGCCGGGGGGGGGGGGGTGGTCTTAGCCCGGGAAGGTGACAAAGAGCCAGGAGTGGCTTCCGTTCTGATACTGTAGGACTTTTCTTATACAGACCTAGAGAAATAACCCAGTCCTCGTGGCCGTTTCGCAAGTGCTGCTGGGATGTGGCCGTTTCGCAAGCGCTGCTGGGATGTGTCCGTTTCGCAAGTGCTGCTGGGATGTGGCCGTTTCGCAAGCGCTGCTGGGATGTGTCCGTTTCGCAAGTGCTGCTGGGATCCACTTTCCAGAGGGAAGAACTTGGGGGTGTCTCCAGCTCTGTATCTGAGGAAGGGTTCAGAGATGGGGTGACAATGGAGTGACTGCCATGAGGACTAGGACGTGCTGGATCTAAGAAGATCCCTCTTGTAAGAGCTGCTGTGGTGAAAGTATTGAGGGGCACACTCTTCGCCTGGCTGCTGTGAGCCACCCCTTGTGTCCAAGCGGGCTCCCTATGACTGTTAGCTTGATTGTGTATCTATTCTGAGGAGACACCGGGGACCTTCATCTTCCTCTATGGTGCAGGGCCACTGACATACAGACGTGACTGTTTCATAGCTTCTAACAGATACACAAAATATATGTTACCCCCATTTTGACGACTCTCAACAAATAAACATACAAATCAGCTCCGAGGCTTTGCTAGGAAAGCGTTGGGGAGGGTTTGGATTGCAGCTCAGTTGGTAGGGTGCTTGCCTGGGATGGACAAAGCTCCAGGATGCATCCCTCAGCACCTATAACCTCAGGAATGTAGGAGGAAGAGGCAGGAGGAGTTCAAGGGCATGCTGGGACTTCATAAGATCCTGCCTCAAAAGAACAGAAATGCTTTAGGAGCATTTGGGATAATACAGAGGTCAAATGGAGGCCAGCCGTTGGGAATCAGCTAGGAGATTTTAGAACGCAGAAGCCCAGACCCTACCTGGAAAAGAAGTTTGCTTGATTTTGTTTTCCAATTTTTGACATTTAGTCAACTCAGGAAGCTCTAGGAAAATCACATGAGAAAAGCATGACTTTGTTTTCTTTGGACCCCCCCTGAAGCCAGACCCTTGAACGCTCAGGATGCATGAGGAAGGCCTGCTGACAGGCAGGGAGGTGGGCGGGGAATCGCTAGGCGTACATTTTACCTTTTAATTCCATGTTAAAGAGTAGAGCTGCTGGTTTAAAAACACCATTTAAAGATATTTAGATGAGTGGACTTCCAGAGCCACGCAACCAGCAAAGCGCTTTGCGTTTTCCTCATCCTTAGATGTGAACCTGCCTCGCGCTGGCCAAGGATGCTGTCAACTTACAAGACTTTTCTATCAGTATGGGCACGGAGCTTTGTGCTGTTCGAATGACATTTATTCTTTCCCCAGTACTTTCGTTTCTTGCTAGCCAGAGCCTCAGGATTGACAGCCCCATTTTGATATCTGCTTACAGCTTAGACCTGCTGTCCCTGCTGGGGACAGACATGCATTTGGTCACTGGCATCACCACTGTGACATTCTCTGTCCCTCAGCTCCATCTTGGGCCCTAAGGGTCTGAGTGATGAAGGCTACCTGGTATCCTGTCCCATAAATCTCTATTGTATTAGAGGAGAGAGCTGCGTTAATCTCTGGGTGTTAATATCTTCAGTCAAAATTCTGGCATGGGTAGAAAGAGGGCCCTGAAGGCTCTACCTCCAGGAGAGGAGGTATTGGCAGCTGATGGCTGCTGAGGGAGGGAGAGGTACTCTCCTGTGGGAATATGGCAGACAGCAGGCTGCCTATAGCCTGGTAGATGGCTGCAAACCTGTGAGCATATAGGCAAGGGGCATTTGTACTTGTGGTGTTATTAATAAAATTAAACAAATAGACCATGAAGCTGGGAGAGAGGCATGTGGGTGCTCTAGAGGGATGGATTTGAGCAAACTACATTGTGAAATGTCTGAAACATTTAAAGAGTAAATAAGAAGACTATAAATAAGAATACTATAAATAAGAATTACAAAATTCCCAACATTTATGACTACTTCCTAAGTCAGACATAGACATGTGTATGCCCATAGACATTCCTCTTCTTCATGAGCTTTAGGAATAAAACTGTATCTGTGGTTTTATAAATTACATTTAAAATTGCAAGATATCAAGTCTGGGAATTGGGCTCAGGAACATTTGGGGTGACTTCATTGTATAGCCCAAGATGGCCTTGTAAACATCATCCCACATTCCTCAGCCATCTAGCTTCTGGGATTCTAGGCATGTGCTGCTACACCTAGTTCTAAAGCTAACGGTTCTAACCATTTAACCAAAAATTAAGCTTGATCAAGGGAGGTGCACAAACAGGCAACAGAGTGTATTAGCTGACCACACAGACACAACTCCTTACCAAGCAGGACATGGTATCCCAATTGTCATCATATATGTATCTGTATATCACAACACACACATCACATATATATAACGTACATGCATGCACACATACACACATATTGTTGTTGTTGTTGAAACTAGGTCTCACTACATACCCTAAGTATTGAATTCATTTTATATCCTAGACTGGCCTTAAACATGCAGCACCGCACCTGGTAGTCATTTTCTGAGTCTTGGAGAAGGAAAATTTCCGGAACTTAGTTCTTTTCTATGATGAGTTTACTCTGAGATCACCATTGCAATCTCATTTACAGAAAAGGAAGTTCTGGGAGTCGTCCTTATACTTTACAAAGCTCCAATCATCCTATTCATCTCATTGAAATGAATATGGTAATGAGATGGCCTAGTCTGTGAAGATCATGGATTGATCAACCAACCCTTTCTGTCATCCTTCAGAGTTCACAGCACTGTTACGCGAGCGGTCTTATTCGGTTCTCCTGACTGTCAGAGATGGATAGACAGGTCAGACATCAGTCACCTCCATTCTTCTGATAAATTAACTATGATCCAGAGAGGTTGATTGTTATTTGCACATTGTAGTCAGAAAGAGTCCCGGTCCGGACCAGAAACCCTCTCTTTGTAATGAGGCTGCTCCTTTGTTGATGTGCCGTCTTGCATTGAAAGTGTGTGTAGCCTTTCAATGCCAGGGAGCTGCCAAGAGCTTTGCAGGGCTGATCAATGACCACATAAAGTGTCTCGGAACCCGTCCACACTAGAGCGTCTTCACCTGTGACTGTGCTCTCTGGAGTCCAGAGGGGGAGGTCAGCCTGGTCACCCTGGGTATCCTTTGCTGCTGCTCTGCATCTGTGGTCCTTGAACGTGCGATTCCTGGAGAGCCGTAAGCTAATTGCTATGTGTTCCACATTTATAAAATGGGGAAGATTTGTCTAAATTGGATCTCCTTTTTCAGCATGATGCCAGAGGAGAGCAGGCCATGGGTCAAATGATGACAGGTGACTCTTGCTGTACGGACACACGAGAGGGAATATGCTCAAGATGTCACCATATGCACCTGAAAACTCTGGAACATTTTCACATACATTTTTTCCAATGTGTGCTCCAGACTATTATGGTCTTCTCATTTTACACATCAGGAAGTGGAAGCTTTGGCTTAGGCAAGGACAGAGGCATTAAGTTAACAGGTCTGGAGCATGTAGGCTTTCTTCTATTTCTTTCATGCACAGATGGTTTGGTCTTAGGTCTTATTCCAGCTTAAAAGTTCTATATTTTGGATAACTTATTTTTTTTCTTTCTAGGTGCTTTTTGTGTTATATGGTATTGGGAAACATTCTCCATATTTAAAATTATATTTTTGATAGGAATAAAAGTTTCTTGATTGGGGTCCAAGCTTGTAGACACATGAGATCTTCTACATTGAGCATAAAATAAAAATCAATATGGTTCTTGCTTAATGTAGTCAATACTCCAAGAACACAGTTGCTAATGCTGTTATAGCCATATCAGATCATACTGTACCTGTGAGTCTACCATGATCTTTGGTTGATGGCTTTCAAACACTGGGTTTGCCCTTGTCTTTCAGTGTAGTGCTGTTTTATTAAGAAAGAAACTGGAATCATCTCAGCGTTGTAAAATAGGTATGAGTCAGCGTTCAAAGGACCACTTGGCCTTGAAGACTGAATACATCCAAGGTGCTTGTTACGATGGCCAGCAACAAAGCAAACCATAATTATTTTTATAGTTTCTAATAAAGAGAAAATGTCTCATTAAAACTGCCAGAACTACATGTCTACAAGGAGACTGAACTCAGGGTACCATTTCCAGGCCTGTCCTCATTTGAGTGTCATTAGAGATTATGACAGAACCCAGGCGCAATGACTCACCTGTCCCGCCCCTCTGGCTATCACAGAGGCAGCAGCTTTTAATCCTTAGAAGGTGGAAGATGTTGCCAAGGTCAGGTGGATGACATTTTCAGAATGTTTAAATCAGCTCGAGGAAGAACCAGGGCACGTTATAATAAAGAACATATCAAATCTTTGTTCTCAATTCCTGGCACAGAGCCTCAAAATTTACCCTAATCCCAAAGGATAGGAACATTTCCATTGAGCTAATGAGGCAACTCAGAATGGGCTCTAGGTAACCTCAGCTATAGCCTGGTCACTGGAAGGAGTAAGCCTGTAAGGAAAGGGCTAGACCAGTGGTTCTCAACTGTCCTAATGGTATGGCCCTTTAATACAGTTCTTCATGCCATGGCTATCCTCAACCGAAGAATTATTTTCATTGCTACTTCATAACTGTAATTTTGCTACTGTTATGAATTCAAATGTAAATATCTGATAGGCAGGATATCTGATATGTGACCCCCAAAGGGGTTACGACCCACAGGTTGAGAAAAAGTGGGACAGACATTTGATCGGCTTGACTTCTGAGGGTGGTGGAGATGAAATTCGTTTGTTCGTCTGAAGGTTTAATAATCATACCCATGCAGAGACATTCCCAATAAAACTCTGGACACCAGAGCTTGTGGGTGCTTCCTGGTTTATAAGCGTCTCACTGTGGGGAGAGTACTGTGCCTGATCCCACAGGGGATGGGCATGGAGCCTGATGTTCTGTTGCGGGAAAGATTAAAAAAGAGAGTACCTGAGAATTCTCTGTGGGTTCAGACCACGCTCCCATGATCTTGCCAACCCGCCAACTTCCTGGCGGTCCCCCTGTTCACCATCTTTCTGGCGGGGGACCCCGAGTTCCTCTTACTACTATGCATCGCCCAAGCATCCATGATCTGCCACCTCACCACCCAATTACCCTGTAGAAGCATGACAATTAGATTTATATATCAATAAAATCACAATTTACATGATGCCAATAAAAAACTTCAGAGCCAATTGATAATGATAAAGCTTTATCCCAATTATTCTAACCTTTTGATAATATCAGGTGGGCCTCCATTCCTCCCCTCTCCTCCTACGACCTCTCTCCAACCCCCTAGCTTCGCCTTCCCCTCCTGTCCAATCACAGGCTCCCCACTGCCCCAATGTGATTGGACAGGGAAAATCCTCTGACCTCAGGCTGTATGAGCCCCTCCCCCAGGACTACGGGAGTGCGCAGAATCTTTAGACCTGTGATGCTTGAAGCTGTCTTTGCCTGGGTGGCTAGTACCAGAATTGGCCTCTGTGACAGTATAGCCGCTGAAGTGGGAATTGGATGTTCATCTGATTGAGGCAGTCATTAGCAAATTGTCACTTGTTTTCTTCCTCGATACAGCGAGTCCTGTTTCCCTACAGTAAACCTGGGCAGGAAAAGGAAGTCTGGCTGTCACCATGCGTCCTGCGTTCCACTTTGCTTTCAGCCTTGCCGTTTGATGCGTGTGGAAAGCCACATCTGGAAAGGCTGGAAGGCTGACGACCATTTAAGTTCCTGTTTGTCATTTGAGCCTAAGACTTTCTACTCATAGACTGAGTGTGCACCCTTTGGCTGTACACATTACCTCAAGAGGTTTTCCTCATTTTCTCCTCCTCCCTGCCTCTGACTCTTCTCAACTACAGACCACAGAACACATCTCCAGGTCCAGTAACAATTTAATTTACAGGATCTCTCTAGTCTGTCATACTGGGCGCTTGCACATATATCACTGCCCAGAGTGTAACAGCTGCTCATTAACTGTGTACATGCAGTACTCTTCCTTAGACTAAAAGCAAAACAAAACAGCCCCCCCAAAACAAATGCAAATAGCATTTTATTTCAAAGCAGGAAAAAACAACCAAAAACAAACAAACAAACAAAAATTTAAAGAATTGTCTTGACTAGTTTTAGGGACAAGACCTTGAAGCCTGTAAGAGAGATTGAACAGTCCTGTGGGAACCAGAGCTCTTATTGTGCTGGCCCCTGATGTGGGACCTTTTCATTTTTTAACCTTTAAAACCTGATTATCCTTCTGCAGGCCAGATACAATTTCCCCCATTACTAACAGCATATTCCAGCAGCTTCTTTTGTCAGAATAAATTGGTGTGGACTCAGGCAGTGCAGATCTGCTACAAAACTTGCGTAATGAGATAAAGTAAGAAATGCAAATATGTTAACAAATACATCCACTGTACAAGCATTTTAAGGACAAATAGGTAGAAGTCTCCAGAGCATATATGCTCCCCTCTTTTTTATCTATTTTATTTGTATATATAACTCCCCTCTTGGGAAGTCAGGCAGGGTCAAACCACACAGAATGTAGATATCTTACAGGCGGGAAGATCTGAATAACAAATCCTTTCAAGAACTTTCTATCTATCTATCTATCTATCTATCTATCTATCTATCTATCTATCTATCTATCTATCTATCTATCTATCATCTATATCTATCTATCTATCTATCTATCTATCTATCTATCTATCTATCTATCTATCTATCATCTATATCTATCTATCTATCTATCTATCTATCTATCTATCTATCTATCTATCTATCTATCTATCTATTCATTCATACATCACACATAGAACTGACCACATGTAGTGGAGTGTCTTGTGGGCATCTGGGGCAGGGTGGGGCTGCTGCCAGCTAGATAAGCAGCTTGGTTGTTCCCTGCCCAATAGTTTTTCTTCTGCTGTGACTCTATCCATGCCCCTCCTGCAGGCATGTGGGCAGCACCTGGGAAGTTGTATCAGTTATGTTCTTGTTGCTGTGATAAGATGCCCTGGAAAAAGCATCTTAAGGGAGAGAGCATTCCTCTCCGCTCACAGTCCCAGAGGGAAGCAGTACATGATGGTGGGAACACACGCCAGCAGGCAGAGAAGGCACAGCGACAGGCGAGGAAGACTGTGCTGGTCAGGAAGCAGAGAACAATGAACTTGTGTGTTCAGCTCATCTTCCTCTTTTTGTAGTTACAAGGTCTGGGATTGACACCCACAGAGGACAGGTATTCACCCCTCAACCTACTAAAATAATCTCAAGTAGTAACACCCCGAGGCCAGTCTTATCAACTTGTCAATTGAGATTAGCCATCACAGACGTCTTCCCTGTTGTGAACGTATCTGGGGGGTCTGACCTACTCGTTACTGACCTTATTTTGCCTTAAGCCTCTGGCTGCAACAGGAAAATCCTGTCTCCAGTGGCCCATGACTTGGTGGTAGGGGTCTGGGATGTAGATCATGGGGGAAGAGTAAAGAATAATCAGAAAACCACAGTGTGTCACGATGGCGACGCTTCTAATAACATTAGGTAAATGTTCCCAACAGTGCGGTCACGGTGCATTCAGATCAGAAGATGCCTGGGTTGATTTCTGCAGTGAAGAAGCATTTTCATTCACGTCACACACTTGCTCCTGCATTTTCAGTAGGAGGGACTGTAATTACTGAATGGGCATTCATTACAGAGGGCATCAATAATGCATTGGCTTTTACAGCATGCTCCCTTCTGTTATCATTGTGGTGATGGATTGTGAGTCTAAGCAGATTCAGTAATGTCACTGTGATTTATGACAATATGATGTGTTTAGAAAGTCCTGGAAGTAAACTGTTCACAGAGGGCAGAAGAAAGAGGTTGTTGTGTTAATCAGCAGGTGGTAACTCTTCTATTTTGTTTAGGCTTTGAAACTACAGGCTGTACCCCTGGGTACACTACCATCTACCACTTTTCTTTGTCTTTTATATTCCCTCAGGAATTATAAATATTCAGATTTCTATTTGCAGTGAGATACGGCAGAGTGAAAAAATATCTAGTTTGTATTAATATTTATGGGAAAAGGAAAAATTGGAGTTGAGCTTTGGTGGTGCTATCTATATCTATATCACGGAACCTGATGGGTCAAATACATTTTGATCATTAGAACAATTTGTTTTTTTTAATTTACTGATTTGAGTATAATAGAACACACCCAGTTCCATTAGATGAAAGCATTACTGAGTGCCTACCAGTACATAGCAGTTGGTGTGGGCAGAGCCATCTGAAATGGCCCCAATACAAGCACAAGGCAGAGAGAAACAAGTGCTGCTCACAGGGCTGAGAGTAGAAATGAAGGCAAAGGAAGACGAGGTCATGCTTCTGCAGTGTGTCATGAGAACAGAGCCTGAGGTAAAATTGTATGTATGAATGAATGCCTTCCTGAGGGCACAATCTCAGGAAGCCATGGGGAGGGGAGAGTGGGAAGTGGGGTGAGGAAGGAGAGGGATGCAAGGCAAGTGCATTGGCTGATGCCAGCTCTTCAAAATCCGAGGGCTGCTCCAGGGAGCCTGTCTGGGTGGGTGAGTGACCTATAGAAGGTGCTCCAGGGAGCCTGCCTGGGTGGGTGAGTGACCTATAGAAGGTGCTCCAGGGAGCCTGCCCTGGGTGGGTGAGTGACCTATAGAAGGTGCTCCAGAGAGCCTGCCCTGGGTGGGTGAGTGACCTATAGAAGGTGCTCCAGGGAGCCTGCCTGGGTGGGTGAGTGACCTATAGAAGGTGCTCCAGAGAACCTGTGTGGGTGTGTAGCTGTCCTATAGAAGGTGCTCCGGAGAGCCTGTGTGAAGTGGAGAACTCTCCTAGAGAGGGAAGAAGAGGACATGCATTATGGGTTCTTGTCTCTTTCCCATATCCCAGTAGTCAGTCAAAGTCTTCTCCTGGGCCTCTGACTTCTGTACTGTTGAGTTCTGCTGTTTAAGCCTCCGGGAGGCTGCTCTTGAGGCCACCACCTCAGTGGGTCCATGTAGGCTTAGATTTTTTTCAAAACCCACTTTAACAAGGGCTCCTAAATGCTTTGACCCCCTTCTAGTCCACTGTCCAAAGGTAGGGAAGAAAAGATGGTAAATAGGACAATGGGGAGGTAGACCTGTTTAAGAAGTAGTTCTTTGGGGGTGATTCCAATCTCTGTGGTCAGAACACCAGCTGTCCAGTTCAGTAGTGTCAAGATACCAACAATCAAGTTTGAGAAGTGCCACCAAACATGGCGGCATGATCCAGAAGAAACATCCAGGCCTCCGCTGAATCAGCACGAGTCAGGGGGAGAGACTGGAACCAGCTGGATGGTCAGGAGAAGTTCTCTGCTGTTCCTCTGTCAAGGGAGTGAAGATCAGCAAAGATGAGAGACCAACAAAGCATTGTACAGCTAGCTATGCAAGCACGTGATCACTGTCTGTTGGGTCCTACTTATACTGTCTCCAACCATCATGTGTCCTCTTACAGGTGTGTTTCAGCAAAACATCACATGGCACAGCCAGGAATTTCCACCTCAGGCCAAGTCTGTCCAGAACTCAGGTACAGTAGGTGAGTATCGGTGGGCGCCTCTCAGGTCCATGATGGGAGCAGTCATGGCTTGTGTTCTATGATGAGGCAATATGAGACATCCCGAGGACCATTCCAGTCTGTAATTAGGAAAAAATAAGTAATTTAAGGATAATGAAAGAGTCACCAGTAAGCAAACACAGAGTGGTCCATATATCCCCAGTTAGGATCAAGAAAAGCTTTAAAGAGAAAATAAAACAGGAAAGGCCACTTAAGATGTTGTGGTGGCTGTTCTTGGTGTCAACTTGACAACATCTGGAATTAACTCAAACTCAAGTGACTGGGAACACCTGTGAGGAAGATCCACTTCTAATCCAGATCTTTGAGGAGGAAAAACATGCCTTTAATACAGATTTTTTGAGGTGGGAAGATCTACCTTTAATCTGAACTACATCATCTGCTGGCAGTCTATACAAAGAACATGGAAGAAGAAAGTTTGCTCTCACCCTCACTGGCAAGTCCATTTCTTCACTGGAGTTAGAGCCTACTTCTTCAGGATTCCAGTGTACACTGAAGACCAACTGAGACATCCAGTCTTACGGACTGAACAACAACTGGATGTTGGACTTCCTATTTGGAGACAGCCATTGTTGGAACACAGTTTATAAGTTGTTCTAATAAATTCTGTTCCCCTCTCTGAAAATACACATGTATATGTCATATATTATGTATGAATAAATTTATTCTATATGAATGAATATTATACATATTTGGTATAAATTTGACTACATCATATGTATATATGTATAAATTTAATAATATTTAAATCATCTTATATATGCTGTGAAATGCAACATAAAGAAGACTACTATTCAGACATAAAGAAGAATAAAATTCAGTCATTTTCAGCAAGCATATGGAAATGTAAAATGAAATATGTTAGACACAGACAAACACTGCATGTTCTTTCCTGCTTGTCAGAATTAAAACCTGTTGGCTTGAATGGGGACGAGTCTTTAATAGAGGTTGGTAAGTGGGAGTAAGGGTGGGCCAAGGAGGGTCAGATTTAATTTATGAATGCTGCATATCTGTTTGGGCATATGACACTGAACTCCTTTAATATGTGTTAATAAAAATGGGTAGGGTTTTGACAGTGATGTTAGCAGTGAGATTTAAGTCAACTCAAGTCTTGGAGATAAGTTATAATTAGAATCTAAGATGTTGCCCCAAAGGCCCATGTGTTAAAAACTTGCCTCCTAGTTTGGTGCTCTTTGGATGTGGTAGATCCTTTGAGAAGTGGCAGACTGTCAGGTATTTGGGGTGTGTCCTTAAGAGAAAGATTGGGAGCCTAGATCTTCCTCTTTTGTACTTATAGTCCAGGAGATGACTCGATTGTACTCTCTGTGTACTTCCTCCATGATGGAGGTCTAGAGGCTATGGGGCCAACTCATCATGGACTAAAATTCTGAAAGTTGTGAGCCAAAACAACCTTTTCTTCTTTATGACATATTAGTTATAGTTGGTTAACAGAGGTGGAAAGGTAGAGACTGCTGGAAGACAGAGTGAGTTTTCTACCTTACTTCATATCTAAGACACATGTACAGGAGAAATGGGGAGGATGTTAAAGATGTGGGCTGGTTACGGCCATAATGCTCATGGCACTACTGCACACGAGGATGTCTTCACACTGGTTGTTACTACAGCTCACAGGGTTCACATCTGGGTAAGATTGTTGGTGGCTTTTGTTCAGTTGTCTGCGTAACACCCATCAGTTCTGTAAGGCCAGCAGGGAGGATGCTGTATATAGTAACAGCTTGATTTCTCCAAGTTCTATGACATATGTGTACAGTATCTTCAGCAATAGTGTTTTACCATCAAATTCTGTTAGGCAACCATGAATAATGTCACTATTTTGCATTGTCTTGGGGCCTCCAGGACTTGCATTGTCTTGGGGCCTCCAGGACCCCTTTTGACCAACAAGTTGAGGTATGTTATTTAACGCCTATTATTGGACTTTTTATTTGGTAACCTGTGTCTTCTGGAAGGAGCATTATCACCCATTTAGGCTAAATCCAATTAAACTCTTTTATATGAATACACCACACACACACACACACACACACACACACACACACAAGGCAATTAGGTGAGACAGTGGGTGTGTCAACTTACTTTACTGTATTAATTACTTTACTGTATCAGAATAACATATTGTCCACCCTAACTAGATGTAACCAAAAAGGAACAGGTAGAATAAAGCCATTATTTCAAAGGGGGTAAAGAATGAGTTGCACTCGCTTTTCCATCACCCTCTGGCCACACTCCTTTGTCTCAATCTGTCTCTGTTCCCTACTGCTCCTGATGCTAACTGTCCTTGTCTGTCTTCCTGTTCTTGGTGGTCTCCCGCTCACGTTGTGATCATGGTGGTCCAACAGCTCCCGAGTGGCTCCTCCTCTCCCCACTCTTTACATGCTTTGCCTAACCTTTGGCTTGGCGAAATGGTAAAGCATCTCTGCCCCCCCACCCCCCAAATCTTCTACTACTGGAGTGTTTTATTCCTTATTGCTTAGTAATTGTTTCCTGTGTGTCGACCCCATTTGCCTAAGTGGTTTGGGAACAGTTAAGGGAGAATCTGGGTCTGGAAGCTTTGTAGTTCTATAGCGTCTAGCCTGGTCCCGACATATATGTGGCAAATAAGCAGGTACCATTGGACTGGTCTTAGTGGCATCATGTGCGTATCTGAGAAGAACTTGACTGGCTCTTGGCTATCATCTTATATGTGTTAAAAAGTCCTTAGGGGCAGCAATAAAGTTTTCTACATATCTGCGGTTGTTGCTCAGTGGTCCAGTATGCCCACTGAATCAGCCATTTGTAAATGTTTTATAATGACCAGTCAGTCCACCTCTTCTCAGTACGTACTTGTTTTGATACCTCAAGCAGAATGGTTTTAAGAAAAGTGACGAATAAGCCTGGAGATGTAGCGCAGTTGGTAGAGCACCTGCCTAACATACACAAAACCCTGTGGCCATTCAATTTCAAGCACTCTGTAAAACCAGGTTTTTTTTTTGCCAGAATTTGGGAGGTAGAGGCTGGAAGATCAGAAGTTCAAGGTTATGATCCTTCGGTTATATAGTGAGTTTGAGGTCAACTTGGACTATGTAAGATCTTGTGTAAAACATTTAAATTAATTTTTTAAATTAATTTGATGTATTGATTAAAAAAAAGAGACTGATAAAGGAAGCCAAGGACCTGGTACCTGGGCAGGTGAAGTCTGGCCTCTGCGGGACAGTGAGCTTATCAGCACACACGATTCCATTTCCCAGGAGAGAGCATCCATTTTATGGGATGTGTTACCACTTGCTGATTGCATCCACAGTATCAAAATATCAGGATGTTTTGATTCCCCCTCAGAAGCCATGAAAACAGTGAACATATGGCTCTCTCTCTGCCTAGGGAATGAAGGGGTGACTGATGTCGTCCTTTGTGGTGTGGAAGATTCGGTTTTCCTTATTACCTCCCCAGAGACAGCCTCTCTCAGAGCCGTGCTGACTCAGGGGCCCTCTGAAGGAAGCTATTTTTCCAAGTGGTAGAGTGACAAGGCTTCTGCTTACTGACAAGTCTTGTCAAAAGCAGGAGCTGGTTCTCCTGTATCACAGGCAGTTCTGTTGGTCAGAGGATGCCTGGGGAAACCGCGAACACTCTTTGTCCTGCATGCCCTTTATTTCCTCTTTCCACGTTTTTTCTTGTGCCTTTTGCTCTGGGGTACCCTTTCCTTACCTTCTCCAGAGCTGCAGTACAGCATCCTTATACACTTAGGACATTTACAGGATCGTGGCTGGAATTGGGAAATGTTATACTAAATGTGGTATCTCCCGGCTCAGAAAGACGAATGGCATATGCTCTCTCTCCTGGGAAGGTCCTGTTCCTAATTTATGTGTGTGTGTGTGTATGTGTGCATATATATATATGTGTATGTGTATATGTGCATATATGTATATGCATAGTATATACATATGTGTATATATATGTATAGGTATAGTATACGTATGTATATGTATATATATAGTATATATGTATGTATATGTGTATACATGTATATGAATAGTATGTGTATATATATATGTGTATTTGTGCATATATGTATATGTATAGTGTATGTATATGTATGTGTATGTTTGTATGTGTATGTATAGTATAGGTATTTGTGTGTTGGGCCTTATTCAGCCAGATACTGAGGCCTAGTGAGGGAGCCTGAGCCTTTGTTCGAGTTTAGAGACCTGTCTTGGTCACTTCTGTACTGGAGTGATTCAGCACAACCTGCTTAAGCCTGCCTTTGCCTACCTAACACGGACGTGGAATAACTTTGTTGACTCTGTCAGTCACCCCATACCCTCCATTGTCTTTCCTCTCCCCCTTGTATCATCTCACCTCAGCAAAAAAACCCACCTCCTCTCTCAGTCCTTTATAAACAAAAGACTGACACAATAAAATGAGTTTCTGCTTTGACAGACTCCGGGCTTGGGGTGATTAATCTCTGGATGGGGTGGTTAATCTCTGGATGGCACGAGATCCCAGCCGTGACTCTCACCATCCCACTTCAGCTCCAGAGAGACTTGGCTTTACTGGGTTCTCTCCTTCAGCCTAGACCTGCTGGCAGAGAGTCGGCATATGTGTACATATATGTATAGTATATGTGTATGTATAGCATATGTGTATTTATATGTGTATGTGTATACATGCATGGTATATATGTTTGTGTATATGTATATATGTATAGGTATAGTATATGCATAGTATATATATATGTATGTGTGTATGTATAGTATATATGTATGGACATGTTAATGTATATGTGTGTATATATGTATGTGTATGTATATGTATATGTGAATGTATATGTATATATGTATAGGTGCATATATGTATATGTATAACCTATGAATATGTGTATGTATATATATATATAATTTATGTGTACATTATATATCTATGAGAGTGAGACTGGATTGAGGTCAGAAGAGGAAGGGGACCATGAGCTGGGAAGAAGAGGCTTTGATGGACAGAGATGGGAAGGATAATAGAATGTGTGGCTTGAAAGTGGGGGAATATGGAGCATACGGAGCAGAAGGAGATGTGGGGCCTGGCAGACAGAGGGGGGGAGAGGGAACAGACTCCGTGGGAGTGGATGGGATTGTGCAGCTCCAGTGTTCTCATTATCCTTTCAACTATAAGACTCAGCTCCAGAGCTCCGTGCCCTTGGGGCCAGCTCGCCGTCACAGCTCTTTGTTTTCATTTTTAAAAATTCTTTGACAAGTCCACACATTTGCATAATGGCTTTTAGTTGTTTTTGTCCCCGAGTTTCTCTCTCACCTCCCCATTCTTTCTTGTTGGAACCCTCTTCTCTCTTGTATATTAAAGAACTGTCATAATTTAAAATTTATTTTTGTTTTATTTTTATATGTGGGGGTGCTTTGCCTACCTTTATTCCCTTATACCACTTTCATGTATGTAGTTCTGAAGGGGACCAGAAGAGGGCATCATAGCCCCTCTGGGGGAGTTAAAGATGGTTGTGAGAAGTCATGTGAGTGCAGGGAATTGAACCCAGTGTATGTCAGCCAGGGAACTTAACCCTTGAATCACCTCTGCAGCCCCTGTTGTAGTTTTAAACAGACTCATGACACACTTCTTTAAGATAAAAAGCATATATTTATGTTATATGTACAAGTGTTTTTCCAGCAATGCTCGTCTGTGCACCACGAGTCTGGTGCCTGCAGAGCTCAGAAGAAGGCATCAGATGCTCTGGACCTGGAGTTACAGATGGTTGTGAGTCATCATGTGGCTTCTGGAAATGGAACCTGGTTTCTCTGTCAGAACAATAAATGCTCTTAACCACTGAGCCACCTCTCCAGCCCCATGATCTACTTCTTCAGCATAATTTCCTGGAGACCGTTAAGAAAGCACCTCACGTCACAGGATAATCCACACATGTCCCCCAGAGTCAATCTTATCTAGTGAGAAGTCATTTCTAAGTATCTCAGGACTCCAATGTGAGTGTTGGTAAACCTGGAAACAGAAGGTCAAGCTCCAGTGAAGCCGTGAGATTTGAAAACCATGTGCCAAGTCTGGGGAGTTTTGGTAAGTATATGAGGAGTATGGGTATTTGATATGTGCCCTCTATTCATCCACGATCTTATTCCTAAAAGCTTTGGAAGTGTGATGGTTGGTTCTGTCTACTTGTCGCACTAGCATCACCTGGGGAGAGGGTCTCAGTGGATTGTCTACATTGCTTGGCCTGTAGGGGCTTGTCTTAGTTGCCTTAATTGATGTGGGAAGACCCATCTTAGACATGGGTGGCACTTTCTGGAACCTGCCCAGATGAAAGGACATAGAGGCAGGACAGTTTTGCACTTTTTACTCTTACTGTTGAGTTCATCTACCCTGCTGCTGCCACGGCTGATCTCTTCTCTGAGATCAGAACCGGCTTCTTCTGCCTTCCACTGTGGGCCAAGGACAGCCTTCCAGAATCCTCTCAGTCTTTGCAGTCAGGCTGGAAGTGCCAGGGTAGCCAGCCTGGTGGACTGACCAGCTACTGGTTTCTTAGCCTTTCTAGCGTGAGACAGCCTTTGTTGGACCACTCCAACCTTATTGTCTAAGCCAATCTAATTCTCTTTTAATTGTCACAGGATTTTCCCTGTCCAATTACATTAGTGCAGAGTAGGTCTGTGATTGGACAGGGAAAAGGGGCGGAGCTAAGAGTGGTAGAGAGAGGGGGTGGCCTGGAGGGAAAGGAGGAGAACCAAGGCGCCTTTGTCCTTCTACCTGCGAGGCATTTACTAGCCACAAATAGCTATGTTTTCACAAGGTTAGAAATATTAGGATAAAGCTTTTATCATTATCAATTGGCTCTAAAATTATTGTATTGACATCTTATAAATTGTGATATTATTTGTACATAAATCTGATTGGTTCATTAAGCTTTAAGAGTCTTGATTCTTGCAAATCATGGGAGTGTGGGGCATTGTACAGAAGTGAGAAGTATGCCCCTCCCGCCGCTCTCCCCCCCCCGCAACCCCCTCCCCCAAACCCCCCTCCTCCCGAACCCCCCCTTCCTCCCGTGCTGGAGAGATAGCTAGCAGAAGGCCACCGAGCGAGATGGCCCAGTGGAGGCCCTGTGACCCCACAGGACCAGAGAGTTGAGCCAAGGGACCTCCGAGTGAGACACAATGGGCAGTAGCCCTGTGGTTCAGCCTGAGCTCTGCGGCTCGCCAGTAGCCTTGTTGGCACTAGCGCGGGGACGTGCCAACTTTCTTTTTTAATATTTCCCGCAACATTCATGTTTCTTTTTATAATATATTCCTGCAATATATTCATTTTCACCTGCTCTGTTCTTCCAGAGAACCCCCTACTACTACAGAGCACGATGTTTAAAAAGCATAAACATTCTCTGGCAAGGCCAGGTTGTGTACTGAAAATGACTTCTCAACGAATAAGTTTGGCTCTGGGAGGACACGTGGGGATTATCCCGTGACTTGGAATACTCTCTTGATATCACTAGGAAGTTTTACATAAGAAGTATGTCATGGGTGTTGGAGAGATGGCCTGGTGGTTAAGGACACCGTTTGTTCTTACAGAGGATCTAGGTTCAGTTCCCAGCACCACGTGGCAGCTCATAACCATCTACAACTCCAGTTCCAGGTCACGCAGAGGATCAGGTGAACCAAGGAATTGGTGGATCAAAATCTAGAACACTCCTGAGCCCAAACGCAAGGCCCATCACCACACTGGAAGGCTTCTGGGAGAAGACTAGAGCCCAGAGAGACAGCGGCTAGAAAGATGCCAGGGTGGGGCCGAGGATGGGGACTGGAAGCTTCAGGGACGCCTTGACTCCATGAAATGGCTGGCCCAACTGTTGGCAGCTAATCTATGGGATTTAAATAAAATTCAAAAAAGCCAGTTTGGAATGACAGACACACAGATGAACGGTGACTCAAACTGTTCTCATCAAGTAATAATTTAGAAACTGCTCCCTGTAAGAGCCACGAAGGCTGGAGATGACTTTACAGAACACCTTCAGGAGTAGAGAAATCTACAATTGGGAGGGGCCTCAGTGGAAGATAAATTCCCTAACTCCATTTCATTTTACAAGCCTCAGTGGAAAGGTTGAAGCCTCTTCCTTCGGTTCAGACTGTTAGTTTGTCTGGGACCCAATTATAGCTCCAAAGAGATATGAATCTACCTATTACTGCAGCTCTTTCCTAATTTAGCAGAATCCACTGTGTGTGCATTGGCAAAATTATAATAATGGGGACTATTAGCATGTGGAAACAATTCCACAAGGGAGAAATGGACATTCTAATGGGTCCCGCTAATGAGTTTCCTCAAAAATGAGAGTATTGTAGTAGATGAACTATACACCCTTTCTTTCTTAAAAAAAAAATCTGTGGGTTGTTGGTTCTGCATGTGACTGAGGATAGAGGTGTTGGATGTAGACACCATCCATGTAGGCCTGCCTATAAGGAACATGGAGTGCTTGGAATAAATTCTGTATTTTTTCATTTGTAAATAAGGAGTCCTGATGTCTTCCCCATCTCCTGCGTGAACCAAACCAGGAACCACAGACAATGCTTTGATTATTCTCTATGTGCTCTTGGATGGTCCATGGACTGAGTCTATCATGTACGGAGAGAGGTGTTTTATTGTTGTTGTTTACGTATGATGTATCCATGTGTACTTTCTTGTCTGCTTTTTGCTGTTCCAATAAAACACTGACCAAAAGTCGCCTGTGAGGAAAGGGTTTATTTCAGCCTGCAGCCCACAGTCCATCATCAAGGGAAGCCAGGGCAGAGCTCACGGCCGGAACCTGCAGTCAGGAACTGAAACAAAATCCATAGAGGAACCCTGCTTATTGGCTTGTGTTTCCTGGTTTGCTCAGCTACCTTATAGCCTAGGTCATCCTTTCCAGGGGTTGTCCAAAGTGGTCTGGGTTTTCCTATGTATTAGTGGACATGCCACAGGCCAATCTAGTGGAGGCAGTTCATCAAATGAAGGTCCCTCTTTCCAATTGTATCATATTTATAACAGACATAACGGTGTGTGAAGGTGTTTTGCACAAGGGCATTAGGACTAGTTCTCTCCTACAGCCTCACTCAGGATGGACCATCATACATGCGTACAGCCGTACAATGTGTACCCCGTAATGTGAACACTGTGGGCTTAATCTGAAATGTCCCCCACAGACTCACATCCTGAACTCCTGTTCTCCAGCTGGTGGCTGGGAGTGGCTCATTCAGAGGCTGTGTCAACCTGTAAGAGGAGAGTCTGCCTGAGGAAGAAGACCACAGGGTCAGTCTTTGAAGGGCTTATCCTGGCCCCGGTTCCTGTCTTACCTCCCCGATGTGCTCCCACAGCCGTGATGCTTGCCACACCTTCCCCACAATGATGGATGGACAACCGTGAAACCATGAGCACCAAATCAACCCTTTCTCACGTACGTTGTTTCTGTCAGGTCACAGTGACACAAAAGCAAGCAGTACTGGAACAAGGGGTCAGTTCTATCCTATGTTTTATCTCTGTTAATCTAGAGCAGCTCCGTTGCCTGGGTAATAATGGGTGTCTTAGTCAGGGTTTCTATTCCTGCACAAACATCATGACCAAGAAGCAAATTGGGGAAGAAAGGGTTTATTCAGCTTATACTTCCACACAGCTGTTCATCACCAAAGGAAGTCAGGACTGGAACTCAAGCAGGTCAGGAAGCAGGAGCTGATGCAGAGGCCATGGAGGGATGTTTCTTACTGGCTTTCTTCCCCTGGCTTGCTCAGCTTGCTTTCTTATAGAACCCAGGGCTACCAGCCCAGGGATGGTACCACCCACAATGGGCCTTCTCCCCCTTGATCACTAATTGAGAAGATACCTTACGGCTGGATCTCATGGAGGCATTTCCTCAAGGGAGGCTCCTTTCTATGCGATAACTCCAGCCTGTGTCAGGTTGACACAAAACCAGCCAGTACAATGGATAAAGGTTTAACATCTCCTCTGTTATAAGGATGAAATGACAGACCACTAGGGCCAAGGGACAGGTTAGAGGCGTTTTGGTATGTGGGGTATGAACTCCTTTCTGTGCTCTGATCAAAACGTCTTTATTTCCCTCACATTTACCCATTTCCACTCACTCAGATTCCATATAAGAAGTAGTTACTAGCTTCGAGGTGGGCTGGGAAATCAAGCGATGCACATAGGGAGGGGAGGGGAAGACTGTGGTCATGGACTTCGTTGCTTGAAACCCCTAGAACTTCATAGATTCTAGGGGGTTCTTGTGTGGATTTGATAAGGATTAATAATAATGACTTGATAATTACTAGTAATGCCTGATACTTCAAATGGTCTCATTTACTCTTTAGATGGAAATATAGACATGAAAATAGCCATCCTATAGATAGAGCCTATAGGAAACACGGAGTCAAGGTGGTGCTAGCCCTCATGCAATCAGCGGTACACTCACTGTCAGTGACTATGGCATGCTGCATCTCTGTGGGTGTCATCCATGTGCCATTCTGACTGTGACAGTGTGTGGCACTGCTCTCTGGAGCAGGGCAGCTGCCTGAAGAAAGGCAGGACTGATCAGTGAGACCAGCACTGTCTGACCCAGACGTCCATGCTGAGCCTCTGACGGAGAGTTGGCTGAGCCACTGTGACAGCATGAAGTACAGCTCTTGGGATCGATAGTTGGAGGAGAGGGTGACACTTCCTCTCTCTCACCCCGTGAGTTTTTAGGCATGAAGCCCAGTTGAGCTGGATCATCAGCAAACTATTTCTGAGTTCAATAGGGTACTTTGAAAATGGGTTGATGTGTGAGACCTGGAGAAGGTATATTCGTGTGTGTGTGTGTGTGTGTGTGTGTGTATGTGTGTGTATTTGTATGTGTGCATACATGAATGCATGTGTAAAACTGTGGCTCCATTTGCAGGGAGTGAAATTTCTTCTTCTTCTTCTTCTTCTTCTTCTTCTTCTTCTTCTTCTTCTTCTTCTTCTTCTTCTTCTTCTTCTTCCTCTCTCTCTCTCTCTCTCTCTCTTTCTTTCTCCCCTCTCCTTCCCTGCCCTCCCCTCCCTTCCCTCCCTCTTTCTTTTCTTTCTTTCCCTTCCTTCCTTCCTTCCTTCCTTCCTTCCTTCTTTCCCTCCCTCCCTTCTTCCCTCCTTTCTTTCTTTTCTTTCTTTCTTCCTTCCTTCCTTCCTTCCTTCCTTTCTTTCTTTCTTTCTTTCTTTCTTTCTTTCTTTCTTTCTTTCTTTCTTTCTTTCTGACTATGTTTTATTATGTATTCTGGTATTATGTAGGCTGGTTTAGAATTGAGATCTTCCTGCCTTAGCTTCCCAAATGTGAGAAATATAGGCATAACCACCATGTCCAGATGAAGGCTGTGACTTTCATTGAGAAAAACTAAAAAGATGTTGGCTAGGCTCAGAAGCCCTCTAGCAAACTATTCTGATCTCTCTTCTTCTTCTTTTTTTTTTTTTAAAAAAACCCAAACCTCACATGTCTATGCTTACCCGTATTGTCAGGAGTTCTCCCTGTGTGTGCTAGGTCTGAAATTTCTTCCATAGTATGGGTGTAGGAGACGATTAGTGGAGGAATGGAAGGCTATGTATGTATAATGTCTCTCTTTGTAGGTGACTCTCCTTGGAGGACCACATGAGTTCCTTCTGTGTGAGATGGAGGAAGACACACCAAGGCTAAACTCCTGATCACACAAAACTGAGGACACAGAAGGCAGAGTTAGGGGAGAGAAGACTTGGATGTTTGATTGCTCCCAAGTCAGGTTGGGAAACCTGGTGAACCCATGGAAGTTGGTAATGCTCACTCCACTGGACAGGTACAGAGCTCTGACTTCCATGTGACTCTCTAGTGAGAAAGCCACTAAAAAACCATGCTTTGGGAGAAGGTAGCTTTAGCTCTTTTCACCAGTGTTAGTGTGTGGGGTTAAAAAAGTTATGTGTGGGGGCTGGAGAGATGGCTCAGAGGTTAAGAGCACTGACTGCTCTTCTGAAAGTCCTGAGTTCAAATCCCAGCAACCACATGGTGGCTCACAACCATCCGTAATGGGATCTGATGTTCTCTTCTGATGTATCTGAAGACATTATTACAGTGTACTTTTAATAATAAATAAATCTTTAAAAAAAAGGTATGTGTGTATGTGTTTGTGTGTTTGCTCTTGAATGCAGTGACTCTGGGGACCAGAAGAGGGTATAAGATCTCCTAGAAGCCAAGATATGGGAAATGCTAGGAGCTGAACTCAGGTCCTCTGAAAGAGCAACACATGCTCTTAACTACTGAGACATCTCTCCAGCCCCCAAGTGCTGATATTGATGTTTAGAAAAACTTCAGACAGAGACGTCGTTCTTGTCAAATCACCACTGTTACTAAAACTAACTTCTAAAACTGGCATTGCACATTGAAGGAGCCTCCCATCTTGACATTAACCTCCAATTATACATCATTTTAATTACATACTTCTTCCTTATACTTAAAACAGACTCATTGTGGCTATTTGTATGAGTTACTTTTGTTGTTGCTAAGACAAGATAGCCAACAGAAGCAACTTCCAGAAGGAAGAGTTGATTTTGGCTTGCAGTTTGAAGGGACAGTCTGTCCATCACGCTGTCTGCAGCTCCAGTGCTGCCCATATTTAGGGTGGATCTTCCCGCTCAGGCAAACCTTTCTGGAAACACTCCCTCACAGACAGACTCTGCGATGTATTTCCATGGTGATTCTAAATCCAGTTTACTCACCAGTGAACACTAACCAACTCACCACTCACTCTCCAAGCCTGTAAAGACCTCTCTCCTGCCGCACTTGACATTTGAATTATATTTGATTTTGGAGGCAATGCCAGCAAAGTAGCTGCAAAGTGAAAGTGTCTTAGCACGTTGGACCAATTCCAGTGAGGCGATGGCATATGCGGGTCGCACAGCTTCTGTACTTCATATGCAGCGCAGGCTCCTTGATGGCTCTTTGGAGGTGGTGTTTATTCCACAGTGCTGGTGACTGCTCTCCTGCAGTCGTAATTACAGTTGCTTCACGGGGAGCGTCAGTAGGCAAACTCCCATGCTAGCTGAGTTCTACAGAGCCCAGCTGGGTTAATTCCTGTCTCCTCTTCTGAAAACACATAATAGGTCCTCACACTCTGCTCATGCTTCTAGTTGACAGGCAAATGGTTGCCTTGGCTGGGTGACCACTGTTTTTGTGCAGGTAGTTTAAGGGTGAGTGTTCTAAGCTTTTCAGTGAATGTGGGGGAAGGATGGAATTGGGTAACAAAAGTCAACCTAGTGTGATCTTCTTGCCCCTCCACTTCTGTAAGCTTTTACAAATATTGGCAGCTTCATATCCATGTGGAATTACTTTAGAATCACTGCACTGGTGGCAGGAGACCAGGGTGGACAGCTTCTCAATGCTCCTCTCCTAAGACGGCTCCTCCATGTTCCTACAGCTTTAGGTGTGCAATATTGACAGTCGTGTCTTCATGTTCATGGAAAAATAAGTTTATCAAGATCCTCTGGAAGCTATTCCTCCCTCAGGTCTCTTAGGATCAATTGGGCACCAGTTCGCAGCCTAAGTCCTGACTTAGGAATGCAGCCCATGTCCCTCCCATATGAAACTCTGGGAAGATGTTGCTGAAATGAGAGGAGCCTTGAATGATATTTGTTCCTTGTGGTGAAGATGTGTCATGCCAAACTCCAGAGCATCAAAAGTTGTGTCTAACTTACCAGTTGGGATATATTCTGGGAAATGCATTATGAGGAACATTAACCACGCAACACCGTAAAGTATCCAGCTTGCGCTACGATGGCTACAATGTCACCAGTTGCTATAATCTTAATGAGATCACTACTGTAGACCAAAATGTCATTAAATGAGTTGTAGCTATGCTTAGTCTTTGTTGGCATTGTGGCTTTGGAAAGACCTGACCTCTCTAGAGGTGTGATCAAGAAGGCATGTGTGTACCTAGTTCCAGTCCCTTTGGAGGGAAGGTCTCAGCAGAGGGGGAAGGGCTGGTGAGGGTGAGTGGAGCTCTCACTGTGTACAAGTTAAGCCTGTCTTTGGTAGTGATGTGCTTCAAATAGGCCACTCTGTTTCTCTCTAGCTGATGCGAGAGAATGCGATACCATTAGGGATTCAGATATCCACGTCTGTGGTACTTCTGGTGTCTGTCATGTGAATCCCGTGCACTGTACACTGCAGGCTGCACAGCCTCTGGAGTCAGTCTGTCTGGGTCTATCCCTCATTAGTTTTGTGATCCTTTCCAGTTACTTACCTTCTTTGAAATCTCTGTCTACTCATTGGTAAAATAAGCATACTGAATGTGTCATGAAGAACCTTTACATACTAAATAATCAAAAATTCTTCCCCCCCACCTGTACTGAAGATTGAACAGAGGGCTATCTTCAGCCCTTTTAATTTTGGGGACAGGGTCCCTTTATGCTGGCTTTGAGCTCACCGTGTCGCTGTGGCTGGCCTTGAACTCATGCTCCACCTGTCATGGCTCCCAGGTCATTGAGACTATGAGCTTGTTCCACCACACTGAGCTGCGCACAGCACATTCTTCTTGTGATGACCTTTTCCGCTGTGCTCTGGACCACTGGAGAACCACTTTACTGTAAACACTTCAAGGCAGAAGATGTGGCTGGTCTATGCAACCAGCTTACTTAGCATTCAACAAGGGAAACATTGGCTTTGTTCCTGGTTCAGGGAAAGTCAGGGCTTGGCATCTGCCCCTTTTAATGTGATTGTCACCAACACCTATTAACTGTAGAAATTAACGAGACTCACTGTGATGCTCTATATATTTATCCATCAAGCACTGATCATGTCTATTCACCCCTCCCCTCCCCCTTTCCTCTCCTCCCTCTCCCCTTCCCTCCACCTCCCCTTTCCTTCCCTCTCCCCTTCCCTTTCACTCTCCTCTTCCCTCCCCCTCCCCTTGCCCTTCCTTCCCCCTCCCCTCCCCCTTCCCTCTTTTCCCTCCCTAATCCCTTCCCTGTCCTCTCCTCTCTCCCTCCCCGGTCCCTCTCCTTCTTTCCCCCTCCCGTCCCCTCCTCTTCCCTTTCCTTCCCTCCCCCTTCCCTATCCTCCTCTTCCCTTCCCTCCCCCTCTCTCCCCTCCTCAGGCATCTTTCCCCCTACTGCCACCACCATTCTTCCAAATCCCTCTTAATTTATTTCTGTTCTCTCTCCCCTCTACATTCTTCATCCCCAGTGACCACAATTCCCAAGCATTCTTGTATGTTGACATTCTGCCTTCCATACATGAGTGAGAACATATGGCATGTGTCCTTCTGTGTCTGGCTTGCACCACTCAGCAGACAGCCTCCAGCCCTACCGTGCTACACAGGACAGAATTTCATTCTTTTGATGGCTGATGGCTGAGCACTATTCAAGACTTCACTTCCTGCATCCCTTCACTCAGAGAAAGGTATCGGGGTTGCTAGTGTATTTTGGCTGTTAAGGAATAATGCTTATCTGTTTGGTAGAACGATTCTGTTTCCTTTGAGTATAACCAGGAGTAGAAATGATGGATTGAATGGTAATTCTAATTTTATCTTGTTTTTCCATTTTTGTTTGTATTTTTTTTTTGAGGAATTTTCCACAGTGGTTTCCATAATGCTTGTTCTAACTCACAGTCCCATTACTTGTATATGGCTTTATTTTTCCACACCCTTGGCAGCATTTGCCATTCCTGTCCCCACCTTGAGCCCTGACTTTTTTCTTCTTTTCCTTCCTATGAATGATAGCCACTCTAGTTAAGGTGGAAGAGTATCTCACTGAATTTTTCAGGTAAGCATGCTGTGTGACCTACAGTTCAGCAAACATGCCATGTGATCTACAATCCGTGCTCTGTTTTGTGTCCCACCTTTGGTTTTGGGGGCAGTCTAACTCTGTGGTCAGTGGGTCTTGAACTCACTGTGTTGTTCAAAGTAGCCTTGAACTTGAGGTCCTCTTGCCCGTGCTTCCCAAGTGCTGGGATGACAGGCGTGAGGCACCACATCTGGCTTCTGTTTGTTCTTAGTCCTTGTCAAAGCTGGATGTTCTGCTTCTAGGGGGTGCAGACTCTCCAGTTTCTTATACTTACCAGACATCAATCCTTGTCAGATCTACCATTGGCAGATATTTTCTCATACTTGGTAGGTTGTCTTTTAATCCTGTTGACTGTTTCCCAGGCTGTACCAAAGCTTCTTATTTGTCCAATTTTACTTTGGTTGCCTGAACTTAAAGGGTCCTATAACACACACACACACACACACACACACACACACACACACACACTCCCTACCCCAGTGTCTAAAGTGTTTTCTTTGGTGTTAACTTGCAGCAATTTCATAGTTTGAAGTTCAAGACTTAGAACTTTGATCCACGTTGAGCTGCTTATTTTTTTTTTTAATTTTTTTAATTGAGCTGTTTTTAAAGCTTGTCTTCACCTTGTTTTTTTTCTCTGAAGATTGAATTCAGGGTTTTGTACACCAGGAACTCTACCACTGAGTCACACTACCAGCCTTCAGCTAAACTCTACGGAACTGTCATAGAGCTGACACAATTCATCGTTTATTTTTTCTTAAGCAATAGTCACTTTAAATTGGAGTCATGGTTGTGCGGTGACTGAGTCTATGCTTAACATGTGCAAAGCCCTCATTCACTACCAATAACTCTTCCTCCCATACCCTCTCCCTGAATAGAAAACTATGACTTCCAGGTCTGTACAATGAGAAAGTTAGCATAAAGCATTTTACAAACCAAGCAAAGATCTGCAGGCAGCAGGGAAGGCAGATCTTTCTATAGAAGTGTCATACTAATAGACTCTCAGTGTTAATGTTAGCAGCAGCAGGAGACACAGCCAGGAGGTGCCAGATTTACAGCCCGAGGAGCTTTTCAGACTCCTTATCAGATGCAACTGGGATCTTGACTTAGGCCACAGAAAAAAAATTAGGACAAATCAGTACATAGTACAGTTGGAGTTTAGTAATGGAAATCTGGGAGGGAGGATCTATCTATCTATCTATCTATCTATCTATCTATCTATCTATCCATCCATCTGTCCATGCATCCATCCATCCATGCATGCATCATCCATGCATCCATCCACCCATCCACCCATGCATCCATCTAACCATGCATTCATCTATCCATGCATCCATCCATCCCTCCATCCATCTATCCATCCCTCCCTCCATCCATCCATCTATGCATCTACCCATCCATGCGTCCATGCATGCATGCATTCATCCTTCCATCCATGCATCTATCCATCCATGCATCTATTCATCCATTGCATCCATTCATACATACATCCATCTACCTACCTACCTACCTACCTACCTATCCATCCATCTATAGAAAACAGTTGTACATGTCCAATAGTCTTCTCAAGATAAATAGTCACTTTTGTTTCTGTTCTTGAAGAACCCATATCCTAGTTAGCTCAGTAAAAGTATTGAGATGAAAGAATCAATAAAATGCTAAAAAAAACCAAACTCAACCAAACAAAAATATCTCCTTTCCTCCTCCAACCTGAACACATATTGTGTGAGGTATTCCTTACTCTCTTATCCCATCTGTACTGGTGAAATTACTGGAATCTCAGGATCTAGAGATCGATACTGGCCTAATTTACTCACTTACCAGTCACTCACTGGTCCTCACTCAACCAATCAGGATGCACTGGATTCTTGCTGTGGGCTCCATGCACTGGAGACACGGCACCATGAAGGTGTGTTAGTGCACCAGTTACTTTCCTGTCGCTGTGATAAAACATCCTGACAAAATCAAGTTAGATGAGAAAAGGGTTTATTTTGGCTTAGAGTCACAGAGGGGATGTTCTCCATCATGGCGGGGGGAGGGGGCGAGGGAGGAGGTGGGGGAGGGGCGGGAGGGGGCAGGGGAGGCCTGGCAGCAGGAGCATGGGCAGGCCTAGTAGTCAGCAAGCTGATGGTCACATTTCATCTACCAGGGGGAAGAAAGGAAGGAAAACAGGAAGTGGGACAAGACTATAAAACCATAAAGCCGTCCCCCCCCCAAATACATACCCCCCCGCCATATTCTCCAACCATCAGCTGGGACCAAATGTTCAAACACATGAGCCTAAGGGGCACATTTCATATCCAAACCACTATCACAGAAAAAATCCACATGCTCGAGAAACTTTTAAAGACAACAATAACGTCCCGGTTTGGTGGCTGTTGGAC
Source organism: Tokudaia tokunoshimensis (assembly GCA_036184795.1). Lineage (NCBI taxonomy): Eukaryota > Metazoa > Chordata > Mammalia > Rodentia > Muridae > Tokudaia > Tokudaia tokunoshimensis. The sequence goes on along the minus strand of BTHU01000013.1, from coordinate 11,987,958 downwards.
ATCAGTGGGAGGAGAGGCCCTTGGGCCTGAGGGTGTTCGATGCCCCAGTGTAGGAGAATGCCAGGGTGGGAGGACAGGAGTGGGCGGATGTGGGAGCACCCTCATAGAGGCAGGGGGAGGGGGCATGGGATAGGGGGTTTCTGAAGGAGAGACATGGAAAGGGGAAAACATTTGGAATGTAAATAAAGAAAATATCAAAAAATAAAATAAAAAAGAAACTTTTATAAAGGGATACACATAATTCAAAAAATAAACAACCAGGTATTCTTAAAGTGTTAAGTATAACGAAGAGAGCTGTGACAATTCTTTACATGGTGATGGGTCTTTCTACAGACTATCTCATAATAGAGGGAGCAGATGAAAGTCTGTCTCTCTGTGTGTGTGTGCATGCTTGTGTGCACGTGCATTCATGTGTTTGTATGTGTGTGTATGTAGAGGGCCTCTTTTGAGTTACTCAAGGAAATGAGAGCCTTTTCTCAGAGGTCATCCCTCTGGTATCTACAGTTCTCTAAATGAGCTCCAATCTGTCAACATCCTTTTTTACAAAGTGACGCTCAGAGATGAACACAGGCATCACTCCTGGGGGTGTGGCAGGACCCAGGAAGAACTGTGCTGTTCTCCTGGTTGCCCACTAGACCAGTGGTTCTCCACTTTCCTAATGCTGCACCCTTTAACACAGTTCCTCATGTGACCCTGACCATCTGCTACATCGTAACTACGTTTGCCACTGTTATGAATCATAATGTAAATATCTGTATTTTTGATGGTCTTGGGTGACCCCTGTGAAAAGATTGTTTGACCCCTAAAGGGGTCACAACCACAGACTGAGAACCACTGTACTAAACCTACCTGCCATGCAGTCCAAGTCTGCATTTGCTTTTTAACAAGTGGAGACTGCAGCTACAAATGGATCCCTTGAACACTTCAAGGCGTGCTAAAATGCCACTCGAACTCTCTCCTAGATGTCTACAGAGATATCTGGGACCCCTTTCCTCAGGGTTTCCATGCTTAGGTAGCTGGAGTTGTCTAACAACCAGATGCACTCCATATATCTTAGCCAGCTCCTATCTTTCACCGACTTGTGTGTACCACCCAGCTAGAAAGAATTAAAATCTGTTTCTGGAAGGTTCTGGAGTGATACATTAATGGAATTGCTGGTAGTTCTAGAAGCTATGTAGGCAACTGTCTTAGTCAGGGCTTCTATTCCTGCACAAACATCATGACCAAGAAGCAAGTTAGGGAGGAAAGGGTTTATTCAGCTCACACTTCCACACTGCTGTTCACCACCAAAGGAAGTCAGGACTAGAACTCAAGTAGGTCAGGAAGCAGGAGCTGATGCAGAGGCCATGGAGGGATGTTCCTTACTGGCTTGCTTCCCCTGGCTTGCTCAGCTTGCTTGCTTATAGAACCCAAGACTACCAGCCCAGGGATGGCACCACCTACAATGGGCCCTCCCCCCTTGATCATTAATTGAGAAAAAGGCTTACAGCTGGATCTCATGGAGGCACTTACCCAACTGAAGCTCCTTTCTCTGTGATAACTTCAGCCTGTGTCAAGTTGACACACAGAAGCAGCCAGTGCAGCAACCCAGGGAATGCTGAGGTAGAATCTCAGCTGCAGGCAGACGGTACAAGCTCTCTAGGTCCCCACTTTGAGAGTCATCTCTCTGTAGCATCTGCTTCTGGAAATGAATGCTTGTCTACAGAGGTGCTACTCCACCTGTAGATGGTCCAGATGTCCTTATAAATCTCTCCAATGATCCGAATCTTTTTACCGCCTCTAGGGCCTTAGACCGAGTGGCATTTCCAGTCCTTGCTTGTGATGATTTACTCATATTCCTCCTCCTTCCATTATCCCTTCCTTCCCTGGTAGGATGGCTGGAACCTGGGTGGGCTGGTGAAATATACACAGTGCTCTCTTTTCCCCGCCGATACCCTCCAGGTCCATCCCAGGAGGGAAAACTCACTTTTTCAAAGAATAAATCTGTGAAAGTGGCAACATTCCAGGGCAGTAAATCTCTTGCAGCGTGTGCACAGGTATGCACGCCTGCACATGTCTGAACTCTGTGCCCTTTCTGCCTATCTGTGTGTCTGAGAGAGGAGTTCTGTGCATAGAGACCTTTAATTTCAGTAATTACGGAGGGAAAGACATGATTGGAGAAGGCAGGGGGGGCATGAAACTAGAGAGAAATTGGCTCAAGAGAGGGGGAGCCAGGAGAAAAGCATTCCCGTAGATTGCTTTAGCAGAGAAAGGGAGACAATGACATAATTTGAGATTAACTGCAGAATGTCAGAAGGAGCCCCCCTTCCTTGGTAAGCCCCTCTTAGTGATCTTTGGGTGCAGTAGAGGGAACTCCTGGCTTCCCTCCTCACTCAGTTTTATTTTCGTGGACACCACGTTATAGTTCTCCCCTCCAGAGGAAGCAGTCAGAAGAGGAAGAGTGCTGGCGTGGAAATGGGGTTAACTTTCCCAACAACTCTCTGAAACAAACACTGTGACTGAACTACCACTCCTTCACCCAATCACCCAAGAGTCAGTGAGCTTCCTGCTCCTCTGTGGGAACCGGATGCAGGGGACTGATAAAAACACTGGGCTGAGAGACACTTACTGGTTCTTGTTATTGTAGGTATGAATGGGATGGGAGTGTAGCGGGGAACATCATTAGCTCAGATAGCACGTTCTCGTCCCTCCCGTGAGACTGAATCTCCATCACAGCAAACATCCACGGCCAAAGCTAATGATGATGGAGAGATGAGGAGGAGGATGAGACAGGCCTGGGGAGCTACAGTGAGGTCCTGTTCATGCACAGGGTTCAAAAAAGGACCCTGGACCTTTTCAACTGTAGGTGGAACGTTGTTGCTGGAGTGTCAGATGGAAGTGAGGTGGGGTGGTGGGTGTGAGACTCACAGGAACGAGGGGTCAGAGGGCTGTGGATGTTTGTTGTGATGGAGGAGATTCAGTCTCATGGGAGGGATCAGGACGTGCTGTCTGAGATAAGACAAGGCTGAGAGACATGCACCTAACATCTAGTTGCTCAGCTGATGACAGTGTCCTTGAAGGCTATAGAATCTTTAGGAGCTTATCTGGTCAAAGTAAATCTTTGGTTCTGGCTTTCTTTTTCCATTTCCTGGTCTACTGCCGCCTGCTATGGCCACTGTGAACCGAGCCTCTCGGGCAGGCCTTCCTCAGCGTGCTGGGCTGAGACCACCGGAAACCATGCGACCAGTCTCTTCTCCCTTATGTTGATCTCGCTGGGTATTTTGAGCTCAGTGCAATAGGCGTAGGAACAGGGGGACTGCGGTCACCTCATCAATCGTTTTAAGCTGGCTGCGTTCGTATTTCCCAGGTTCTGGTGTATGGTGTGGCAGCTGTGGACACCCCCATGACCGCCACGTTACCACAGGGGGAGGCACCACGTGCTTCAGGAGTGGTTTTATTTTGTGAACACACGTATCTGGTTTCTATTTTAGGGACATAGTGTTTCCCCTCCATGCCTGTTATTTATGGATTCCAGATCACCACCCACTTGGAAAACACATGAAGCTGGCTTGTGTATGGAGGGAGCCACTTCGGGGAGGTCAGCCAGCCAGGCAACGACATAAAAATCACCCTACAGTTCAGGGCTCCATTCAGGGCCACAAATCAAGCCCAGGTGTACCGTGCCTGGGGCAGAGCTGGGTTCCCTGTGCCTGCTGCCTTCAACCAAACTGTCTGTATCAGAATCCAGGTCAAAGTGCAGTAAAAGAATAATATAGAAACCATATGTGTGTGCAAAAACATATTACCTTCTTTTCTTCCCAGGACTGGCAAAATGTGTTGCCTTCTTCCTGTTTTTTCCTTGTAGGGTTTCTAAACTGGAAAAATTGATAGTCACGGGGAGACAGCTACTGACCCCCCGCATAAATCCAGCCAACAGGAATGAACTGCTGACTTTCTCAACTATGGCTCCTTGTACAATGACAGCATTTGAAGGACCTACTGGGCATTTTAAGGATCCAGGCACTCCTGGAATATAAAATAGTCCTAAAAGCCTCATATCCCAATAGAAGAATATCTTAGTATTTTTGTGAAGTTATTGGCATACACATACATGTGCATATTTGCATGAGTTCACGTATGTACAAGTGCACATGCGCACACACGAATGAACACATGCCTGAGGAGACCAGGGCTCAGCCTCAGGTGTCAATCTTCGTCCATCTTGTTCTTTGAGAACTTGGAGCTCACTCATGAGGCTACACTGGCTCACCAGGAAGCCCCAGGGATCCTCCTGTCTCTACCTCCCTCCTCAGTGCAAGGATTGCAAGCTTGGGTTGTCATAGTGGCTTCTTTTATTTTTGTAATGTGGGTTCTGGGGAATTGAACTCAGGTTCTCACGTGCATGGTGCAAGCCCTACTGGCTGGGCCATCTCTTTAGCCCCACAAAGCTCATTTCCCTTCCTATGAGTATAATAATAAATCAGGGTTCTCAGGGTTCTGGATCCACCAGTCATGTAACCCAAGCACTGTAAGCGCTGTTTCTCATTGCCTTCTTTCCTGGCAACATCTGTGTATCTTCTTGCTGCCGTGACCTTTCAGACTTTTCTAGACTGTGTGAACAATCGTCTAGATTCTGCATCTAGAACTAAAGGAATGTATAAAGCTGCCATTATCCTTACCTGACGTCTCTCAAAGGAGACACACAGAGTTTCCTTTATAAAATGTTTTCTCAGTAGCCCAGGAGGGTGGGGTTGAAGCTGAAGGCTAGAATGATCATTTAGAATGTTGTTGTTGTTTAGATTTCTCTTTTGAAAGACAGTGTCTGATATAGCCCAGGTTAATCTCATACTCATGAAACCAAGGATGACCCTTGGGTTTTTATTCTTCCAGCCATTACCTAAGAACCTCCCTCAGTGCTGGACTACAGGCGTTCGCCTCCACACCTGGGTTCTGTAGTGCTGGAGTGGAATCCAGGGCTTCATGCATGTTGGACAAGTACTCTAACAATAAGCTACACCCTCATCCTGAGAGCTTATTATTATTATTATTATTATTTTTACAAAGAGAAGCTGAACAGTAACTTAAAACACCTAATGTACAGCAGTGATTTTCAATGTCAGATGCCCTGAGGGCTGGTGTCTGTGCTCCTTGAGAACTTGGCTGTAATGCCAAGGCCCAGGCTCTATTGAATCTACTAACCCTGCTGCCAGGTCTCAGCAGGTCTTCTGGGTGGTTCTGAGAGCCAAAGTGACCGGTGCAAAGATGACGATGTAATCCAGCATGCTGGGAACCAATGTGGTATTTGTTGGAATTTCAGAGAAAATAACCTTGTCTTTCTTCTTCTGATTTTAGTGGTAGAAGGAGGGCATCTGAGGCTGACAGCTCTGTGGTCTTACCTTGGTGAGGGAAGTTGACCAAACATAAGCCTTGACATTTAGGAGTCAACATATCCATTGCCCCCACTTTTATCCCATTGATGCCAGATTAATTTGCTTTTTTCCTCTCTCTCTCTCTCTCTCTCTGATTTATAACTTAAGTCATCCTAAAATTCACAGGTTTTTTTTTTTTGTTTTTGTTTTTGTTTTTTCGAGACAGAGTTTCTCTGTGTAGCCCTGGCTGTCCTGGAACTCACTTTGTAGACCAGGCTGGCCTCGAACTCAGAAATCCGCCTGCCTCTGCCTCCCAAGTGCTGGGATTAAAGGCGTGTGCCACCACCGCCCGGCAAATTCACAGGTTTTATAACCAAAATGATGATGAATTTAGATTCGATGCACTTTGATGATTCAGGAGGACTTTCAGGATGCCAACACCCCCCCCAGCCCCCGCCCCCCGCAGATGCTTTGACATCTGTGCCTGCATTGCCTGTTGACAGATTGTCTCCTCTGAGGACAGCTAATTCTTAGAGATAGTAAAGGACTTACCAAGGAGCGGGTCTTTCAAATGCATGTTAGACTTACCAACAGAGAGCCCACAACCTGAGTACCTGCTCTCTGCCTGCCTACTCCACTAGAGGAGGCCTACTCCTCTGTCTAGAACATTCCAAAGCCAAATTCCAGATGCTGGGAGACTACTCCTATTGCAGAGACCAGGTACTGTTCTAGTATTCCACAGTTTTCTGTCTGAGCCCATCACCAAGGGACTCCATTAAACTAAACAGCAGTTGGCCTCATTTTGAGTACCAATGCTGAGGTCATGTTTATGCAAATTAATAATCACCACCTGTCCAGCCTGGGTTCCAAGGTATAGGCTGTTCATAAATAATTATTCACACAAGGAAAATCCACAAACTTACCAAAGTAGATAGGTAAGGAGGGCCTGTTCTCATGAATATTTCTGTGAAGAAAGAGGCAGCCTGAGTACGCCTGTTCCTGGTTTTCTTTTGCTTTTTGTTCTAAGTGCTCTCCTGAGCTCCAACACCATCTATCCTGAGAATATTCCACAGGGGAAGGTGGTGGTGACCAGGGTCCTGTGCTGTATTGAAACCAGCTAGATTTCATTTTCAGGTTGTGGTGTTTTTGATATTAAGAAATGTCTAGTGAGGCACGAAATGACCACGTCTAAGTTTTATGACCCTGTTCTGTATCCCAGCAGCCCCCTGAGGGGACAAGCACATTGAAAGGCACCTTTGCCAATTTGTATCCTAATCTTTAAGGTATTAATTTGAATCCAAGAAATTCTTCTAATCAGTAAATAGTTTAGGGGCCCCAAAGTAGTGTTAACCACCTATGCACCAGGCCTAAAGTGGGAGACAAGGAACCTGAATCCTGCACTTTGACCCTTGAGCCACCCTTGTGGCTGGTAAGACAAGGGTTCAGACGGAATGAGGAGGCAGAGTTGGGTTCACTGCTCAGACTCTAAGCACATACTTTATGGATTATTATTCCGGAGAGCCAAAGCAGTACTTTGTTCATTCCAGTAGCCGGTCATTTGTAATTCAGTGCGTAGGAGACTGAATGGCCATTTTTTCCAAGCTACAAGACTACCGTTTGGATTGGCAAGTGTTTCTGAATGATCTTTGTGGAGAGCCTTCCATAGTAGCCTGTGCATGTAGTTTTGAGGGATAGAAAACAAGGCTGAGAAAGGATTTTGACAAGGCAGTGGAGGGAGATATTGTCACAGAGCAGACAGGGAGGACTGAGGGACAGTACTGGGAAAGTGGGCAGAAGTCAAGGTGATTTGATGGTAGAAGGAACCAGACCATTGTGGGGCAATGCTGCTGCCGATGGACTCAGCCGCTACTTGATACAGCCACCACTGGGAGAAGCCACTTGGGATGTACCTCTCTCCCCTTCGTCATTGCTTTGTGTCTTGAGGGCGGTGGACACAGATAACTCCGTGAGCCAACTGCTGTTCAGATCATATACATCATATTTGAGTGTGGCATCCCCAGAGGGCAGTATTGCTTCCAAACTTGTACCTTTCCAAGGATTCAGTGGGACATTTTAGCATCCCATAAACTGTCTTTGGGTGAGAGGGGGCATTAAATAAGGTTGAATGTTGTGGACATCAACCTTATTACCCTTTTTTCCTTACAAAGTGAACCCCTCGGTCAAACACTATATAGCATATGATGGTACATAATGCTAATTGAAGTTAATTAGTGAATACACTAATAGAACCATGGTAGCTAAGGCAGAGAAAGTAAACATATATTAAAAGGTAAGTATCTATTCTGGTGAGAGCAGATGGATGCCTCTCATTGATAGGAGGACCCCAATACAAGCAACCCCTGTCTAACCCCTCTGAGAGTCAGGATCTTGTCAGAGATTCTAAGTAGGTGCTTCCATGGGCTGGAGGAGATCTTATTTTTAAATGTAATGGCAACACTTGTAGACTATAATGGCACTGACTGGAACAGCAACACTTGGTAGAGAGGGACAGTTGACTATGGGAGAGGGTGGTTGTGAGTGCAGGGAGGATTATGGGAATGGGTGTGAACTCTAGTGGGCAAGGGTTGGATGAAAGAGGATCAGAGTTCATTGCAGCAGGAGGAGAGAGTGAGAGATGGGTAAAGCCGTCTTTCATTTGGTCCTGTTTCCCTCAGTGAGGAGGAATGAAGCTGTCAGCTGAAGATGGAGGTGGAGAGAAGAGATGTAGAAAGAAGGCCCCAGAGCTGCTGGGGAGAACACAAGAGGTAGGATCTAGTTCCTGCCAAAACAAGGAAACAGGTGTATCAAAGTAGTGGTTTTCAACCTTCCTAATACTACAGCCCTTTAATACAGTTTCTCATGTGGTGAATGTAGGGAGAATTTTGGTTTCTTAAAGAACCCAGTTGTGTTATGGGAATATGTTTTTGCTTTAATCCCAGGTGTGGGATATGGGGCTGCTTCAGATTGTCCACAGCCACTAACTATGATTGTCTCACACCCTAGGAGGGGTGTGACTTTTGTTAGCTGCAGATAGTTTGCACTTGGAATTCTGGGGACTCCGGAGAGGGTATAAATTGGAGAGAGCTAGATAGGGCCTGGGGCTCCTGCTGCTCCCCCTCACTGCAGCTGGTTCCTGATGCTGTGTGTGCATTGCTGGATTGCTGGATTGCTGCATTGCTGCATTGCTGCATTGCTGGATTGCTGGATTGCTGGATTGCTGCATTGCTGGATTGCTGGATTTCTGGATTGCTGCACTGCTGGATTGCTGCATTGCTGGATTGCTGGATTGCTGGATTGCTGGACTGCTGGATTGCTGGATTGCTGCATTGCTGGATTGCTGGATTGCTGCATTGCTGGATTGCTGCATTGCTGCATTGCTGCACTGCTGGATTGCTGGATTGCTGCATTGCTGAATTGCTGGATTGCTGCATTGCTGGATTGCTGCATTGCTAGATTGCTGCATTGCTGGATTGCTGCATTGCTGCATTGCTGGATTGCTGCGTTGCTGCACTGCTGGATTGCTGGATTGCTGGATATTCTGATGATGAAGATTGGACTTGCCCCAGAGAACTTGATGTTCCTAGGCAGCAGGAAGTAGTCTAAAGAGGTCTATACCCTCTTTCCCCTCTAGCCTTCTTTCTCTCCTACCTAGTGTTGGAGAGTTGGAAGGGAGGTATGTAAAAGAACCCAACAAGGCAGCCCAAAAAAGTACACCAAAAGGTGATCCTCAACCACAAAATTATTTTCATTGCTACTTCATAACGGTAATTTTGCTATGGTTATGAATTGTAATGCAAATCTCTGATATGCGAACCCTGTGAAAGAGTCATCCAACCAATACCGAAAGGGGTCTTAACCCACAGGTTGAGAATGGCTGTCTTAACGGAAGATTGTAGGACTTCTGGGTAGTTTCTGCATGGCTGTGAGCCTTTCTCTAGCTATGTCTGGCTGTTCAATATAAGAAAGAAGCTGGAATAATCCTGCCCTTCACAGCATCCATGTGGAAGCTGTGATGCCAGCTACAGACAGTGGGGAGTAAGCAGTGGCCACTGCTGTCAGTACCATTGCTGATGCTATATCGGCCACCATGTTAGATTTTATAATAGCACCACTAGCATCCTGTACGGCCCTCAGGTTATATTGTCACCATGATATATCATGACCTTTAGATATAGGTTCCAAGACTATTCACCTAACATGACCAGGGATAATGAACCTCCATCACTTTAATTTTATATCACTTGCTCATGACTTAAAATATTGGATGGGGCTGGACCAGGAGAACCATCGGTCCAAATGAAGCCTTTATGTGAACCATGCAAAGCTGTTCCTCCTCTTAGACATTTTACTCCCTCTGCTGGAGTGTTGTGGATGAATACTGAAGTCAAGGAGGACTGTAGTGTGCAGGCGTAGTGGGCAGTTGAGCCGTATAAAAGCAGTCTCTGCAGTAGCCCTGCCCTTGAGCTCGCCCTTGATTGACTGCCAAGGTGCAGAAGGAATAGCAATCACCTACATTTAGCCTCTGTGGATTTTCACCAAGAAAGTTTCCTCAAATGAGAAGGGAACTTTTAAAAACTGTTTTATTTTTGAGTAACTACTTGGGAATCCTGGCTTTCTGATATGTACCCGTGAACAGTGAGCCAACTAGAAGTCCTAGGCTCCTTCTCATGCCAACCTTGTAGCTCTTTGAGTGCCCAACACTGTTAGAACGCAGAACTCTACCACCTTAAGACCAGTTGAAGAAGCCCTTGAGAATGTGCCACCTACAAATGCTGACAGTGCATTCCAACAGCATCCAGGTAGTTGCAGATTCAGACCTCTGCTTTTGATGGGAATGAGGTCAATGAAGGTAGTTAATTCATCCATGTCACAGATAAACCATAGGGATGGATCAAATGAGCACCAGTGATGGAATCCAGGAGATTTATTTAGGGAGCAGCTGGGAAGGAAGTCTTCTCACTACCATTTGCACTGGGTGCCAGGCAACTCCCCAGCCTTCTGTGCATGGTCTTCCAGGAGAGAGTTGGTCTCCCAGCATCGCTTTCACTTCTGAGCATGGAGGTGAGATCTCCACCTTCTCTCTGGAGGGGAATAGCTAGGAGCGCACAGGGCATATGATCAGTGGAGCAGCTGGGACAGAGATCTTCAGGCTGCCTTTTACACCAGGGAGCCAGGCAGCTCCACAGCCTTCTGTGCACAGACCCTGCCAAAAGAGAGTTGGTCTCCCAGGAGTATGGACACAGACTTACAGGCCCACAGGAGGGACAAGCTCCAGCCAGAGACAGCAAGACCAATTAGCACCAGAGATGACCAGATCGTGAAAGGCAAGCACAAGAACCCTACCAACAGAAATCAAGGTTACTTGGCAACATCAGAACCCAGTTCTCCCACCACAGCAAGTCCTGGATAAGCAAGAGTTGGATTTAAAAATCATATCTCATGATGCTAATAGAGGGCTTCAAGAAGGACATAAATAACTCCCTTAAAGAAATACAGGAGAACATGGGTCAACAGGTAGAAGCCCTTAAAGAGGAAACACAAAAATCCCTTGAGGAAATACAGGAGAGCATGGGTCAACAGGCAGAAGCTCTTAAAGGGGAAACACAAAAATCCCTTAAAGAATTACAGGAAAACACAAACAATCAAGTGAAGGAACTGAACAAAACCATCCAGGATCTAAAAGTGGAAGTAGAAACAATAAAGAAATCACAAAGTGAGATCTCACTCTCTGGAGATAGAAAACCTTGGAAAGAATTCAGGAGTCATAGATGCAAGCATCAACAACAGAATACAAGAAATAGAAGAAAGAATCTCAGGTACTGAAGATACCATAGAAAACATTGACTCAACAGTCAAAGAAAATGCAAAATGCACAAAGCTTGTAACCCAAAACATCCAGGAAATCCAGGACACAATGAGAAGACCAAAACCTAAGGATTATAGGTATAGAAGAGAGTGAAGATTTCCAACTTAAAGGACCAGTAAATGTCTTCAACAAAATTATAGAAGAAAACTTCCCTCACCTAAAGAAAGAGATGCCCATGAACATACAAGAATCCTACAGAACTCCAAACAGCCTGGACCAGACCAGAAAGTCCTCCTGGCACATAATAATCAAAACACCAAATGTACTAAACAAAGAAAGAATATTAAAAACAGTAAGGGAAAAAGGTCAGGTAACTTATAAAGGCAGGCCTATCAGAATTACACCAGACTTCTCACCAGAGATGATGAAAGCTAGAAGAGCCTGGTCAGGTGTCATACAGATCCTAAGAGAACACAAATGCCAACCCATACTACTATACCCAGCATAACTCTCAATCACCCTAGATAGAGAGACCAAGATATTCCATGATAAAACCAAATTTACACAATATCTGTCCACAAATCCAGCCCTACAAAGGATAATAGATGGAAAACGCCAACATAAGGAGGCAAACTATACCCTAGAAAAAGCAAGAAAGTAATCTTCTTCTAACAAACCCAAAAGAAAATAACCACACAAACATAAAAAGAACTTCAAAAATAACAAGAAGCAACAATCACTATTCCTTAATATCTCTTAACATCAATGGACTCAATTCCCCAATAAAAAGACATCGACTAGCAGAAATATTTTTCATGTAAATCTTCAATTTTATCAGAAAATGTTTGTAATTCCTCTTTCAATTAATTTAGTAATGTCTTTTTATGTCTACCATTTTATCTGCATTATTTTTCATGATAATCTTCAATTTTAATATGTTTTTCTATATATTTCTTCTATTTTATCAGAAATGTTTTCCATGTAAACCTCTGATTTTATTACAAAATGTTTTTAATTCCACCTTCAATTAATTTAGAAAGGTTTTTTTATATCTAGCATTTTATGTGTATAATTTTCCATGAAATAGTCAATTTTAACATTTTTATCTATATATTTTTTGAATTTTATTAGAAATATTTTCCATGTAAATCTTCAATTTTACCTGAAAATGTTTATAATTTCACTTCCAATCAACTTAGAATTATTTTTATGCCTACCATTTTATCTGTATAATTTTCCATGATAATCTCCAATTTTAACATGTTTTTCTATATATGTCTTCAATTTTATAAGAAATATTTTCCGTGTAAATCTTCAACTTTATCAGAAAATGTTTGTAATTCCACTTTCAATCAACTTAGGAATACTTTAATTCCTACCATTATTATATTTATATAAAATTTTCCATGATAACCTTCAATTTTAACATGTTTTTCTACATTTTTCTACAATTTTATCAGAAATGTTTTCCACGTAAATCTTCAATTCTATCATAAAACGTTTCTATTTCATTTTTTAATTAATTTAGCAATGTTTTTTATGTCTACCACTTACTCTTTAATTTTCTATGAAATTTGTCAATTTTAACGTGTTTTTCTATATATCTCTTCTATTTTATCAGAAATATTTTCCACGTAAATCTTCAATTTTATCATAAAATGTTTTTACTTCCTTTTTCAGTAATAGAACATGCTTTTCAAAAAAGTGTTTTATTTTTAATTGTGTATTTTTTGTGATTGTCTACAAGTATGTGAGTGCAGGTGCCTCAGTGGCCAGAAGGGGGCAGAAGGTCCCCTGGAGCTGGAGTTGCAGGCTGTTGTGAGCTGCCTGGCAGGGGTGCTGGGAACTGAACCTTTGCAAGAGCTTCCTTCACCACTAAGCTCTCGAGAGCTCTAGAAAGGAATTTTTGATTGTGACCAGCAATCAAACGAGAAATCCTAATATGCCCCCATAGTTTAAGGAACTGACCTTACGTTGATGACTTTAATCAGGCAAAGTTGCAGTGTAAGCCAGTTCAATGGAGTGAAGGAGATTTGGACCAGTCAGTGCACATGCTACAGTCTGAGATCCCAGTTCTCTGCTTTGCGATGCAAATTAAACCTTATGTTGGAAGGCTTTGCTTTTTTCCTTGGTGACTTGGGGTCCTGTGAGCCAGATTGATTCAGCACGTGTCAAGAGTGATGGCATGATCGTTTCCAGCGGAACGATAGAGACAGAGATTGGGTCTGACATGGGGGTTGTATTTCTGGAACTCTTGAAGTAACACTTCTCTTATTGGTATTAATTAAGATAGAATGAACCCACATGTTAAAAGTTATTGATAAATATAGTGATTTTGGGGGGTGGGACAACAGTGACCAGAGTCCCTTGTTCCTAAAGAAAATGTTTCCACCGCTAGTCATTCTGGGATGGGCAATAACCCAGGTGGTAGGGGTGGGGGTGGGGGTAGGGGGAAGCTTCCTGTTATTTTGCCCCAAAACTGGAGTGGAGCAATAACCTGGGACAAAGGGAGGCCCTGAGATTCCTAAGAGGACAGGGAGTCCCTTTCCCACATCACCAAATGTAGCCCATGATAAGAAGGCAGGAGAATGAAGGTGATCTCAGAGTAGCTGTCTGTAGTTGCAGACGATAGTGACTTGGCCTGTCCAAGTCTTTGGTAAGGGATCTGTCTTCACAGTTCACTGAGCACTCAACTAGAGTGAATATGGGGTACTTCAATTGACATCATACAGAGTGAGCCTCAAGGACCAACTAAGGGTCTGGAGAGGTGGCTCAGTGTTCATGAATGAACATGCCCTGCCATCAAAGAGGCTGGCAATACTGGTAGAATAGGGGTGGCATGCAATAAACCCCACCAGCTTCTCTGCTTCTGTCATGTGACAGGCTTTTTTTCTTTTCATAGCGTAAGTGGTAGGCATGCTAGTGAGATGCTGCTCCTGCCTTTCTCTGACTCAGGTGAGGGAACTAGATCAGTAACTTGGCAGTCTCAGCTCATCAGTGTGAGATGTCAGGTCATGTCATGGCACAGGAGGCAAGGTCTACAGAGAAGCCATTATCTGACACCCACCTTCTTCTTACCCAACTCTGTCTCCTCCAGTAGATTTTCTAGTGTCCTTTTGCCTGATATAACCCATGGTGCAAGGGCAGACATATTAACATTCTGGGCATGTCAGCACTTCAAGCCCTTCCTTGGTTGTGATATATGGCTGTTGTGGTCACTGATGCTGGGAAGGCATTGGCCAGGCTCTATGCAGGTGTTTGGCTCCTCATAGTGGAGGTAGAGCATCCCTGGGTTAGCACCTTTGCCTTTTTGGATCTGAAGGGTCAAGGGTAGGAAATCGTGAGGCCTATGGAGAACCCTGCCAAAGAAACCTCCCCATTGCATGACATAAAGCAGTCGCTGTTCCTCAGCTCTCGCTTCTCAGTCGTTGCTCCTCAAACATTTTCATCTGATCCTCAACAATGCTGCAGCTCTGTAGTTATGGACCTGAGGAGACAAGAAGAAAGGGTAGCCCAAGTTTTCTAAGGCCACAGTGTTAATAATTAGAACCAGGATCAAACGTTCATTTTTCTGATCCCAAAGCTTTAAGACATGGCTTCTCAACCAGATCTTTTCTACCTCTCTAGGGGACATTGGATGATGCCTGGAAACATTTTTTTTTATATATTTCCTTTATCAGTTTAATCGTATGTTCCTGTATTTCTTTTTTTTTAAATATTAGTTTTATTTTATTTTTTTAATTTACATTCCAAATCACTTCCCCTTTCCCGTTTCCTCCCTCCCCGAAAGTCCCATAAGCCCCCTTCCCTCCCTCTTTTCTCCATTCAACCCCCTCTCGTTACTCTGTCCTGGCGTTCCCCTACATCCAGTCTTTCCTGGACCAGGGGTCTCTCCTTCCATCTTCCTAGAAATCTATTGATATGCGGATTGTGTCTAGGGTATTCCGAGATTCTGGGTCAATATCACCTTATCAGTGACTGCATACCATGCGTGTTCTTTTGTGATTGGGTTACCTCACTAAGGATGATATTTTCAAGATCTGACCATTTGCCTAGGAATTTCGTGAATTCATTGTTTTTAATTGCAGAGTAGTATTCCATTGTGTAGATATACCACATCTTCTGAATCCATTCCTCCGTTGAGGGACATCTGGGTTCTTTCCAGCTTCTGGCTATTATAAATAAGGCTGCTATGAACATAGTGGAGCATGTGTCCTTATTGCATGCAGGTAAAGCCTCTGGGTATATGCCCAGGAGTGGTATAGCCGGATCCTCCGGGAGTGTCATGCCCAGTTTTCTGAGGAACCGCCAGACTGCTTTCCAGAGTGGTTGTACCAGCTTGCAATTCCACCAGCAGTGGAGGAGTGTTCCTCTTTCTCCACATCCTCGCCAACAACTGCTGTCTCCTGTGTTTTTGATCTTAGCCATCCTAACTGGTGTGAGATGGAATCTCAGGGTTGTTTTGATTTGCATTTCCCTAATGACTAAGGATGATGAACATCTCTTTAGGTGCTTCTCAGCCATTAGATATTCTTCAGGTGAGAACTCTTTGTTTAGCTCTGTACCCCATTTTTAATAGGGTTACTTGCCTCTCTGGAGTTTAACTTCTTGAGTTCTTTGTATATATTGGATATTAGCCCTCTGTTGGATGTAAGGTTGGTAAAGATCATTTCCCAGTTAGTTGGTTGCCGCTTTGTCTTTTTGACAGTGTCTTTTGCCTTGCAAAAACTTTGTAATTTAATGAGGTCCCATTTGTCTATTCTTGATCTTAGAGTATAAGCTACTGGAGTTCTGTTCAGGAAATTCTCCCCTGTGCCCATATGTTCAAGGTTCTTCCCTAGTTTCCCTTCTATTAGTTTCAGTGTGTCTGGTTTTATGTGGAGATCTTTGATCCACTTAGAATTGAGCTTAGTGCCAGGAGATAAGAATGGGTCAATTTGCATTCTTCTGCATGTTGACCTCCAGCTGAGCCAGCACCATTTGTTGAAAAGGCTATCTTTTTTCCACTGGATGGTTTTAGCTCCTTTGTCAAAGATCAAGTGACCATAGGAGTGTGGATTCATTTCTGGGTCTTCAATTCTGTTCCATTGATCTACATGTCTGTTACTGTACCAATACCATGCGGTTTTTAACACTATTGCTCTGTAGTACAGCTTGAGGTCCGGGATACTGATTCCCCCAGAGGTTCTTTTACTCTTGAGAATAGTTTTAGCTATTCTGGGTTTTCTGTTATTCCAGATGAATTTTTGAATTGCTCTTTCTAACTCTATGAAGAATTGAGTTGGGATTTTGATGGGGATTGCATTGAATCTGTGTATTACTTTTGGTAAGATGCTCATTTTGACTATATTAATCCTGCCAATCCATGAGCATGGCAGATTTTTCCATCTTCTGAGGTCTTCTTCAATTTCTTTCTTCAGAGACGTGAAGTTCTTGTCATACAGATCTTTCACTTGTTTGGTTAGAGTCACGCCAAGATACTTAATATGGTTTGTGGCTATCGTGAAGGGTATTATTTCTCTTACTTCTTTCTCAGCCTGCTTATCCTTTGAGTATAGGAAGGCTTCTGACTTGCTTGAGTTGATTTTATATCCGGCCACTTTGCTGAAGTCTTTTATCAGCTGTAGGAGTTCTCTGGTGGAGTTCTTTGGGTCGCTTATGTATACTATCATATCGTCTGCAAATAGTGATAGTTTGACTTCTTCCTTTCCAATTTGTATCCCTTTGACCTCTTTTTGTTGTCTAATTGCTCTAGCTAGAACTTCAAGTACTATATTGAAAAGATATAGAGAGAGAGGGCAGCCTTGTCTAGTCCCTGATTTTAGTGGGATTGCTTCAAGTTTCTCTCCATTTAGATTGATGCTGGCTACCGGTTTGCTGTAAATTGCTTTTACTATGTTTAGATATGGGCCTTGAATTCCTGATCTTTCCAAGACCTTTAGCATGAAAGGATGCTGAATTTTGTCAAATGCTTTCTCAGCATCTAATGAGATGACCATGTGGTTTTTTTCTTTGAGATTGTTTTTGTAGTGGATTACATTGATGGATTTCCTTATATTGAACCATCCCTGCATCCCTGGGATGAAGCCTACTTGATCGTGGTGAATGATCGTTTTGATGTGTTCTTGGATTCGGTTGGCAAGAATTTTATTGAGTATTTTTGCATCGATATTCATAAGAGAGATTGGCCTGAGATTCTCTTTCTTTGTCGGATCTTTGTGTGCTTTTGGTATTAGTGTAATTGTGGCTTCATAGAACGAGTTGGGTAGTGTTCCTTCTGTTTCTATTTTGTGGAACAGTTTGAAGAGTATTGGTGTTAGGTCTTCTTTGAAGGTCTGATAGAATTCTGCACTAAAACCATCTGGACCTGTGCTTTTTTTGGTTGGGAGACTTCCAATGACAACTTCTATTTCTTCAGGGGTTATAGGACGGTTTAGATGGTCTATTTGATCCTGATTTAATTTTGGTACTTGGTATCTGTCAAGGAAATTGTCCATTTCCTCAAGATTTTCTAGTTGTGTTGAATACAGGTTTTTGTAGTAGGATCTGATGATTTTTTGAATTTCCTCAGTTTCTGTTGTTATCTCTCCCTTTTCGTTTCTGATTTTATTAATTTGGATACTATCTCTGTGCCCTCTGGTTAGTCTGGCTAAGGGCTTATCTATCTTGTTGATTTTCTCAAAGAACCAACTCCTCGTTTTGTTGATTCTTTGTATGGTTTTATTTGTTTCTACTTGATTGATTTCAGCCCTGAGTTTGATGATTTCCTGCCTTCTACTCCTCTTTGGTGTATTTGCTTCTTTTTGTTCCAGGGCTTTCAGGTGTGCCATTAAGCTGTTAGTGTATGCTGTCTCCCGTTTCTTTTTGGCGGCATTCAGGGCTATGAATTTTCCTCTTAGCACTGCTTTCATTGTGTCCCATAAATTAGGGTATGTTGTGCCTTCATTTTCATTAACTTTCAAAAAGTCTTTGATTTCTTTCTTTATTTCCACCTTGACCAAGTTATCATTGAGTAGAGCATTGTTCAGCCTCCATGTGTACGTGGGTTTTCTTTTGTTTTTGTTGCCATTGAAGACCACCCTTATTCCATAGTGATCTGATAGGAGGCATGGGATTATTTCTATCTTCTTATATCTGTTGAGGTCTGATTTGTGACCAATTATATGGTCAATTTTGGAGAAGGTACCATGAGGAACTGAGAAGAAGGTGTATTCTTTAGCTCTAGGATGAAATGTTGTATATATATCAGTTAGTTCCATTTGGTCCAAGGCTTCAATTAGATTCACTGTGTCCCTGTTTAGTTTCTGCTTTCCTGAACGATCCATTTCAGAGAGCGGGGTGTTGAAGTCACCCACTATTATTGTGTGCGGTGCGATGTGTGCTTTGAGTTTTAGTAAAGTTTCTTTTACGAATGAGGGTGCCCTTGCATTTGGAGCATAGATATTCAGAATTGAGAGTTCTTGATGGTGGATTTTTCCCTTGATCAGTATGTAGTGTCCTTCTGTGTCTTTTTTGATGACTTTAGGTTGAAAATCAATTTTATCTGATATTAGGATGGCTACTCCACCTCGTTTCTTGGGGCCATTTGCTTGTAAAATTGTTTTCCAGCCTTTTACTCTGAGGTAGTGTTTGTCTTTGACACTGAGGTGCGTTTCCTGCATGCAGCAAAATGCTGGGTCCTGTTTACGTATCCAGTCTGCTAGTCTATGTCTTTTAATTGGGGAATTGAGACCATTGATATTAAGAGAGATTAAGGCATAGTGATTATTGCCATCTGCCATTCTTGACGCTATCTTTATGTTTGAATGGTTATCTACTTTTGGTTTTGATTCAAGAAGGTTATTATCTCATTTTTTCCAGGGTGTTGTTTCTCTCCCTGTATTGGAGGTTTCCACCTATTACCCGTTGCAGGGCTGGATTTGTGGAAAGATATTGTGAAAATTTGGTTTTATCATGGAATATCTTGGTCTCTCCATCTATGGTGATTGAGAGTTTTGCTGGGTATAGTAGTCTAGGCTGGCATTTGTGCTGTCTTAGTGTCTGCATGAGATCTGCCCAGGATCTTCTGGCTTTCATAGTCTCTGGTGAGAAGTCTGATGTGATTCGGATAGGTCTTCCTTTGTATGTTACTTGGCCCTTTTCTCTTACTGCTTTTAGTATTCTTTCTTTGTTTAGAACATTCGGTGTTTTGATTATTATGTGACGGGAGGTATTTCTGTTCTGGTCCAGTCTGTTTGGAATTCTGTAGGCTTCTTGTACGTTCATCGGCATCTCTCTCTTTAAGTTAGGGAAGTTTTCCTCCATAATTTTGTTGAAGATGTTTACTGGCCCTTTAAGTTGCAAATCTTCACTCTCATCTATACCTATAATCCTTAGGTTTGGTCTTCTCATTGTGTCCTGGATTTCCTGGATGTTTTGGGTTACACGTTTTTTGCATTTTGCATTTTCTTTGACTGTTGAGTCGATGCTTTCTATGGAATCTTCAGCACCTGAGATTCTTTCTTCCATCTCTTGTATTCTATTGTTTATGTTTGCATCTATGACTCCTGATTTCTTCCCAAGGTTTTCTATCTCCAAAGTTGTCTCTCTTTGTGATTTCTTAGTTGTTTCTACTTCCTTTTTTAGTTCCTGGATGGATTTGCTGAGATCCTTCACTTGTTTGTTTGTATTTTCCTGTATTTCTTTAAGGTATTTTTGCATTGCCTCTTTCAGGATTTCTTCCTGATGACCCACGTTCTCCTGCATTTCTCTGAGTGATTTTTCTGTTTCCTCCTCATGGGAATCCATCTGTTGATCCATTGTCTCCTGCATTTCTTTAAGCAGTTCTCGTGTTTCCTTTGTAAGGGCATCTAACCGTTGATTCATTTCTTTAAGCAATTTTTGTGTTGCCTCCTTATGGGCATCCGTCTGTTGACCCATATTCTTCTGCATTTCTTTATGCAAATTTTGTGATTCCTTTGTGAGTGCATCTACCCGTTGATTCATCTCGTTAAGCGATTTTTGTGTTGTCTCCTTGTGAGCCTCCATCTTTTGATCCATGTTCTCCCACATTTCTCTAAGCGATTTTTGTGTTTCCTTTGTAAGGGCTTCTAACCGTTGATTCATGGTCTCCTGTAACTCTTTATGAGATTTATTTGTGTCCTTCTTGTGATCCTCTAATAGCATCATGAGAAGTGATTTTAAATCCAGATCTTGTCTTTCGGGTGTGGTGGGGTATCCAGGATTTGCTGCTGTTGGAGAGTTGGGTTCGGATGGTCCCACATTACTTTGGTTTCTGTTAGTAACATTCCTACGTTTGCCTTTTGCCATCTGGATACCTCTGGTGTTAGTTGGTCCTGCTGCCACTGGCTGTTGGTTGGACCTCCTGTGAGCCTGCAAAGCTATTTCTGCCCCCCCTGGATTACCAGGATTCCCCTGGCACCGATTTCTGGGGCCTGCCTGCTCCTGAGTGACTTTGGAGCCCTAATGTGCCTTGCCCCAAGTGATCTTATATTGGGGAGGCCTTGCACATCCAAAGGCTCAGCCTAGTGGATTCCTGGAGCAGAGGTCGCCAAAGGGAGGCTGGTAGGCTCCTGCCCTGTGCAGGGGTGTGTGATCTCTCCTGGGGGGGGGAGGGGGCGTCCCTCTGCCAGGCAGAGGTCCCACAGCAGAGCTAGCATGCTGGTTACTGCAGATCTGCCCAGCACTTGGGAGCCGCACACACACAAGCCGCCCGAGACCCAAGCGATATTAAGCCTGTCTGTCTCAGAACCTTGCTGTCCCAACTTCCCAGTCACTGGAGCAAAGATGGCGGAGTGCAATCTGCACACTCTCCGTGGTGCTGCTCATCCTGCAGACGCGATGGCCTGCAGATCTGGCACCCAGACGACCACAGCGCTGACCCGTTCTTGGGCGCAGACGGAAGCCCCAACAGGCCGTGTCCCAAGTGATGTTATATTGGGGAGAGAGAGCCTGGGTACCTGTCTCTTCAGTGCAGTCTGCGGGAACAGAGGTCGCGGAAGGGAAGCTGGTAGGCTCCCGCCCAGTGCGGGGTCCCTCTGCCAGGCAGAAGTCCCACAGCAGAGCTGGCGCGCTGGTTACTGCAGATCAGCCCAGCATTTGGGAGCTGCACACACACAAGCCGCCCGAGACCCAAGCGATATTAAGCCTGTCTGTCTCAGAACCTGGCTGTCCCAACCTCCCAGTCACTGGAGCAAAGATGGCGGAGTGCAATCTGCACAGTCTCCGTGGCGCAGCTCCGCCTGGAAACATTTTTAATTGTCATAACAGGGGGGATGTTGGCATGAGAACCATGGAAGGTCTTGATGCTGCTAACCGGATCATGTACCCAGGATGCTCTTCTTTATGAGTTTAACTATGTCTCCCTAGAAAGACACCTGGAAATCCTAATACTCAGCACTCCAGCACCGACCTGACTACATATTCCCACATGATGGTCTGATGACAAAGACCACGAAGATCCAGGAGGAGGTGAAAAGAGAGCCTGGGGTGCCACACCACACCAGCCAGGGATCACTAAGGATTCTATTTACGTAAGTTATGCTTCTCTTGGCGGTGACCAAAATGCCTGACAGAAACAACAGAAGGGAGGAGGAAGGCTTAATTTTGTTTTAACTCATGGTTTCAGACAGATTTCATCCCATCCCAATGAGGTGTTGCGAGTAAATCAGATTCTAACATTAGAAGCATGAGCTTGGTCACATTATCCCAGACAGGAGGCAGAGAGCTATACCAGAGCAAGAGGTAGACCCCCAAAGGCCTACCCTTTGACCTACTTTCACTGGCCAGGTCCCACAGTCTTCAAAACAAAGGGCAATCTGGGGTCAAGTCTAGAAAGCAGGAAGTTCTAGGGTGCATTTTGGAGTTAGTCCCTAACACTGCCATTATCAGACAGCCTGGAGAGAGTCAAAGAACATATCCCCCTCAGAGCCTGGAGGAAGAGCCAACCCTTCTGACATCTTGACATCAGACTTCCAGCTCCCAGAAGTATGAAGGAATAAATCTCTCCTGTTTTCAGCTACTCCATGTGCTCATTTCCAGCGGCCTGGCAAGCCAACACAACCCACAACAGAGGATTACCTGTCCACAGTGTCAATGGCGCTGCCTCTGCAAAACCCGGAACTAAGAGAACATCAAACTTCCATATGCTTAGCAAAGGTTTGGCCTCGTCCTCTCTCTCTGCAGAGGCCTCCAGCTCTTCTGGGGAAGGTGGAAGCAGTTCTGCCTAAATCCAAACAGAGGCTTTTAGCAGTGCAAGCTGCTTTAGAGGTTAGAGACTTGTCTCTCAACATGGTTACCATGGTAAGTTCATCTGGCAACCTAATTAGCCTTGATCCTCCTCGGGGGCCTGAGGAACTGACTGGAGCTGTGTTGATGGATTGAGATAGCGGTTTTGACAGGGCGAGACCCCTGGGTTTCTTCCTGGCCTGCTGAAAATCTATGACCTTCAGGGGTTGGCTGAGTGGTCTGAAGTTTCTTCTACAATGTTACAACCTGTTTTCTTGGTCATTTTTTTCTTTATAAGATTTAGGGCTGTGTTTTAACCTGGAACCCAAGAGTAGTATTTCCTGAGCATTGAAAGGGAAATATTGCGTCATTTCGTAATGGGAAAAAGAAAATGGCAGAGTGGTGGGAAGCTTAAGCCTGCTCAGAGCAAATGGAAGAAGCGTGTGATTTGCCCATTCCCTGTCTGCTAAGGTCTTACTACAGTCTGTGCTGTCCTGCAGCTCAGGTAGCTCATTCAGTATTTGGTGCAAAATGCTTTTTATTTAACAGAACCCAGATTCTGCAGAACACGTACTTTCCTGGCCTTTTAAACTGGAACCGCAAATTAGAGAGTAAATTGAGGAGGGAATGCTTCTTGCTTGGGCACTGGGCATACAGGCAAAGACAGGACACATACACACACACAATTCATGCACATGCATGCACACACAACATACACACATGCATAAATGCACACACACACATACATGCATGCAATGTACATACACTCAGAAAACCTACAGGGTTGTTAGCTTGAATGGACTTTGCAAATAGTAATTCTCAAAATTTGTATAGAGACTTTTAAGATGACTCTTCTATCTATCTATCTATCTATCTATCTATCTATCTATCTATCTATCTATCATCTATCTATCATCTATCTATCTATCCATCATGTATGAATGAATCTATCTATCATCTATGTATACATCTATGTATCATATATCTATGTATGTATATATGTATGTGTGTTTGTATATCTTTCTATCTATCTATCTATCTATCTATCTATCTATCTATCTATCTATCATCTATATTATTTATATCTATCATCTATCTACTTATCATGTATGTATGTATGAATGAATCTATCACCCATATATGTATGTATGTTTGTATATGTGTGTGTGTCTGTCTGTTTGTCTGTATCTATCTATCTATCTATCTATCTATCTATCTATCTATCTATCTATCTATCTATCATCTATATCATTTATATCTAGCATCTATCTACTTATCATATATGTATGTATGAATGAATCTATCTATCATCCATGTATACATCTATGTATCATATATGTCTGTCTGTCTCTATCTATCTATCTATCTATCTATCTATCTATCTATCTATCTCCATCATATTTACTTAGTGTGTGACTGTATGTATATGTGCATGTATGCATGCCACAGAGCATAAGTGAAGATTATAGGATATCTCTGGTTTTTTCCTTCCACCTTGTGATATCCAGGATTAAGCTCAGGCTCTCAGATTGGTGGCAGGTACCTTAACCTCCTGAGCCATCTTGCAGGATAAATGACTGCTGTTTGATCAGCAGAGACTGATGAAGTGGGTAAATAATTCAGGTGGAAGCTAGCAGTGACCCATGGAAAACAGAGACCTAGTTAGGGAGAATGGAATTCCCAGGGTCCTAACAGGGGAGGGTGGCCTCTGCTCTGTGACCCTACCTTCTTTGCTTTGGGAGAGCAGTTTTTGCTGGCTTTCTCCGGGCAGAACAGTGTTTTCTGCTGCATTTGTGGGTTCCCCCTCCTCCTTTCTCAAGGCCTGGGATCCAGTAGACACTCAGTGATATAGTTAATTAGTACTGAACCTGATGGTGGCAAGATCTGGGAATTCCCATAGTTCATTATTGGTCTTAAATGTGCACTGGAGTCCATACTTTAGCGTCCCTGTGTCAAGTGCATTTGCTGGAAAATGGGAGAAATAGCATGGAGTCCAGGTAGATTTCCAAGACAGGCTATTGAGGGATGGCCTCTGACATCATGACTATCATTTTTCTCATTTTTTCCTTTAAATTCATTTACTTCTCCCCCTTCCTCCACCTCCCTCTCTTTTCCTCTCCTCCTCTTTCTTTCTGAGTGTTTTGCCTGCATGTCTGTATAAATGTGTACTGCCTGTGTGCCCAGAGCCACGGAGGCCAGAAGAGACTGTGGGGTCCCATGGAACCAGAGTTATGGATGGTTGTGAGCTGCCTTATGGGTATTAGGAGTTGAACCTGGGTCCTCTGAAAAAGCAGCAGGTACTTTTAACCACCGAATCATCTCACTGACCCCATCTTGTTTCTTGACCTTCCACTTGGGCCAGTTTTGTTCTGATATGCCATTCTAGAAGTTTGACAGCCTAGTGCTTCCTCTAAGACTTTTATTTATTTTGTTCATTGTCCTGGGGATTGAACTAGCACCATGCATGCTAGGCCAACACCCACATTCCTGATCTTTTCATTTGCTGTCACTCTGTTCCCATGGCAACATGTTTCTCTAATAATAAACAAGCCCTGAGAGAGAAGCTTGGAGACCTAGGTTTAAGGCTCAAGTCTGTGCTGGCTGCATGATCACAGAAAGGTCACATAACATTTTGGACTTTAGTTTTCCCATCTCTCAAATGGGAACTATGTCTGTGCTGCCTGTGTTCAAATTTTATGAGCATCAGATTTGATCATGATGTCAAAGGACTTTGAAAACGGCAAGGCAGTATTGAAGGGCCACAGATCATCACTCACACATTGGAATCCCCTTCCAGCGTTCATGGGACACTGCAGTCACGTCTCTGGTCAATCTTGCTGCTTATGCGAGGGACAACAGCCCCTTTCCTGTGAGGCTTGATTAAATTCTGTTTCCTCTCATTGTCCAGGCTTGCTTTTCAGTGATCTCCGATTCCACAACCACAGGTTTTTCTGTGAGCACGCTGACTTCCCAGTGTCATCGATTAAGGCTAAGACAGTGATTTAGGGGATACATTTTCCTGAGAGATAACTTTTAAGAGCACCACACGGACCTCTGCATCTTAAAGTGGTACTTTGCATCTGTGCCCGAGTTTAATTTGCAGTTTAAAATATAGATGGGTTTGGAGTGCTCAGAGCCTGTCCCTGCTCCATCTGCAGTCATTGCAGAGGGGTCAGAAGCACTCAAGGGGGATGGGGGGGAGGGGAGGAGGAGGCTGATCTGATGCTGGGATTTCTGGTGTTTAAAAAGCTATTGGTGGGGATTGGGGGGCATGGCTGCTTCTGCTAATTAGATCTCTTGCTGTCTGGTGTTTGCATATGTAAGAAGGATGATAGTTTTTTTCCCTGCCCTTGTGAGAATTACAAGGCATTTTCTTTCTCTCTTTTTTTTCTAGTCCTGGCTGCAGGATATCAGTTGCTTTTCTTCTTGAATCTTGTGGCCTTTGCTCTCTTCTTCTTGACCCTCACAGTCACTGGCTATCCTATCTTCTGTCCACACTGAAGGTCTGAGGTAGTGGGCTAGGGTAGATGACGGTGCAGAAACTCCTTGGTTCTCTTTGGTTCTGGGGCAGTAGCTGAAGCAATAGGAAATGGCTGGGTAGCTACATATGAAAGTCACTGAAGGGGACCCTTCAGGCAGGTCCCTTCAGAGACCCTCTGGGTACTTCTAATTCTGACCTGGGTGGTCTTCAGAGTCACCCCTGAGTCCAGTGGAAGAGAGTGTGACTCTGATTTCTTTATCACAAGATTTCCTTATACTGACGTCTTTCATTTAAGTCTAAATTATTTGCCTATCCCTGCCTATCTGCAGGTGACTGAAGTTTAGGTCCACTTGAATCTATATTTCCTTGACTGAAGTGTGTGCTGGGACCTGCTGACCAGTGGAATGTCTAGAGATGCACGGAGATGTTCAGAATGAGTAAACAGTTTCCATAGTGCTCTCTCATGGGAAATTCTCAAATAAACTGTCCTCAGAACGCCAGATAGTAGGGAGGGGATGAGTCATCAAGTTCTCTACAGTTAATACACAGAAGGCAGGCAGGCTGGAGAGATAGGTCAGTCAGTGATGTGTTTGTCCTGTGAGCACCAAGACCGGAGTTCAAGCAGAACCCAGGTAAAATTCTAGACATGACAACATACATTTATATTTTAAAGCCTGGAAGGCAGGACTTCAGAATGGGCTGGAGAGGTGGCTCAGGGGTTAAAAGTACTTGTTGCCCTGGCAGAGGGGCTAGCTTTGGTTACCAGCACCTACATGGTGGCTCAGAACTCTCTGTAATTCCAGCCCCAGGGTATCTGATACCTTCCTCTGACATCCACAGGGACCAGGCACATGCATGACACACAAGCACAAAAGCAGACAAAATATTCATATTCATGAAATAAAAATAAAATAAATCTAAGTAAGAAAAATGGAGGAGAGTACCTGAGGAACAATACCTGGGGTTATCACCTGGCTTCCACATACATACATACACACACATATGATACACACACTCACACACACATACACATGCACATATCTGTGTACTCATGCAACAGCATACACATGCAGCTACTATTACTACTACCACTACACACACACACACACACACACACGGTAAAGAAAAGCTCAGGGAGATGATGTCATTGGCCAACAAAAGGCATCTCTTGTGTTTGAGACTGGGGCTCCTTCCTTCGTGCTGCTGGATTTGGGGACTGCTAAGCCAAGAGGACATGGATAAATAAGCCAGCAGCTAGAAGCTCTCATTCAGCCATGTTTGAGTCAGTCTTTGTAATTGGTTACACTGGAGGCCAAGAGCTCTGCTTCATGTTCTATTAGGAACTTGTATTCTTCATTCTTTCTAAAACAGTGCTGTTCAGAAGAAGGCCGCTGCTTTTTGCCAAATACAAAGCTGGCATGGGTCCACACAGATGGGTCTGAAATGGAGGAGGAGCTGTGACCGAAGGCAGGGGTAGGGATTCCTAGCCCTCTCTGCCCCATTGTGACACTCAAATTGGCCTTGAGACACCTTTGAGAGTTCAAAGAAGTGAACACGGAAGCTTCCACTGAGGGCAACACTCTCTCTATCCCCTTTCCTCCATCTTGCCTGTATCACTCATTTGGCAGGTACCAGTATCCTGTGTTTCTACTATGGTCAGACCGCAGGAGGCTCAGCATGTAGTCCAAGGGTGACACTTCCACTCTCAGACAGCTGGTCAATGAGCCAAGCCCCTGAACCTCTTCTGTGCTGCCAGAGTATTTCATGGATATCAAAATCTGCGTCAGGCTCACAAAGCAGAAGCCGTGACAGAAGGCTCATCCTGTCCCAGCTACACTTAGGCTGTGGGAGCACTGATGACGTGCTTGCTATCATCCAGCTAGGATAATCTATTTAATAAAGTCCCAAGGACTGGTGCCTGATTGCTAAGTGATCTAGACACAGCCTTTCCCTGCACTGTTAAAACACTTCCTGAAAGTCTTCATTGGCCGTGGTGTGGCTCTGCAACTGTGTGTGCTCCCAGTACTTCAGAGTAGTGCTCCCAGAACTTTAGGAGCACTGCCTGTCTTGAGACTAGGTGGTCCCCTGTAGATGTGGGATGAGATCTGATGCTGTGTTGGTCTCTTAACTGGGCATGTGGGTGCTCCACATCCCTTTAGAAAGAACTTACCAATAAAGCAATAAACTTATTGACAAACTTGTTTGTTTATATAACCTTTGTGGCTTTTCCCCCTTACATTTCAACAGTTTTAAATTAATGAAAGGCAACAATCTTATTTGAGACAAGTACTGGCAAACACTTGGACATTGGTCACCCCTTCTTCAACTCGGCCTGCACTCCATTCCCTTGGCAAGGAAGGATTGCCAGCATTCAGTATTTAGTTTGGGTCTCTGGTGACATATGTGCTGCCTTGTTGAATAGACTGTAGACTTGTTATGAAATTCTGCCGTATTCTTCAATCCTGGAGTGTTTGCTTAAACATGGGGGAGTGAAACTGCTCACTGGGTGAAGGTGGGAGGCTATACTTAGGTTTTCTGTCTTGAACCATGTTGTACTATTCGGTTTTGCCCTAAAGTTCTGTTTTTTAGACTCTTAGTTCCTTTCCTAGTTATGAGAATAAACGTATTTTGCTTTGTGTATCCTCCTCCTATAGAAAATTCCAGCAGGGAAAAATGGGAAATATGATTTAGGCATTGTTTTAGTTAGGGATTTACTGCTGTGAACAGACACATGACCAAGGCAACTTGTAGACATTTAATTAGGGCTGGCTTACAAGTTCAGAGGTTCAGTCCATTATCATCAAGGCAGGAGCATGGCAACATCTAGGCAGACATTGTGCAGGAGGAGCTGAGAGTTCTACATCTTCATCTGAAGGCTGCTAGGAGAAGACTGACTTCCAGGCAGCCAGGATAAGGCTTTTAAAGCCCATGCCCACAGTGACAAACCCGCTCCAACAAGGCCACACCTCCTAATAGTGCCACTCCCTGGGCTATGCATTCTCAAACCACCACAGGCATGGAAAATCCATCTTAACCCTTAACATTGCAGATAGCTCCAATATATTCTAAACCTCTGCAAATTCTGGGAAACACTTCCCTTCTTAAAAAAAAGTGTGTGTGTGTGTGTGTGTGTGTGTGTGTGTGTGTGTGTGTGCAATGCACAAAAGTGAATGTGTGCCTGAGGAAGCCAGAATAGGGTGTAGGATCCCTGGAGTTATAGTTACAAGTGATTGTGAACAATCCTAAGTTGATGCTGAGGTCTGAGTGCTATTTCTCCTTGAGAACAGCTAGTCCTTTTAACTGCTGGGCCATCTCTCTAGCCCCATGTTAGTCTGTCTTTGTTAGATTTTGGAGTTCATATTACTTTCACTATGCATTTTCAATTACCTTTGAATACTCTGAGGAATGACCACAGGCACAGTCAGTCTGTGAAGGGTTTCAAATGATTGAAGTATCCTCAAAACCAGTAGTTCTTAACCTGTGGGTCATGACTCCTCTTTGGGGATTGCATATTAGATATCCTGCTTATCAGATATTTACATTAAGACTCACAACAGCAGCAAAATTATAGTTACACAGTAGCAACAAAATAATTTTACGGTTGGAGGTCACCACAGCATGAGAAACTGTACTAAAGGGTCACAGCATTAGGAAGGTTGAGAACCACTGCTCAAAACCATCTCTCTTGACTTTGCATAGCTGTAGCTTCCCTGGCCATGTTTCTTAGCCACCATGCAACACCGCTAGCTTTTCAACTGGCCATCAGATCCTACCTGGTCCATATCGGTCAGCTCTCAGCCTCACCATCGACTCTCAGGATTGTATTTCTCTCCTGTTGCTCTTTGTTCCACGGGGCTGACAGGTCACTGAGACGTACTGAATGACAAACTTGCTCAGATTTGAGGACATAAGGAATCATCTAGCCAACCAGAATAATTTGGAGCTGGTAAATAATGTCTTTTTTCTTTCTTGATAGGTGCAAGTCATTCTTGACAAACATAAGCATCTCGACTCCATTGGTACATTCAAACAGTGACCTCGGCACCTCCTTAAGCTATAGTAAGAGAAGCAGACATTGCTATTATTGGATCAAATTTATTTTGTGGAGATGGATTTAGACTAAATGGATTAGGGGATGTGGGGGAGGATACTGTTTCAATTCTTTCTTTTGAACTCCCTTTAAGCCAAAAGGAAGCCTCTCTGGGCAGCCCCTCATTGCCCTCACAGCTGGGAGCATCTTTCCCTGATGAGAGGCTGAGGTGACCATGCCCTCCTCATCAGAAGTCTTTTCTGCTCTCAACGTTTCACTGGCTTTCTCCGTCAAAAGGCTCACAGCGACCCATCCCTGCCCTTTCCTAGGAAGAGAAGAAAAGCACAAGGTTCTACTCTTGTTTAATCCCTTAGAAGAAGCCATATCAGCAAAATAAATCCTCACCTGCCTCTCTCTGTTGCAGGATTTAGTGGCTACAATGGACCACACTGGCTACTCCTGTGTGGGGGAAGGCAGTGGAGAGATTTCTGGTCAAAAAGTACTCCTGAGAGAGAGAGCAGACTGCAAAGGGAGGTGAGTCATAGCTGTTGCCATGATGTGAGCCTTCCCTCAGGTCATAATCCTTCGGTCATAAATGGAGGCCGGAACACACCAGTTGGGGTTACCTAATGGTAGTCTATTTTAGTTGCTGGATGAGCAATGCATAGGTAGATTGTGACTCACTTTGGGATTCATCCAGATGCAGTGGTTTAGGGTACATGGGAGGAACTAGCTATGATGGGAATTCTAGCTGTGGATGCCTCACTGAAATGTTAATTTGGTCAGCCCAGCCCTCCATGCTACAGGCCGCAGCGGGTCTGCTGCGCTGTCTCTGCAGAGCATCTATTGATGCGCCGCAGGGGAATTAACTCGGACATCACGGGACCGTGGTTTTCACAGAGGCTCATGAAGAACCTCCTCCTTGAGCAAATGAAAATGTGTGTGGCGATTTGTGCATTTCTAGTACTGACCGTGGCTGGACGGAGGGTTCTTAGAGATGGCCATGATGTCCCTGCAGGTCAGGGATGGCTTCTGGATGATTAATGAAAAGCTCTGTAACCAGGATGCCGGCTCTGGGGAGATAAAAAGAGAGAGTGGCGGTGCAAGCTCTGGGGAGTCAAAGTGCTTGGGAAGGTGTGGCTCTCTCCAGGGCCAGGCACCAGGGAATCTGACTGGTACCAAGGAGCTACAATCATTTTGGGGAAGAATGAGCAAGGCCAGCTGCCCTGAGGTGGGCAAGGGACAGTCAGAATATGAATGCTCCCTCCTTTTGGCTCCCCCTGGAACCTCTGGCAATTACAATTGAGACAGGGGACACTGTATTCTCAATACCTTTCCTTGTCATTGTATAGTCCCTTTCCTCCAGTTCCACCCCATTTTTGTCCTGTTTTTGACACAGGGTTCTTAGGATACTACCTGCTTGGCCATTAGTCCTTTCCAGTCTCTGAGAAATTAAATCCCTTTGCAGGATTCCACATGCCAGCCATGCCCCCCGCCACTCCCACTCTCATCACTGGTTAAATAAAGCCCTTAGGTGATTTCTGTGCTTAGCCTGACCTAAAACTTGGCACCACAGCAAAATGCTGTAGCTGCTCTTTGAATTTTTCACTTGTCATCTCTGTAGCACACACTCAAGAGTTTGCATAAGGAATCTGAGTTATTGGAGATATATTTTGCAAAGCCCAAACTTCCTATGTCAAGAACTCCGACTCCTAGGGCATGGAGCCCGGGTCCCTGTAGCCACCGATAGGCAGTAGCTTTGCTTGGGGTTCAGTGAAGAGCCAATGTCCTCAGATAGCCTGTGCCTTGGTTACAGCAAGTGTGGGAGGAGCCTGGGATAGGCTCACTTGTGTTCTGCCTTGGCAGCGCTACAGACGTGTGTGCATGGGTGAGATATGAATAGGTGTGGTGGTCACATCCAGAGTCAGACTGAACAGAATGGACTCCCAGCTCAAGCGCTATATTAATCACTTTTTTGCTGCTCTGATGAAACACCATGATGGGGGCAATGTAAGGAAAACAGTTTATTTTGGCTTATGGTTCTCAAGGGATAAGAGTCCATCATGTTGAGATAATGTGGCATGGCACCAAGCAACAGGCATGGTGGGAGAAGCAGGATGCTGAGAGTTCACATATCAACCACAGACACTAAGTGGAGAGAGAGGAAACTGGAAGTGCCAGGAGGGAAGCTTTAAATGCTCAAAGCCTGCCCTCCAGTGATATATTCCTCCAGCAAGCTATAACTCCAGCAAGCTATAAACCTACCCAGACAGTGTCACCAACTGGGGACGAAGTGTTCAGATACTAGCATGGCGGGGAGTATACTCTCATTCAAACTACCACAAGCACTTGTTTCTTCCTGATCTTGAGTCAATTGCTTACCTTCTGTGTAGTAGATTAGAGATGGCCGCCTTAACACTTTTCTCTTTCCTATCAAGAGGTGGATTGTTGAACCTGGGCTGGTCTGAGATTGCTCTGACCAATACTCTGGAAGTGATCCTGAGTCAGTTCCAGGTCCTTCAAGAGCATCAATAGCTTTACCTTGTCTTTGTGGGTGTTGTCTCTGTGTGTATTGTGTGTGCATGTGTTCATGTGTGTGAAGGTACATATGTGGGGGGAGGTCACATGACAGTCTTGTTTACATCTTTTTTTTTTTAGATTTGTTTATTTATTTTATGTATATGAGTATACTGTCACTCTCTTCAGACCCATCAGAAGAGGGCATCGGATCTCATTACAGATGGTTGTGAGTCACCATGTGGTTGCTGGGAATTGAACTCAGGACCTCTGGAAGAGCAGCCAGTGCTCTTAGCTGCTGAGCCATCTCTCCAGCCCCCTGTTTACATCTTAAGTTACCTTTGCTTTGTGGAGCTCTGGCAAGTGTTGTTAAATGACCATTTGAGAGAGTGGTTTCACCATTTTTGGTGTCTGTGAATGATTCTAAGAGCAAGGCAAGGGACTGGTTTTTATTTCATTGACAGTTTTTAGACAGTATCTATAAAGAAAGAAGACTGAGTTGGAAAACTGGCATTCAAAGTGGGCTTGGGGTTTAGCTCAGTGGTGAAGCATTTGCTATGGAACAGTGAGCCTTGTGTTTGACCACCAGTACTAACAATAAATAACACAAGAGAAATTACTTGTGAATAATATCCAATACTGTTAGTATGTCTTCTTCAGTGTTAACAGTCAGAGAATTTTATCGGGTCCTTTGTCTCTGAGGCTGTTCATATATACATGGAAATTGTCAGTGTTTGCTAAATGAATGGGCCCCTTTGGTAATAAGCATGGTCAGCAAGGGACAAGTTCAGTGGCCATTGATTAGATATGATCAATGCATTTAGTTCAGAATCAGCATCTCTCTCCATGGTCTTTCTATGTAGCTTACATTGGCTTACCTCATGATCCACTTGTCTCAGTCTTCCCAGTGCTAAGGTTTCAAGTGTGTCCCACCATGGCTGCTTCTGTTTGCTTCATAGTTCACAGCAGCCCCAGTTGATCCTTCTGTGTAAGTGTCCTTCTTCAGGAGCACAAGAGTGCTTGAAAGCGAAGATGGACTTATCCCAAAGCAAAGAAAGCAAGTAAAATGTGGTCAGAATCTATTTCCCCTTCTGTTTCTAGGCTGGGAAGATGGCAAGCGAGGAGGTCTGAGCTCAGATCCCCAAACACTCACGTGGAAAGCTGGGCACGGAAGCAAGAGCCTGCTGTCCCAGTGCTGAGACAGATGGATTTCCGAAGCTCACTGCTCAGCCAGCCCTGCTGTGGTTTCAATGAGGAGTCCTGTCTCGGAAAATATGGTGGTGAGTGATTGAGGAACACTGGTATTGCCTCTGGTGTCCATATGTGCGTGCACACATGTGCATATGTACCTGCACACAAACATGCACACACCATAGCTAGGTAGGGCAACAGAGAGTTCTCAGCCCTGTCAAGGAAGCACACATGTACATTCGAGCACATGCATGTACACACACACACACACACACACACACACACACGCGCACACACACACACACACGCACACACACACACACACACTTATTTTCCCACATTCACTGCAGAACCGTCAGTTTCCAGCCCAAACCCCTGCCTCACTGAGGAGATTATAGACCTGTTAATGTCGTTTCTTTTGTTTCTACGCGGTAGATGACAGCAAAGCTAAATCTTCTCTTTTAATTGATATGATGACTCTAAAGGCACAGTGACCTTGATTTCTATGTTCAATTAAATGGACCAGAGATACAATCTATATTGTTTTTGAAGCATTGAGATTAGAGTCCCCCTCCCCCCCACCCCCGCTCCATGCCATTAGGAAGAACAGAGAAAGACACTGGGAATTCAGATGTCCTTTTGCTATCCAGAGATGCTCATACTGTGATGGCTTACTCAGGGTGGCACAGGGCACAGCTAGTGATGCCTGAGCTTAGGTAGGTGCTAAGAGGGGACTGTAAAGAGATGTAAGATGTCCCTGCTTTAATTAGTGCTTGAAAGCAAATAGCCCGGTTTGGGGGAGGGGGGTGTGGTGAATTGCTACTTCCCTCCCATTCCCCGAATTTTAGGGGATGAAACTCATCCATGCAATGCTTGCCAAGGGGAGATGAGGTCCTGATTTACTACTCTGGGAAAGCAGCCCATAACCCAGATAAGCATTGCTTCTGCTGAATTGTGTTGGGGACATTGATATAGGTCTGAGCTCACAGAGGGGACTCTGTTCCTACCCTCTCAGACTTGGACCAATAGACATGATTCTTAGTGCACTTACCAAGAAGGCTAGAGGATGAGGGTCACAGAGGAGGCGAACAATACCCATGGGTGCAATGTTTTACAAAGACAGAAGGAAAAGCTGCCAATGACCACAGGGAAACGAATAACAGCACAATTGGTCAACTGAACATTCTTCCTAGGAAGACATAAGCCATTGGATGTCAGACTTCAGTTCATTGGAGAAAATCTCCATCTCCAGGACACAAATCTATCTAGACAAAGTGTACAATTGTGGTAGCCCCCTTTTCACATGGGGAAAGAATTACTGAGTAGCAATCTCTTTGAAATATAGTAGGTTGTCACGGTATGTCTCCTTTGTCAGCAACGTGCATGAAACGGACTATTGAGATGGCTTGGAGAAGAAAGGAGATATCTCTGTTAGCACAGGGGTGGGGCAGTCTGGGGGATCTCAGACTGGTTGCTTTTGAGTTGTCTTAAGAGTAAGGTGTGAGCAGAAGAGAGATGTCTCCCAGGTGGGTGAGGTCAAACAGGGAAGGTCACAAGTCATGAAGAGGGAGGTGCTGTGGATGGAGGAATTCAGAACCAGAAAGTCATGGCAACCAACTCCAAGCATTTGGATTTGATACTCCATCCTCACCCTATATGGTATGGAGAGGGTCCTGGGAAGAGGCTATTTTTAAGAATGGCTTACGTAGATTTTTACAGAACTTCTAGGCTCCTCCCATCCAGAAGATGGAGGGGACCTGGAGCAGGGAGGGGAATTTCTTGAGCAAATACCACCACATTATTGTGCACCTCCTTTTAGGAAGTTTACAATGTGATGAGGGAAACTTTGAGCAGGGTCTGTGCTACACTACTTTCAGTACAATTCATTTACTCTGGGAGCCTTTTATCGGTCACTCATAGTTGGGTGTTGTGCCATCTCTGCTAGGACGGTTCTAGAGATCTGATGACATGGGCAGACACCATTGTTCCATCTCTTGTTTCATAGAGTACTAATCCCAAAACCTCCCTGTCTGTAATTTCTAAACCCCGGTCCTAGAATAATAATTGGTTCCCATTCTACCATTCCTCTTCACGTCCTCTACGATCCCTTTAGACACTTTCATCTTGGATCCACAACCTATTTTGCATATCAAAATTCTTGCTAACGTCACTCAATCTCTTCGTCTTTTCCCATTTGGAATCTTGAATTCCAGCAATCCTTCAATCCTAGAAACATCCCACAATGAACAGATTCTACTTGGTGTTCATTACGCCTCATCCTTCTGACACCTGCCCTTTACTCCTGGCCAGCTGAATCCCATGGGCATCCCTAAGTGACTCATCTAAAGTGACCCTGTTCTTACAACCTTTGCTGACAGCACCATCTTGGCTCCATCTCCACCTATTCTGTGCAAATGCCTATACAGACAAATACAACCAGGGAAAATCACACTCTTGATGCCTGGTTTGACTTTATATTCATGGCTATGTACTTGAAATGAGAACTTAATGTTGCCCAGGGTCATTATCTTGGTCCATTTCCCTTATTCATCTACTCTCTTACACTCCTGGATAGTTGTTTCAGCATTTCAAATCTCACGGCTCTGCCTCAGCCCCATTCTCCCCTGCTGACCTTGAATCTTGCTTTATATTAAAAAGTCAAAGCAGTCAGAAGAGAATGCTGGAGACCTTCCCCTCCACGGTCCATGACTTTGTCAGCAGTGGGACTCTGGCTTCTGCCTCTTCCCAGTGTTGTGTGCTCTCACTCCTATTTCTGCTTGTAGGTTGAGGACCATACTTCTCCAATTCCCTCTTCACCAACATTTTCTTTTCTTCCTCTGTTGGACCCAAGTGCAATGTTATTTCTCTCATCAAAAGAAATTCCTCACAGGTGTGGAGAATCAGCGTCTTTGGAATGCTCAGCCACAAAGGAGTCACTATATCACACTCTCTCCTCAAGGCCCAGAGACCATCATGGTAGAGGAAGGGGACAGATTGTAAGAGTCAGAGGCTTAGGATGACCAAGGCAAAATAAATGTCTTCTGGACCTGATAGGGCAGCTGCTCTCATGAGCTCAAACATCTGCACATGATCAGAACAATGAGCATTGAAGCCTGGAGGGAGGAGGGGCTTACCAGTTCCAGTCACTGTTGATACTGGGAAGGGAGAGTCAATTGTCTTCTGTTTGGTCTCTTCCTAATGCCCTCTAGTTCTCCTTTGCAACTTGGTACTTGAAATGCCCCTTTAGAGAAACAATTCAGGCTGCTGGGCACGGGTCTACAACCCTAGCTGTTAGGGAGCTTGAGGCCTATCTGGGCTGCAGAGTGAGTTCAAGACCAGCCTGGGTAACTTAGAAAAGCAAAACAGGGACTGGTCGGAGTATAGCATTCGTACTGCCGACTCCTGCTGCAAATGCTGTGGTGGCTTCTAGTTCATTTTCAGAGTCAGGGGTCTGCACTGCCCCCACTGTCTGGTCCTTATCCTCATGGGAGACCTTCTTGGCTTCATGCTTTTCATCTTTCCCTTTGTTTAATCTTCCCACTAGTCTCTCTCTCATCCCTTAAGTGTGCTGAGTCTGTATCCTACTTGGGGGCCTTTGTGCTGCTGGTTATCTCTCTTTTTCCAGGAGGCCATCCCATTCAGTATTTCCACCTTTACTCCTCTCTAAGGATTTCTACTCTGTCTTTCTTCTTTTTCCTACTTGATTACACCTACAGAAGTTTCAGGTTTTTTTTTTAATCACAGTTCAATTGATTTGTTTATTTTAGTTATTGTCAGCCTTCCCAATTAACATTAAGCACAGCAATGGTTTAGATGGTTAGTATTTAAAAAAATATATAGTGATTATTTGATATATACAATAACTATATATTATGTATAATCACTATATGTAATATAGTGCATGTACATGTGTGTGTGTGTATGTGTGTGTGTTTAAGCATGCATGTGGCAGTCAGAGGATAAGGTACAGGTGTTGGTTCCTTCCTTCCACACCATGTGATGTTCCCTGGGACTGGATTTAGCCATAAGTCTTGGTGGCAAGCACTTTTACCCTCTGAGTCAGCTTGCTACCCCTTGCATTTGGAATATTTAGCAATGAAAACTTGAATAATTGTCCATTGCCATTTGCACCAGGGAGCCAGCTGACTCCACAGCCTTCTGTGCATGACCTGCCAGGAGAGAGTGATCTCTCAGGAGTATGGACACAGGCTTGCAGGCCCACAGGAGGGACAAACTCCAGCCAGAGACAGCAAGACCAACTAGCACCAGAGATAACCAGATGGCAAAAGGAAAGCATAAGAACCCTACCAACAGAAACCAAGGCTACTTGGCAACATCGGGACCCAGTTCTGCTACCACAGCAAGTCCCAGATACTCCAGTACACCAGAAAAGCAAGAGTTGGATTTAAAATCATATCTCATGATGCTAATAGAGGGCTTCAAGAAGGACTTAAATAACTCCCTTAAAGAAATACAGGAGAGCATGGGTCAACAGGTAGAAGCCCTTAAAGAGGAAACACAAAAATCCCTAGAGGAAATACAGGAGATCATGGGTCAACAGGCAGAAGCCCTTAAAGGGGAAACACAAAAATCCCTTAAAGAATTACAGGAAAACACAAACAATCAAGTGAAGGAACTGAACAAAACCATCCAGGATCTAAAAGTGGAAGTAGAAACAATAAAGAAATCACAAAGTGAGACATCTCTGGAGATAGAAAACCCTGGAAAGAATTCAGGAGTCACAGATGCAAGCATCAACAACAGAATACAAGAGATAGAAGAAAGAATCTCAGGTTCTGAAGATACCATAGAAAACATTGATTCAACAGTCAAAGAAAATGCAAAATGCAAAAATCTCATGAGCCAAAACATCCAGGAAATCCAGGTCACAATGAGAAGACCAAACCTAAGGATTATAGGTATAGAAGAGAGTGAAGTATTACACTTAAAGGACCAGTAAATATCTTCAACAAAATTATAGAAGAAAACTTCTCTAACCTAAAGAAAGAGATGCCCATGAACATACAACAATCCTACAGAACTTCAAACAGACTGGTCCAGACCAGAAAGTCCTCCTGGCACATAATAATCAAAACACCAAATGCACTAAACAAAGAAAGAATATTAAGAGCAGTAAGGGAAAAAGGGCAAGTAACTTATAAAGGCAGACCTATCAGAATTACCCCAGACTTCTCATCAGAGATGATGAAAGCTAGAAGATCCTGGGCAGATCTCATACAGACCCTAAGAGAACACAAATGCCAGCCCAGACTACTATACCCAGCAAAACTCTCAATCACCATAGATGGAGAGACCAAGATATTCCATGATAAAACCAAATTTACACAATATCTGTCCACAAATCTAGCCCTACAAAGGATAATAGATGGAAAATGCCAACACAAGGAGGGAAACTGTACCCTAGAAAAAGCAAGAAAGTAATCTTCCAACAAACCCAAAAGAAGATACCCACACAAACATAAAAATAACATCAAAAATAACAGGAAGCAACAATCACTATTCCTTAATATCTCTTAACATCAATGAACTCAATTCCTCAATAAAAAGACATCGACTAGCAGAAATATTTTTCATGTAAATCTTCAATTTTGTCAGAAAATGTTTGTGATTTCTCTTTCAATTAATTTAGTAATGTCTTTTTATGTCTACCATTTTATCTGCATTATTTTTCATGATATTCTTCAATTTTGACATTTTTTATATATTTCTTCTATTTTATCAGAAATGTTTTCCATGTAAATCTTCAATTTTACCTGAAAATGTTTATAATTCCACTTTCAATCAACTTAGAAGTATTTTATGGCCGTCTGCGCCCGAGAACGGGTCAGCGCTGTGGTCGTCTGGGTGCCAGATCGGCAGGCCATCGCGTCTGCAGGGTGAGCGGCACCACGGAGAGTGTACAGAGTGCCCTCTGCCATCTTTGCTCCAGTGACTGGGAAGTTGGGACAGCAAGGTTCTGAGACAGACAGGCTTAATATCGCTTGGATCTCGGGAGGCTTGTGTGTGTGCGGCTCCCAAGTGCTGGGCAGATCTGCAGTAACCAGTGTGCTAGCTCTGCTGTGGGACTTCTGCCTGGCAGAGGGATGCCCCCTTCCCCCCCCTAGGAGAGATCACACATCCCTGCACAGGGCAGGAGCCTACCAGCCTCCCTTTGGCGACCTCTGCTCCAGGAATCCACTAGGCTGAGCCTTTGGATGTGCAAGGCCTCCCCAATATAAGATCACTTGGGGCAAGGCACATTAGGGCTCCAAAGTCACTCAGGAGCAGGCAGGCCCCAGAAATCGGTGCCAGGGGAATCCTGGTAATCCAGGGGGGGCAGAAATAGCTTTGCAGGCTCACAGGAGGTCCAACCAACAGCCAGTGGCAGCAGGACCAACTAACACCAGAGGTATCCAGATGGCAAAAGGCAAACGTAGGAATGTTACTAACAGAAACCAAAGTAATGTGGGACCATCCGAACCCAACTCTCCAACAGCAGCAAGTCCTGGATACCCCACCACACCCGAAAGACAAGATCTGGATTTAAAATCACTTCTCATGATGCTATTAGAGGATCACAAGAAGGACACAAATAAATCTCATAAAGAGTTACAGGAGACCATGAATCAACGGTTAGAAGCCCTTACAAAGGAAACACAAAAATCGCTTAGAGAAATGTGGGAGAACATGGATCAAAAGATGGAGGCGCACAAGGAGACAACACAAAAATCGCTTAACGAGATGAATCAACGGGTAGATGCACTCACAAAGGAATCACAAAATTTGCATAAAGAAATGCAGAAGAATATGGGTCAACAGATGGATGCCCATAAGGAGGCAACACAAAAATTGCTTAAAGAAATGAATCAACGGTTAGATGCCCTTACAAAGGAAACACGAGAACTGCTTAAAGAAATGCAGGAGACGATGGATCAACAGATGGAATCCCATGAGGAGGAAACACAAAAATCGCTCAGAGAAATGCAGGAGAACGTGGGTCATCAGGAAGAAATCCTGAAAGAGGTAATGCAAAAATACCTTAAAGAAATACAGGAAAATACAAACAAACAAGTGAAGGATCTCAGCAAATCCATCCAGGAACTAAAAAAGGAAGTAGAAACAACTAAGAAATCACAAAGAGAGACAACTTTGGAGATAGAAAACCTTGGGAAGAAATCAGGAGTCATAGATGCAAACATCAACAATAGAATACAAGAGATGGAAGAAAGAATCTCAGGTGCTGAAGATTCCATAGAAAGCATCGACTCAACAGTCAAAGAAAATGCAAAATGCAAAAAACGTGTAACCCAAAACATCCAGGAAATCCAGGACACAATGAGAAGACCAAACCTAAGGATTATAGGTATAGATGAGAGTGAAGATTTGCAACTTAAAGGGCCAGTAAACATCTTCAACAAAATTATGGAGGAAAACTTCCCTAACCTAAAGAGAGAGATGCCGATGAACGTACAAGAAGCCTACAGAACTCCAAACAGACTGGACCAGAACAGAAATACCTCCCGTCACATAATAATCAAAACACCGAATGTTCTAAACAAAGAAAGAATACTAAAAGCAGTAAGAGAAAAGGGCCAAGTAACATACAAAGGAAGACCTATCCGAATCACATCAGACTTCTCACCAGAGACTATGAAAGCCAGAAGATCCTGGGCAGATCTCATGCAGACACTAAGACAGCACAAATGCCAGCCTAGACTACTATACCCAGCAAAACTCTCAATCACCATAGATGGAGAGACCAAGATATTCCATGATAAAACCAAATTTTCACAATATCTTTCCACAAATCCAGCCCTGCAACGGATAATAGGTGGAAACCTCCAATACAGGGAGAGAAACAACACCCAGGAAAAAATGAGATAATAACCTTCTTGAATCAAACCCAAAAGTAGATAACCACTCAAACATAAAGATAGCGTCAAGAATGGCAGATGGCAATAATCACTATGCCTTAATCTCTCTTAATATCAATGGTCTCAATTCCCCAATTAAAAGACATAAACTAGCAGACTGGATACGTAAACAGGACCCAGCATTTTGCTGCATGCAGGAAACGCACCTCAGTGTCAAAGACAAGCACTACCTCAGAGTAAAAGGCTGGAAAACAATTTTACAAGCAAATGGCCCCAAGAAACGAGGTGGAGTAGCCATCCTAATATCAGATAAAATTGATTTTCAACCTAAAGTCATCAAAAAAGACACAGAAGGACACTACATACTGATCAAGGGAAAAATCCACCATCAAGAACTCTCAATTCTGAATATCTATGCTCCAAATGCAAGGGCACCCTCATTCGTAAAAGAAACTTTACTAAAACTCAAAGCACACATCGCACCGCACACAATAATAGTGGGTGACTTCAACACCCCGCTCTCTGAAATGGATCGTTCAGGAAAGCAGAAACTAAACAGGGACACAGTGAATCTAATTGAAGCCTTGGACCAACTGGAACTAACAGATATATATAGAACATTTCATCCTAGAGCTAAAGAATACACCTTCTTCTCAGCTCCTCATGGTACCTTCTCCAAAATTGACCATATAATTGGTCACAAATCAGACCTCAACAGATATAAGAAGATAGAAATAATCCCATGCCTCCTATCAGATCACTATGGAATAAGGGTGGTCTTCAATGGCAACAAAAACAAAAGAAAACCCACGTACACATGGAGGCTGAACAATGCTCTACTCAATGATAACTTGGTCAAGGTGGAAATAAAGAAAGAAATCAAAGACTTTTTGAAAGTTAATGAAAATGAAGGCACAACATACCCTAATTTATGGGACACAATGAAAGCAGTGCTAAGAGGAAATTCATAGCCCTGAGTGCCGCCAAAAAGAAACGGGAGACAGCATACACTAACAGCTTAATGGCACACCTGAAAGCCCTGGAACAAAAAGAAGCAAATACACCAAAGAGGAGTAGAAGGCAGGAAATCATCAAACTCAGGGCTGAAATCAATCAAGTAGAAACAAATAAAACCATACAAAGAATCAACAAAACGAGGAGTTGGTTCTTTGAGAAAATCAACAAGATAGATAAGCCCTTAGCCAGACTAACCAGAGGGCACAGAGATAGTATCCAAATTAATAAAATCAGAAACGAAAAGGGAGAGATAACAACAGAAACTGAGGAAATTCAAAAAATCATCAGATCCTACTACAGAAACCTGTATTCAACACAACTAGAAAATCTTGAGGAAATGGACAATTTCCTTGACAGATACCAAGTACCAAAATTAAATCAGGATCAAATAGACCATCTAAACTGTCCTATAAGCCCTGAAGAAATAGAAGTTGTCATTGGAAGTCTCCCAACCAAAAAAAGCACAGGTCCAGATGGTTTTAGTGCAGAATTCTATCAGACCTTCAAAGAAGACCTAACACCAATACTCTTCAAACTGTTCCACAAAATAGAAACAGAAGGAACACTACCCAACTCGTTCTATGAAGCCACAATTACACTAATACCAAAAGCACACAAAGATCCGACAAAGAAAGAGAATCTCAGGCCAATCTCTCTTATGAATATCGATGCAAAAATACTCAATAAAATTCTTGCCAACTGAATCCAAGAACACATCAAAACGATCATTCACCACGATCAAGTAGGCTTCATCCCAGGGATGCAGGGATGGTTCAATATAAGGAAATCCATCAATGTAATCCACTACATAAACCATCTCAAAGAAAAAAACCACATGGTCATCTCATTAGATGCTGAGAAAGCATTTGACAAAATTCAGCATCCTTTCATGCTAAAGGTCTTGGAAAGATCAGGAATTCAAGGCCCATATCTAAACATAGTAAAAGCAATTTACAGCAAACCGGTAGCCAGCATCAATCTAAATGGAGAGAAACTTGAAGCAATCCCACTAAAATCAGGGACTAGACAAGGCTGCCCTCTCTCTCCATATCTTTTCAATATAGTACTTGAAATTCTAGCTAGAGCAATTAGACAACAAAAAGAGGTCAAAGGGATACAAATTGGAAAGGAAGAAGTCAAACTATCACTATTTGCAGACGATATGATAGTATACTTAAGCGACCCAAAGAACTCCACCAGAGAACTCCTACAGCTGATAAATGACTTCAGCAAAGTGGCCGGATATAAAATCAACTCAAGCAAGTCAGAAGCCTCCCTATACTCAAAGGATAAGCAGGCTGAGAAAGAAGTAAGAGAAATAATACCCTTCACAATAGCCACAAACCATATTAAGTATCTTGGCGTGACTCTAACCAAACAAGTGAAAAATCTGTATGACAAGAACTTCAAGTCTCTGAAGAGAGAAATTGAAGAAGACCTCAGAAGATGGAAAAATCTGCCATGCTCATGAATTGGCAGGATTAATATAGTCAAAATGAGCATCTTACCAAAAGTAATACACAGATTCAATGCAATCCCCATCAAAATCCCAACTCAATTCTTCATAGAGTTAGAAAGAGCAATTCAAAAATTCATCTGGAATAACAGAAAACCCAGAATAGCTAAAACTATTCTCAAGAGTAAAAGAACCTCTGGGGGAATCAGTATCCCGGACCTCAAGCTGTACTACAGAGCAATAGTGTTAAAAACCGCATGGTATTGGTACAGTGACAGACATGTAGATCAATGGAACAGAATTGAAGACCCAGAAATGAATCCACACTCCTATGGTCACTT
The DNA here is from genome assembly GCA_036184795.1 of Tokudaia tokunoshimensis. Classification (NCBI taxonomy): domain Eukaryota; kingdom Metazoa; phylum Chordata; class Mammalia; order Rodentia; family Muridae; genus Tokudaia; species Tokudaia tokunoshimensis. Next base: position 11,943,671 of record BTHU01000013.1, on the reverse strand, counting down.
GATCTTTGACAAAGGAGCTAAAACCATCCAGTGGAAAAAAGATAGCCTTTTCAACAAATGGTGCTGGCTCAACTGGAGGTCAACATGCAGAAGAATGCAAATTGACCCATTCTTATCTCCTTGCACTAAGCGCAATTCTAAGTGGATCAAAGATCTCCACATAAAACCAGACACACTGAAACTAATAGAAGGGAAACTAGGGAAGAACCTTGAACATATGGGCACAGGGGAGAATTTCCTGAACAGAACTCCAATAGCTTATGCTCTAAGATCAAGATTAGACAAATGGGACCTCATTAAATTACAAAGTTTTTTGCAAGGCAAAAGACACTGTCAAAAAGACAAAGCGGCAACCAACTAACTGGGAAATGATCTTTACCAACCTTACATCCGACAGAGGGCTAATATCCAATATATACAAAGAACTCAAGAAGTTAAACTCCAGAGAGGCAAGTAACCCTATTAAAAAATGGGGTACAGAGCTAAACAAAGTGTTCTCACCTGAAGAATATCTAATGGCTGAGAAGCACCTAAAGAGATGTTCATCATCCTTAGTCATTAGGGAAATGCAAATCAAAACAACCCTGAGATTCCATCTCAAACCAGTCAGGATGGCTAAGATCAAAAACACAGGAGACAGCAGTTGTTGGTGAGGATGTGGAGAAAGAGGAACACTCCTCCACTGCTGGTGGAATTGCAAGCTGGTACAACCACTCTGGAAAGCAGTCTGGCGGTTCCTCAGAAAACTGGGCATGACACTCCTGGAGGATCTGGCTATACCACTCCTCGGCATATACCCAGAGGCTTTACCTGCATGCAATAAGGACACATGCTCCACTATGTTCATAGCAGCCTTATTTATAATAGCCAGAAGCTGGAAAGAACCCAGATGTCCCTCAGCGGAGGAATGGATTCAGAAGATGTGGTATATCTACACAATGGAATACTACTCTGCAATTAAAAACAATGAATTCACGAAATTCCTAGGCAAATGGTCAGATCTTGAAAATATCATCCTTAGTGAGGTAACCCAATCACAAAAGAACACACATGGTATGCAGTCACTGATAAGGGGATATTGACCCAGAATCTCGGAATACCCTAGACACAATCCGCATATCAATAGATTTCTAAGAAGATGGAAGGAGAGACCCCTGGTCCTGGAAAGACTGGATGTAGGGGAACGCCAGGACAGAGTAAGGAGAGGGGGTTGAATGGAGAAAAGAGGGAGGGAAGGGGGCTTATGGGACTTTCGGGGAGGGAGGAAACGGGAAAGGGGAAATGATTTGGAATGTAAATTTAAAAAAAAATAAAATAAATAATTAAAAAAAAAGAAAATATTCCAACAAAAGGAGGGTAAATGCAAAAAAAAAAAGAAGTATTTTATGCCTATAATTTTATCTGTATAATTTTCCATGATAATCTTCAATTTTAACATGTTTTTCTATATATTTCTTCAATTTTATCAGAAATATTTTCCATGTAAATCTTCAACTTTATCAGAAAATGTTTATAATTCCATTTTCAATCATTTTAGGAATACTTCAATTCCTACCATTATTATATCCATATAAAATTTTCCATGATAATCTTCAATTTTAATATGTTTTTTACATTTTTCTACAATTTTATCAGAGATATTTTCCATGTAAATCTTCAATTCTATCATAAGATGTTTCTATTTCATTTTTCAATTAATTTATCAATGTTTTTTATGTCTACAACTTTACTCTTTAATTTTCCATGAAAATTGTCAATTTTAACGTGTTTTTCTATATATCTCTTCTATTTTATCAGAAATATTTTCCACGTAAATCTTCAATTTTATCATAAAATGTTTTTTTTCTTCCTTTTTCAATAAAAGAACATGCTTTTCAAAAAAAAAACCTTGAATCATCAGAATGGACATTTGTTGTATGACTCCTAGAAATTAGCTGTTTAGTAATTTCTTCACGTCTCAGTACTATTTGGGTTTGATGTAAGCAGGGTTCGATGCACGTAGCAATACCTATTGCAACTATTTTGAGGCTTGTGAACCCTCCTTGGCCTCATTCTCCAGCAGCAGCATTCATGGTAAATGCCAATTGTTTTAAGGTTAAAGTCCCTGTTAGATGGACTCCGTTCCTTCTGGTCAAATGCATCTTACGGGCTGTTTCTCTTTTCCTGTTACTATTATAGGCCATTTAACCAGAAAGACACTTATAGTTATTTTAAATTTTAGGAAATTAACTTTAAGAATGGCAGTTGAGCCTGTCATCCCAACTTTCAGGCAGAGGCAGGAGGATGGGGAGCTCAGGGTTATCTTTGTGTCTACAGAGAGTTTGAAGATACACTGGACTACATGAGATCCTGCCCTCACGTGTATGTGTATGCATGTGTGAAGTCTGTGCATGTGTTTGAGTGTGCACCTCTACACATGCATGGAGGCCAGAGGGGAACCAAGTGCTCTTCTCCATCACTCTCAGCCCCTCAAGACAGGGGTCTTACTAAACCTGGAGCTAGGCAGGCAGCCAGCAAGTCCCGGTGATCTTGTCTTTCCTCACAGCACTGGGATACAGGGATGCCTAGGTTTGTACAAGGGTGCTGGGGATGCAAACTCAGGTCCTCATGCTTGCTCAGCAATCTCTCCAAGCTGTAGAGTCACCTCCCCAGCTGCAAGAATCCCTTTTGAATGTTTACTTCCTAACAAGAATTGTATGCCAAGATAACAAAACAAAACAGGCCTGGGCAGGGAACATGGTGGACAGCTGCTGCCCAGGGTCTAATGGGGAAACAGTTCTGTACCCAGCTCTATCTCAGCTCGACAAACTGCTTTCATAGATTATCTATCTGCTGCTTCCTTCCTTCTCCATCTGCTTTTTCTTTAGAATAAAAACCAGTCATGGTTTCAGTGGTTGCTGCCTCTGCCATCAGAGAGACAAATTGATCAGAAAGATGAATGCAGAACACATTGTCTTCATTCCATCTGTGTTACCCAGTGGGGCGATAGGGACACATGGTTGAACACTGTCCCTGAATGTCAGAATTTCCTTCATGTGAGACGTTCATCAGATAATCGAGGCCTCTGCGAGGTTTGGAATCTCTTTGGCTCATTATTTAGGATCACTTCAATTCCCTTTCTCTAGAGAAACCAGGCTTTTATTGTTTAAAACAAATCACCCCAAAATAACCCCATGGAATACCTGAACATGTTCACGAGGCATGTCAGATGTTCATGCCGTTTTCTGGGTGGTCACAGAGTCTCCTTAAACTGCGCTGTGGTTGTAGAGTGGACAGGGAACAAACAGATGGCTTAGGTTTGCTTTGGAATGTACTGGTGGAGAGAAAGAAGAGACTTAGACCTTTGTCCTTTAGATCATGCCAAACTCACACAAATGAGGAGCTCTGAACATTTAGCCTGAGGTCTGCAACATACAGAGGAGATCCGTCCTAGCCTGTGAACCCTGGTACTTGAGCAGTGTTTGATAGAGCAACAGTATGAGCTTGTCCAGAGATTTGGGTGATGGTCTACCTCTCGTGCACTTGCCAGCCCCCATATCACATTTCTGGCTCCTCCTACATGAGCTGTATCATAGGATTGGCTCCCCAGCTCTCTCTCTTCTTCCTCCCTCCCTCCCTCCCTCCTTTGTTTCTCTCTGTCTCCCATCTCTCTGCCTGTATCTCCCTCCTCTCTTGTCTCTATTCCCTAGTCCCTCTCTGTCTCCTGATTCTCTCTCTTCTCTTTGCTTCCCTCTCCCCTCTCTTTTTCCATACACTCTCTCTTGGTTTTCCCTTTTTCTTTGGAATTCCTTAAGATATAGAAATATCAGTCATGTTATTTAACCAGGAAGGCTACTCTCACCTTTCCACTTATCAGTCACAAGTTTCTGGAGTTAGGAGAATGTGAAGATGTCTTTTCTTTCACTTCCTGCCTTTAGGTAGTACCTTGACTAGATAGATCATCATAGGTGAGGGCCTAACAGCAGTATCTAGAAACACAATGGAGGGTGTCACAGAATTGACTATTGGAAAACTTGTCCTGGTATTAACTACAAACTTTCACAGTTGTGCTATTAGTCTATCCTGTGAATTTTGTCTCTACTTTTAAAATTTTCCTTAATATATACTCAAAAGACACTTTATAGCAATAGTCTTCAACCAGGGGAGGCTTCGTCTTCTGGAGACATTCGGCCACGACTGCAAAGGACAGTGGTGAAGATGCTATTGGCATTGAGAAGGAATGTCCAAGCTTTGGAGCTCATCCTGGGATAATACAGTGCATGGGCAGTACAGTGGGCAGGCCTGAGAGAGAAAAAAAAGGCTGATAGAACAGCTAAATGTCCCCCAATGCTCAAGATCGTCCCCCAAAGACTCAAACTGTCAGTGATGCTGATGTTGAGTGAAACTCTTCTCTATAGTAAAGAAAGCTTTAGTTTTTTCCCCCTAGAGTTGAAGAAGAAACAAAGGCCATCCTTAAAATAACTCTGATTACTTAGTGGCCATGTCGTTGTAAAGTTGTTGAACACAGGTCCTTCCGTAGGCAGCTTGGTTTCCACTCCTCTCACTGTGAACACCTCTAATGTCACATACATCCCCTGCCTACAGCAAAGGCCGGCTAGTGGATGTTCAATTAGTGACAATATGGTTGTATGAAAATTACTTGCTAAAGAAAATCAGTTTTAAGAGTCTTTGAATACATCAACAGCTGCAGCTATGCCGTTGAGTTCTGTGGTGGTTCCTCTTGGTCGGGGGATAATAACTGGAAAAATCCAGCTTTTGTGTGTTCCACATGGGGTGTCCTGATCACCCCAAGTGTGGCTTTTTCTCACCAACCCTGACTTTCTGTGGACATTAGCATACTTGGATCAGACCGGAAGAATGCACTCCTAAGATTTTCCCATTGACAGGTCAGAGCCTGCTTCTTTCTATAAATGCTTCATAAAAAGAAGGTGCTCTGAAGAAGCAAGTGTCCCTGAAAGTGTCCCCAACGTGTCAGCTTTCCCATGTGCTAGCTCTTAGGCATGGCACAGCTGGTAACCTCTGCATTCCTCCCAGGGCTTCTGACTGAACCCTAGTTTGCCTGGGAGAAAGCCCCAGCACCAATGAGTGATTAGCTTAGCAGAATGGCAGCTAGTGTATTAAACCAAGGAAGCAGCTTACTGATCCCACAGTAGAGCTATATCTTTATGGGATATTTAGGAGGAAGTGGTTAGAATCAGCCCTAAGCAAATTCATCAGTAGTGTGTGGAATAATTGCTCTCTGCTGCTGTTGACAAAGTTAAGTCTGCTTTGAAGTGAATGAATGGGTGTGTGCACACATGATGGTATGATGTTACACATGTGTTGCACACTATAGCTTGGCTCTTTATATCCTAAGCACATTTTACAGATGTGCATTCATTTCATCTTATGAGAATCTTGTCTTTTCCTACTAAGAGCTTATTCTTTTGAACCATAAAGCTCATTTCAGTAACATAAAATAACAAGAACAAGAACAACAACAACAAAAACCCTGGCTCCGCCCATCCTCACTAAAGCAAGAGTTTTATTTGACCATTTATGTGAGAAGTGAAGGTCTTTACCCGGACAATAGAGGCCTGGAACAAATTCATTCTCAAACCCTAGCTTTGGTTTCCTTTGTGGACAAAACCAGAGGTGAGCAGAGAAAACAGCTAGTGACAGGGTCTTCCCCAGGGAGTAATCCCAGTCCGTGACAGGGTCTCCCCCAGGGAGTAATCCCAGCCCGTGACAGGGTCTCCCTCAGGGAGTAATCCCAGCCCGTGACAGGGTCTCCCTCAGGGAGTAATCCCAGCCCGTGACAGGGATATCCCCCAGGGAATAATCCCAGCCCGTGACAGGGTCTCCCTCAGGGAGTAATCCCAGCCCGTGACAGGGATATCCCCCAGGGAGTAATCCCAGTCTGTGACAGGGTCTCCCTCAGGGAGTAATCCCAGCCCGTGACAGGGATAGTCCTCAGGGAGTAATCCCAGCCCGTGACAGGGATAGTCCTCAGGGAGTAATCCCAGCCTGTGACAGGGTCTCCCTCAGGGAGTAATCCCAGCCCGTGACAGGGTCTCCCCCAGGGAGTAATCCCAGCCTGTGACAGGGTCTCCCTCAGGGAGTAATCCCAGCCCGTGACAGGGTCTCCCTCAGGGAGTAATCCCAGCCCGTGACAGGGATATCCCCCAGGGAGTAATCCCAGTCTGTGACAGGGTCTCCCTCAGGGAGTAATCCCAGCCAGTGACAGGGATATCCCCCAGGGAGTAATCCCAGTCTGTGACAGGGTCTCCCTCAGGGAGTAATCCCAGCCCGTGACAGGGATAGTCCTCAGGGACAGGGCAATGCTCTTCAAGTCAGAGCTGTAAAGCAGCTTGTAGTTCATTGCTCTTGTTTACACATGAAGCCCTGAAGTCTTCATAACGCCCAGGAGGCCTTCAAGGTGTGGAAATCAGCATGTAGATGGGAAGATGGCTGTAGACCTTGGTTTGGGGCCTTTTCTATCATAACCCTGTCTCCTGGGTTTCAACATTGTGTGCATATGTGAACTATCCTGGCAGATGGCAGTCCAGGATCTAGTGGTTCTGATACACCTCTTCCATCAGTCATTTTCTAACCCCTGGAACAGTCCCATGGAAGTGACACATCTGGCTGCCACCCCACAGTCTCTCCTGACCACCTCAGTCCCTGGAACGCTGATCATCATTTTCATTGTTACTGAGAATGCTCATTTACTGCATCCTGTAGGTTTTGGACTCCCCCCAATACATTCCCCCTTTCAAGAGACAACATGGCCTCTAATTTCTAGAATTATCTTTGGTTAGGGTCTCACAGTCACCTGGCTTGTTTATCACTGTCTTCCCCCATGTGACATTTCCTCTTTGATTCCAATGCACGGCTAATGTGACTGCCACCAGGGTTCTGTCTATTCTCTAGTTGACACACCCACCCCAATCCAATTTTCATTGCTCTTATTTGATTGGGAATTTCGTGAATCTTGGGACTCAGTTCTCAGTAATTAATTTATTCCTTCATTAAACATTTTGTTCAGGGTCCATGGAGCCAATAAATCACATCTGCCCTTAGGAGTTTGAAGCCCATTGGGAGGAAGATGTGGGATGGAGAGATTCCTCTCTTCTTATTAAAAAACCTGTTGGGAGAGTCTAGCTTTGGGTCTGTAACCAAGTGCCTTCTCTCTTACCATTGGTGATGGTACATATGATATATATGTGACTCCTCTCAAATGAAGAATTCCTAAGAAACCAAACATAAAAATATGTATAGAGGTAGGGAATGGATTGATGGCCGCTCAGGCTGCGTGACGCTTGGTAAATGCTCGATGTGTGCTGTGACTGTCACTTGTGAATTCCAGGACTCTGCCACATCTCCAGTTTATTCCCAGGAGGTACTGCTTCATCTGAGGTCCTTGTTCCTGCCAAGATCCAGTCTTCTCAGGCCGACTGTGGTAGAAACATGTAGCCTGTTTTCTAATGGTGCCTACTTCCTGCCCATAGGGAGGTGGGGCAAGTTGTGCAGCCTTTCAAAACCCAACCAGTCCTGGTGATAGACATAAGAACAGAAATAAAATATAACAAAAATACATGATGTGGAGGGGCACCACGCTCCCCAGTGTTCTCTAGGCAGTGAATGGTTGCTGGGGTTGGAGGGAGGAAAAGAGATACCCGTGGTCCTACACATCACCCTCACGCATTCTGACAAAACTTACTGGTTCACAATGGAAGAGACAAGAGAGTTGGAAGGGGATTTGCTGAGGAGAGGGGACCAGCAGGAGTTTGAGGGGACCCAGGAGTAATGGGGTGAATGTAATCAAAATGTGTTATCTGCTTACATGAAAATGTCACGAGACCCATCATTATGTATAATTAATGTATGCTAATTAAAAGTTAAGGCGGGTCTGAGGAGATGACTCGTGGGTAAGAGCACTTGCTACATAAGCCTGAGATCATGGGTTCAAATCCCTCTCAGTAAATAGTCTGAATGGTGCCAGGCCTGCTGATGAAGCTGATAGTCTCAGTACTCTGCAGGCAGAGGAAGGTGGATCTACATGGGTTCTATGCTAGCCTGGTCTACAGAGAGAGTTCCAGGGCAGCCAGGGCTACACAGAGAAACCCTGTCTCAAAAAACCAAATCAAAGGTGGGAAAATCTGGGTGAATATGGCTGTGCCTACACGCATAATCTCAGCGCCACGGGGGACAGAGAAAGGACCATCTCTCACTATGGTTGCTGGCTGCCAACCTAGCTCTATGTCCAGTGAGAGAGGGCAGAGTGTGACAGGGCAAGACATCTGACATCCTCCTTTGGCCTCTGTGTTTATGTGCTCAGGTTTGTGTGCCCAGAGGCTCATGCAAACACACCGCAGACAGAGAAACACATTGGAAAAAGACTTAGAATTCAGACGTGCTTTTAAAAAGTCCCGATGAAATGAAGATGCTATGCTGATATTTTAAAATGGCTAAATGAAGTAAAATGATTTGAGAAATATTGTGTCGGCTGTCTGATAAGAGAGTGAAGCAAAGGGACTTTGAAAGAAAGTCTGGAAGGAAGATAGTAAGAGACATTGTATTCGAGAGCCGCTCCATCAGACATTAGACTTGTGTTTGTTGATTTAGGGCCTGTGCTGATGGGGAAGGGTTTCTAAGGTGTGAGCTCTGCAGTATTTTCATGGTCTTGCTGATACTGGCTTTCCTAATTTCTCAAGCATTCTATGGTCATTTAGGGAAGTAAAAAGGTCTGGGGCTGTAGCTCAGTGGCAGGACTCTGCAGAGCATATGTGAGAAGCTAGGTTTAGTTGTTAGTACTTAAAAGAAAAGACAATGTGCAAAATAAAGATGAAATAAAAACTGATGATTTCCTTCCATGAAGAAATGAGCATATTGAATATTAACCTTCTTGTTAATACTGATTTTCTTGAGATATATTTCAGTTTTCTTCCACTGTCCTGCTATATCCTGCTCACCCCAGCAAGACCATCTATGTGCCTTTGGGATAGTAGACACAGGTTCCTGCTCCTTGGTATACATCCTCCCTTCTGCTTCTCTTCAGCTCCACCTTCTAGCTCAGCTCACCTCAGATGTCACCTCTTCCAAACTGACTTCCCCGAGGGAGTTCTTGTGCTTTATGAAGGCTTGCATGGCTTCTGCCTGTGTCTAGCACTCATTGCTCTTTGATTTGTAGACTTCCTTGGCCAAAGTGTATCATTCATTTGTTTCCCTCATGCCGAGAAGAGTCCCTGGAACACAGTAGGGTCATAGTAGGGTCACAGTAGGCAGCTTACTGAGTAGAAGGCTAGAGGAACACAGGGGAAAAGGTCTCCCTGTTCTGTAGGCTTCAGGCTCAGGGTTTCAATACTTGTCGTGATACATTTTGTTTCAGTGGTAGGATATCACTGGTCTCATCCTATCAGACCTTAAAACTGGTATGAATCCACAAATGATTTACATGTGGTCCTGAATTTACCAGCTATATTTAGATACATGAGAACCAAAGAGACATTGAATTGGAGTTTTGAAAATACCAGGCAAGGAAGAGGGTAACACCAGGGTTGGGTGGGGTTAATGACGCCTTTCCTCAGGGTCTTATAATAGAGGCTATTTTAGGTAGAAAAAGGGACAAAAATCATGACATTTTCAGAGTACTTAGCCAGTTGAGTCTCAGCTGTGCCAAGTAAGGAAGAAGCCCCGTCTCATATGAGCAGATCTCATAACTTCCTCTCCCACCATTCACCTCTGTTGGCGGCGTTTTGAGATGAGCTCCTGAGAAGACACGATAGTTCTACGGGCTTTTGTTTCCAGACTTGGCCGCTTACTAAAATCCTGTCCCTTGGAAGAATGTATTCATTCTTTGGTGATTCAAGAACCATTTATTCACAAGACCCAAGGCTTACTTGAGAAGAAGGTCCAGAGTCAGCGTTGCGGTTGGAGCCGATGTGGTAGAATGCTTGTCTACCATGAGCAAAGCCTTGTGTGTGGTCCTCTGCATGGCAGAGACCAGGAATGGCAGCACTGGGCCTGTAATCCCAGCACCAGAGAGGTGACTTCATTCAGAGGGGATCAACATTCGTGGTCATCTTTGTTTATATAGGAGTTCAGGACCAGCCTGGGCTACATGTAACGTGTTAAAGAAAGGGAGGCAGGAGCAAAGGCAGGCAGGCAGGTGGGCAGGCGGGTGGGCGGGCGGGCAGGCAGGTAGGTAGGCTGGCAAGCTCAGAGCTGTCTGATATACATTTGGTCATTAGTAAAATCCCCTATCCTCTGTCTTTCTCAGTGTTCCTGAATTTCCCGAAATTCTCTGTGCCTGAGGGTTCCACTTCCCACGGAGCTCTTAGAGTTCTTGGTCTCTGCCTGTCCCTCAAACTCTGGAGGGGTCAAAGGGACTCTCTTTGGCTGTGCATTCATTTATTTCAGAGGTTTTTTTCCTTCTCTCAAAAGCTCTGCTGCTATTGAACATGATTCAGGCAGATGCTATCACCCTTCTGATTGGTCCATCACAGGAGCCCCACCACAGAAGTGTCCCAACCCCAGGAGCTCCCCACAGGAGCCCCACCACAGGAGCCCCCACCACAGGAGCCCCACCACAGGACCCCCACCACAGGAGCCCCACCACAGGAGCCCCACCACAGGAGCTCCCCACAGGAGCCCCACCATAGGAGCCCCACCACAGGAGCCCCACCACAGGAGCCCCACCACAGGACCCCAACCACAGGACCCCCACCACAGGACCCCAACCACAGGACCCCCACCACAGGACCCCCACCACAGGAGCCCCACCACAGGAGCTTCCTACAGGAGCCCCCACCACAGGAGCCCCTACCACAGGAGCCCCACCACAGGAGCCCCACTACAGGACCCCCACCACAGGAGCCCCACCACAGGACCCCCACCACAGGAGCCCCACCACAGGAGCTCCCCACAGGAGCCCCACCATAGGAGCCCCACCACAGGAGCCCCACCACAGGACCCCCACCACAGGAGCCCCACCACAGGAGCCCCACCACAGGAGCCCCACCACAGGAGCCCTACCACAGGACCCCCACCACAGGAGCTCCCCACAGGAGCTCCCCACAGGACCCCCACCACAGGAGCTCCCCACAGGAGCCCCACCACAGGAGCCCTACCACAGGACCCCCACCACAGGAGCCCCACCACAGGAGCTCCCCACAGGAGCCCCACCACAGGACCCCCACCACAGGACCCCCCACCACAGGACCCCCACCACAGGAGCTCCCCATAGGACCCCCACCACAGGACCCCCACCACAGGAGCCCCACCACAGGACCCCCACCACAGGACCCCCACCACAGGAGCCACACCACAGGAGCTCCCACCACAGGAGCCCCAGCACAGGAGCCCCACCACAGGACCCCCACCACAGGAGCCACACCACAGGACCCCACCACTGGAGCTCCCCACAGGAGCCACACCACAGGACCCCCACCACAGGAGCCCCAGCACAGGAGCCCCACCACAGGACCCCCACCACAGGACCCCCACCACAGGAGCTCCCCATAGGACCCCCACCACAGGAGCTCCCCACAGGAGCCCCACCACAGGAGCCACACCACAGGACCCCCACCACAGGACCCCAACCACAGGAGCCACACCACAGGAGCACCCACCACAGGACCACCCACCACAGGACCCCCACCACAGGAGCCACACCACAGGAGCTCCCACCACAGGAGCCCCAGCACAGGAGCCCCACCACAGGACCCCCACCACAGGAGCCACACCACAGGACCCCCACCACAGGAGCTCCCCACAGGAGCCACACCACAGGACCCCCACCACAGGAGCTCCCACCACAGGAGCCCCAGCACAGGAGCCCCACCACAGGAGCCCTACCACAGGACCCCCACCACAGGACCCCCACCACAGGACCCCAACCACAGGAGCCACACCACAGGAGCTCCCACCACAGGAGCCCCAGCACAGGAGCCCCACCACAGGACCCCCACCACAGGACCCCCACCACAGGACCCCAACCACAGGAGCCACACCACAGGAGCTCCCACCACAGGAGCTCCCACCACAGGATCCCTGATGCAGCTTCCTACTCACTGAGGACACTCTGCTCCTACTTCCTCTGTGAGTCCCCCATGCTGTCACTGGTAACACTCTACAGTACGGACTGCTAAGACCTTCTTCAGTGACTCACTTTGTGATTTGAACTCTGACCATCCTTGGACTCTGTAGATTTGTTTGTTGTTATTGTTTTTTTGTTGCTGTTTTGTTTTTCGAGACAGGGTTTCTCTGTGTAGCCCTGGCTGTCCTGGAACTCACTCTATAGACCAGGCTGGCCTTGAACTCAGAAATCCTCCTGCCTCTGCCTCCACTGCCTGGCTTCTGTAGATCTTTTAAGACCGTGATCTCAGCCACAGGTCATTGTCCATAATCCCTCTGGACATCATTTCCTTCAGACTCACCTTAGATCCCAGGTTTCATTCTTGAAAATGATTTTTTTTTTACCATCCACAGTTATCTTACATTTTCCTTCTCTCTTGCAAACACTCCATACTTCTCTCTCCTTGCTTTGACCCTCCCTCTTTACGTCATCCTCAGCCTCTGTAGCATCCATGTCTCCCATCCATGGTGCTCTTCCCATACAACTTCTCTTATGCTGGCCTCCAGTTTCCCAGAAGTAAATAGTAGTTTTTTTCTATAGAATGAATGATGTCTATAAGAAAACACACAACTGTGGAACTGCCAGAAAGCTTTACGACTCGGGGAGGGAGGGGTAAGCTGTTCAAGATATGTCCAAACCCTGAAAATCTCATCCTGAGACCTGCAGCAGATGTCCTAACAATGCCCTACTCTGGAACCTTTCTGTACACCCGACTGATTATCTTTCCATATCAGCTTAGTGCAGGGAGCTCCTTTCCCTGGGTGCTGCCTCCTGGAATTGAGTTCAGACAACACAAGGATGTTCAGATGTTAGGGAGCTTTTTCTCTGCCACACCCAAGAGAGCAGAATGATTTCTGGTTAGGTTTCAGGCATGGTAGCTGGATTCTGTCCTGTGGCCCTGTCATACATGGAGGGTCTATAAACCTGGAGGGAGACATCAGCATGACAGGTCTCGGTTAGAACTAAATAAACAATGCCAAGGTCAAGAAGATGAGATGAGAAACAATTGTTCTATATATTCCCCCAGGCCAGCTTTGAACTGGGCTTTGAAAAACATTTCTCCCAGAAAGATATGTGGATACAATCACAGAGACAAGACTGTCTGTCTTAGTGTTTTACTGCTGTGAACAGACACCATGATCAAGGCAACTTTTATAAGGACTTCATTTAATTGGGGCTAGCTTACAGGTTCAGAGGTTCAGTCCATTATCATCAAGGCAGGAAGTTGGCAACATCCAGGCAGGCATGGTGCAGGCATAGTTGAGAGTTCTACATCTTCATCTGAAGACTGTTAGTAGAAGACTGGCTTCCACGCAGCTAGGAGTAGAATCTTAAAGTCCACACCTACAGTGGCACACCTACTCCAACAAGGCCACACCTCCTAATAATGCCACTCCCTGGGCCAAGCAAATACAAACCATCACACTGTCTTAATTACCATTTATAAACTACTTAAGCATTTTTTGTGCACACTCATATACTCTTCCAAATATAGGTTATGACAACTGGAAAATGTGTAATTTGTAGTTCTTTGCAATATGAAAAAAAAACCCACCAAGACATTTTAAAATACAGTATTTAAAGATCCCAGAGTTTGATTGAGAAAGACATGTCAGAGAGAGCAGAAGGGGCATCTTGTGTTCCCTGTGACTGTCTGGCTGGCCACAGATCTAACCCTTAAGCTTCACAATGTCAGGGTGTCTTTCCTCAGTGAGTGATTCCGCCAGAATGTCTGATGGGAGGATGCGTGAGGTCTCTTCAGTTCCAGACAGGCTCAGGGAACTTTTGACCTGCCATTTGCATCCAAAGCTAATGCTGCAACTCTGAACTCTGAGCTGAAAGAGTGCCCTGCCTTTGACTTGGACACAATGAACAAGCCACTTAATGAGCAGGGGACCTCAGGCTATGGCTACAGGTGTGCTGAGGTCCGGGATGTGACACAGGAGGGGGATCCATCTCGCTGTGACTCCTTACCGGGTAGTGAGGACAAATCAATCCTATCTTCTAAAATGCTCTTTCTTCTGAATTTTTTGCAAAATGGAGAACAATTTTGTGTCTTGAAAATACAGCATGAGCAGGAAGGGTTCAGCTCACACCTGCGACGCTTCTCATTTGGATTCCTAGGCAGGCAGGACTTGCTGCACGTAGATGGGAAGGCACAGATTTAACACCACTGGTAAAACTCCATTTTCTATCTTCGTGCAGTTGAGACCAGTAGCTCAAATTGCTGCTGATGACTCTAAATCTCTGGCTCTGGTTTTCACTGATGACATTTTAAGTGGCTAGGCATCATCTCCTCTTTTCTATGCCCCCAGAGTAAGAAGAAGCAATTTGCCCTTGATCCCTGTGGCTGGTCCCATGCTGATTTCCATGCAAAGCTGACTGATGAATGATACCCCAGTTAGCTGCCAAATTGCCTTGTGGTTCTGATCATTTCGATGCTGCAAAGGGCACATTATTATTCTCTCTAATCCAGAAGTACAGAGATGTAGGCGTGTTTTTCTCTGTTCCAGTGGCTGTCATCAGTCCCTGAAGGGGACTGATCTATGGTAGGCCGATCTTCCTACCAGTTGTTGGAAGGTTCAGATGAAAGAGATGGGGGCTGGTTAAAGTGCCCTATCAGTTCAGAAAATTTCAAAGAACACCCCTCCTTGTGCATTGGAACCAGAGTTTGGAAGATAAAGTGACTGAGTTCTTTGAAAGCACAGAAAAACTGTGGAGAAAATGAAAGCATTTTGGGTCTTCTTCCCATATTTAATGTTCCGAAGAGGATTTCTGCATTTTAATAATGATTTTGTTTTAGAGGCAACACAAGAAAGGGCAGAGTTGAAAGGGTTTTAAATTTAATCCCAACACTTTCAACAGTTCAAGGTTTTTATCGTAGGCTGTTCTGCCTGCTATAATCCCATCACTAGGGAAAATTCAAGGGCTTTAGAAATGCTACGCCAGGAACCACAGGCAAAGAGCAAACGCATTAACAAATTACAACACAAGGAGGGCTGGAGAGGTTGCTCAGTGGTTAAGAACACATACTGCTCTTCCAGAGCCCAAGTTCCTTTACTGGAACCCACATCGAGTGGGACCTCACAACTGCTTGTAACTCCAGATCCAGAGGGTTGGACACTTCTGGCCTCTCTAGGCATTTAAACACACACACACACACACACACACACACACACACACACACACACACACACACACAGAGAGAGAGAAAGAGAGAGAGAGAGAGAGAGAGAGAGAGAGAGAGAGAGAGAGAGAGAGAGAGAGAGAGACTCCCACACTCTTAAAAATAAGATCTTAAAAAATTCTACCTTTAGGAGTACTAAAGATGTTGGTCCCTATCCAGCTTACACAGTTGGTCTGGTCCATCACGATGGTTGAAAGGTCTTTACTAGACCTTAATTTACTCATTGGCAAAAGAAACAAGCAAGACTTTACTCAACCTAACATGACTGTTTCTCTTTACCAGCTGATGATCTACCTGGATACCTAGGTCTACAGGGGCAGAATATGAGCATATGATAAATTAAGTCACCAAGAGTGACAAAGCAGGGTGTGAAGGGTCCATTCCTGCTAAGTCTGGCCTGTCACCATAAGTTACCTGAATCCCAAGCTAAGGAATTTTAACTGCAGATAATGTAGAGCTAATAGATATTTGTACTTTAGGAATTATTTGATAAGATTTAACACTTTTTAAAGATTTGTTTATTTCATTTCATGTATATGAGTAATTTTTTCAGCATGAACATATGTGTACAATGTGCACGCCTGGTTCTAACAGAGGTTAGAAGAAGGTGTTTTATCCATTGGAACTGTGTTATGGATGCTTTTGAGCTACCATATAGGTGCTGGGAATATGATCTGGGTCCTCTGAAAGAGCAACTCACCCTTCCTTCCTTCCTTTCTTCCTTCCTTCCTTCCTTCCTTCCTTCTTTCCTTCCTTCCTTCTTCCTCCTCCTCCTCTTCTTCTTCCTCTTCCTCCTCCTCTTTTCTGATGGGTAACTCTAAAAACATCATGGGGAAAGGGTGGCAGGTGCCATATTAGAAGCAGGGATGTCAGTGCAATTATTCAGGTTTTGGATAATGACATCGTATAGAGTTGGATACAGAGAACCATTAATAGGTTATAATGACGAATGGGTGGCAGGAGTAGAAGAAACATTGACAAAGGTATCATTAAGTTTTCAGTTTGGTAGGCTGCATTGATAGGAACATCTTTCTTCTAAAGAGATGATATGGTATGGAAAGAGCCTATCCCATGGGCAGGAAAATAATGAGCTCAGTTTGAAGCCTGTTGACTCCTGAGATCTGGAGCATGTCTGAGTAAGTGTGTCTAGTGTCGTCTGGATATGTCACCTTGAGCTAGAGATGGCCTGGAGGTGGTGGGATCTGGCTTAATGAGTTTCTTCTCACCTGCCAGCATACTGCTCTGTCTGTGTACTGTAGGTACAAGGTTGAAGGGAGGGAGTTCTCTTTTATGCAATCACTGACAAGGTGTAGACACAGATTTAAAGGGATTAAACAGGCTCCTGCTTCACAGGGCTGCCAGGTCGTGGCTTTAGAGGAAGACAGCAATCCTCCTTTCAAACTCTTTTGTTCCTGTATCTGCTGAGACCCAGCTCCATTTTCTCCTCTACATGTAGTTTAATCTGTAGTTAGAATGTTCAACCTCTTCATCTCTCAAAGATGGTTTTGTGTCAGGGGGATTTTCTGGCTCTGATCATGTGAGGCGTTTGAACTGGCCACCCTTCTGCTTAGGAAAGCTGTGAGACAGAAGGATAAATGCTACTCTTTAGGAAGTAGGAAGTGTGAACCAGGAAAAATGTGAAATGGAAAAATAGTTAACCTAAGAATCTTAAATCTTCTGTCTTCTTGTGGCATGATCATGGGTATTTCAAGCGATCTGTTTCTGTTGTGAATATACATGTACATGTATAGGTATTATACATGCACACACACATTCACATGCATCCATGTGTATATAGTAGTTTTCATAGGTATTGTTGACCATAAGGTTTATATTACTTTAAAATGAGTAACAGTAATTTTATTTAAATTAAGTGACTTTCTTTATTTGTTAGCATCCCCGCCCCCCCACTATCTAGTAGCAACTCATAGTGCCTTGAAGGAGGTCATTGGTTTCTTTGACTGGTCATTCTATTTTTCATAATTTGTTACCAGTGCTGTTATGGTCAGAGCCTGGGCTCTGGCAGCCATAACTAACTAAGCCATCGGTCTTCCATAGGCCAACTAAATAGACAATTAATGGTGAAAAGGAACTCTTTATTCACTATGGCTATCTTGGAAGAGGAACAAAGATGTCTAATGCAGAAGGTATGCATAATGAAGTGGTCCTGGTCAAAGTACGGTGCTACCTGTCAGTGATCCATCATTATCTCTGCCTGAGCTGTTTCTGCAAGATGATCTGACAGTTTGTTAGGACTGTGTGATGAAATCTCTTCTGGGGAGACAAGTCACTCTCTGGCTGGTGCCAAGGTCCCTAACCTTCTCTTTCTTCCAGCAGGGACCTCCTAAGGAAAGTCTAGTTTCTTGGGGCACACTGTTTGAGTTGACTGATAATTAAAGGGAGAGACACAAGTGTCTGCTTAGAATATGTAATTTCTGACAGGAGGGTTACATATAGAGCATTACAGAAGAGAACATTGGAATTGCTAGCTGGTTGTGGTAGCACAGGCTGGTAGGATTTGCTGAAGGAGGCAGAGGCAGGAGGATCATGAGTCCGAGGCCAGCCTGGACTTCACATTTTGGCCAGGCGTGGTGGTACACACCTGTAGTCCCAGTAGCTTGGGAGGCTGGGGCAGGATTGTGCTTGAGAGTTCAAGGCCAGCATCCTGGGTGTCAGGAATTGCTAAACATCCCAGAAAGACATAAAGTACTAGAGCATGGTAGATCAAACCCTGTATGCTGGGGTCTGACAGCTGTATTTACCCCTGACATGTAAAGACTTTGCTAGGTTACTGGACTTCTGAAATACATAGCTGCTTGTGTAAAAAGAATGACATCAATCATCGTGAGGAGTTATCATGAAAATAATGAGTCAGTGGACGTAATGCCCCGAGCTGTTCACGCTTAGTACAGAGTGAGCACTTGGTAAGTGGCAGTTTACAAAGAGGGACTGTGGAATCACAGCATGTTGGCATCATTAGAAGAATGCGTGGAGAGGTTGGACTATAATAGCCCCGAGCTGTGCATTCTGGATGACTGTGTTTTTGTGTGTTCCCTGCTTAGTCAGAGGAAATGCGATGTTGCTGGAGTAGGAAGAGAGTATTCATTCAATGGGGCTGGAAATGAACACACACCCTGTCAGCCTGCTTCTGAGACTAGTGTAGCAACGACAAGGGTTCTTAACTTTGGAGGCTTAGCTTCTTCAGCTGTAAAATAAGAGAACTCAACAGACCCATGTAGTACCTATTTACCTAGTAGCTGATAGGTACTGAGAATTCTGCTAGGCCTTGGGGCTGTAAGTCTGAACCTCTCAGGCATCCTCTTATCCTTCATGGATTTCAAGCTGGCGGGAGAAATCAACACAGGGAGTCCTCGGAGCAATTGGAAAGTTGCCAATCTGAGAGATGCTTTGAAGGGGAGGTGAGCCTGGGAAGACTCAGATGTTACCCAAGGTGTCCATCACAGTTATCCAAAGAAATAGATTTTTAATTGACATGGGGTGCCATCACCCCATGAGGATACTCTGAAGGATTTATTTAATCTGCTCTGGCTACTCTGGGTCACTGTGATTCAATACACAGGCTTATGGCATCCTCGGTAAGCACAGTCACTTCTGCCACTTTAACCAAATCCCACCCTGCCACACTCATCCTCTCCCTCCTGTTCATATAAAAGAATTGGCTGTGCCTTCATTCCCAAAGACCAGGCACCCTCTAAATCTGCTGAAATCTCTTCTCCTCATGTTTGATTTAAAAGCTGTCACCCAGAAGTC
This sequence comes from Tokudaia tokunoshimensis, assembly GCA_036184795.1. Taxonomy (NCBI): domain Eukaryota; kingdom Metazoa; phylum Chordata; class Mammalia; order Rodentia; family Muridae; genus Tokudaia; species Tokudaia tokunoshimensis. The sequence goes on along the minus strand of BTHU01000013.1, from coordinate 11,924,595 downwards.
ATAGGCCCCCTTTGGTGAGTGGATGGCTTTTTGGTCTTTTTTTTTTTTAACAACTGGACAGCATTTGGGGACTGGGTGCACACCTTCCATTAAGCTCTGGGGATAGCCTTCTATTCCACTCCTCTGTCTGCTCCTGTCTTCTTCAGTTCTGTTTCCACTTAGAAGTTCAGACCTTCTAAGATCTGAGTCTTTGCCCTTGTATACACACATGCATTGACTCACCTATCCATTACTGCCATTACTGGCTGTTTTGTGTGTCAACTTGCCACAAGCTAGTATTATCAGAGAGGAAAGTGCCTCTATTGAGACAATGCCTCCATGAGATCCAGCTGTAAGGCATATTCGCAGTTAGTGATCAAGAGGGGAGAGCCTAGACCATGGTGGGAGGTGCCATCTCTGGGTTGGTAGTCCTGGGTACCATAAGAAAGCAGCCATGGGAAACAAGCCAGTAAGCATCACTCCTCTATGGCCTCTGCATCAGCTCCTGCCTCCAGGTTCCAGCCCTGCTTGAGTTCCTGTCCTGGCTTCCTCCAGTGATGGACTATGATCTGGAAGTGTAAGCCAAATAAGCTTTTTGGTCATGATGTTTCCTTGCAGTAATAGAAACTGAAACAAAGACAGCAGGTTTAATTCCTGATTCTGAAGGACGGAGTCTAAAACCGTACCATATGTTCCAGCCTTCCGTTCTCCGAGGTTGGGGGGTATAGATCGACAGAGATCATCTTTGATCTTTCCCCATAGACACCAACACATCTCACGATGAACTCATATCTCTTCCTGAAGTCCTGTCCAAGGAGTGACCTTTTATCTGCTGGGCAGGACAGCCAGAAGGAGAAGCAACCTGGCCCTTTCCTTGAGTGTCTTGTGATGTTCTCATTGGCAACTTTGCACTCATTGGGGGCTTTAACTGAACTGTCTCTTACCATTCCTGTACCCCTAACTCCCTGCACCCCTATCTCCCTGCACCCCTATATGAATCCCTATCTCCCTCCATCCCTATCTCCCTATATCCTTATCTATCTGCACCCCTATCTCCCTGCAATCCTATCTATCTCCCTGCATCCCTATCTCCCTCTATCCCTATCTCCCTATATCCTTATCTATCTGAATCTCTATCTCCCTGCAATCCTATCTATCTCCCTGCATCCCTATCTCCCTATATCCTTATCTATCTGAATATCTATCTCCCTGCAATCCTATCTATCTCCCTGCATCCTTATCTCCCTATATCCTTATCTATCTGAATCTCTATCTCCCTGCAATCCTATCTATCTCCCTGCATCCCTATCTCCCTATATCCCTATCTCCCTATATCCTTATCTATCTGAATCTCTATCTCCCTGCAATCCTATCTATCTCCCTGCATCCCTATCTCCCTGCATCCCTATCTCCCTATATCCCTATCTATCTGCACCCCTATCTTCCTGCATTCTTATCTATCTTCCTGCATCCCTATCTCCCTGCATCCCTATCTCCCTGCATCCCTGCTCTTACTCTTGTGTATTTTCTCTTAGGATGCTACTGAAAGTTCTATTGTGGTATAGAGAAGCAGAAATCTAGTAAAGACCCCAGGGTTCTACCCTCATGTACATACTTCATAAACACCGTTGCCTCTCTCTCTCTGTGTGTGTGTGTGTGTTGTATATGTGTTCACATGTGTGCACTGACTCAGGTGCACACATATGTCTTCCTCCAGCACCCTCCATCTTATCTCAGAGATAGGATCTCTCCCTGAACCTGGAGTTCACCATTTGGCTGTTGGGTAGTCAGCAAGCCCCAGGGGTCCTTCTGTCTTTATCTCTCCAGTGCTGGGATTGCATTGTTTGCTGCTGGCTGTGTCCAGCTTCTACATGGACTCTGAAGACCCAAACTCAGACACCTTCTGACTGAGCCCATCTCCCCAGCTCCAAACTAAACGCTTTAAGATGCAGAAAAGGAATCCAGGAGGATCCAGTTCTCTAGTTACCGTGGTTCAGATCCTGTGCTGGTTTCTTTCCAGCACTTTCCGTCAGCAGGCAAGTTGTTTGTGGGTTTGTGTTTCTATGTCACTCTGCTTTAAAGTTACAAGCTCTGAAATATAGGGGCTCAAACTGGCATGGAGAGATTTCTCTACAGGAGAGAGAAAAAGAAAAAGAACCTAAAACAGGTTATTGGGAGCCAGCTATTGTGTTTTAGCCAAGAGTGCTAAGACAAAAGCAAATCAAAGCAATGTGAGGCCAGTGGGATCCCTGGAAAGACCAGAGCGAGTATAAAGCCTTCATGGGAGAAGAGGAAGAGGATGGAGCTGGGCCCGGAACGTGGGTGGGTTCCTTTCCAAATGTTAGTTTCCCATATTAATGATGTGGATTTTAGCATTTTTCCCATTATAAATAATATATGCATAGTATAAATTATCACAGTAATAAAAAATGGGAAAAAGAAATAACCCTACTGATAAGCTCACTAGTAAACAAAGATAAATTTGTTTTTGTTGTCTAATAAATTTTAAGTTGAAGCATAAAATTAACACAGAAACACTGAAATCATGTATATAATCCATATAATGTGAATTACTCAGAATGCTACTCCACTAGCCCTCCAGAAGCCCCTCCCAACACACTGACCTTCCTCCAAATAGGACTTTAACTATAATATCTAGCACAGTTCCTTTGGATGGCTTTGAAAATTAGCAATATGCAAATAAAATAATAAAATATGTACCCCAGTCTGTGTGGCCTAAATCACTTAACATGATTATGTCTGGAAGAATCATCTATGTTGTTACATATAGTAACGAGTCCATATACATTACTGCTATTTATGTATATTACGCACACATGCACACACACACACACACACACACACACACACATGATGAATGTGTGTTTGTATGTGTACAAATTCCTTAGTGTGAAGGCAGTGCTACTACACCAAAGCACATGTGTGGAGGTCCAGAGACAAGATCATTGTTAGTCCCTGTCTTCCAGCTCGTTGTAGACAAGGCCTTTCAGTCAGCAGGCTAACTGTCCTATGAGCCTCCATTTCCTGTCCCCATTTCCCACCTCCCCATAGGAGAACAGGGTTTACTGACATGTGTGCTAACAGTCTGGGTCTCATGGAACTACTGGGAATTTTAATTCATGTCTTCATGCTTGGACAGCATGGGCTTTTGCTCACTGAACCATTTCTCCTGTCCCATATTTTAAACTGATATGAATATTTTGATTTTTTTTATTCAAATGCATGTATTCTATGACATGTCAGTCTAGGAGAGAAAGCCTAGGCTGTAAGCTATATTTAACTTTGATAAGCACTGGAAAATAGTCTTCAAATTAGTTTTGGAAAGATATAATTATATATAATGTTATATAAATTATATAATTTATTGTATAATATATTTTAATATACACATTCAATATATTGATATATTATAATATAAATTATAAAATTTGGATTTTCATTAGCATTACATTTATGCCTAATAAAGCTAGGCTAGTTTATTGACCAACTGGTAATCTTTCTAGTAGAGCTGTTCTATTCTTTGATCCTATTATATTCTGTTGGATCATCTGTTTCAGTCTCTTTGTATTGTAGTTTTCAAAACTTTGAACACATGCTTGTGAATTTTTTTTTTTTTTTTTGTTTTTCGAGACAGGGTTTCTCTGTGTAGCCCTGGCTGTCCTGGAACTCACTTTGTAGACCAGGCTGGCCTCGAACTCAGAAATCCTCCTGCCTCTGCCTCCCAAGTGCTGGGATTAAAGGCGTGTGCCACCAACGCCCACATGCTTGTATTTGAATTGTTCTCTCCTCCCAGCTTGTTGGTTACATACTGTTTTAGCAGTTACCTTATGCAGTATATTGTGTATATTTTGTGCTTCCCATGAAGGTGCTACTGCATAGAACATTTTGATATTGACTTAAAATTATTTATGTATGCCTATCTGTCTATCTGTCTGTCTATCTATCCATGTATCTGTCATCTATCTATCTATTATGTTCTATAGTTTATCAATAAAACACTATTATCTATGTATCTATTTTATCATTATCATCATCTCTATTTATGTATATATTTACCATCTTTCAATTAAACATTTGTCTAAGTCTTTTTTTAATTTTCTGCAAGTCTTATAGGATCTTATTCCTATTAGTCATGATCCTATCTATCTATCTATCTATCTATCTATCTATCTATCTATCTATCTATCTATCTATCTATCTATCTATCTATAACAGGTTTCTCTGTATAGCATTGGCTGTCCTAGAACTCACTCTGTAGACCAGGTTGGCCTCAAACTCACAGAGATCCACCTGCCTTTGTTTCCTGAGTGCCGGGATTAAAGGCGTGCACCACCACTGCCTGGTCGTCCATTTAATTTTTATTGTTCTTTATTCTTTTTGTATTTCCATGTTCTTTCTGAGGTTGTTTTCTTTTGCTTGAAGAACTCTCTTTAGGATTTCCTTTAGTTGCCTGTCTCAGAATTCCTTTACTGAGTCTTCACTGTGGAATGACATGATCTTCTACAGATTTTCCTTTCAGCTCTTTGAAGATTCTGTGTCACTGTCTTCTGGGATCCCACTGGTCACGCAGAAGAGTCAGCTGTTACTCTTTCTCTCACTTTGTTAGGCGTTCTCTCTTTTTTGTCTGACTGCTTTCTCTTTGTACTTAATGTCCTATAATGTGTCTAACCATGTCTTTCTTTTTGATTATTTTGCTCAGAATTTATGGTGCTTCTTACACCTGTGGTTTGAGCCCTGTCACCATTTCTCATTCTATTGTTGCCTTTTTAATAGAACAGAATCCAACACTTTTTGCTTAGACTTTGGAAAAAACATTCCATAGGTCTCTTAGTTTTTTTTTTTTTAATAAAAGTAAATTGTCCTTCACTTTTTCCATATCTCACTCTGAGAACTTCTTTTGGACCTGTATTTTCTCTTCAACTGCGTTTAACCTTCTCATCCACTGAGCTCTCAACGTAGATTAAGGATTTTCATTTGTCTCCTTTCTGAAGTTTTCAGTGCTTTCCTCTAACTTCCTGTCTTGTCGCTTAGTTTCTTGGACATCTTTCATTGTGGTCATGAGTGCCATGTGGGTCTGAGTGCCACATTGTTAAGTGTCTTTGTGTACACAAGCTCGTTCTAGTTCATTGCTTCTTCTACCATATGGCTAGTTCTTATCTTTTTGTTGGCCATTTCCCCCTTCTCTTATAAGAACGTTGGATCATATATTGAAAATGTGTAAAGAGAAGCCAAGTTTTCAAATGACATGCATTTACAGAAGGGGTTGCTTCTGCCTCTGGCAGGATGTCAGAGTGTGTTTTTCTGATCCACGTAGGAAACCAGCTGCTCTTAAATGAGTTTTGTTCCTTATGTGTCCATTTTGATGTCAACCTTACTCCATGACTGTAGTCATTCTATGTCACAACCACAGTTCTGAAATGTTTTGAAGGGGGACTCTTCTTCTTTGAAAATTTAAACTCCAATGCTTGTCCTTATTCCTTCAAGAACTACAAAACCCCTACCTAATTTCCAGATTTCTCCACTGTGGCTTTGGAATTGATGAATACCTTCAGAAGAGACGACAGCACATCTTAGCTTGTTCCTCTGAGCTTCTGTTCTCCATAGAGTATTGAATTCAGCCCTCACTGCTCTTGTGGCTAAGGTGCTTAGAATAGATAATTCAGAGTACTTTGTCAGTGTGTTCTTAATTGTTTATGAACGCTATGATCCCACCAAGTCAGCCCCTCATCAGAACTCTGGTAATTTAATTGTGTGTGTGTGTGTGTGTGTGTGTGTGTGTGTGTGTGTGGTATTGGGAATCAAATACTAAGGCACTACACATGCTAGGAAAGTTCTCTGCTATGGGGTTGTATTCCCAGAAGTTATTTCATTCAATTTAAAGAGAAAAATGGACCAGAGGCAGGTAAAATTGGGAGTAGTTTGTGCAAATGTATGGGAAGGTAAGGGACACACTAGGCATAGACACACTGGGGATGGCTGTGGGATTGATGGTGCTACTATGTCTCTTTCATCAGAGGTTCCCAAGAGATACTCTTTGAAAGGTGAAAACCTACACAGATGGGAATGTATCTTGACCAGTTCTCACCACACTCTTAATAACACTTGAGATTCATTATCAAAATCTAAAATTAATAAAATTGGTATGTATTCTTTATGGTTGGTTTGTAAAGGGGTATGATAATGTGTAGAAATACTGAAATTTTTAAAGAGACATTCAAATGTAAAGATTTGTTATTAATGCGTGTTTCTGGAAAGTTCTTGGGTTTTCTAGAATTTCCATGAAAAAAGACAGCAGCCTAACAGCAATAATATGTGCTAACTAGGAGTTCCTCAGGCACACAAACCTTACTGGATTGTATAACTGCAAGAGTTTCAGCAAAGCTTGACAATTTGGTTTTCAAATCTATGATACGTATCTTATTTCATTTTTAAAATGTTGTCATATTTTTGCACCAGGGAGCCAGGCAGCTCCACAACCTTCTGTGCACAGTCAGCCAGGAGAGAGTGATCTCCCAGAAGCACTTTTACTTCTGAGTGTGGAGGTGAGATCTCCACCTTCTCTCTGGAAGGGAGCAGCTAGGAGCGTATGGGGAATACAATCAGTGGAGCAAAGTTTCTGTAAGGCAAAGGACACTGTCAAAAGGACAAAGCGTCAGCCAACAAATTGGGAAAAGACCTTTACCAACCCTACATCTGACAGAGGGCTAATATCCAATATATACAAAGAACTCAAGAAGTTAGACTCCGGAGAGCCAAATAACCCTATTAAAAAATGGGGTACAGAGCTAAACAAAGAGTTCCCACCTGAAGAATATCAAATGGCTGAGAAGCACCTAAAGAAATGTTCAACATCCTTAGTCATTAGGGAAATGCAAATCAAAACAACCCTGAGATTCCATCTCACACCAGTCAGAATGGCTAAGATCAAAAACACAAGAGACAGCAGGTGTTGGCGAGGATGTGGAGAAAGAGGAACACTCCTCCACTGCTGGTGGGATTGCAAGCTGGTACAACCACTCTGGAAAGCAGTCTGGCGGTTCCTCAGAAAACTGGGCATGACACTCCTGGAGGATCCGGCTATACCACTCCTGAGCATATACCCAGAGACTTTACCTGCATGCAATAAGGACACATGCTCCACTATGTTCATAGCAGCCTTATTTATAATAGCCAGAAGCTGGAAAGAACCCAGATGTCCCTCAACGGAGGAATGGATACAGAAGATGTGGTATGTTCACACAATGGAATACTACTCTGCAATTAAAAACAATGAATTCACGAAATTCTTAGGCAAATGGTCAGAACTGGAAAATACCATCCTTAGTGAGGTAACCCAATCACAAAAGAACACACATGGTATGCAGTCACTGATAAGGGGATATTAACCCAGAAACTTGGAATACCCAAGACACAATTCACATATCAATTGATTTCCAAGGAGATGGAAGGAGAGATCCCTGGTCCTGGAAAGACTGGATGTAGGGGAATATCAGGACAGAGAAGTGAGAGGGGGTTGACTGGGGAACAGGAGGAAGGAAGAGGGCTTATGGGACTTTCGGGGAGGGAGGAACCGGGAAAGGGGAAATCATTGGGAACGTAAATTAAAAAAAATATAGAAAATAAAAAAAAAGAGAAAGTAACCACACAAACATAAAAATAACATCAAAATAACAGGAAGAAACAATCACTATTCCTTAATATCTTTTAATATCAATGATCTCAACTCCCCAACAAAAACATAGACTAACAGAAATATTTTTCATGTAAATCTTTCAATTTTTCAGTAAATGATTGTAATTCCTCTTTCAATCAATTTAGTAATGTTTTTTATGTCTACCTTTTTATCTGTATAATTTTCCATGAAATAGTCACTTTTAATGTTTTTTCTATATATTTCTTGAATTTTATCAGAAATATTTTCCTTGTAGATCTTCAATTTTATCAGAAAATGTTTATAATTCCACTTTCAATCAACTTAGGAATATTTTTATGGCTATCATTTTATCTGTATAATTTTTCCATGAAATAGTCAATCTTAACGTGTTTTTCTATATATTTCTTCAATTTTATCAGAGATATTTTCCATGTAAATCTTCAGTTTTATCAGAAATGTTTATAATTCCACTTTCAATCAACTTAGAAATATTTTTATGCCTATCATTTTATCTGTATAATTTTCCATTCTAATCTTCAATTTTAATGTTTTTCTATATATTTTTTCAATTTTATCAGAAATATTTTCCATGTAAATCTTCAATTCTATCATAAAGTGTTTCTACTTCCTTTTTCAATTAATTTAGCAATTTTTTTTATGTCTACCATTTTACTCTTTAATTTTCCATGAAAGTTGTCAATCTTTTTTTATCTTTATTTTTAATTTTTTTCTATTTACATTTCAAATGCTCAAACCTTTCTTGGTTTTCCCCTTCCCCAAAACTCCCAACCCCTCTTCCCACCCCCTGCTTCCAAGTATATGACCCTCCACCCCACCCACTCCCCCCTCCCTCACACCTCGATTTCCCTTTGTTGAGGTATCTAGTGAGCTGGACCAAGGACTACTCCTCCCACTGATGCCTGATGAGGCATTCCTCTGCCACATTTTTGACTGGAACCATGTGTACCCTTTGGTTGATGGTTTCGTCCCTGGGAGCCCTAGGGCGTCTGGGTGGCCGACATCATTGTTCTTGCCATGTGGCTGTAAACCCCTTCAGCTCCTACGGACTGTCCTCCAACTCCTCCACTGGGGACCCCTCATCCAGTCTAATAGTTGGCTGCTAGCATCTGCCTCTGTATGTGTAAGCCCCTCCCCCCAAATTGTCAATCTTAGTGTGTTTTTCTATATACTTCTTGCATTTGTCAGAAACATTTTCCATGTAAATCTTTAATTTTATCATAAAATGTTTTTAACTCCTTTTTCAATAAAAAATATTTTGTTATATGAGAGTAGAGTTTAATCCTGCTACTGCCATTATTCAGTCTCCCACATCATACCTGCAGAGTGCCTGCTTGTTCAAGTAAGTTTAAGCAGAGTAAGAAGTAAGCATCCATGAGTACTATGGGTCTCTGGAAATAAATCTTAAAGGCAGTTCTTTCAAGGAGACAGCTCACAATAGACATTTGAGTGGTACTTAAGATCAACCAAGAAACCTGGCCTTTGGCAGTTACCAGTGAATTAAAAGAAATCGCAACCAAAGAAAACAGTGTTTCCTATGCTAGACATCGCTGCTTCATTTACTGACTCTCTGTTCCAGACAGAAGGAAGCAATACATTTCTGTTTGTTCTCATTCCAGCTAACGACCACTGTCCCTGCTGTATCCTCTCATGCAGAGCACTCTTCTTAGTGATGGTAATAAAAAATGTTAAGTTCTAGCCTCGTCATATAAGTGCTTTAATCTGTGATAATTATAGTGATAGGATCTATGCATCAACATATATAAAAGGTGAGTAAGGACTGAAGGTCTGAACATTTGGTGTTGGCTGTAGGTTAAAAATACCTTACACTAGAGAAATCTAGAAGTCACGGAAGAGTTTGACTAGTTAGGCTTTGAAGAAGTCTTGAATTTGCTAACAAGTGCTGAGGAGTGGGAATCTGAGCAGCTGGAAGAGGAAAGGCAGAGGGCCTAGAGGTGGGAATTCTCATGGTTCAGGATAAACCTTACAACACCAAAGCAACAAGGGACTGGGGTCATGGATCTGTCGATAGAATGTTTGCTGAGTATTTGCAGATCTCCTGAACCTCATGAACTGGGCATCGTGTATATACCTGTAGTCCCAATACTTGGAAAGCAGAGACAGGAGGACAGAAGTTCAAGATCAGTCTTGGATCCATAGCAAGTTCAAGACTGGCCTGAGATCCCTAAGCCTCTGTCACAAAACAAAACAACCAGTGTAGGGAATGTAAACTCCAGGAGTTGCTCATCTTATTGCCTTAGTTCTAGCTCCTAGGTCAGTCTGACACATACTGTGTGATTAGTAGAGATGGACTCAATATATCTTCTCCATATTTGAATTTCTATAGTTAAATGCTGGAGACAATTAGCTTATAAAGAGGAAAGGTTTATTTGGTTCCTGGTTCTGGAAGTTGCAGGGTAAGACTAAGTAGCCATATTGCTTTGGGCCTCTGATGAGTGAACTGAATGGCTCTGGTGGATAATGAAGGATCAAACAGGCTATACGTGCCATCAGTCAGGAAAATAACAAAGCAAGAGAAGAGGAGAAAGAAATGTAATCAGGCCTTGGCAAATGCCCAACCAAACCACAGCAGTGTGATTAATCAGAAACCAAGGTGCCACCCTGTCTTGCCCAGCACCCTTTGCAGAAAGACAGTCTAGGGAGAAAGCAGGAAGTTGAAGTCCTCCTCCATTGATGATTGGGTCTAAGATCCTCATGCAGGGACCCTGAGGGGCTTGTCTTGGTGCTCACATCCATGGACTATGTCTTAGATGGAGTCATTTGTTCTATGCAAGTGGGGAGGTAGGAAGATCATTTAGCTAGAACTTTCTACCCCATGGAAACATTTCTGAAATTTTCCCTCTGAAGTCATTTTCTCCCTGCCTCATTCTTTCTGAGGTTTGTCATACCTGGTGTTGTGTGCTTTATATGATATTTCATGGAAACTAGTTTAAGAAATGAAAGATTAGGGTAGTTAAAGAGCTCTCTTGAGAAAAGAACAAGATAGAGAAATCTCTAAGTATGATGCCTTTGAGTAGAGGGTTTGAATCCACCAAAGAACCCACAGTTACTGCAGAAATGAATACTAATGGTTTTAGTTAGGTTTCTATTGCTGTGATGAAATACCAGGACCATGAGAAACTTTTAATTTCACCCTCAGACAACAGTCTTTCATGAAAGGAAGACAGGGCAGGAAGCAGGAGGCAGGAGCTGGAGCAGAGACCGTGAAGGAGTGCCGCTTACTGGCTTGCTCCGTTGTTTTCTTGTGTACCCCAGGATCACCTGCCTTGGAATGGCACCACCCACAATGGGCTGTGTTCTCCCACGTCAGTCATCCATTGAGAGGATACCCCAGAGGTTTGCCGAAAGGTCAATCTGATGGGAACATTTTCTCGACTGAGCAGGGCAGCAGTTTATTGAGAACAACGTAACCTCAGCCTTGCTTGGGACGGGCTTGGAAGACTGTCAGTCCAGGCAGTGGCCATCGACTCTTGCTTTAATTTTGTTTTCTGCCCTGAAGCCTGAGAATAGGAAGGGAAATGTATGGAGCATTGGTTCCACTTTAGACTGACTCCCACCCCAGAATCATTTGTGGGAGTGACGGCACACAGTGGTCTGTAACAATGATGCTATAAAAGTCATTCCTGAACTTAAGGCCTGGGCTGTAATGACATAGCCTGTGGATAACTAGAACCCTGAGAAGTCATCTTTCCAGATCTATAGGGCAGCTTACTGTCAGTGTGGGTCTTGATAGTCGTTTTCATTTCTAAGTCAAAGATATAGAATGAAACCAAGTCATATATGGCTTATGCTGTGCTGTACACTAGGAATGTCATCTTGTGACCAGGATGGGCACTGCCATGTCTTGGGGTTCTTCCTGCCCTTCCCTTCTCTTAATGACACTGATGTATTTTCATAAATTGGCAGCACCAGGCTGCATGTGGAAAGGTGTACATAATTTTGTACTATTATATTGGACCTTGTGTTGTAAAATCCAAATATAGTGGGTTACAGGCTGTGGGTTACAGCTTTGTACACTTTCTTCAGTCATTGTAAGCATCTGTGCTGGATGGCCTTGCTACCTGGACTTCACAGATTGGTTGCAGGCTCGAGGGGATCTTGGGTGACTTAGAATAATTCTAACAAAAGTGTTAATGAGTTTGTTTTCCATTATTGTGATGAAATATTCAAAACTGGATGTTTCTCCAACTTTGGTGGCTGTTTACATATGTATATGTATATGATGTATATGTATACATGTATATATGCATATATGCATACATGTACACATGTATATGTGTATATATGTATATGTGCACATATGCATATATATGTATATGTGCACATATGCATATATGTATATATATGTGTGTATATACACACATACACACAGACACACACACATACCTGAACACATATTTGTCCCTCCCACCTACTTTCTACAAACTAACAAAACAATAAAAATAGAAATTAATGTGGCCAACATGGAGGGTTTGTCAAAATACAAGTCAGGGCTTCCTCTGGTGGAGAAGGAAGCTCAGGGACTTCTGGGGGACAGTGTTCAACTGCTCTGACATAAAACCTCAGCATTCAGTAAGAGCGCTGGAGGACTCTTCTTGCACCACCTCAAGGCTGTCCTTACGCAGCCATCACAGGCAAGGGCCCTGGTGAGCGTCAGACACCACAAAGTGACCCTGGGTGTTATTTCCAAGGAACACCATCATTTCTTTCAGTCTCTGCAGTATATTCCACAGCGTGGAATTTCAGAGTAAGGAAGGTAGATAAACAATGAGGCAGTTAGCCACGACACTTTAATGACTATCTTTGTCTATATGTGACCCTGTGTCAAGAAAGAAAAACCCTGACTTGCAAAATTTGATAGAGCGTATAAATATGTAAGCCACTTGCCGTGGTCTTTCTTACATCATTGGAAGGCATCCGCGGAGGTCAGGACCACAGTCCTGTGGCCTCTTTAACTTGGTAAGTAAGCTGTCTTCAAGTACACGGAGGAAAGTACTTCTGTTCTCAGCCCGCTCTCTCATCATTGGGGCTTGGGTAGATGACCCGTGCCTGTAGCTCCCTCATAGGCACTGCTAGAGCCTTTGCGTTCTGGATCCCCAGTCTCCTGTCATCATAGCTTCCCACTTCTCTTCCTGTACCTTGATCCAAGCATCAACTAAGAATTACTACCTAGAACAAATGGACTATTGTTTCCCTTCTTGTGATCAGTCCTTGTACCAGCGAAGAGCAGAGCAAGCTGCCGAAGGACTCATTTGCCTGAGGCTTGTGATTGGTACTGAGGTCACCATGATTTAACGGAACCCATGTGGGGAAGGGAGGCTAAGGAGAAACCCAGAGGGGATCTTCCGCTCTGAAAAGGGCCTCGTGCCAGGGATGTGTTTCTGACACATTGATACTTTGCTGTGCAGTGGGACGCCTCTCCTTTGTATTGTAGGTTGCATACCAACACCCGCAGCCTCTCAGCATACCATGTGAGTGGTACACACCCACTTACTTGAGATCCACACCGTGTTTCAGCATGATCTCTATCCTCACCTGAAGGTACCATATATCCACTGTGTCCCCCATGGGGTCATTCAACACTGTCATAAAGAAATATAGTCTCTGCCAGGCAAGAGCGACGGTGAGGTTGGTGAGGGGAGAAGGGAGATTACCCAGGTATCCCTCTCGGTCTGCCTGCTCATCCTCAGCTTGCTTCTCACTGAAAGTCTAAACAGAAGCATGGAGGAGGGCGGTTGTTGCCTCCTTGGTGCTTTTTTTCTTTTAAGACTCAGCCCCATCAAGCAACAAGAGCTGAGTCTCCCTAGCTGCAGCATAGTAGTCACAATGACCACAAGTCACTCATCCCCTGCCCACAGCCGCTGATGGAGACTGCTTTTGGCAGCCCAGAAATTAGTTATTAAAGTCATTGTGGGGATCCAGGCCTGTACCACTAGTCTTTGCTTTTTCTTGTTCCATTCTAACCTATTGCTTATCCATTTCCCATTATCTCTAATTTTACATCTTCATTCAGATCTGCCGGCTCAGCAGATCTCTCTCAGCAGAGGCACCTGAGGAAGACCTGTGGTAACAGGGGAGTAGTCATGGCCACATCGATGCACATCTGGATTCCTAGGGCTTCTTTTCAGACCAGTCCCTAGAGGCCAAAGCTGCCTTTCATTTGCCTCATGGTGGTGTGTCCAGGATCTCCCGGGAAGGGAGGACTATGGAAACCCTGTATTTTCTTGGTCCTGTTTACTTTATATTCTATGTAGTGATTCAGGCGGGAACAGCATGCAGAGCCGACTGTCAGGCAGTGTTCAGTTGACTGATAGATTGAATAAGCCCTCAGCTGTCTTGGGGGCAAAGTTTCTATATTTTCTTAAGAGCATTTGTTTAGAACAGCATTCATCAAATTTTAAAAAGCGTATGAATCACCTGGGATCTTGTTAAAATTCAGTCTGTATTTAGGGTTAGGGAGGGAGGGGCCTGAGCCAACATTTCTAGTAAGTTCCCGGGAGGCAGCTGCGGCTGTTCTATAGATGACACCATGAGACTAGATCACAGCCAGTGAGGGGCCTTCTTGACATATGCAATTCACTCAGCTATGCCATGTTGTGCTAGGTGTTACAAGGAGGACCAATGGGCACTTCTCATTGTACAGACAGAAATATTGAGTCTCGGTGGCTGCTGTGTTCCTTGAAGGGGTTTGCAGCCCCATAGGAGGAACAACAATATGAACCAACCAGTACCCCCAGAGCTCCCTGGGACTAAACCACCAACCAAAGAGTACACATGGCGGGGACCCATGGCTCCAGCCGCATATGTAGCAGAGGATGGCCTTGTCAGACATCAATGGGAGATAAGGTTCTTGGTCCTGTGAAGGCTTGATGCCCCAGTGTAGGGGAATGCCAGGACAAGGAAGAGGGAGTGGGTAGATTGGTGAGCAAGGGTAGGGGATAAGTGATAGATGGTTTTCAGAGGGGAAACCAGGAAAAGGGATAACATTTGAAATGGAAATAAAGAAAATACCTAATAAAAAATGTTTAAAAAAAGAGATATTTCTTTGCCAGGTTGGAAAAACTTTGAACTCTACTAAATCTCAGAATTTCCCAGATAACTAATAACAGCTTCCTTTATAGTCTTGTGTGTGTGTGTTGTGTGCGCATATTTGTATATATTTTTGTGTGTATTTATGCATGCATATTTGTATACATATATTTATATGCAGGTATATATATATGCAGGTATATATATATATATATTTGTATATATATATATTTGTGTGCATGTATATATATTTACATATTTGTGTATGTATGTATATACATTTGTGTATGTATTATGTATATATGCATCCATATATTTGTGAGTGTGCATATGGATATGTTCTTGTGTGCATGGAGGCCAGAGTATCCATGTGTCTTCCTCTCTCCCTATCTTTGAAACAGCCTCTCTCTGAGCCCGGAGCTTGCGGATATGGCTCGACCGACTGGCCCAGGATTCCCAGGAATCCTCTGTCTCCACCTCCCAATATTTAGATCAGAAGCATGCATTACCATGCCTGGCTTTTAAAGTGCACTCTGAGGATCTAAATCCAGGTCCTTGGGCTTTTGCTGTGGACACAGACCACCCTGAACTACTTCTCCATCCTGGGAGCTTCCCCTCCATGGCCACTGTCTGCAGTTTTCAGCTACACTCTTCTGCTGACATTTCTCATCAGGCAGAAGGATGGCTTCCCAGACACAAGGTAGAGATACATTGGCTCTGTGTGTCAGGGAAAGAAACTGAGCTAATTTACCACCAGGGGCAGGCTGAGAAGTCTGTGTGTCTGTGTGTGTGCACGTCTATGTAGGCTGTGAACTCAGTTTTGAAATGAAGTGCTCTTCTGCAAACAGTTGAGGCTATTAGCGTTTCCTCAGTGCCACTCCAATGCGTCAGGGGAACATTATGGGGCTGTTATCGCAGGGGCCCATCTGCTTTACCTCACGCTCTTTGCTCCTGTCTCATTGCTCTTTTCTTCTGGGGGAACCATTTTTGGTTGGCCCACAAAATCCACTGAGTGTTTACTAAGGGACTAAACCCCAAGGAAAGCTGGAAAGAGTCCAAGTCTGGAGAATATATGAGTCCCTTTCAGTTACTCTTCCAGCCAGTGGGGTGTGCTGAAAGAATGGGTTCAGTTGTTTCCAAATGTCTTGTTCCTGCTCTTGATTTATCTGAATGGTGGTGAAGAGAGAGAGAGAGAGATGGGGTGGTGTGGGGGCTGTTGGAATTATTTATTACTTTTTGAGACAGGGTTTCATGTAACCCAAGCTGTCCTTGAACTTCTTACGTAACTGAAGATGACCTGATGTTTCTGCAGCCACTTGCAGAGTTGCTGGGATTCTAGGGTTTGCCATCATGCCTGGTTTTATCCGTTGCTGGGGCTGAAAGCTGAGGCTTTTGTGCATTCCAGGCAAATGCTGTACCAATTGAGTCAACACCCCCCGCCCGAGCGTTAAAACTCTGTTAGAGAGGAACAAGAAAGACTCCTTCCCCTTCCCTCCAGGGCAACACAAGTGGTTTGTGATTGGCAAGAGGACTGTAAATTAAAATGATATAAAGAAATAAAAATTTTTCCACAGGGAGAAAGCTGTTTTTCATATTCTGCTGTTTAAATGGCCAAATAGACACAGAAAGAAAAGCCAGACTTATTTGTTCCAGAGCCACCTAGTATTCAAAGTCAGTAGGCAGTTTTGAACACTAGAAAAAAGGGTTTGTAGATCTTGATTCTGGGTAGGAAAGGATGCAGAACCTGGAAAGGAACTGAAGGATTTATTTACTTTTTGACTTTGCTGTAACAAAGTATCTGACTACAGCAGCTCTGGGAAGTAAGGAAATGTTTCTTTCGGCTCAGGGTTTAAGTGTTCAGTCAACTGTGCTTGGGAAGATGTAGCGGGAGCATGGGGCGGCTGGTCACGTGGCATCTGCATGTCAGGGAGCAGCAGAGATGAAAGCTGGTATCACCTCTCTTTCCCTTTTTACTCAGTTCAGGCTCCTGGCTCATGGGATGCTACTGTTCTGTATGGCTCTTCCCACCTCAGTTAACAGAAACTCCATCACAGACACATCCAGAGGGTTGTTTCCATGGTGATTCTAAATCCCATTAAGTTGAGACCAGATTAACAACCACAGGGTTAAAATTACGAAGGTTGGCTTTTATTTTTAAAGGCTTCACATAAGTCAGGCAGGGCAGTACATACCTGTAAGAGGCTGAGGGTGGAGGATTGTGAGTTTGAAGTCATCCTGTGCTACGCAGTGAGAGCTTGTATTGAAACAAAACCAAAAACCAAGAACCAAAAAAAAGACAAGGATACACAATGCATTCTGGGAGTTCTCACCTGTCACCACTGACATTTGGCCTAGGTAACTGTCTCATGGGGGCTGTTCTGTGTCCTGGAAGTCTGTTAGCAGCATCTCTGGCCTGCATTCACTAGTCAATGGCAGCACACTGCCCCAGTTGTGATAATGTAGTGTCATTAAGTGTTGCTAAATGTTTCTAGTAGGTAAAATGCGCCTCTTCAAGGTAAGAACTACTTCCGCACACTACAACTAAGGGATCACTCTTGACTGTGTGCTGCAGATACTTGGCTTGGAGTCTCTATGCAGCGTCACTTGGCGAGAATTGAGACCTGGGTTAAGGGCAGTGTCACAGATCTCCCATGTGGAGGGAGGACCATGTGAGACTGCAGAAGAGAGGACACTCCCTGAGGGCAGTCAGGGTCCTGTCAGGGTCCTGATTCACTGTGGAACTGTGGGACTGAGAAAACCTAGGATTCACACTTTCTCTCTGGGAGACACTTGGGAAGCCAGGCATACTTATGCCTTCTGGGAAAAGGCGGAACCTAGCCAGTCCAAGAGGAGGGCCCAGGTAGGGCTTCATCAGCTGGGAGGGAAACTATGGGGACACAGGGGTTCTGTGTTGGCTGGTCTTATGGCAACTCAACACAATCTGGAATTATCTGAAGTAAGAAAACTTCAATTGAGAAAATGCTTCCCTAGGATCCAGCCACAAGGCTTAATTAGTGGTTGATGGGAGAGGGCCCAGCCCATTGGGGGTGGGGTTATCCCTGGACTGGTGGTCCTGGGTTCTATAGAAGGGCAGGCTGAGCAAGCCATAAGGAGCAAGCCAATGAGCAGCACCCTTCCGTGGTCTCCAGCTCCTGCATCTAGGTTCCTGCCCTACTTGAGTTCCTGTCTTGTCCTCCTTCAATGATGCATTATAATGTAGAAGTGTAAGCCAGATAAACCTTTTCCTCCCCAAGTTGCTTTGTTCATCACAGCAATAGTAACCCCAAGACAGCCCCTGTGGTAAAAGACCATTGTGCATTTAACCATATCTGCCAAGGTTTTGAAGAATCGCACTTTCTCCAAACCCTACAGTTCTTCTTTCAAGAATTTTTCTGAGGGGTTGGGAGACATCTCAGTGGGCCAAAGTACTTGTCACATAAGCATGAGGACTTGAGCTTGAATTTTTAGAACCATAGTAAAATCTGGATGTGTCGTCCATGTCTGTGATCCTAGAAAGTGTGATCCCATGAGAAGAAGGAGACAAGAGAATCCCTAGAAGCTGGGGAAAGGCAGGTAGAGGAGGGGCAGATAGTGTGGCTCACATGGTAGGAAATCAGAAGGCCCTGTGTCCACTAAGATGAGGTGAGAGCTGACAGCAGGGTTTGTCCTCTGACTTCTACATGTGAACCATGGCATATGGACACCCACCCTTCTTTACACATGGTAATGCATAATATGCACACTTCACACACACACACACACACACACACACACACAGAGAGAGAGAGAGAGAGAGAGAGAGAGAGAGAGAGAGAGAGAGAGATGTTACCTAATAAAATTGTTTTAAATCTGAAAGAACAAAATGCATATATTATCTATATGGTATATTTACAGACCTATATGTCTGCATCAGTACTGCTGATAAAGTATATTATAAGACAGCATGTTGATCATAAGCTACTTATTAAA
The DNA here is from genome assembly GCA_036184795.1 of Tokudaia tokunoshimensis. Lineage (NCBI taxonomy): Eukaryota > Metazoa > Chordata > Mammalia > Rodentia > Muridae > Tokudaia > Tokudaia tokunoshimensis. The sequence continues at coordinate 11,905,904 of BTHU01000013.1, read as the reverse complement.
ATGTCTGCATGTGTGCCTGTGTACACTTGTGTGTATGTGTACATGCACCTGTGCTTGCATATGTGTCAGCTTATATATGGGTGAATATATAGTCACATGTATGAGTGTGTGTACTTCTATGTGTATTTGCATGTGTGTCCATATGTTCTTACATGCATGTATGATTGTATATGTGTGTGTATGTATGGATGTGTGCTTGTATATGTGAATACGTGTGCAATTGTATATATGTACTTGCATATACATATATGTGTGCTTGCATATATGTACTTGCCTATGTGTGCATGTGTGGGCAAATCTGTACAGTAGAATGTTTGGAAGGCTATTCCTTCACAACGAGTGTGGTTATTGCTAGCGATAGACACCAGGACTATTTCATTAGCATTTTATAGTTTGCCTTATTTAAGGGCCCCACTGCCTGTATCATAAAAAAACTAAGTAAAATTAAAACAGAAACCAGCTGCATTATAATTCCTGACATTAGAGTCTCTTCAAGGGTAAAAACCACAGACTTTTTACCCTTATTGCATTTACTGTGGCCTCAGCCTGTTTATGCCTTGGCAATTGGTGCAGGTTCTCCTGCGCACCTGAAAGCTGGGGTTCAGCTCCAGGTAGCTTCTGCTCCTTGACTCCCTAGAAAATCTGCTTCCCCGCAGTGGCTTCTGCTCCTCGGCAGTTGTTGCACATGCTTTAGAGCATTTATGCAGAGTCCTCACAGGTAGAGTTTTTGTATTTCTAGCGAGAAACGGGTCATTGCAGAACAGTGGTTACCTGTTCGCGACTGAAGCGTTTCTCCCATCTGGGGCATCCTTCCCCTTGCCACCAATGGCCTTGCTATTTCATCAGCGCTCTGTTAATGGTTGGTCATCACTTGTGAATTCAATGAAAGAAAAGTCAGAGGATTGTGGGTCATCCCTGTCATTGGTTTCTACGTAAGGACAGGGAAGCTGTTTCTACAGTGTCTTTCTCAAATATTAAAAGGAGGGGCAACCGGTGTCGTCTCAGAATGAAAGAGAGTCAGGGTTAACATATCTACAGTGTTTGTTAGGGGGACACAAACTGACCCCACTCTGGGTAAAGATGTCCTGATTTCAGAAAGGTGAGGTCACTATGTGCCATGGGAGCCACAGGGCACGAGGGTGAAGCCTGCGTCTGTGAGGGTCTGTGGTCCCATCAGAGTAGCCTCGAGGGAATATACAGACCAGAACCATACAGTTGACGTTTACAGTTGTCCTCGTAGAACCAGTCAGTATATTTCTTTTAACGTTTCTCTCTCTGTCTGTCTCTGTCTTTCTTTCATCCTTTCTTCTTTCTTTTTTTGTGTTTGTATATGTATAAATTCATGTATGTGTATGATATAGGTATGCATATGTGCACATTTGTGTGAGTGCAGGTGTGTGTGTGTGTGTGTGTTTGCATGTTCACATGTGCGTACACACATGGGTGTTCCATACATGGGTGCCCCAACACATATGTGGAGGTCAGAGGAGAACCCTAGGTGTCTTTGTTTTGTGACAACATCTCTCTTACTGTATATTGCAGGATATGCTGCAACCCATGAGCTTCGGGGAATCTTGCCTCTACCTCCCATCTCTTGTCTCCCTGTAGGAGAGCACACACTACCTGACTTACATGGGTTCTGAGGAGTTGAACTCAAGTGGTCAGGACTTATTCATGAAATCATCTCCTCAGCAACACACCCTATGCCATTTCACTCAAGAGAGGGACTTTCAAAAAAAATTCTATGTATTCCATTTGAATTTCAAAAAGCAGAAGTTTTTCCTTATTTTCAACATGGAGGACAGTAACTAATGGGTTTAATCTGAAGTCTCCTATTAGTCAACAAAATGTCCATAGAGATAAATGGCCTTGGATATAGCTTGGACTCTGCAAGCAGCAGTGAGCTCTCTGAGAGGGAACAGATTCTCATAATTTTGTTGCTGCTAGAATGCTGGTATTGTTCCTGATAGCTTTGGAGGTTTGAGAGAATGTTGCATTTTGCTTTCTTGGAAGACAGGCTGAAAGCCAAAGGCCCTTATTGGTAGATAAGTGGACTTCTGAAGAAGTTTGAAATCTAGGGGGAGCTTCCCATATCCCTCTCTGTCCTATACATCTCACAGTGGAGTTCCCAGTACAAAACTTATCCCTGCTACAGCATCCAAGACCATAAAGCCCAGGATGCGGGGAGGCAGGTATAGCTTAGATGTTGAATGTATCCAAGGGTCCATGAATTTCAGGCTTGCTCCCCAGGGTGCTATTATCAGGAGGTGAGGGAACCTTTGAGAGAAGGGCTTTATTGAAGTCTTTAGCTCATTTGAAATATGCCTTCAAAGTGGATTGTAGGACCACCTACCTATCTCCTCACTGTTGTTTAATTCCAGGTCATAAGTCAAGTCATTTTGTTCTACTGCATATTATAGAATGTCCTGGTTTGAATGAATGAATGGTCCCCATAGGCTCATAGTAAGTGGCACTATTAGTAGTTGTGGTCTTGCTGGAATAAGTGTGGCCTTGTTGGAGGAAGTGTGTCCCTGGGGTAGGCTTTGAGGTTTTAGAAGCTCAAGCCAGGTCCAGTTGGCTCATTGTCTCTTCCTGTTGCTGACTGATCCAGATGTGGAATTCTCAGCTCCCTCTCCAGCACCATGTCTGCCTGCATGCCACCATGCTTCCTGCGGTGATGATAATGGACTAAAGCTCTGAACTGTAAGATAGCCCCAACTAAATGCTTTCTTTTATAAGAGTTATGAGGTCACGGAGTCTCTTCACAGTAACAGGACATTGACTAAAACAATCAGTTAATCACAGATGTAGATAAAAACATGGGCCCAAAGCACCCTTTTCTCTTCATAATTCCAGTATCTGAGGTGTTTTATTATAGGGGAATAAAGGGTTTATATCAGCTTAGGTAATGGTCTACCATGGAGGAAGTCGGGGCAGGAAGTGAAGTCAGGAATCTGGAGCAGAAGAAGTCATGGATGAATGCTGCTGACTGACTTGTTCACCTTGGCTCATGCTCCACCAGCTTTCTTACACAACCTGGGACCACCCGCCTCGCCCAACGGTAGTACTGTCTACACTGGAAAGAATCCTCACACATCAATCAGCAATCAAGGCAATTCCTCACAGAATTAGCCACAGGCCAATCTGATCTGGCCATCCCTCAGTTGAGACTCCCTTTTTCCAGGTAACTCTTGGTTTTGTCAAGTTGACCATGAACTAATCAGGGCAATGCCTCTTTATCTCCTCTGAATCTCTGGAAGATCTGTCAGGGACAGTAAGTCCTGGAGTTTCACACTTGTAACATATCCTGTAATCCTCCTTTGAAGCATTTATCAGAGCAGTAATTGGATGGCTGTTTATGGAATTATTTGTTTAATGCATGCCTACCTTCCTAGGCTGCACACTCAAGGGCCAAGGCTGCATGAGTGGGAGGCAAGAAGTAGCCATTGGTGGAAAATGCAGGAGGAAGTTGCATATTTCCCTGGTGAGATGGTGGATTGTCCACTGTCACATGCATTCAGAGGATCTGTCAGGTAGGGAGACAGTTGAACTAGGTAGCCCCAGACAGAAGCCTGTTGACTCTGATGGCCTTAAGTATACCTGCTATTGACTGGGACATCTGAAATGACAACTCTGTCAAAAGGTTGACAGAAAGAGGAGAAGGACAGCCGTGAGAGCCGGGCTCTCTCAGTTACATCCCAGAATGAAGGGACTTCCCTGCGCAGCGCTCTGTTAATTTAATCTCAGAGTGACTCAGTCACAGAGTGCAGATATGACATGGGCCATCCAGAAGCCTCTAGTGAGACTTAGGGTGTTACTCATGCAAATATTTCCTTCCTTTTTTGTAGCAAAATACACACAGTAGAGAGCTTACCAATGTCATCATCTTTATGTGTTTTTAAGAGGTATTAAATGTATTTAAAATGTGGTACAGTCATTGCAGCTTTGGGGAACCAGGTCTTTCCTTCTATGATGGCTTCTGTGGATCGAACTTAGATCCTCAGGTTAAACAGCAAGAGCTTTTTACCACTGAGCCCTCTCACCAGCCCTTCCTCCAATATGTCTTCTGACAAATCTGTTAGCTTTACTGAGGGTTCCCTGTTTGTGATGGGCTGTTTCTCTCCTGATGATTTCAAGGTTCTTTCTTTGGATCATGTATTCTCAATCTACTTATATTTGGTTCGGAAAAGACAAATTCATGTGAAAAGCCTGATACTGGAGAGGTTACTGATCCCAGGCAGTACACAGGAAGTGGAGGAGAAATATGAATAATTTAGAAGGAAATGTAATAGCAAGAAGTTGTAAGTGTCCGTTTCAGCATCAAGATGCCCTGTTTGATGTCTTTTTATACCACTTAGTGAAGTTTGGATGAACTCCTTTGAACTGTTTCTCCATCTGTGAGAGGCTTCTAACAACAACACTTATAACAATACACTGAAGGGTTGTGAAGGCTAAGTAATTACATTAATTAATTAATACACTTATTACTCAGGGCAATCTGTCTGATCCCCAGATATCACTCAAGCGAATGGATTAATATAGCTGCAAAAAGTTATTATAGTTGATGAAAAGAAAGAAAAAATGACAGTCTTGCTAATAATCCTCTGTATAACTGATAAAAGAATATCTATTCTTTAAACATCTCTCCCTATGTGTATGTTCATGTGTGTGTATGTGTGTGTGTGTGTGCGCGTGCACGCTCATGCATGTGGAAGTCAGAGGGCAACCTCAGGTGTCACCTTTCACCTTGTTTATGCCAGGGTCTCTGTTATTTGCTGAGGTGGACACTGGGCTATTTGGCCTGTCAGTTTCTAGGGATCTCCTGCCTCTACTTTCCATCTTGCCATCTAAACAGTGGGGCTGCACATTTTTATTACTTTGCCTGGTGATAGAAGCCAGCTCCTTATGATTGTGCAGAAGTGCTTACCCACGCAGCATCGAAAGCATCATCTTTTCTTCCTAACAGGTTCTGGACAGGAACCTGGAGCTGAGAGCAGGCAGGCAGGCAGATGTCCCTCTGAGCAAACTGTGGGTCCCTAGGGGCAAGTGTTTTCTCTTCTAGGGTGAGACAAGGACAAAGATACTTTGGTCTTAAGTGTGTGAGGAACCTGAGTGGCAGTCCAGGGACTTGATGACAGAGACAAGCTGGAAAGGGAGGAGTCTAAGAAGTCACTTAAAAGAAATACAAAAGTAGGACTCAAAATAAGAATTGCAAAAAACAAAACAAAACAAAAAAAAAACCCAGAAAAATCATATTAACTTTACCTTAAACGCGTTTTCTACATGCATCCTCTTTAGTGTGAGTAGCCCCATTCACTAGCAGTCCTATAATTTTCTGCTGGTAAAACCCAAGTAACCTCAATGTTTTTCCAAGCATCCGAATTCCAACACGAGCTTGTATTTTAGAGATGTCCAAGCCCTTCTGCCAATATTTGGTAGTCATTGTTGAATGAGGCTGTCCTCCCTGTACCCTGAGCATGCTTATACATCCTATCTGGAATTTTCCAGAATGCAAGGCTTGGCTATTCTTTTCCTGGGTCATTGCTCAAGGTCATGTTTCCAATGAATAACCATAAAAAAATGAGGCAATGTCCTTCTTTGGAACTCAGTGTGGGCTCTCTATAGAGACGGCAGGTGGCTTCAAGTTGCTCCCATAGGAATTCAAGGTGGGGGAGACAAAGGCGATCCAACACAAACATTAGCTCATTCTGTTCGCTGACCCATGATTAGTAACTGTTTCTGTGGTCTAGAATCTCATGTCTTTTGTCAGCACCCATGAAACAGCACAAAGCTAACTTGTTAGGTTATGAGTAGGACAAGAGTTCCGGATACTGGCATAGCCACTGCATACTGTAGGAAACATTTCTCTTTAGGATAAAGAAAGAGAAAGCTAAGGAAGAATAGCTGAACATGCCATATCTCGGTACGTTATTCAGAGACCCATCCAGGAATGAGCAACTGAACTATAGGCTTCTGGAGGGCTATTCGAAATCTGTGGTGGAGATCCTACTTTTTAGAGTGGAAGAAAGCTACAGAGAAGATGAAGACGAACTTATATTTGCAACAAAATGTTTCTTTTCTGTGAGGATTTGAGATTGAGAAGGAAATGAGATTAGAATCTTAGGCTTTTCACAGAGACTCTCAGGTTTACACATTAGGACCAGACATTGGCATGGTAGAAACCTTTATTAGTCTATTTTCTGTTGTGACAGCAGAATGCCAGAGGCTGGATGGTGTATAAAGAAAAGGGGGTTTCTTTGACTCAAAGTTTTGTTCAGAGTCTGGGGAGGAACCCTCTGGCTTTATCATAACATATTGACCTTAGCATGCTGCTGACATAGCGGGAGCTCATATGGATGGGAGTGTGCCATCACACGGTGAACCAGGATGTGAGGAAGTCAGGGGGTAGAGTTGTTTTTTTTTCTCCTGTCCTGAAATAACTGTACTAATCTCTTCTGAGGGTGGCATCCCAATATGGGAGGAACTTTCTACTAGGTCTCATCATCTGTCAACAGTGACTTACAGAGGACCACAATTTCAGCACATGATTGGGAGACATATTCATCCAAACTGCAGTGAACTAATTCTAGGAATTAGTGAAAAAAAGAAGAGGAGGTCCCAGGTCCCAGTAGGTACAATGGATATTTTAAGGCAATACTTTTATTAATTCTATGAGAATATCATACAAGGTACTTTTTCCAATGCATTTTTTTTGCAATTAAAAAATATAATTATGTAATTTTCCCCTTTCTTTCAATATCTCCCATATCCAGTGATTTTTAAAAGTCAGGATAGAAGTTGTTTGAGAGCTTGCCAAACATGGCTAATCTCCATTTTTGCTGACTTAATGGTTTTAAACTATAAAACACGGGAAAATTTGTTTTGTTTTGAGACAAAATATTGCCTGTAACCCGTGATGAACTTGAACTCTTTCTGCCTCTCAAGTGCTAAGATTACAGGTGTGTGCCACCGGGCTTGGCAGGAGCCGTTCCTATAATCAGTAATGTCAGCTGTCTGGAGACATTTGCAAATTCCATCACTGGCTTCCTTCCCATTGCTATTCAGGTCGTGGCCACTGTTCCTGACTGCCTGGTAGAGTATGACAGACTATAGATAATGGTGACGAGTGAGCTCTGCGTTTGGGAAAAAAAATGCAGATATAGAGTATTGATTGGGCTTGTTGCTTTCCTTCTGAGGAAATGGTGAACTGCAAACTCATGTCATAGCTGTGTCATTGGGCCAAGCATTGGTGCTGATGTGGGCTGGACTGGCCGGTTGAGAACAGCATCTCTGGGCTGTGGTCATGGCAACAGCGATCCAAGGCAGGGGCACTTGGCCCCTGTGTAGATGTGGAATTTAATGGAGACTCTGGGTCATTTATCTCTTTGAACCTCAGCAGGTAGGTGAGTTCAGTGGCCCTTGGCTTAGCTAGCTATAGAGATAATATCTTGTTAGTTCATCAGCCATGTTTTTTTTTTTAAATTTACGTCATTGTGGAAAAAATAGATCATGCATCAGTGGTTTATTCATTTTGAGGATTAGTTTGTAGTGGAGTTGATGGAAAAAAATGCCAGCAATGCAAATATTTGGCTAGCATAGAACATCAGGCTATAATTCTTTCTTCTTCATACATTAAAAAAATACATAAAATATGTATTTTCCCCCAGGGTCTGGATCCTCAGTTAGTGTCTGATGTAGAGACAAAGGAATGTCTCCCTATGTTTAGTGATGAGCAGATGGGCATGAGAGAGGACCACAGGGGGGCACCACCTGCTGAGTGGTGTGCATGTCACGTTTGTTGACAGAACATTGCAGAGGGAAATTGGAAAAAGATGCTCAAAGGCCTCATGAAGGGCAGCTTTCATTCTCCTTTCTCTGTGAGGTGAGCCATTCACAGTGCCTCCTATTTCTAACACGGGCGGTTGTAACACTCAGAAGTCAGTTTCATCTAGTTTAATCTTAATGGCACTCCAGAAGTCACTGCAACAGGAGGAGACCTAATCTGGTAGAGGAAGAAGCATTATTGTTACAGGAATTAGCATCGATGTTTATTCTTAGCTTGAGAGAATTTAATTTATTGATAGAGGTATTTTTATATGTGATTGGGCTCATAACAGAGGTAAAGATAGAAATTCCTTGGTAAGGTTTTCAAACATTTTACATAGTGTTGAATGTCACATATCAGACTGTAATAGCTTTCCCTGTAAACACCCTAGAGTTATGTCGCGTTATTATTTGATGGCATGTGGGATTCAGTAGAAGGTAGATTATTATAGCTTTAATTTAAATAAATGTGATTACTCAGGTCCAGCTGGATTTTTATCATATAATAGACTCAACAGAAATGCTGTCATATACTATGAGATCTATGGCTTGTGTGCTAGAACAATTCTTTTCAAACTATAGCATTTATTCAAGAGTTTTGCATCATCTAAAATAAGAAATAGTACTCTGGGGGACAGGGAGATAGCTCACGTGTGAAGGTGCCTCCATGCGATCTCAAGAACCCAAGTGTGGACCCCAGCTTCCATGTGAAAAATCCAAGTGTGGGCTACACACTTTAATCCCAGCACTGGGAAGCCAGAGACAAGAGGATCCTGGGAGCTTTCTGGCTGGCCAGACTAGCTGAACTGGTGAGTCTCAGGTATGGTGGGAGACCCTTTTCCCAAATAAGCTGGAGAGGGACTGAGGAAGACACGCAGCACTGTCCTATGGCTTATACATACAAGGGAACACATGTATACTCACCTGCATAAACACACACACACACACACACACACACACACACACACAAAGAGAGGGAGGGGGAGAGAGATGAAGGAGAAAGAGAAGGAAAAAGAGGAGGAGGTGGTGGAGGAGGAGGAGGATGAGGAAGAGGAGGATGAGGAGGAGGAGGAGAAGGAGAAGGAGGAGGAGAGGAGGAAGAAGAAGAAGAAGAGGAGGAGGAGGAGGAGGAACTGTATTAGGGGGTTGAAGCATTAGGTCAGGTTGAGAACCACTGGTCTAGGAGTGAAGGAGCAGGAAGCAGAATGTATGTTAGTGACTATTTCTTCATGATGTCATATCAGGTCCATATATACTGGCTTCTATTATCAGCATATGTTCATATTCTTATGGGCTAATATTCAATGCCAATGTTACAATAGCTTTGCTCATAATTCCATGGAGGCCCAATAAGAGAGCTATTTCTTCTGCTATAGAGAATGGCATCTGACCATTCTCTGACTTGGCTGGACCAACCATTCCAAACTAACTGAAATATGAGTTAATTGAGTTGGGCCAGTCAACCACCAGCTAAAAGATTGAGGTGATTCACCCAGTGAGTGCTGGAGAGACAGGAGGGATAATCACACACTTGTTGACATAATGTACTTTTCCTCCTCAGATCCCCTGCTATCTGGGCAGTCACTAAAAGGCTGCCACTAGGTTCAGTTAGGACTGCATGCCTTCTGAAGTCTGACTTAGAAAGTTATAACTTTCCATTTTTCTTTTCTATCTCTTTACTTCCAATACTGGCCAGAGCCTACATATACTTTCTTTGGTACTTTGTGTTTTTCACACTTTCCCTGAAGCTTTCTCTTGTCATGTGGCTTCTGACTGACTTCTGGCAGCTTCCGAGATTTACAGCTTCCCTTCTCTCCCCCTCTCCCTCTCTCCCTGTCCCTTTCCCTATCTCTGTTCAACCCCCCACCTCTCTCTATTGGTAGACTCTTACAAAATTGTCCTCAAATTTTCCTTTGGGTCAGGTCCTAAATTCTTTTATTGACAAGACCAAGAACTCCAAGGAAGGACCCTAACTTCTCTGAAAGATTATGTAGGAAGGGAAAACTCCCTGTAACTATTGCAAGGGGCCAGTCACCGTTTTGTAGAGTCCATTACTATGTTTTTGGGGAAGAGAATTTTCTGTTAAGCAACTGGGGGTTGCATAGAGTGTCACCTAGAGGTTTTGTTGTGTTGTTTTGTGAAACTCTCATTTAGGTTTTAAAAACTCAATGCCTCTATTTTTCCCTGGATAATTTTTCCAGTCAAGTACTAAAGAAAAAAAGAGTGGTATTATTTTCTTTAAGGAAGAGCTGATCAATTAAATACAGTGATGAGGAATTCAAGTGCCAATATGGATCCCAGGGAAAGTGCTGTATTGAGTCCAAATGGTTCCTTTCTGGGATAGCTCAATTAGACTGTTACTTAACAAAATCCTGGGGTGGTCTTGCTATTGAACTGGGGTTATATGCATGGATATGTTTTCTTGAAATAATAAAAAAAAGATTACTAGTAAGGAAAAAGTATGTTATGCCTGGCTACATAAAATAACCCTATTTTATGTTGTTATTTTCCTGAGGAGTGGAGACATTTAGTGACCCCTTCCTTGCTGATACATAAGTTGAGAAAAGACACCCAATTTCTTTAATCCATTGGTTATGATGAACCCCTCCTCACCCTTGTTTGAATGAGGACTGGCTTGGTCTTGGGCTGGTCTTGTGCAGGTGACCATAGCTGCTGTCAGCTCGTGTGGGCAGTGATTCTGTCATGCTGACAAGATGTTTCCCAGCGCTGCTCCCTATCCCTTGGCTCTCACAGTCTTTCCGCCAGAGTTCTTTTTAAAGTTGTTTTAAAAACTGCTTTATCTGACATTTCTTCCATTTTGTGATCTTTGGAGAATTAAAAGTTTTGGGGGAGTCATGTCTCCTGATTTGGAGATTTCTTTTGTGTTTCTGTACTGAGATTCAACCCTATATTGAAGTAGAGTCTCTCAGCTTCTATGTAAGGGCCTTTGTACAGAAACGCTTTCTCTTGATGCTGTGGCTGGGATATCAGACTGGGAAATACTGAATAGGTTTCCGGTTGGATTTTGTGATGTAATTTCCTTGTTGCTTTGGCAGGACTTAGTTTATTTTGACATACTGCATGCTGCATCAGAACTGGAAAATCTTGTTTTCTTTGTAAGTCTCATGAAAGTGGATGTTTGTCGGTAGATCGGGCAGGAGCATGGTAAACAGCAGTGCATGGAGTTCCCCTTGTGTTTATTCCTCTGCTCTCATTCAAAGTGTAGCTTCTGAAGGTGTGTAGGAGCAACACACGCCATGCTCTCTCATGGCTACGATGTCCACAGTCCATTTATTGTTTCATTTCTTGTGGATGTCCAGATACTGGTCTTCATACCCACTCCAATTATGCTCATCTCAGTCATTGGCCCTTTAATGAAAACAAAAACAGAAGCAAAATTCATCTCTTCTTTGAGTTAAAAGTATCCACTAGAGTTTGAGTAGGGAGGGCTGCATGTAGAACTGGCTGTCTGATTCTCAGCTGAACAGGGAGGGTAGCTCAGTGGCAGAGCATCTGTACAACCCACTCAGAATGCCACGCTCTAGCCCCAGCACTGTGTAGAAAAGGGAAACAATTACCCAGCATACTGTCAGCTTCCTTTCCTGTGCCAAGATTTCCTCATGACATATGTCCTTGTTTCATTTCTGTTGCTGTGATGAAATACCCTGTCCAAAAGCAACTTAGGGAGGCAAAAGCTTTATTTAGGCTTACATTCTAGGTTACAGTCCATCATTGTGGACAAGCCAAGGTCAGAACTTCAGACAGCTTTTCATGTTACTCCCATGGTCGAGCACAGAGAAATGAATGCACACATGCTTGCTAGCTTGCTGTGTTAAGCTTGGTTTGTCTATTCTCACATAGTTCATGATCCCCTGCCTGGGGGATGGTGCTACCCATGGTGGGTCTTCTCACATCAATTAATTTAGTTCAGACAACCCTATAGGCTCGTCCATTGTACATAATCCATCACTAAGGCTCTCCTCTGAGGTGATTTGTAAGTTGCACCAAGTTGACAGCTGAAGCAGCTAGGTCTCTGTGGGTTCAACACTTTTGCTAATTTTCATCTTCCATTGCAGCAACCCGCATACTTGATCTCTCCAAGTGTCTTCAGTGTGTCTCCCCAGTCTCTCATCTTGCAGGGAAGCTGTTTTATGGCTTCTTCAGTTTGAGCATCTGGGAAGTTAGAACACGCTGCTGGCTTCTAATGTGCCATCTCAGCTCCGAGTTTATTATCTTGATTATAGGCAGTGTCATGTTGGTTTACACTTGTTAAAACATCAAATTTGATACTGTAAATGTTTGTCATTCATTACACCCTAATTAGGTTGAAACAGTGCTGCATAAAGCATTTAGGACAAGAATCAAAAAATCTTGACATACAAATAAGGTTGGTGATTAACAGGCTGAGTTTGTTTGGACCATAGAGGGATAGCAGTGAGCGGTTTGTTGCTATCACACAGGATTTGCAAAGTTGTTCTACTATGTCATAAAATTAGGGTGGAGATTCACTATTAGAGGCAGTCATGGATGAAGAAATATTGGAAGTTCTGGACTGTTTCTTTTAAAAAAAATTGTGTGGTGGTGGTGGTGGTGGTGGTGGTGGTGGTGGTGGTGGTGGTGTGTGTGTGTGTGTGTGTGTGTGTGTGTGTATGTCCCCAAGGAGACAAGAAGACGTCCAGTCTTTCCAGGACCAGGGGTCTTTCCTTCCATCTTCTTGGAAATCTGTTGATATGCGTATTGTGTCTAGGGTATTCTGAGATTCTGGGTTAATATCCCCTTATCAGTGACTGCATACCATGTGTGTTCTTTTGTGATTGGGTTACCTCACTAAGGATGATATTTTCAAGTTCTGACCATTTGCCTAGGAATTTTGTGAATTCATTGTTTTTAATTGCAGAGTAGTATCCCATTGTGTAAATATACCACATCTTCTGAATCCATTCCTCCATTGAGGGACATCGGGGTTCTTTCCAGCTTCTGGCTATTATAAATAAGGCTGCTATGAACATAGTGGAGCATGTGTCCTTATTGCATGCAGGTAAAGCCTCTGGGTATATGCCCAGGAGTGATATAGCCGGATCCTCCGGGAGTGTCATGCCCAGTTTTCTGAGGAACCGCCAGACTGCTTTCCAGAGTGGTTGTACCAGCTTGCAATCCCACCAGCAGTGGAGGAGTGTTCCTCTTTCTCCACATCCTCTCCAACAACTGCTGTCTTGTGTGTTTTTGATCTTGTCATTGGATCTCTTAAAGTTGAAGTTAAAGTGGTTATAACCACTCAGTGTAGGTTCTGGGAACCAAACTCGGGTCCCCTAGAAGAGCAGTTGAACTGCTAAGCCATTTCTCCAGTCTGAATCCTGGAATCCTGAAGGTGGAGGAACCTTGAGAAGTTACAGAACTGTTGGAGAAATTCCCCTTAAAATAAACCTCACAGGAGGACCAATAGCGTCAACTAGCCTCGACCCTTGCGGGCTTTCAGAGACTGAACCACCAACCCAAGAACACACACAGGCTGGAATGAGATCCCCTGGAATATATGTAGTGGATATGCAGCTCAGTCTGTGGGCTCCCCAACAGCTAGAGTAGAGGCTCTCCCTAAAGCTGTAGCCTGACAGTGGTATCCATTCCCTAACAGGGCTTCCTTGTCTGGCCTCAGTGGAAGAGGATGTGCCTAATTTGGTAGAGACTTGATGGTCCAGGTTCAGGGATTCTCAGGGAGGGCCCCACCCTCTCAGAAGAGAAGGGGATGGGGCATGGAGGAGGGTCTCTATGAGCAGGGATCTAAGGGTAGCATTTGAAATGTAAATAAATAAATAAATAAAAATAAATCAAAGAAGAGCCTTATTTCTGAGTTCAAGAGCAGGTGATGGAAAGGAAGAACCTTTGACTTTTGTTACTGTTTCATTTTGATTTATGCTCATATATGCAAACACGTGGGGTCCCCAAATTGTTGAAAGTTGAGCCTTTAGGGGTGGGGCCTTGCTGGGACAGTTGAGCTAGTGGGGAATGTCTTTGAAGTCACATACTTCAGTCTGGTTCCTGATCTTGCAAAATGTGAGGAGCCCCACCTTGCACTCCTGCTGCCTGGACGGACCACCCTGCTGGACTAAAAACTCTGAAGCCATCACTGTCAGATATTTGTCACAGAATACTGAGAAAATCCATCTTCCTTTGGTCTGAAGAGTGTTTCTGCTGTCCTTAATCTGCAGAAATCGGATGAATCTCCCTGTCCCTATCCCTGCAATTCGCCTTAATTCACCTTGAGAAGGAACCTGGTATAGTCTGGAAATGGCCCACTGAGTTTCCGTATTACTTAATCTGTTGTCTTTCTTCAGAAAATATATGATAGAAATGAGTTGCCAGGGAGGCACACAGTTGATTAAGGAAAATTAATAGATGCTGTGAAAATAGAAGCTGGAAAGTTAGGTTTTTCAGCTCTCTTGGAGTTCAAGGGCTTTTTATGTTTGCTCATGAACTGCAGTCCCAGGGAGATGTGCAGGAAGTGCCTGGCTCCCAGCCACATTCTCCTCTCGCTGGGTGGCAGCAAGGCTGCTCCTTCTATGCACTGCATCCTCTATACACACTGGGGTGTTTTCTTTGTTGAACTGGAATGGTGTGAAAGGTTTGTGCAGTTCTTCAAAGGGCTTAAGACAGGCAAAGCCAAGTAACCACACGGTGGATCAGACTCCTGAAAACACTGACTTTCCTATTGCAGAGGAACAGACTATTTGTAATTTCTTTTCCCTTGAGGTTAGTTACTAGAAGTAGTGTGTATGTGTGTGTTTGTGTGTGTGTGTGTGTGTTTGTATGTGTGTGTTTGTGTATGTGTGTGTGTTTGTTTGTGTGTTTGTGTGTGTGTATGTGTGTGTGAGTGTGTGATATTCTCTAAAGTCATTATTATTGAAACATTTTTCAAAAGATTTATTTTTTAATGTGTGTGCATAAAATGTATGCCTGCATGTATGTCTGTGCAGCACACGTGTGCCTGGTGCCTGGGCAAGTCAGAAGGTGTTGGATTCCCCGGGAACCGGAGTTAGAGACAGTTTTGGGCCACCAAGTGGATGCTGGGAGCAGATTCCAGGCCTTCTGCAAGAAATGTCCTTAAACCAAGGCCATTATTTTTGTTTCAATATGTGAACTGCTTTTAGAAGTTCCAACCTGCTGAAGGTGGGGGTGTCATGGGACATCTGCCAGTGGGGACATCAAGTGATACCAGAGTGGTCTCTATTGGAATCAGACTCTTCTGTGTCCTGTGGGGAGAAATGTGGCTGGCAGGTCAATCAGTCGCTGCAAAGGCACCCCATGCTGGGCTTGGGAAGGGTGTCATGGATGGGAGGCACAGACCCGATGCTGATGGAGACCACGCGTGTGGTACTGCTGCCGCCCATTGGCTGGGAAACCTGAACCCATTCTGAAGATCTGGGGAAGGCCCATGGAAGATGAAAGAAGGAATCTGTCCAGGCCTCGCTAGCTTGGTGTTTTCTGTTGTTTGTTTGTTTTGGGGTTTTTTGTTTTTTGTTTTTTTGTTTTTTGTTTTGTCTTGCAAGCATTTTGTGCAGAAAAGAGAGAGAGTAACACCCACAAAAGAAGCTTCAGCTGCCAAAGGAAAAGTCCTGCCTTCCAGAGCTGCTTTTATTCTCATAATTAATTATTTATTCATATATCTTGAGTTGGGGATTTTATTTTGGCTCTCAGGCGATAAAAGCTCAAGGTCACGGGGAAGTGTTTTCATATGCTAAGTGAGTCTCCTCCAACCTGGAGTATAATTTTTTTTATTTCAGGAGTAGTATTGCTTGCAGGAGGGGTGACGACTTAATTTTAGCTCCGAGATGAAATATTGACTGAGGTGCTGATGAGGGGGTTGGCAGGCAGCTTGGATCCTTGAAAGGCGGGCTGCAGCTGAGCTGTCTTCACTGACTTGGTGATGATCCTTTCCTTGAGGAATGACCTTTGCAAAATGATGATAATATGTGTGGGGAGGGTGGAGAGAGGCAGGGCTGCAGAGGTTTCAAACAAACAAAGATATGTTGGGAAAAGACCCAATTTCTCTTGTATTTTATCTATCTATCTATCTATCTATCTATCTATCTATCTATCTATCTATCTATCTATCTATCTTTTTAATATCTATCTATCTATCTATCTATCTATCTATCTATCTATCTATCTATCATCTATGTATCAACTATCTACCTATCATTTATCTAGCTATTAAAGATGAACTTTATTTTCATAATCATTGGTAAGAACTACTTTAGGACATACTGTGTTTTCTTCCACTGCA
Source organism: Tokudaia tokunoshimensis (assembly GCA_036184795.1). Taxonomy (NCBI): domain Eukaryota; kingdom Metazoa; phylum Chordata; class Mammalia; order Rodentia; family Muridae; genus Tokudaia; species Tokudaia tokunoshimensis. The sequence continues at coordinate 11,889,799 of BTHU01000013.1, read as the reverse complement.
CCATTGAGAATGTGGTTACCCCCTGACCCTACACTCCATTCCTCACTCCGCCACTGCACAAAGTAAGAAGGTTCTCATGTGACAAAAGTCAAGCAGCTGAGATTCTTCCCATCTCTAACAAGTCATTGTAGACTGGTTGGCATTTTTCTTACTTCCAATGATAGATTTTAGATAGATAGATAGATAGATAGATAATAGATAAACAGTTATAAATAGACAGGTATAGAATAAATACTAGAAAAAATGGGTCTTTCCCCAATGTATCTTTGCTTGTTAGAACTATCTATTACTGCCTACTAGCTGTATAAATAATAGATGTCATCATGACATGCTCATGCCTGGGCACAATACACCGTGAGTGTATCTCCTCTACCATGCTGGCTTTCTAAGGGTTAACTATTGCTCTGTGAAGAGTTGTACATGGGGTCATAACTGTGGATACCTGGAGGAAGATGGTTTCCGCTAATGCTACAGCCCTGGACCTCCAGTTCCCATTTCTAGCAGTGTCCACTCAATGGCTTCATAGGTGTCTCCTTGTAATCATCTACACTTAGAAACCTTGAATGAACGTTGGTCTTTTAAACATTAATAAGAGCATGCTGTCTATCTCATCATGGTTATTCCATGTTCGTATAAACGGTGCCTTTGATGTTAGAGTTCTCAGAATTCTGCAGTACTTTTGGATCTGACACTTAGAACATTTTTCTTCTATCCCCCCTCGGAATCCTCTGAATGCTTTGCTCCTCGAATACCCAATGCCAAGGAAGACACCAAGTCTCTGCTGAGTGAATTGGGTTATCAGGGCAATAACAAAGATATTTTGGTGTACGATAACTCCTATGGTGTACAAGTTTCCCTCCCCTATCACAGCCCACAGAGAAATGAGCTTTCAGGAAAGGGAAGGAGTTTCTGATGCTCTGTTGATGGCAGGCGATCCATTCTTTTTATTTCCTCAGTGAGGAGAGAGGAAAGGGGAAAGGTCCTAGAAGATTATGTACATTTCTCTGCACAGGTGTGGTCTCACCTCCCTTAGCTCATATGCAATTGGCCTTGAGTTATTCCCATGACGAGTAAAAAATCAGGAATTCTCTTATTAAAGAAAAGAGACTGATATGTTATTAAAGATTTATTTTGTTACTTTTATATCCTGTGCTTGTTTGGGCCTCCCTCTTTCTCGCTCCCTCTGTATTTCTCTGTCTCTCTGTCTGTCTCTGTCTGTCTCTGTCTCTCCCTCTCCCTCCCCCCCTCTCTGTGTATGTGTGTGTGTGCGTGTCTAGTATCCCAGGAACAGAAATTATTAGCAGTTGTGAGACCCCCAAAATGAGTATTTGGAACTGAACTCTAATCTTTTGCAAGACCAGTACACAGACTTATCCACTGAGACAACTTTCTTGCCCAAGAATGGATATTTTTGGCCATCTTGGTCATATTGGGTGGTTCCAGTTAGATGTTGGCCATAGGAATGTGTGGCCTTTAGTCTTTCCCAAAGGGAAGTAGTGTCTACATCTGGTCCTAGGACGAGATCTAACTCAAATGAAAAAGTATACAGGTAAAAATGCAAAAGGGTCTACTATTGTTATCATTTTTCTTATTATTAATTTGTCAGTGTACAGTGTTAGTCGTCATGGCAACGTCATCACACGTCATGCTTTGTTGCGTCCCCTCGGTCCCTCCAGGCTTCACTCTCAATTCCAGTTGGCTCCTCCCTGTTAGTTTCCATTCTATTTTGTTCTATGTTTTCATTATCCTCTTGTTTTCCGCCTCCCCTTGAAATGCTTCCTCCTTTCAAGATTTGCTTCCTAGTTTTGCTACCTGAATATGCACACATGTATGTGTATACACACAAACATACATAGATGTGTACATACAATCTTAAATTTAAGTCCCATGCATGAGAGAGACATGTGGCATTTGTCTAAAGTGGCCTCGTTTGTTTGATTTTTTTCAAGGCAGGATTTTTCTGTGTAGCCCTGGCTGTCCTGGATTCACACTCTAGACTAGGCTGGCCTTGAACTCAGAGATCCACTATTGAATGTGAGAATACTTTATTATCTACACAAGGCCAAAGGACAGAAGGCATTTATGGGATTTCTGTGGGGCACCCAGATTTCTCTAATTGTGGGATTTAAAAGAGACAATAGGAGAGCTCATCTATGAGAAGTAAGACTTACTTTTTCTGCTCGGAACTCAAAAAATAGAGCAGCGAAGCAGCCGCCACCAGAATGCGCTGTCTGATGATGACAGCTGTGGTCATCCACAAAGGAACTGGGAAATGTGGTTCACCAGTGCCTGTCCTGCTGCTGTGACTAAGAGACTCTGAGGGGCAGGTGAAGGCAGCCCAGAAGACGGGAGAGGACAGGAAGAATGACCGGTGTGACAATGAGCTGTTGTGTGGCTGGGCACACGCACAATGGGCAAACCTTGAGTAGAGACCATGAGGCTGAATATCAGCAGTGGGGAACAGCACTCTCTCAGGGCTATTCGTCTTTTTTCTAAAACTGCACTGAGGTCTGTGTCTCAGTTCTCATGCAGGGAAACAGACTGTGGCCTGTCAGCCCATGCTGTCCTGAGTGACTGGTCCGGATGTCTCGTGAGGGCTGCTGAGTGCGAATGTTTGGGAGAGTTTGACAAGGCCTCCCTGCTGGGTAATTTTATTTTTTTCAGTCTGTGTCAGGCTGAAGTTTAGACTTCAAGAATGTAAGAGAATGTCTCAGGGAGGTTGAAGAGAAGTTAGTGAAAGCAGAGGTGGGGAAGGAGGGTTCCCTCAATTCCCGGTCAGGTAGAAATGCTTAAAAAGGGATATTTTATGATACAAAAATGTATTTAAAGAATGTAAAGTGGTCACAATTACTAGGTAAGGTGGCATTTTATTTTTGTACGAGGTGACTTTTGAAGTCAGATTTTCAGGACTTTGAAATGAATGTTTGTCTGATTTGTGTCAGTCACCCTTATACACACGGAACCATAAAGATGTGACATTTTCACATGGCTTAGTTCAGTCTACAAGGCTTAGAGGTTGATCTGAAGCTAAGGTAATAGAGATGTTTGGCAAGGACCAAATGTGAGAGAACATGCGTGAGTCAAACAGACAATCGATTGACTTTGTATATCACTGTCACCCTTTATAACATAGTGTTTAAAATAAAATGAAATGGAGTGGGGATGTTTGTAGTATACATGTGGATCCTGACCTGAGTACAGATGGTAGTCTGCCTGCCTGCCTGCCTGCCTGCCTGTCTGTCTGTCTGTCTGTCTGCCTGCCTGCCTGCCTGCCTGTCTGTCTCTCTGTTTGTCTGTCTGTCTACCTACCTGTCTGCCTGCCTGCCTCTCTGCCTGCCTGCCTGCCTGCCTGCCTGTCTGTCTGTCTGTCTGTCTGTCTGTCTGTCTGTCTGTCTGCCTGTCTGTCTGCTTACCTGCTGCCTGTCTGTCTCTTTCTCTCTCTCATACGTGTTACAGTGTGTGGTGTATGGTATATGGTCTATGCACTGGTATATGTGTGTATGCGTGGGCAGACACTACTGTACAGGTATAGGTGGAAGCCGTAGGAGGATGTTGAATGCCTTCCATCTTGCTCTTTAGCTTACCTTTTGAGACAGGATCTCTCTTGATCCTCTGACTTGTTATTTCTGCTAGGCTGGACAGACAGTGGGCTGCTGAGATCTGTTCCTGCCAATAGTGGGGTTACAGGCTCACTCAGCCATAGCCAGCTTTTTAACGTGGGAGCTGGGGATTGGTACTCAGGTCCTCTGCTTCACAGAAAGTACACCTACACACTGAGCTATCCCCACAGTCCTTCTCTTATTGCTTGGTCTTTGTTGGCACACATCTCTAGAGTTAGTTTCCCGCTGCATGCTATGGGTTCCAGTCATATGGAGTACTGAACAACATATAGGAAAGGAGGTCGGGTCGAAGTTAAGCGAGTGGTTCATAGTGTCTTTAGCATTGTGATCTATGAAAAGGAAATCGCAAGATGGAGTTAAAACTAGGAGTGAAAGAGGGTGTGTACAACACCCAGCTCCCAGATGTTTGTGTTTGCTGTGCATGGCCAGCCAGCTTGGACTTTGCCTTCTGCCTACATCTGTAGACTATTTCTGTGGAATATTCAGGGAATGAATGGCTGTGGTATCATTTGCTTTAAATTCAAAACAATTTTGAGACAAGATAAAAATCATGATGCAATATGTCTTATTTTATATTTATTTTAAAACATTTATGTTTTATTTGTTCTTAGAAAATTTCACACACATGTGTAATGTACCTTGATCATGTTCATCCCTAACTCTCACCTCCCATTTCTCCCAGACACCTCTAACACACCCTTACCACCTTTGTGTCTGTTTTATTGTAACCCACTGGCACACAGTGATTGCACAATGGTTACAGGGTGATAGTTCAATATTTAAGAGCCTCATCTTATTGAAATATATATGATTAGTAAAACTTAAGTGTATACGTTTAAAGGATGATGTTTCAGTTTTGGCATATTTGTCAGCATATTTTCAATAAATTTTTAGTGTTGAATATCTTATATACATATGAATTACTCAAAAGAGCAAGCAATCTGGGGGGCTAGAGATGGCCCAACAGTTAAGAGCACTTGCCACTCTTACAGAGGACTTAGGTTCAATTCTTACCACACAGAGTAGTGCACAACAACCTATAATTCCAGCTCTAGGAGATCCAGTGTCTTCTGGAGTCCCTGGGCATCAGGACCACACATGGCGCACATGAGCACATACAGGAAAAATACTCATGCACATAAAATAAAAAAAATTAAAAAGAGCAAACAATGTAGTTAATAAATGAATAAATAAACTATACAGACACTTCTCAAAAGAAAAATGTGATTGGGCAAGAAATGCAGGAAAAAGTGTGAGGCATCCTTAGCCTTCTGGGAAACATAAAACCTACGCTGAGATTGTATTATCTCAGGTGAGATGGGCAGTGTCCAGGAAGAAGAAAATAATAAATGTTGTTGCATATGCTGGGCAAGGGGATTGATGACCAAGCCTGCCCAGTCAGTCAACAGGTCCTCCAGCGAGGATTGAAAAGAAAGAGACAATTAGACAATGCTGCAGCATGGCCCCAGTCAATTCTGAGACTGAAGGCAGGTTTAATTTTTTCCAATCTGCCTTTATACCACTTTAATTATGTGCAAGGATTAAGGGCAATATTAGTACAATGAGGAACAAGCAAGACAATAAACACAAAATAGTCAAGGCAATAAGCAAAGTCCCGTGATTACTCCACAGTGTCAGTTGTTTCCAAGGGTGTGTAAGAATGACCAAAATACCTGAGTCCACCTCCTCATCCAAGCCCAAAACCTTGCCTGAAGCCCACTTCTTTCGTTTCACCCTAAGATTAAAATTCCTACCTTAACCTACTTCCCTGTTATAGTCTAATGTCAGATTCCTGCCTGAACTTAACTTCCCATCATGCCCTAGTGTCGGATTCCTGTTTGAGCTTACCTCCTTGTCATTGAGTAATGTCAGATTCCTGCCTGAAGCCTGTTTCCTTGTCCTTGGCCAATGTCAGGCTCCTGCCATTCAGCCAGGCACCCCAGTAAGGCTCTCTACAGATCGCTCCTTCTATACCGCTGGTGGGGCTGTGCTGCTGGTGGGAACATGAACCTGCTGCAGCCACGGTGAAAATCAGCATGGAGGCGCTAGAGTTCCAAATAGTGTGGCCTGTTTTGCTATGCCATATCTTAGGTCTATTTCCACACACACATGGATGTCACAAACACAAGACCGAATAACGGCAGGCTTGCTATCTTCTGAAGTTTCTTTCCATGTCCTCTTGCTATCTGCCCAAAGCTTTCCTCTGTGCCTGTTCATGTCTCTCCTTATAAAGATACCACTCATGTTTGATTAGAGTCTCCTCACATAGTCTCAGTTCATTTCAGTTACCTCTTTAAAGGGCCAATCTCCAAAAATAGTCATATTCTGATTTGCTATAGATTAGAATTTAGAGTTTCGCTCTTCTCTTCTCTTCTCTTCTCTTCTCTTCTCTTCTCTTCTCTTCTCTTCTCTTCTCTTCTCTTCTCTTCTCTTCTCTTCTCTTCTCTTCTCTTCTCTTCTCTCTCCCTCCCTACCCCACCTTCCCTTTCTCTTTCTCTAACTCCTTCCCTCCCTCCCTTCCTCCCTCCGTTCCTCCCTTCCTGGTGTGCATGTATGTGTGTGATAATAGGGCCTTCCACATGCTAGGCAAGTGAGCTCTCAGTGAGCTATATCCATAGCTCTTTGTTTTTGTTTGTTTGAGATAGATTCTCACTATGTTGCCCAGACTGGCTTTGAACTCACTGTGCAGGCATACAGGACTTGAATTTGTGACCCCCCTTTCTCAGCCTCTTGCCTAGCTAGGATTTGGGGCATGTACCATCTTACCTAGCTCAACAAAGGAATTCTGAAGGAACTCTGAAGCATTGTGTCTTTTTGTGTCAGGCACATTATTAGCTGTAGTTTTTTTTTTAAATCTTATTATTTTTTAAATCAAGTATGGGAAGGCCTTACTCTTATTTTGATGATCATATTTACCAAGAATGAATGGAAGTTGTCAAATGTCCTTTCTGTATTTGTTGGAGCAAGAGTGTGAGTTTTCTTATTTATTCTATACATTTAGGACATTGGCTCATTTTTCCATTCCTGGGATCCTTTCATTGGTCACAATTTTTATATATCATTGGATTTTATTTTCAGAGTGGTACCAGTGACTGAAAAAGAAAAACTACCAGAAATGTAATTGGTATTTGTTTAGAAAGCATACAAAAAAAAGGTCAAATTCAAGAGAATTCTTGAAAAATTTGCTGAATTCAGAACATGGAAGCCAGAAAGAATCAACGTTTTATGCATAAAGCTCATGTCACTCACTGACATTAGGACCCATGAACGATTAGTGCTGTTTCTGAGATCTTTGCTTGACAATGCTCTACAACCCTGTAACAAAGCAGCGTCTCCATTACCACCCAGAAAAGGAGCGCACGCAGTGCGTTTGTAAACTGGAAGGGAGCTAAAAGATCGACTCAAAGCACAAACCTGGCCAATTTTTCCCAAAATCTATTTCAGCTTCATTGTTGACATTTGCAGTTACAGTCAACTGCATACAGCAGCCAACTGTATACATTTCTGATGGGCTGTTAAGTATAGTTTAGAGTTTAAGTTTTATGTAGAAGTGGGTTCTCAGGTCACAACTGCAATAAAAAGAAAATATTCTGGCTCCTAGAGTCAAGAATGAAAACCAAAAATTTCTTTCTTTCTTTTTTTTTTTTTTTTTTTTGGAGAAAATTTTGCTATGAATAGAACTACCAGGAAAAATTTCAAATAAAGTAAAAAAATAATGGACTATACCTTAGATTTTTTTTAAAGTTTATTGTGATTGAACAATATTTTTATAAATATGTTTTATAAATAAATTTTATTTATTGGGATAAAAATGGAAGAATTCACTAATTATCGCAGCACGATGGTCATGAAGACGAGTTGAGAAGGCGTGGTCCAGACTCTAGATCTGTGAGATGAGAAAGCTGTCGTGGCTTATCTTTGTGACGAGGTGAAGCAGAGGGTAAGGGGTGCTTATCTGCCAGCTGGGTGTGATATTATAGCAACCCTAATATGACTGTGGGAAGAGAGACAGCCTTTCAATGGCAGACAAGATCAAAGGCGAAGACAAGAGCTAAAAGCTGGGAAGAGCAGTTTCTACAGATTGTTATGACATGGCCTGTGGCTTCACGACAACTGTCAAATAAATCACAATCTTGATATCCCCAAAATGCGAAAGGTTATCAGCCAAGACCATATGGATTTTTGTTGTTGTTGTTGTTGTTGTTGTTGTTGAAGCTGTTGGCTGTCTCAGCTGAGTTCTCATGATGTGTCCTTGGCTGGCCTCTGAATTCTGGGGTCACAAGTGTGCATGCCCTGCCTGTCTCACTCTATGAACTTTGATAGAATAGTCTCATCTTATTGCTCATTAAAAGAAATAAATATTCTTCCTCTCTCATCCATTTCTTTAACTGAGAAATCATCTCATCTTTAATGTCACAGGAGAAAAATCCTCGGGTGATATGATGAGAGTTTGGAAACAAATATTAAAAACAAAGGGCTGTATTGTCTTTGTTTTGGATAAAGATGAATATAAAGAAACGGTGCTCTCTAAAGTGTCCTTGAAAGTCATGTGATCCTATTGTCAAAGTTCCAAAGTATTCTTTTTTTAAATGCGAAAGCGTTATGATGATTTGGATGTAAAACCCCATGGGTTCATGCTTCTGAACACTTGGGGTCTGGGAGGTGGGACTTGAGGATGACAGCCCAGCCTCCTGACTCACAGAGATGATGCCATATGCGCCCCCCCCCCCCCCCGGTCAGAGCCCAGGTGCCATGCACTGCACTGTGCCTTCCTGGCTATTATGGGTTATTCCCTGACCAACTGTGAGCCTGAATAAATCCTTCCCTCCTTAACGTGTTCCTTGTCAAGGGTGCTGAAGCAATGAGAAAAGTAACTAAATACAAGAGCACTAACATCCAGGTGATTAAATATTTGAAACAACAAACAAACTGGTTCTTTACTACATATGGAAAGTGACTCACCACTCTGGTAATATCAGGGTCAGTTATAGTCCATGACCAGGGGAGAGGTGCACTCAGGGATGCTGGGGGTGTGGGGTGGGTTGAGGGTGGGGCAAGGGTGGGGGTGGGGCACGATTCCCAGAAAGACTCTGAGATCTCAGCTTCTGGAAGGTCTGTTACCTCGGTTCTATGCTTGTTTCCTACCTACAGTTGGTTTTCTAGTTCCCAGACCTGAGCTTCTTGTTCTTTTAGGGCAGGATTTTTCCTGCTTCCTAAAGCGACATAAGTCACCATCGTGGTCTTGTCAAATAGCCAGCCTAAGGAAGACCAGCCTAAACCCAAAAGGTGTAAAGAAACAGCGTGCCTGAGGACCAGATAAGGAGTGCCCCTTCAGTGGGTATGCTCTGAAGTGTCTCCCAAAGCTGTCTCTTCAGAGCTGGGGGTCCACAGGCTTTCTGTGTAGAGTCTCACTTGCTTTCTGTCTTCTAACTCAGAACATAGCCGGTTCCCTTTTCATCCCTTTGCAACCTTCTGGCTCGGGGTCTTTAGCTCCCCCTGTGTAGAAATCTTGTGTAGACAAGAAGCTGCTCTGTACCCCATTTTTTAATAGGGTTACTTGCCTCTCTGGAGTTTAACTTCTTGAGTTCTTTGTATATCTTGGATATTAGCCCTCTGTCGGATGTAAGGTTGGTAAAGATCATTTCCCAGTTAGTTGGTTGCTCATCCTTAGTGAGGTAACCCAATCACAAAAGATCACACATGGTATGAAGTCACTGATAAGGGGATATTGACCCAGAATCTCAGAATACCCTAGACACAATCAGCATATCAATAGATTTCTAAAAAGATGGAAGGAGAGACCCCTGGTCCTGGAAAGACTGGATGTAGGGGAACGCCAGGACAGAGCAATGAGAGGGGGTTGAACAGAGAAAAGAGGGAGGGAAGGGGGCTTATGGGACTTTCGGGGAGGGAGGAAACGGGAAAGGGGAAGTGATTTGGAATGTAAATTAAAAAAAATAAAATTAAATTAAATTAAAAAAAAAAAAGAAGCTGCTCTTCAAGAGCCATCTCTTGACCTCTCACAGAGCAGCCGCAGTAGGCAGTCAAAAGCAGTAGCACGTGGCACCCTCTAGTGTTAGGTCCCCATGTGGGTCTCCTGTGTATCAGCACTTGGTCTCACAAGTGTTACAGATTTGCTGTAGGCCTTAGGCCCTTGGTGCCCTTAGTCTTTGGCAGTGACCCATGATAGAACTTGGAGCCTGAGGTATGAGACCCACAGCACTCTGGGAATCTGGAGATCATGTCATGCAGTTTCTCTTTTCTGGCTTCCTATAGCTTTCTTGCCCTCTTTACTCTGAGCTCTCTCTTGTCAGCTGTCCACTTCTGCCAACATTTGTCCTAGCCTGGCTTACCTCAGTGACTCAACGGCCTCTTCTTTAGCTGTCAGTCAGCTAAGCTGGCCTTGCTGCTTTTGCAGCTAGGCCACGTTGTGACTTCTTGTCTATTTCTGATGTCTTCTTCCTGCCGTGATTGTTCTTGGGCTCTTCGACTGATCACTTGACTCCCTTCCATAACCCTGGAGTGACTTGGGGTGTCAAGCTCTACCGGGACTGACTGGGGCACCCGATCAGGCCTTTTGGGAGCTGGGAACCTGCCGTGTCTTCAGCTGAGATGCAGCTGGCTGCCACGTTGCTTTCACGGCCAGCCTTTCACGGTCACTTCTGATGTCGCCACCAAACTCAACTGCCTCTCCCTTCCTCTTACCAGCTCAGCCCACACTACTGGAGGAAAGCAAGAGAAAAGCATCCTAGAGATTCATCAGGCTAAAGCTTTAGACAGCAGCAGTGAGTGTCTCCTAGCTGAATCACCAACCAGGCCTTAGCAATATGCTTATATAAGCCAGGAAAGGGCATTTGAACTGATTACAGTCACTGGTCTGGACAAGTCATGACCATTTTTTACCTAACACAGGTAAAAAATTTTTGAGTTTGAGTTGATCACAGCCTGGCTTTTAGCATTGGTAACAGTCACTGAGGTTTGTGTTTTAGATCCATCCCAGCCTTTGTTCTTAGCCCTGGTCATAGAGGTCCATCAGCTAGAACCATCAAAGGAGGCACTCCCCTCTTTGCTCAGGGTTACTAGAGTTCATTAGTGTTGGTGATACCAGAAGTCAGGTATAAACTATTTCAAAAAGCCCTGGCTGAGGCCGTGCCTCCGAGAATTACAGCAGTAAGCTAAGTTCATCAAGTAGCTTTCAATGTTCTCATCTTGCGTGGAGAGTGTTCGAGATGGCACTGGTTGGCAGAGAGGCAGTCTGGCTGGCTGCGGAACAATAATCCTGTTGTTCAAGGGAAATCAAGGCCAGCAAAGAAGAGACCAACAGCTGCTTTCCCCACACTTTTGCTACTTATAGGAAAATGAACATGTCATTAGCACAAGTAGTAACTTTGATCAGTTTTTTTTTTTTTTTTTTTTTTAATTTAATTTTATTTTATTTTTTTAATTTACATTCCAAATCACTTCCCCTTTCCCGTTTCCTCCCTCCCCGAAAGTCCCATAAGCCCCCTTCCCTCCCTCTTTTCTCCGTTCAACCCCCTCTCATTACTCTGTCCTGGCGTTCCCCTACATCCAGTCTTTCCAGGACCAGGGGTCTCTCCTTCCATCTTTTTAGAAATCTATTGATATGCTGATTGTGTCTAGGGTATTCTGAGATTCTGGGTCAATATCCCCTTATCAGTGACTTCATACCATGTGTGATCTTTTGTGATTGGGTTACCTCACTAAGGATGATATTTTCAAGTTCTGACCATTTGCCTAGGAATTTCGTGAATTCATTGTTTTTAATTGCAGAGTAGTATTCCATTGTGTAAATATACCACATCTTCTGAATCCATTCCTCCGTTGAGGGACATCTGGGTTCTTTCCAGCTTCTGGCTATTATAAATAAGGCTGCTATGAATATAGTGGAGCATGTGTCCTTATTGCATGCAGGTAAAGTCTCTGGGTATATGCCCAGGAGTGGTATAGCCGGATCCTCCGGAAGTGTCATGCCCAGTTTTCTGAGGAGCCGCCAGACTGCTTTCCAGAGTGGTTGTACCAGCCTGCAATTCCACCAGCAGTGGAGGAGTGTTCCTCTTTCTCCACATCCTCGCCAACAACTGCTGTCTCCTGTGTTTTTGATCTTAGCCATCCTGACTGGTGTGAGATGGAATCTCAGGGTTGTTTTGATTTGCATTTCCCTAATGACTAAGGATGATGAACATCTCTTTAGGTGCTTCTCAGCCATTAGATATTCTTCAGGTGAGAACTCTTTGTGTAGCTCTGTACCCCATTTTTTAATAGGGTTACTTGCCTCTCTGGAGTTTAACTTCTTGAGTTCTTTGTATATCTTGGATATTAGCCCTCTGTCGGATGTAAGGTTGGTAAAGATCATTTCCCAGTTAGTTGGTTGCCGCTTTGTCTTTTTGACGGTGTCTTTTGCCTTGCAAAAACTTTGTAATTTAATGAGGTCCCATTTGTCTATTCTTGATCTTAGAGTATAAGCTATTGGAGTTCTGTTCAGGAAATTCTCCCCTGTGCCCATATGTTCAAGGTTCTTCCCTAGTTTCCCTTCTATTAGTTTCAGTGTGTCTGGTTTTATGTGGAGATCTTTGATCCACTTAGAATTGAGCTTAGTGCAAGGAGATAAGGATGGGTCAATTTGCATTCTTCTGCATGTTGACCTCCAGCTGAGCCAGCACCATTTGTTGAAAAGGCTATCTTTTTTCCACTGGATGGTTTTAGCTCCTTTGTCAAAGATCAAGTGACCATAGGAGTGTGGATTCATTTCTGGGTCTTCAATTCTGTTCCATTGATCTACATGTCTGTTACTGTACCAATACCATGCAGTTTTTAACACTATTGCTCTGTAGTACAGCTTGAGGTCCGGGATACTGATTCCCCCAGAGGTTCTTTTACTCTTGAGAATAGTTTTAGCTATTCTGGGTTTTCTGTTATTCCAGATGAATTTTTGAATTGCTCTTTCTAACTCTATGAAGAATTGAGTTGGGATTTTGATGGGGATTGCATTGAATCTGTGTATTACTTTTGGTAAGATGCTCATTTTTACTATATTAATCCTGCCAATCCATGAGCATGGCAGATTTTTCCATCTTCCGAGGTCTTCTTCAATTTCTTTCTTCAGAGACTTGAAGTTCTTGTCATACAGATCTTTCACTTGTTTGGTTAGCGTCACGCCAAGATACTTAATATGGTTTGTGGCTATCGTAAAGGGTATTATTTCTCTTACTTCTTTCTCAGCCTGCTTATCCTTTGAGTATAGGAAGGCTTCTGACTTGCTTGAGTTGATTTTATATCCGGCCACTTTGCTGAAGTCGTTTATCAGCTGTAGGAGTTCTCTGGTGGAGTTCTTTGGGTCGCTTATGTATACTATCATATCGTCTGCAAATAGTGATAGTTTGACTTCTTCCTTTCCAATTTGTATCCCTTTGACCTCTTTTTCTTGTCTAATTGCTCTAGCTAGAACTTCAAGTACTATATTGAAAAGATATGGAGAGAGAGGGCAGCCTTGTCTAGTCCCTGATTTTAGTGGGATTGCTTCAAGTTTCTCTCCGTTTAGATTGATGCTGGCTACTGGTTTGCTGTAAATTGCTTTTACTATGTTTAGATATGGGCCTTGAATTCCTGATCTTTCCAAGACCTTTAGCATGAAAGGATGCTGAATTTTGTCAAATGCTTTCTCAGCATCTAATGAGATGACCATGTGGTTTTTTTCTTTGAGATTGTTTATGTAGTGGATTACATTGATGGATTTCCTTATATTGAACCATCCCTGCATCCCTGGGATGAAGCCTACTTGATCGTGGTGAATGATCGTTTTGATGTGTTCTTGGATTCGGTTGGCAAGAATTTTATTGAGTATTTTTGCATCGATATTCATAAGAGAGATTGGCCTGAGATTCTCTTTCTTTGTCGGATCTTTGTGTGCTTTTGGTATTAGTGTAATTGTGGCTTCATAGAACGAGTTGGGTAGTGTTCCTTCTGTTTCTATTTTGTGGAACAGTTTGAAGAGTATTGGTGTTAGGTCTTCTTTGAAGGTCTGATAGAATTCTGCACTAAAACCATCTGGACCTGTGCTTTTTTTGGTTGGAAGACTTCCAATGACAACTTCTATTTCTTCAGGGCTTATAGGACGGTTTAGATGGTCTATTTGATCCTGATTTAATTTTGGTACTTGGTATCTGTCAAGGAAATTGTCCATTTCCTCAAGATTTTCTAGTTGTGTTGAATACAGGTTTTTGTAGTAGGATCTGATGATTTTTTGAATTTCCTCAGTTTCTGTTGTTATCTCTCCCTTTTCGTTTCTGATTTTATTAATTTGGATACTATCTCTGTGCCCTCTGGTTAGTCTGGCTAAGGGCTTATCTATCTTGTTGATTTTCTCAAAGAACCAACTCCTCGTTTTGTTGATTCTTTGTATGGTTTTATTTGTTTCTACTTGATTGATTTCAGCCCTGAGTTTGATGATTTCCTGCCTTCTACTCCTCTTTGGTGTATTTGCTTCTTTTTGTTCCAGGGCTTTCAGGTGTGCCATTAAGCTGTTAGTGTATGCTGTCTCCCGTTTCTTTTTGGCGGCACTCAGGGCTATGAATTTTCCTCTTAGCACTGCTTTCATTGTGTCCCATAAGTTAGGGTATGTTGTGCCTTCATTTTCATTAACTTTCAAAAAGTCTTTGATTTCTTTCTTTATTTCCACCTTGACCAAGTTATCATTGAGTAGAGCATTGTTCAGCCTCCATGTGTACGTGGGTTTTCTTTTGTTTTTGTTGCCATTGAAGACCACCCTTATTCCATAGTGATCTGATAGGAGGCATGGGATTATTTCTATCTTCTTGTATCTGTTGAGGTCTGATTTGTGACCAATTATATGGTCAATTTTGGAGAAGGTACCATGAGGAGCTGAGAAGAAGGTGTATTCTTTAGCTCTAGGATGAAATGTTCTATATATATCAGTTAGTTCCATTTGGTCCAAGGCTTCAATTAGATTCACTGTGTCCCTGTTTAGTTTCTGCTTTCCTGAACGATCCATTTCAGAGAGCGGGGTGTTGAAGTCACCCACTATTATTGTGTGCGGTGCGATGTGTGCTTTGAGTTTTAGTAAAGTTTCTTTTACGAATGAGGGTGCCCTTGCATTTGGAGCATAGATATTCAGGATTGAGAGTTCTTGATGGTGGATTTTTCCCTTGATCAGTATGTAGTGTCCTTCTGTGTCTTTTTTGATGACTTTGGGTTGAAAATCAATTTTATCCGATATTAGGATGGCTACTCCACCTCGTTTCTTGGGGCCATTTGCTTGTAAAATTGTTTTCCAGCCTTTTACTCTGAGGTAGTGTTTGTCTTTGACACTGAGGTGCGTTTCCTGCATGCAGCAAAAAGCTGGGTCCTGTTTACGTATCCAGTCTGCTAGTCTATGTCTTTTAATTGGGGAATTGAGACCATTGATATTAAGAGAGATTAAGGCATAGTGATTATTGCCATCTGCCATTCTTGACGCTATCTTTATGTTTGAGTGGTTATCTACTTTTGGGTTTGATTCAAGAAGGTTATTATCTCATTTTTTCCAGGGTGTTGTTTCTCTCCCTGTATTGGAGGTTTCCACCTATTATCCGTTGCAGGGCTGGATTTGTGGAAAGATATTGTGAAAATTTGGTTTTATCATGGAATATCTTGGTCTCTCCATCTATGGTGATTGAGAGTTTTGCTGGGTATAGTAGTCTAGGCTGGCATTTGTGCTGTCTTAGTGTCTGCATGAGATCTGCCCAGGATCTTCTGGCTTTCATAGTCTCTGGTGAGAAGTCTGATGTGATTCGGATAGGTCTTCCTTTGTATGTTACTTGGCCCTTTTCTCTTACTGCATTTAGTATTCTTTCTTTGTTTAGAACATTCGGTGTTTTGATTATTATGTGACGGGAGGTATTTCTGTTCTGGTCCAGTCTGTTTGGAGTTCTGTAGGCTTCTTGTATGTTCATCGGCATCTCTCTCTTTAAGTTAGGGAAGTTTTCCTCCATAATTTTGTTGAAGATGTTTACTGGCCCTTTAAGTTGCAAATCTTCACTCTCATCTATACCTATAATCCTTAGGTTTGGTCTTCTCATTGTGTCCTGGATTTCCTGGATGTTTTGGGTTACGCGTTTTTTGCATTTTGCATTTTCTTTGACTGTTGAGTCGATGCTTTCTATGGAATCTTCAGCACCTGAGATTCTTTCTTCCATCTCTTGTATTCTATTGTTGATGTTTGCATCTATGACTCCTGATTTCTTCCCAAGGTTTTCTATCTCCAAAGTTGTCTCCCTTTGTGATTTCTTAGTTGTTTCTACTTCCTTTTTTAGTTCCTGGATGGATTTGCTGAGATCCTTCACTTGTTTGTTTGTATTTTCCTGTATTTCTTTAAGGTAATTTTGCATTACCTCTTTCAGGATTTCTTCCTGATGACCCACGTTCTCCTGCATTTCTCTGAGCGATTTTTGTGTTTCCTCCTCATGGGATTCCATCTGTTGATCCATCGTCTCCTGCATTTCTTTAAGCAGTTCTCGTGTTTCCTTTGTAAGGGCATCTAACCGTTGATTCATTTCTTTAAGCAATTTTTGTGTTGCCTCCTTATGGGCATCCGTCTGTTGACCCATATTCTTCTGCATTTCTTTATGCAAATTTTGTGATTCCTTTGTGAGTGCATCTACCCGTTGATTCATCTCGTTAAGCGATTTTTGTGTTGTCTCCTTGTGCGCCTCCATCTTTTGATCCATGTTCTCCCGCATTTCTCTAAGCGATTTTTGTGTTTCCTTTGTAAGGGCTTCTAACCGTTGATTCATGGTCTCCTGTAACTCTTTATGAGATTTATTTGTGTCCTTCTTGTGATCCTCTAATAGCATCATGAGAAGTGATTTTAAATCCAGATCTTGTCTTTCGGGTGTGGTGGGGTATCCAGGACTTGCCTGTGGTCACGATGGCCCGCCGATCTGGCGCCCAGACGACTACAGCGCCAACCCGCCCTCGGGCACAGACGGAAGCCCCAACAGGCCGTGTCCCAAGTGATGTTATATCGGGGGGAGAGCCTGGGTACCGGTCTCTCCAGCGCAGTCCGCGGGAACAGAGGTCGCGGAAGGGAAGCTGGCGGGCTCCCTCCCTGCGCGGGGTCCCTCCAGCAGGCAGAAGGTCCCACCGCGGAACTGGCGCGCTGGTTACTGCAGATCAGCCCAGCACCTGGGAGCAGGTTACACCCAAGCTGCCTGAAACCGAAGCGATATTATGCCTGTCTGTCTCTGAGCCTGGCGGTCCCAACTCAACTTTGATCAGTTTTAACTGGGGTTTCTCGGTAGTGCCCAATTGCCCCGTGCTCTGGGAGAGGTACATTCTTACTGCCCTTTCCTGGTATAGAGTCAGGGCTGGCCTGACCTGTTATTGAGGGCAGCCCCCACTCCAGTGAGTTGTCTAGTGAGTCAGTTCCTCTCTGAATTGTTAATTGTCTATGACAAGAGCTAGAATGTGTAAAGGGGACCTGTGTCCTACAGTGACATCAGTGCCAACCATATCTGTCACCTGAAAACTACTAGAAATGCAGGTTATCCAGGTAAAGCCTGGGTCTACAGATCAGAAACAGAGTGTCCCTGACACCTGGTGTATAAGGATTTGTTGTTCTGCTACCAACAAGAAATAGATTCAGTCAAGGTTAGCCTCGGGGAAATATTTTTCTGTCACGGATATCTATGGGAGGCTAGGAAGGGTCAGGTGTACAAGAAGCTCCTCAGGGCCATGGGGAAGTTATCGTGTGATAGTGGACGAGCAGTCCTTGCACTGAGCTGTGCCTCTCTGGAGTGCAGACTCCTTTGTTTCTTTGAGCTGATCTTGGAACTTTGACCGTTGGGAGCAGCATCTGGATTTTCTTTGCAGACAAATACATTTACTTTTCTGTAAGTTTATTTGTTTGAAATGAGGAGAGGGCATGACAGAAGCTTCTGTAGAACCTGGAGTGCCACATGAGACTGAATGGACCACTGCCAAGTGAGAGTGACAGGCCACTGAGGGCCACAAGTGGACTCAAGACCTGCTCCTTTCTGGGAATCCTTGCCTCTCTCACTGAGTGACCAAGCTGTAACAGGAGATAAGCCCAGATCAGAGCAGGCTTTCTTAGAAGGTGGTGGCATTGTACCCAATTAGCTGGGGATTCCTCAGTGCCCATGCCTGTCTCAGGATTAGACACAAGCTAATCACTTTGTATTTTTCTGTTCGTCTTACATTTGCAACTAAATTGATTTCCTTTGACTAGGGACTGTGATTGTTCTAGCTCTATCTGTCTGTCTATCTGTCTGGTTGACTATCTATCTATCTATCTATCTATCTATCTATCTATCTATCTATCTATCTGTCTGTCTGTCTGTCATCTACCTATCTGTTCATAGCTCCTATCCCTGAGTTTTAGCCTTGACATGTATTCAGCTATTTGATAACCACTGGCTGACTTATGAATGAGTGAAATCATGAATGAATGATGCTTGTCAACATTTCCATCACAGCTATGGTCTATTCCTTCATTCTCCCAAGCCAATAGCAGTCTCCTTCATTCACCAGACATGGCAAGCTTGGGAAATATTAATTTTTTCCTCTTTGCTCTTTCAGTTTATGAGACACGAGGTAACTCCTTCCTGACTTGTGACTTGAGCTTTATGACTCTCATACTTGATCTGAGGGCCAAGCATAGCTCCCTTTCTGCCAGTGACATTGTCCTCCTGAGAAGTTGGCAGCGGCAGAGTTATCTGACTGCTTTCTGTCAGTGGATGCTGATCTTGTTGGGGTGAGGTTGTATCGGTCTGTGGATGGCGTTAACGATTCCCTCAGTGCTCCCTCGGGGCCTCTCTCTGCTGCCGGGGAGGAAGCAGCGCTCGAAAAGAAGCCGTGGAAGCATCTTGTTACTGTTTGCCGTTTGTCTGCTTCTTCACTTACTCAGGAGCCTTGTGTCTTGCTGTATCAAAAGTGTATATTTGAATCAGTTGGAAAGCAGGAACCAAGTAGTCTTGTATGAGGTAGCAGGAGAGATAAACTTGCCTGGTTCCCAAGGGCATTGTCTTCATCTCCACCCTCTGTATCCACTCATTACCCACCAATCCGTGCATCACTAACTAATCAGACCTTCTTCCCACATCTCACCCTCCAACCAGCTGCCAAGAATGCACACAGGCCCTGTGGGTGTGGCTGTACCAGTCCGTCACACAGCTCCACCCCTTCCTTGGTTATCACCAAGCATGGATAGGAGGGAACCTCTAGCCTTTGGGTCTGGATAGAGCAATAATGAAATCTGTTAGGGACACGGATGATTATCTCGTCTTGTAGGCATTTTCTACTTATTGTCACCTATTCTTTTAGTCTTGTAGGTGAGGTTTAACTGTGACCTGTGTCGGCTTTTCAAGTCTATTTGAAAGGGACTGTTGGAGCCAATATTACATTCCCCCAGGTAACAGGGCAAATAGCCTGTGGTGAGGTCTCCAGGGATAGAAATTAGTGGAAGGAAACAAGTTTATTCAAAGCTGACCTTGAACAAGTAGACAGGGGAAACGTTCCTCAATTCTCTGTCTCAGGGAGTTTCAAGATACAAAGAGTTTATACATAAGAAACCAGGGAACACAGAGAGACAATGGGAGAGGAGGGGCCAAGTGCTGGGCTTGATGCAAGTGTCTACATGGGAGTGTGCAGAGTGTTGTATGGTGCTGCAAGTAGGTGTGCGCACCCACAAGAACCTTGGGATGGTGAACTTCACAGTGGCTTTCTGGGATCAGGGCTTTGTTATCCACGGCATCTCCATCCTTTGCTCTGGGGACTCTCACAATGGGTATTTGCTCCCTGTCCCTAGTAAACTGAACACCAAAGAGTGGTTTCTCTTCAGCACAAAGGAACAGGGAGGGACAGAAGGCGAGCAGAATGGGAAGGACTGGATTCTTCTGATTCTGGTGTACTTAATGGATACGATGGAGTCACGATGGAAGTGACCTCATGGTACTGTGCTCACTCCTCATCGCTGAGACCAGTGGGCAAGAGACAAGTTAAGGGAGAAGGTATTTACTTGGGCTTTGGTTTGAGGGCACAGTCCATTATGATGGAGAAGGTTGGTGGAGAAGCTGTGTGTGAGATTGCGGTTTTGTGTTGCTGTGAATCAAGACCAGAGAGATGGAGGACAGAAGGAAGGCTGGGCATCTACTGCACTCTCTCTTCTTTGACCTGGTTTAAGAGTCACTTGATATTCTTTTCTTTTCTTTTCTTTCCTTTCCTTTCCTTTCCTTTCCTTTCTTCTCTCTCTCTCTCTCTCTCTCTCTCTCTCTCTCTCTCTCTCTCTCTCTCTCCCTTCCAATCTATCTATCTACCTATCTATCCCATGTGTGTGTGTGTGTGTGTGTGTATGTGTGTGTGTGGTGTGTATGTGAACATGTATGTGGACACATGTGTCTGTGCCTGCATGCTGAGGCCAGAGGAGAATGTTTAGTGTCTTGGTCTATCCCCCTCAACTTCATTCTCTTGGGATGCCTCTCTTGCTGAACCTTGAACAGACTGGTAGCCAGCAAGCTGTTCCTCCTGTCTCTGGGGTTTCATGAATATATAGCCATCCCTGTTTTATTACATAGGTGTTGGGGATTTGAACTCAGATCCTCACGCTTGCACAGCAGGCATTCCTACCCACTATGCCATCTCCCCAGCCCTGAACTTGATTTTTTTTTTTAATGACACACTTCAATGGTCCAAATGATGCTTGCTAATGCTCTTGAATCATTACTAAAGGTGTATTAGGCTTGCCTCTGTAATCATGTTGCAAACAGCAGAGCACACTCTATGCATCTTATGAAGCCTTGCCAAGCTTTTAATTAACATTGGGTCTTTGAACACAATGGCTATGGTACACTATTTCTTCCTATTTGAAGCTCTTTTTTGGTTTCAAAAGACAGACTACTCCACAGGTGAGGTTCTTATATACTTTTGTGTAATTTACAAAATTTACATTTTAGGATAATGTTGTTTGGTTGAAAATAGTATCTTATGCCCTGTTTAGAGGTAATAAATACAAACATCTATTTATACTATATAAGCATTTATACTATGTAATTCTTAAGGTTCTTGGTCCACATTTAGAACCTAGGACCTTTGGTTGTGATGTGTGTGTGTGTGTGTGTGTGTGCAGATTGGATAGATAGATAGATAGATATACAATCTGCACACACACACACACACACACACACACACACACACACACCCTCCACGAAGTGGTAGTAAATTCAGACACCCGTTTTTACAAATTTCTTTTTGTGTTTTCTGTTTGGGGGTTTCTATTTGGGGCACTAAAACAGATACCTGCAGAAAGAGATTTCACATAAAGAGCTATAAGTCCTCTTTGCCCTCTGAATGAAGGACAAGTCAGCCTACAGTGATGAGGACGTATAGCCCCATTTTCCTTCCTGGTCCCATCTATGGAGAAGATACTATTCTAGTAATATAACAAGGGATAATATTTTATTGACTTAAACAGATAAAATCAGTGAGAAGAAAGCACACTATTTCATAATAATCTCAAAATGCTTGTTAGGACACTTCACAATTAATGCTTGCTAAATGCAAGACAGCTCTTGTAGATACTGCACTATATAAAATAGGTGTTAATCTCAGTTTTCTGTGTCTAGCAAAGATGGTCAGTGCTCTTTCTTCCTAATTTCATATTCGGAATATTCTAGAATGATGGTTATCCTGGGAGCCAGATACCCACTGCTGTGATCCAGCGTGTTGACTGAGCTGCAAAGCCCTGATTCCCATCCAGTCTCCTGTGTGTTTCTCAGTGTTTTCTTCACCTTTAGCAGTAGAGGCTCAGCAACGACATGGGACAGGATACAGGAAGCTTACATATAATTGTTCTCAGACTTTTAGGCAAAGCAGAGAAAACCATGGGGTGACTAAGAAAAACAGTAATGGACAAAGGGGTTTGTGGGAGAGAAGGGAGATTGTGGACAGGCTAGGGAAGGCTACGTGTGAAAGGAACAGTTTCTGCAATCCAGGGACAAAAGTCAGGTGTGGAGAGATGCCTGAACAGGCAGGGAAGGAGGGCGGGGTTCTGACCATGTCTTCCTCCCTTCCTTATATTCCCCTTAGCTGGGCTCAGGTAGGAGCCAGAGAGCCCATGGAAGCTGACAGTGCGATATAGAATGATGCTATTAAATGGTAAGGCTGGGGAGGGAGCGAGGAGTGTACCTGCCCGCAGGGTTACCTGGAAGGGAAGCTGGGGATGTATGGGAAGGCAGCGAAAAGAGATGGAGACCAAGACAACACCTGCTGCTCAAGGTCTCAACGTTTAATGGCAGACTCCAAATATATAGGCAGAGGAAAACCCTTCCCCCAAAGGCTGGAAGCTTCTCTGCAGAACCAGTTAGGTTGCTCCGCAGGTGACTAGCTTTTCTCAGGAAACTGTAGGTCCTTGAAGAACAATGGGCTTCACCTTGGTCTGAGTGCTCCACCCCAGGCGGAGGGGATTATGGCTAACACAGGAGTTCTCACTCAAAGGCTGGGAGAGGAACTTCATATTGGTTGAAGTCCCTGCCAAGTGGCATGGCACCCCAATAAGGCTCTCTACAGTGGAGGATGCACAGGGAGGGAATATGCTGGCGAGGGCAATCGGAATCCAGCCAGCATATATTAGAGAGTCTTTGTCAGACATGAGTGTTTTCTTCTGAGGCACAAGGCTCCAAAAGGTCAGCAATTTCACTTTCCATTTGGATGCCTTTCCTGGGCAGGCAGCGGGGCTCTCTGCTTGCAATTTCTGCTTGCAATTTGTTCTGGGAGAGTGGCTCTGCTGTGGAGTTGGACAGGGAACAGAGCAGCCTAAATATTGAAACCTCGGCCCAGAGGTGTCTGGTTTCTAAGAAGTCTGGCTTGAGGGGAGATCATGAGCCCAGGAGAAAGCGCTGAAGGAGTTCGAATGCCATCCCCTTCCTTAAGGAGAAGGGAATACCTCCTTTCCCTTAAGCATCCATAGCACCTGGGTGCTGCTTCTCTGAACATCCCTTCCCCATCTTTTGGGTTTTATTTTATCTTTATCATATTAAACTGAGTTATTTAAGGCCGTTTTCATGCTAGTATACTATGTACTTCGAGCACAATCCTCACCCTCTAAGCACCCCTCCTCCTTCTCCCATCTCCCCGTTAGCCTTCTCCTTTTTTCTAAAATTCTTTCATCTATTCTCATATCATCTGCACATGATTCTATGTATCTATATAAACCCCAGGGCACCAAAAAGAAAGGAAATGCATGATATCTGCTTCTCTAGACTGACTTAATTATCTTATCATGATTATCCATAGTTGCGTCCATTTTCCTGCAATTGACAGAATTCCACCTTTTTTTTTTTTTGTTTTTTGTTTTTTTTTTTGGTTTTTCAAGACAGGGTTTCTCTGTGTAGCCCTGGCTGTCCTGGAACTCACTCTGTAGACCAGGCTGGCCTCGAACTCAGAAATCCACCTGCCTCTGCCTCCCAAGTGCTGGGATTAAAGGCGTGCGCCACCACCGCCCGGCTTTTTTTTTTTTTTTTGTTTTAATGGAGAAAAAGCATTCCACTGTACACACACACACACCACATTTTCTTACAGATCCCCCTGTTCATGGACAGTTAGGTTGTTTCCATAATGTAGCTGTTGTGAATAGGGCTGCCTCAAACTGAATTGAGATCCCACCCCTCTGCCCCTTGCTTGCATTTTCCTTCCTTAGCTAGTTGTTCCCACCTTAGTGTGTGCTGCCTGACTGGCTGGTGGCTCTGGACTGCCACAGCTCTTTGCACGTTGTCGGTAGGAGATCTCTCTTGTCTTGTTTATTCTTACCATATGGACACAGGGCTGCTGCCTCTGATGGAAATAACAGGTTCTCCATTAGTTGTAGAGAGCCTTATGAAGAACTCTGATTTCTAGCTAACTGTGGGTTATCTTAGGGTTTTACTGCTGTTAACAGACACCGTAACCAAGACAACTCTTATAAGGTCAACATTTAATTATGACTGGCTTACAGATTCAGAGGTTCAGTCCATTATCATCAAGGCAAGAGTGTAGCAGCATCCAGGCAGGCATGGTGTAGGAGTTGAGAGTTCTACATCTTATTCGGAAGGCAAACAGAAGACTGACTTTTTGGCAGCCAGGATGAGGGTCTTAAAGCCCACACCCACAGTGACACACGTACTCCAACAAGGCTACACCTCCTAATAGTGCCAAAGACCATGCATATACAAACCATAACAGGGGTTAACATGTAGACTGGCCAATGTGTATTCCAATAATGTCTCTGGAGACTGGTGTAAAAATTTCTCTCTCATTTGGTTATCTTATTTTAGTTAGGGTTTCTACTGCTGTAACGAGACACTATGACCATGGCAACTCATATAAATTGGGGTTGCCTTGTGGGTCAGAGGTTCATTATTTTCATGGCGGGAAGCATGGCAGCATGTAGACAGACATGGCGCTGGAGAGTAGCTGAGCATTCTCTATTTAGATTGGCAGGTGGCAGGAAGAGAGTGTGACACTGGGCCTGGCTTGGGCTTTGAAATCTTAAAGTCACCCCTCTCCCCCTTTCCCCATGACACACTTCCTCCAACAAGGCCATATCTACTCCACAAAGCCAACACCTCCTAGTAGTGTCATTCCCTGTGGGTCTACAGGGGCCATTTCATTCAAAACAGCACTTAATCTCTTTTAAAAAAAAAAACTTTGAAGAAACGGTGATGCCTTCCAGGTCTTGAGATTTGTTTTTTAATGAGTCATTAAAATTTTTGGTATATGACCACATTTCTTGTTTATTTCTTTGTATTCCCCCCCCTTTGTGTACATTTTATAAGTTGGCTTATTGGAGAATTTCTTTTATCTAAATTCTCGTTGTTTTAGCATAAAGTTGTTTATAAATAACATTTTGGTCTTAAATTTATTTATTTTTATTATTTCTTATAGTTGCAATTTATCTTTATCCTTTTCCTTTATTGATACAGGTGTTCAGCACGACAGGTTTCCTCTATTCATTTCTTTGGTGCACCCATGAATTGGCAGGTAAATGTTTAGATTGTAACTGTTTTTACAAAATTCTTTAATTTCTCCTTGTATTTCTCATTTACCCAATATCTGGTAGGTCTTCTAATTTTCCTGTGTGTGTGTGTGTGTGTGTGTGTGTGTGTGTGTGTGTGTGTGTGTTTAATGTCTTCAATTTTCTTTTCTTCTCTCTTTGCAATTTAAACAGTACTGCGGGCTATTTTTTTTTTTTTTATTGTGTGGAACTATTGATTTGAACTAAAGTATGTGATCTGTTCTTATTCTTTGTATGCTTCAAAAGAAGGTATTTCCTTTCACTAGAGTATGATATCTAATGCGTGTATGACAGGTAATACTCCATTGTATATACATACCACAGTTTCTGTGGAGGCTGGAGCTATATTTCTGCTGTTACAAATAATTAACCAGAATATATAAACAACTCAGAAAACAACTGCAACCAAAAATCTTAGTTATCCAAATAACAACAGGAATAGATTCTTTAAAAAAAAAAAATTCAAGTGGCTATTTTTAGCAAGTATACTAAAAATGCTGTCTGTCATTAACTACTAACGGGACACGACCCTGTAAGACAGCATCTAAGGCTCTCCTGAGTACCTTCTATTTTAGTTTTGTTTTCTGATACTGTTTTGTTTTTCTGAGCCCATGGTCTACACAGGGGTTTGGATACAGAATTCCAAGGATTCTGTAAACTCTTTCACACTTTCCTAGTCTCCTTATGAGGAACTGAAGCCACTGACATATTTTTTTTTAAAACTTCTCTTTTTAATATTATTTTAAAATTTTTATTTATTTATTTATTTATTTATTTTAATTTATTTACATTTCAAGTGTTATCCCCTTACCCAGTTTCTCCCTCTTCTGAAAACCCCCTATCCCATCCCCTCTCCTCCTACTTCTGTGAGGGTGTTCCTCTACCCACCCACCTACTCCAGCCTCCCCACCCTCAATTCCTCTACACTGGGGCATCTATGGAACCTTCATAGGACCAAGGACCTCTCTTCCCATTGATGCCTGACAAGGCCATTCTCTGCTACATATGCAGCTGGAGCCATGTGTACTCCTTGGTCGGTGGCTTAGTCCCTGGGAGCTCCGGGGGGAGGGGGGGTCTGGTTGGTTGATATCATTGTTCTTCCTATCTGGTTACAAACCCCTTCACCTCCTTTAGTCCTTTCTCTAACTCTTCCATTGGGAACCCCACACTCAGTGCAATGGTTGGCTGCAAGTATCCAACTCTATTTGTAAGGCTCTGGCAGGGCCTCTCAGGAGACAGCCATATCAGGCTCCTTTCAGCAAGCCTTTCTCAGTTTGCTATACATGAGCATATTTCTTCCTATAAAAGCATCTGCCTATTAGGGTTGTGAAAGGAGGAAGTAAACAGTGACTATAAGGTACTTGGGATAGAAATTACCCTTGTTCCATAGGGTACTGAAGGTCAGTACCTTCAGCTTTTTGAGCTGTGTGTTCCTCACCGCAACCATTTTAATGTGAACATAGCTGTTACAGTATATAAATAAATGAGCATGACTGTGTGTCTCAATAAAACTTTATGAACAGAACCAGGCATGGGCTATAATTTAGTACTTAATTTTAGCAAAACATAGCACACGTTGCATAACTATTGATAAATAAGAATACAGCAAAGAGGAAATGCTATTTTTAAAGATGATTGTTTAACACACTTATGTCATGTCTTTGTCAGTAAACAGGGTGAGCTCTGGATAGGCATCGGTAAGCATGCAGACAGGAACACACATAAACATACACATACATGTTACATTCATCTAATCCTCCATGTGTAATTTGTTCACACTTTAGAGTCAATGGAGCTGTGTATTTCAATATTTTTATGTATTAATGTTTTGCTTTCTGATATCTATCTATCCATCCATCCATCCATCCATCCATCCATCCATCCATCCATCCATCTATCTATCTATCTATCTATCTATCTATCTATCTATCTATCTATCTCCACAGAGGTCCCAGGAGCAGAAGGGAAGAGGAATGGAGATGACTTTGGACATGGACCTGTGTGACATCTACTAGCCAAAATAGCTAGGTTTTTATAAGGTTAGAAATATTGGGATGAAGCTTTTATCATTATCAATTGGTTCTAAAATTATTTTATTGGTATCTTGTAAATTGTGATATTATTGATACAAAAATCTGATTGGTTAATTAAACTTTAAGAGTTTTGCTTTACTTGGTTACTGGAGTGTGGGTCTGCAGATGGTGGAGACGGAACACAGTTGGGATGCTGTGGGAGCTAGCTGGGAGAGAATAGCTCTGTGACTGTGAGAACGGAACGACATCAAGTGGGACTCCGCCGGTACACGTTGCTGAGGCCTAGTGGGGCAGGAGAGTTGGCAGGATCGTTTTTTTTTTTTTTTTAATATTTCCAGAAACATCTATCTATAGCCTGATATCTATTTGTCTTCTGAGACGTGTGTGTGTGTGTGTGTCTGTAACCCAATTTGACTTCAATGTCACCATCCTCCTGAACGCTGAGAGTGCAGATATATGCCACCATGCCCATTGTTCCATTTCCCACTGACCGTCCCCTTACCACCAGGGACATGTGACTGTAATCCCTGTGACTTGGCTTAGTGTGCCTGGGAAAGTCAAACATTTCATGGCATCTGAGCACACACCCTGCTGCTGTACACAGACCACAGAATGTCTCTAAGGCTATCATCGTCAATGGGTCTTGATTACTGTTTCACAAATAAGAATAAAGCTTCTGTATTCATATCTGTGACATTTTTTTTTTATAAACATGCAGTTGTCGTAATGTCTCAAGGATTTTTCTAAATCATGTTGATGCTTCGTATCAGGGGCTGTGTGTGATTTATCTCCATTCACAGTGTCTTTGGAATCCTCTTCGGATTGGGCATCATGCTCGAATTAGTATGAGAAGCAGAGGACAGTGACTACGTGGACAATATCTCCAGTGCAGTGACTCACATAGTGAAGTGCATGGTTGCACACATAGGCACCACTAACTCCTGCAGAGTAACCAGTTCCAATTAGGAAAGAGTCAGGGAGAGCTTGGAAGAGGGTTCAGTTGATGAAGTCCTTGCTATGCAAACATGAAGACCTAAATCCAAGCCCCAGGACCCAACCAATTAAAAAAGCCAGGTGTGGAAGTGGTGTGTGCTCAGAGCTGAGGAGGCAGAGGCAGGCAGATCCCTGGGGTCTCTGGCCACCCAGCCTAACCTACTTGGTGTACACCAATGAGGGATTCTGTCTCAAAAGACGAGGTAGACATGGGACCAGAGACACTTGGGATTGACCCTTGGTCTCCATGTGTGCACGCACGCGTGTGCAAGTGCGCATGCTCAAACACACACACACACACACAGACACACACTCACATACCACACACACACGTACCACACACTCACGTACCACACACTCACACACCACACACACATACCACACACCACACACACACACACACACATACCACACACTCACACACCACACACATACACACACACACACACACACACACACGCATACCACACACTCACACACCATACACACACACATACCACACACACACACATACCACACACACACACACATACCACACACTCACACCACACACACACACACACACACACACATACCACACACACACACACACACGCCTTTGTTCTACACCAGGTGCTGCTCTGAATGCAGGTGGGAGTTGATTAATGCCCTTGGGTGATGCTGTGACATCGATTATGCTGATGAGGAAGGATAATTAGTGTTTTTTCAGGTGTCTGACTCTCTGACACAGGGAGGAGACCAATTTGTGCTATGTGATGAGTTTGTGCCACCTGGGGACTTGAATTTCTAAATTTCTTTTGGCTTCCTGCTGGTTTTTGAAGTCCCACCTGCCTTGGGAATGTCTTTGCGGCTCAGGTTGCTGTCCCAGGCAGGCCCTGACACAGCAAGAAGATTTGCTGACTGTAATCAGCCAGTGAAACAGCTCTTCAGAAAGGAAGCTGACTGTTCCGCTTCCCTCCTGCTCATGAGGGACCTCATTCAGGAGTAGCGGAGATGCGCGCCCCTCCCCCAGCACGAAAGTGAAGTTAAAGCAATGTAACATTTTCCCCAATCACCCTCCCGTTTGAAAAGATGACTCACCCTCACATTTGTACTCAGAGGCATCTAGTAAGGGCCGAGCTGGTTTGCAGACTAATTCTGTTCAGAAATTGTGTCTTGATAACAGATGGATACCGCCCTGTGTGCTTCCTTGCCCTGGTGAAGACAAAATGGTACCCATCCTGCTGACCCAGAGAAAATGTGAATTGCTGTTTCTCTGGAATATTACTCCTAAGGTTTTGTTCACCTTGAGTCAAGTGCCCCATATTATCACAGCCTACCTAAAGCTACATCGGGGCTTAAGTAAGCCTCTGTGATATCCTAAAAACGACACGTGCTCTTTCTTTAATCAATTTCAAACCGAATGAGATTGTAGTTGGAGACCTCCTAGGGCTTGGGTTGTTCTTGAGTGGATGAGGAGTCGGAAGTTAGGGCTGCAGCAGAATCAAGACGTGAAAAGACCTTGAGAAGCTTATATCACTCCTGTGCTCATTTGCTTAGCTTTGGTGACTGGGGCAGAGTATGTGGTAGAAGCTTCCACTACAGATGCCACTCTCAACACGTGTCTCGTGACCCCCTTTGGGGGCCAAATGAACCTTTTTACAGGAGTTGCACATCAGATATCCTGTGTATCAGATATTTACATTCCGATTCCTAACAGTAGCAAAATTAGTTATGAAGTAGCAACGAAATAATTTTATGGTTGGTGGTCACTACAACACCAGGAACCGTATTAAAAGGTCACAATATTAGGAAGGCAGAGAATCATTGTGCTACAGGAATCATCTGTAAGGGCTGGGGGAGTGTCTCACTGGTAGTTAGAATGCACCTAGTGTGCAGGAAGCCCTGAACTTGATACCTAGCACTGTCCACATGGAAAAAGAGAACTGTCCTACTTAGTAACAGAATTCCCAGTGCAAGCTATGGAAAGGGTCTGGCTGGTAGACTCTTATTGAACTTAAGTAAGATTTAGATAAAAATTATTCATATCCATCTTTATCAAGACAGAGTGACTTGTTAGCCAATGAAAATATAGGATATTTATTTCTTTGCATTTGGGGCTAGTAGTTTACATGGTATAAGACACAGTTTAAAGAGACTGGGTTGAAGGACTCTGGGCCCCCTATGTTATTTCCTGGGTCTTTTCATTTGTTAACTGTTCTGGTGGACCAGTGGGCTCTCTGCAGTCTGCCCTTCCGGTTATGCAGGCAAAAAGCCCTGCTGTATCGACATCTTCAGGGTTATAATCACTCTGTCTGCTGTTTCCCTTTGGTGTCTCACCCTCTCCCAACCACCTTCTTGGGTGCTTGATTGTAACACAGGGTTGGAGCGTCCTCTCTGAAATGTTTGTTGAATTTGAGCGCCACTGATGGCTTGGGTAGCTGGACCCTTTAAGAGTGGATTAGGTTTTGGGGGTTAGGCACTCCTGAATGGATTAACAGCATTATCCTGAGAGTGGGTTACTTCTATTGAGGGTGTGATTATTATTGTGAGAATAGTTTTGCTGAAAAAGCAAGCTCTCTTCCACATTCGTTCACTTTCCTGGGCTGTAAGAAAGTTGTAAGAAGCCCCAACTTAACGTTAGCTCCATGATGTCGGAGTTCCCAGGTCCTGGCATTGTGGGAACATTTTTTTTCTTTATAAGTTTACAGGTTCCTTATATTCCTTTATAACAACACTAAATTGACTAAGACGTATGGAGACTCTCTGAAAGTCACCATGCACCGTGGACTGACGTCACCCAAGTTTGACTAGCTCCTAACCTCTGTCCCCTGAAGGATATGGGAAATGGTACCATCTCCTAATCCATCATGAAATGTGACTCAGCCATCCCGAAGGCAGCCAAGTCACAACCCTTAAAGGAGTGGAGGCTGGACAGTAACTCAAAAAAAGATGAGAAACAGACCCAGAAACAGCCTAAGATCTGCTCCCTGGAGCTGGCTTACTACCCCCACCCCCTCATAGGATATTCTCCCATTTTCTCTCTCTCCACTGCAATCCCATTTTCCTCTTCCTCCCCTTTCCTTCTCTCCCCTCTTCACTCTCTCCCTTTCCCTCACCCTCTCCCTTTTTCCTTTCTGATTCTAGGATCTAAAATTTGGAGGCTATATCTGTTGCCCAATTTGGCATCTTCCAGAGAGTACGGAGTAAATAACTAAACCTTTCTCCCAAAGGCAAAGCTCGCTCGGGAGTGTAGCCACTGCTTGAATATCTTTTATAATTCTACAGAGGCCCTGTTTATGGCCAGAGATGTCCAGCATTTTCCTGCATAAAGGTATCAGTTGGTACCCACTGATCCGATTTGATCCACAGCTTTTGCCATTTCCCCTCAGACCAGATGGCTCAGATTGCTGAGTGGGTGAGGTTCTGCAGGTCAGCTGAGTCCACAGTGAACCTTTGACCTCAAATTGGGAGCTTGGCTCACAAAAGTTCTAGAAATGTTGGCTGGGATAGCTTTGTATTATCTAGATCTCGCCACTCATTTCATCAGTGGAGTTGACTGGAGAGCCACAGGTGAATGTTGTCCCGGCTTGTCAGCTCTCCTGACTTCTTCTGTCATTAAATTAATTGTAGTTCACGAGGCAATTGTTTAAATGGCAGGGAACATTTAGAACCTAGAGGGAAAGGTTGGAACACCGAGAGAGAATTACAGACTTCAGATAGTTCGGTCTATTCGGGTCAAAGCCGTTACATGACTCTTAAAAGTCAAGTGCTACTAGACCTGGCTGAAGGAGCTACACAGATGCCAGGGAGAGGTTAGAGGATCGCAGAGCTTCAAGGGCAGTCATGGGACCAGAAGCAGGTTGGAGCTGCAACAGTGCGAAAGACACAAAGGGTGTTGGCCCAGGAGAGTCAATGATTTCAGAGTGTTGATTGATTTTTGTTGTTCATATTGTGTACATTAGGGGTGGTTGGGAACAGTCAGTTAGTGGAGCATTAATAAGCATTAAGAAAAAAAGGATAACATCAGAGTCATTGTTCAGTTTGGGAGTTTACAACAACCAAACTGCCTATCAATTTTTAAATAGGTACTTGAACAATGTGAATTTATGGGATGAATGTACCTGCTGGAGTTTTTCGATAATTTCTCTGTGTATTAAGCTATTTACAGCCATCTAACTCACATAATTACTCTTCTGGGAGTAAATTTTTTGGATCGTTGACCCAGCCTATGTAATAGTATTCTGGAAGTCAGGTAGGTGGGAGGTACCCAGTTTTGATTTCCGGCTCCCATAGCTGGGACTAAAGAAAGTCACAAAAATGGATACTTATCAATATCAGGATCTTCCCTAAGCCCAAGCCCAGCACTGGAAATGAAAGTGCTAGATGTAACTGAAGGTCAAATAAACGCTAAGAATAAAATTTAATTTCTGTACTTGGGAACTCTGGGAGTGTCAAGACTCTGGACCATTCATTTCATGATTATCTTAGTTGGTATCTGGGAGTTAGGAGAGCTGTGAGCATTTGGGATAGAAGGAAGGCAGTAAGTGAGCCACTGTAGTTGCTCTAAGTCTTGAGAGGTTCTTTCTTCAGGTGAAAATGTTGTTAGAGTCTGAGCAGTGGGAACTTCAAGTATGGTCAGCATTTGGCGTCATTTCTTTCTAGCAGCGGAGCATACTCGGAGTGTATTTTAGAATGAATGGGAAGATGTGATAGCCCATGACTAACTATTTTCCTCTGTTGGGGTTTGAAGTTTTATCAATGACGTTTAGTAGTTTATGGTCTTTGTAATTCTCGAACTTGGTCCTCTAATGGGAACTCCATCAAATTCGTGCAAGAATGGATAGGTACACTAGAAAATAACAAATCTCAGAAAAGCTGGGCCAACCTAAGTTTTGCCACTGCTTAGGGCTCTGGGATGCCGCTCAGTCAATTTGTAACTTAGTCTTGCCCACCACGTGTGGCATAGCAACTTAATCTGCATCACCTCTATCAGAGGTCGACTCATGGATTCATTCAAGGTACACGTTTGGAGATTCTGCTTTGTACTGGGTGTGAGCAGAGGGCCGCAGTGCACGCCAATAGAAAACCAGGGGTGTAGTATTTATTTCTCATGGAGGAATCTCATTGTGAATAAATAAACAAGCATATAAATAAGCCTCTAAGGTAAAACCATGAGCCTGTGGGGAACATTTGAGCTTCAACTCAAGACTGGTGGCAACCCATTGTTAAGCAGATAATTAAGTAAGGAGAGGAACTGGAGTGTTATGAAGGTCAGGGAACCTCCTCTGAGCATGTGCCATTCGTGTGTAGATCTACAAGATGAAATGAAGGATAGAGAATATGAGTGGCTGGGAGAAGAAACACCAGGTAACGAGGCAAGATCACTACTGTATCAATGATGCCGATGTAATAAAACATGCCACATCTCAATGGCTTGATATGGTTAGAGTCTCTAGTCACAGCAGAGCAGAGCAGGCAGCCCCATAAGTAGCAATGCTTTGTTCCAATCAAACAAGGATGGCAAATCTGCATGGGAAATCTTCTAGGATCATCAGGGACTCCTCAAAATTGTCCCAGGATTCCCCGAGAGGCCATGGACTTGACTCAAATGGCTTGTCGAAACAGCTAGGAAGAGGGTTGAGGCTGAGTTGAATGATTACGCCAGTGATTGGAGGTGGCATGCCTCAGTTCCACCAGGGTTCATCGGTGGTGACTGGTGCACATGAGCTCATGTCACTACAAAGTCCTGGGTTTGTCATCTTGTTACATTCCCTGGAATAAAGAGAGAAGCATAGACATCTCCAGCACCAGCATTCTTTGCCACGTGTCTGAGTCACTTGGAGGAGGTCATCAGTCTTACTGGGAAGTGGAGACTGGGGCCTGAGGTGTATTAAAGAAATAGAGAGATTCAAATAAAATTATAGACCTCTCAAAAAGGGAAATGTTGCTATGTTTCATTAAGCTTAAATTTTTCTTAACTTTAAGCTACTACATTTTGTATACTCACAATATAGAACAATTTTCTTCAAATTAAGTGACATAACCTGCTTTTTATGTTATTTGTAATTTAATTTCTTATTTGAAATGTTTAACAGGTATTATATATTTATTTGGTGGGTACATCATGGGTATTTGATACATGGATGTAATGTACAACTTTCAAATCAGGGTTGACATTTTATTTTCAACTTAGTGAAAGAATTCTCTGAGGTGTATTTAGCTATTAGAGAAATGTTTAAATTATGTCAGTATCTAGAGTGTTTGGTAATATGTATATGTTCATCACTGTGTATATCCCACAGAAAAGGAGATACAAGCCAAACAAATGTGCTCACACTGAGAGTCTGGGTTTTCCAAATCCCTTTTCAGATCTGTTATCCACATTCACTGTTCCCTGCTATGCCCTAAGGAAACCCATGCTCCCCAACCCCCCAAAACCAAACTTTTTCACCTAGTTTCTTGTGTCTCTTCACCTTTCTCACATATTTTGACGTACTCATTTTCTCTGTTTTAACAGAAAATAACAACCAGAGAATCAGTCTTCTCCAGGCCGTCTTTAAATGCAGTGTGGATGGAAAGTCTTATCAATTTAAGCTGTCTAGACAAGCCATTTGAGTCAAGTCCATGTGTGTTCAGCCAGTCCGCCATGAACCATCTGGCCAACAGTGACCATGGAGCATTACTGTTGCCTATATGAATCCCACCTTAAGATATTGTAAAGTGTGCAAGCTCAGGTCTTCCAATGGACTAACCTGCTGAATGTAAAGGTTCCTTTAGACTTCAGCTGCTGACTCAATGGCATATTTCTTTTTTTTTTTAAATTATATATATTCTTCATTTACATTTCAAATGTTGCCCCCTTTCCTGGTTCCCCAACTTGGTATATTTCTTTCTCTAACTTTTCTTTTCTTTCTTTTTTTCTTTCTTTTCCTTCCTTCCTTCCTTCCTTCCTTTTTTTCTTTTTTAAAT
Organism: Tokudaia tokunoshimensis; assembly: GCA_036184795.1. Lineage (NCBI taxonomy): Eukaryota > Metazoa > Chordata > Mammalia > Rodentia > Muridae > Tokudaia > Tokudaia tokunoshimensis. The sequence goes on along the minus strand of BTHU01000013.1, from coordinate 11,855,123 downwards.
TTTGAGGCAGGGTTTCTCTGTGTAGCCCTGGGTGTCCTGAAACTCACTCTGCAGACCAGGCTGGCCTCAAACTCAAGAGAGCTGCCTCTCTCTGCCTCCTGAGTGCTGGGATGAGAGGCGTGCACCACCCTGCCTGGCTAAATGGTATATTTCTAAAGGAGGTCTGTAGACTGGGATTTGAGGAAGAACCATTCACAGTCACAGTCTTAATCTTGAACATAAGACAAGTGTTCTGCTTCCTTGTTCATCTCAGAGGCTTAGTGAGCAGAGGGAGAGGGCATGCCCGTAATCTCCACTCCACTGCAGGCGCAGGCTCTTGTCTTTAACATGGTCTTTCTTCTTGGCTTAGGATTTAAGCTAGGCAGATTCTGAAGGACTGCTGCGTGTAACTTTTCACTACCTGGCCTAAACTATGGGAACCAGCCATGCTACCAGCCCCTACCCTGCTTCTCTTGAATCCACAGATAAAAGGCACACACACACACACACAACTTGCCTTCAACTTTGCTTTCAACTTGCCTTCTTGCCACAATTGCTGGGCACTACTATCTCCCACCTGGGAAAGCCCTTTTTAATATTCTTAGTTCTGTTCCTCCCACCTGCCTTAACTATAGTTGCTCAGTTAAATCTAGTCCCTGCCTAACATCCCTGACCACTGGCCTGTAGGGGCGGCCTGTGTGGCCACTCCATTTCGAGATCTCACATGGCTGGTCAACTTCTCTTCATCAGAGGCATGGCGAACTCTCTTCTCCTTCCTTGCCGCTCTCATTTCCTCCAAGGTCCCGGAAGTTCCGTCTGTACCTTCCGCCTAGCAATTGGTCCATGTCTTTCTTTACTGACAGATTAAGAACCAATTGGGGGACAGGACCTTAGCATCAGAACCGCCCCTACAAGGGATGAACATTGTTCAGTTCTTATCTGAGAACTGAGAGAGACAAAGATGCTATGGGACTTGAGAGAGTCATTAACTTCCATATTGAGTGGTTGGTGATCATTTAATTTTGTCTTACCTGAGGAATTTATAGCCATTATAAGTGGGCTGTTAGGTCTCGCTCCCTAAAGCCCGTAGCTTGAACTGTTCAGGTTAAATTATTAATGAGAAGCCATATTTATAGAGGGATGAGGTTGTAAATTCAGAATTTCTGGAGTGTTTAATTAAACTGACCTATTTAATTATTTTTCCTTTCTTGTTCTGTTCCTTATATTATCATCTTAAATTTAAAAATATTGGCTCTGTAATTTTGTTTTATTAGATTCACATTCATTTGACTTTAAGTTTGGGGGGTAATTGTCTCCTTTTGATTGCTGTTGCCATAATTCTATGGGGGGCAGATTCCCTCCACATCATTGGGCATGTGACAATTCCTTCTTAGATGTTTTATAGGTATTTTATGATAAATTTTTTGGGGAGGGCATTTCATTTAACTGATTTCAGCTATCTTAGATGTTTTATAGGTATTTTAAGATAAATTTTTTGGGGAGGGCGTTTCATTTAACTGATTTCAGCTATCTAATTAATTCATCAGAAATAAGGCAGTATGAGAGAGAGAGAGAGAGAGAGAGAGAGAGAGAGAGAGAGAGATCCCATAGACCCAGGTGCAATGGGAAGCAGATTAGGTTGCATTTCTAGCAGAGCTAGAACACATTTGGGTTAGGGGAATAGTAGCTTGTGTGTGTGTGTGTGTGTGGTATAGCCACATATGTGTGTGTGAATACTTACACGGTCTCCATGTAGAGGCCAGAGGAGAATGTCAGGTGTCCTGTTCTGTCACTCCTCATTCTATTTCTTTGAAACAGGGTCTTCCACTTAATCTGGCTGGAAGTCTATGAGAGCCACTGATTTTCTTATTTCTGCCCCTGATAGTGCTGGAGTTATAGGTGCATGTGGCTGTGACTGACTTTTTACCTAAGTGCTGGGGATTTGAACTTGAGTTCTCAGGCTTGCACACGAATGCCCTTACTCATTTGGTATCTTTCCTCCCTCATCAGTGACTTAATACAACTATGCATTTATCTTCTTGAGTGTTAGTAAGTTGTGATTGAAGATCTGACTTACATATTCAAACATAGATGGTCTAGTGCTTTACAAATAAGGGCGTCTCACTTGAGTTTTAAACTTTCCTTAAAGAATGGTGAGACAGAGAAAAGGAGTTCGTGATGGTCAGCTTTAAAACATCAACTCGTCACAACGTAGAGACACATGAGAAGAGAGCCTGAAGGAGGAATTGCCTTCATCAGATTGGCCTATGGGCACATCTGTGGGGGGTTATCTTGATTGCTTTAGTTAGCGGGAAGACACACCCTGAATGTAGGCGGCATTATTTATAGGCTGAACTGTGTAAGAGTAAAGAAAGCGACCTGAATAGCAGTAAGCTGGCATTGTTAGTTTTCCCTGTTCTTGGCTGTGGATATGACAGGATTGGCTATCTCAAGCTCCTGCCTCCCTAACTTCAATGATGGACAGTAACCTGAAATTGTAAAGCACAAACCCTATTTTAAGTTGCTTTTGGCCAGGGTGTTTCACCACAGTGACAGAGAGACAGAGCTGTGTTTTAGGTTTCCTGAGTTTCCTTTTTAGCATTTGGTTTTGCTTCAATTTTCTTATTTTGAGGGAGGGAAAAATGCTGAAGGGTGGGTGGTTGTACTCTCACTCTATGAACATGAAGGGATGTTTATGCCCGCACAGGAGAGTGTTAGAATCTGGGACCACTAAACTTTCTTCAGATTCAGATGGGATTCCTGAGATATGTTTGAATGTAAAACCAAAGCCAGTGAACTCTGAGGGGAGACATAAATCTGGGGTTGGGGCTGAGGGCAGAGAGACAGTTTAGAAGAGGCAAGTTTGCCTAAAACCTGTCATAAGAATTTAAGCCAGGGATGATGGGAAATTGTGGAGGGAAGGAACGGGGTGTTGTGTGAACTTATGCAGTCAGCATGAGGGCACGAATGCTCTAGCTGGCTCTAGACCAGCAGCTCTCCAGAGGAGAACTGTCAGGATTAATCAGAGTTTGCATGGAGACTGCAAAACGGAGAAACCCATGCGAGTGCCAAATGTTATCAGTTTGCTTCACAACTTAGGTATTTGGTGGCGCGGCGTGAGGAGGAGACATTTGCTGGAAATTTTAACGTTTCCCTAGCACTCTCTCGAACCCAGACTTTGCTTTGATTTCTCTGGAGGTCGGTGGCTCAGGATTCTTCGTGGCCGTTTTGTTGTTCTACTCACCTCCTAAGTGCATCAGCTGCGTTCCTTTGGCCTCTGTTCTTACTCGTGATTTCAAGTTAAAGCTATTTTATACATGGAAAGAGTAAATGGAACCGTAGCGCAGGACCTCAGAAACTGTCTTAATTGTGACTGAAAGACAAAATAGTTTCCTTTAGAAGAGAGTTGCTTTCCCACCTTACCCTCTTGCAGGGTCCTTCCTGTAGAGAGTCTGGGGTTTTAGAAACATCTGCACAAAGAGTGGTTCCATCCCAAAGTACAGATTCCCTTCATTCCCACCAGTTTGCCATTGGTCTGGGTTCAGAGCCACTTTCTCCCAGCTGTAGTAGACAGATGCAACATATTGAATAGAGTTTGGAAAAGCCGGGCCCAGGTGCTAGTGAGGCAAACGGAACGCAACAGATTTCTTTGTTTTAAGTGAATGAGGATAGATGTATAATAGAAAGATTAAAAAGAAAATCAGGACTCATCACAGCGAGTTAGAGACTCCATATTGGACTCCCAGGTGGAGGCCGGCTCAGTCACAGCAGCTCCGATAATGATGGAGAAAATGATGGATAATCTTTAGCACTGAAGAGCTGTCAGTCATTGGCTATAGAGAAAAAGCTGTCTTCCTGCTGGTGTCTATTGTCCACTTCTGGAGAATGCATTAGTATCTTTTTCTTTTTTCTTTTTTTAGCCTCTGTGTGTATTTGAGAGTCTTTCATTTGTTTTTTTATGCTGGTGTGGTGGTTTGAATAGTTATGGCTCCCACAAACTCATGTGCTTGAATGCTTGGTTCATAAGGAGTGGCACTGTGTGGAGGTGTGGCCTTGTTGGAGGAAGTGTGTCACTGTGGAGGCGGGGCTTTGAGGTCTCCTATGCTCAAGCTATGCCCAGTGTGGCATACAGTCCCTTTCTGCTGCCTGCAGATCAAGAGGTAGAATTCTTGGCACCTTCTCCAGCACCATGTCTGCCTAGATGGTGCCATGTTTCCTGCCATGAAGATAATGGACTAAAGCTATGAATCTATAAACCATCCCCAATTAAATGTTTTTTTTTTCTTTTATGAGTTGCTGTGGTCATGGTCATAGCAACAGAACCCTAACTAAGACAGCTGCCCTTTCAGGTCTCCCTGGATGGACTTTTCAAACACATCTTTGCATATGTCCATGGTGTTGATTTATCTGTCAACTGTACCACCTCTCTCCCCTGGGGAATATATAAAAATTATAATAAAGCATTTATTTCCTCCTATGAAGTTAAAGGGCTACAGAAACTATTTCTTGTTACCAAACCAAATAAACAAATTAAAGCAAAAACAAGAAAACCAAATAATTCGGAATTTCAAGGGTAGGGAATTTACCTTGGGAAATTGTTAAGAAAACAATCATTTCTTCTGTACAGTACTTAATAGTGAAGGTCTGCCTGGCTAAAAACTTCTATAACAAACAGACTTCTTTTAGTGAAAGAAAATTTAGCTAAGATTCAGTACCAGTCAAGGCTAAGAGCCTGCTTCACTCTTGTATTGAATGGGGAATGCCACGCTGAGGAAAGATACCAGGCGAGAATTCCAAGAGTTCACTGCATTTCTTCTTCAATCTCTTTTCTTATGCAGATAAACCAAATACTCTCCTTTACTGAAAATAGTTACTCATAAGAGAGTGGAAGGTTTTGCTGCTACACCGTCCATCCCGTGGACTCAATCGGTTTGGGAGCATCATTTGTCCAGTTAGATGTGTTTTACCTTGATGAAGACTTTATTCCAGTGTGTTCTTGAATCTGCAGTTGCTTTAGAGACTCCCACCACTGTTCTTGCCATTCCTTGTTGGATAAGCCATCCTTTCCTTTTGGCTACTTTAAGGAGGAAAGTTTTTTGTTTTTACTGTTTACCATATCGACTGTGCTAGGTTTGGGCATGGATTTTTTTTTTCCTGGCCTGGAATATATTGGGTATCCAATATCTTTTCCAATGCAGGCTTATGTCACCAAATTTTTTTAAAATCATTCCATTTGTTTACATCTCAAATGATCTCCCACTTCCCGGTTACCCTTCCACAACCCCATCCCCATCCCATCCGCCCTCTCCCCTCTTTACCTCTACAAGGGTGCTCCCCCATCCACCCACCCTCTCCTGCCCCACCGCTCCTGCATCCCCTTAGGCTGGGGCATCACACTTCCACAGTACCTAGGGCCTCACCTCCCATTGATGACAGACCAGGCCATCCTCTGCTACCTATGTATCTGGAGCCATGGGTCCCTCCCTGTACACTCCTTGGTTGGTGGTCTAGTCCCTGGGAGCACTGGGTAGTCCAACCAGCTGACATTGTTCTTCCTATGGGGTTGCAATCCCCCTCTGTTCCTCCAGTTCTTCCACCAGCTCCCCACCAGGGTTCCCGAGCTCAGTCTGATGGTTGGCTCCAAGTATCCACATCTGCATTGGTCAGTTGCTGGCTGAACCTCCCAAGGAATAGCCACACCAGGTTCCTGTCAGCAAGCGCCTTTTGGCAACAGCCACAGTGTCAGGGTTCAACCCTGAGATTCCACCTCACACCAATCAGAATGGCTAAGATCAAAAACGTAGCTGACAGCAAATGCTGGTGAGGATGTGGAGAAAGAGGAACACTCCTCCATTGCTGGTGGGACTGCAAGCTGGTACAACCACTTTGGAAATCAATCTGGTGGTTCCTGGGAAAACTGGAAATAGTTCTAACTGAAGACCCAGCTATACCACTACTGGTATATTATTTTGAAAAATTGCCTCTAATTAATTTTTTAAAAACTCTGTCTTGAGGAAGAACTCGATTCATTGTGTGTTTCATTTTATGTCTGTGTCTCTTGACTATAGCTATATAGTAACATGTAAATTTTTATAAATGTTTTGCTAATTATTCCTTTAATGGGACCTAATCCAGATTTTACTGCTTAAAAATTTTGTCTAGTGTTGCAGGTAGAAACCTGTGCTAGACAAGTGCTTCTAAACCGCTGAACTGCATCCCAGCCTCTTTTAGTTTAAACAAGTAAATGTCTATGTGTGTGCTTTTATGTGGATAATACAATTCACATAGAGGGAATGCAGAAGGCAGTAGTGTGATAGTCTAGGGAAATGCCATCCACCCGCCCCATGCCCTCGCCACACGATTGATTCCCTTCTGATGAGCTTTCGATGCCATCTGCATGTTTCTAATGAGGAAATCTTAGTCCTTATATTGTTTAAGTGTCAGTGGCATTGAACGCTTCTGCTCATCCCTCCTTGTTTGCCATGTCAGCACCCTCTGTGCTCTTCTCTACCCCACGCCCCCATCCCAGTCTTTCTTCACCATCTCTCCTTCCACTCTTCAAATGGATTTGGGAAACTCTATCTCTGAGCTTTTGATCTATTTTTCTAAAAAATAATTTATTTATTTATTTTTATTTACATGCATTGGTGATTTGCTCACGTGTGTGTGTGTGTGTGTGAGGGTGTCGGATCCCCTAGAACTGGAGTTACAGACAGTTGTGATCTGTCATGTGGATGCTGGAAACTGAACCCTTGTTCTTTGGAAGAGTAGCTAATGCTCTTAATCACTGAACCATCTCTTCAGCCCTATTTTTTCTTTTTTTTTTTTTTAAATTGGTTATTTTACTTATTTACATTTCAAATGTTATCCCCCTTCCCAGTTTCCCCTCCACAACCCCCCTATCCCATAACCTTTCCCCCCTGCTTCTATGAGGGTGCTCCTCCACCGACTCCCACCTCACTGCCCTAGAATTCCCCTATGCTGGGGCATCGAGCCTTCACAGAACCAAGGACCTCCCCTCCCATTGATGCCAGATAAGGCAATTCTCTGCTACATTTGCAGCTGGAGCCATGAGTCCCTCCACATGTACTCTTTGGTTGGTGGTTTTAGTCCCTGGGAGCTCTGGGGGGTCTGGTTGGTTGATATTGTTGTTCTTCCTATGGGGTTGCAAACCCCTTCAGCTCCTTCAATCTTCCCCTAACTGCTCCACTGGGATTCCTGGGCTCAGTCTGATGATCAGGCTCTGGCAGAGCCTCTCAGGGGACAGCTATACCAGGCTCCTGTCAGCAAGCACTTCTTGGCATCAGTCATAGTGTCTGGGATTGGTGTCTGTTTATGGGATGGATCCCCAGGTGGGTCAGTCTCTGGATGGCCTTTCCTTCAGTCTCTGCTTCACATTTTGTCCCTGCATTTCCTTTACACAGGAGCAAATGCTGGGTTAATATTTTTGAGATGGGTGAGATTTTTCTGGTAATCCTGGCTGTCCTGGAAGTCTTTCTGCAGACTAGGCTAGCCTCGAACTCACAGAGATCTGCCTGTCTCTGCCTCTGGAGCACTGGAATTAAAAGCATGCACCAACACTGCCCAGTGCTTTTAGTATTTTTAAAAAAGGGATTTATTTTATCATTTATTTTAATGTGTGTGTGTGTGTGTGTGTGTGTGTGTGTGTGTGTGTGTTGCGCAAGGCCCAGAGACTAGAAGAAGTTATCAGGCCCCTGGAACTGGAGTTACAGGTGGTTGTTAGCTATTCAATGAGGGTGTTGGGAAGTGTACTTGGGTCCTTCGGAAGAGCAGCAGGAGCCCTTAGCTGCTGAGTCATCTCTCTAGACTCAATCTTAGATCTTATTCTCTAGTTCATCCGCATTTGCTGCCTTGGTGTGCTAATATAAGCTCATGGATTTTAGACACCATGTCCAGATTAGTAACACTCAAATTTATATCTCTTGCTTAAATCCTAACTCAGTCCTCACTCAGTCTTGCATAACCAGTCACCTGCTGGCTTTGCCCCTTGGCTCTCCTATAGACACACCTCAGAGTTACAATGCTCAAACCAGAACTCTGCATTTTCTTTCACAAACCTGCTTTCTTTGTATCTTTCTAGATCTCAAGTGAAAGCAATTCCATCCTTTTTAATGCCCCCAGATGAAAACCTCACATCCCTGCGTTGCACTGATTTCATCTTGAGTTTTTCGTAGTCTATTTGGCTGAAAGTTGCATTGTCAGGTTTTTCCCTTGATTTCTCTGATTTTTATCTTAATTTAGAGTTCACTAATAAGTAGTTTGTAGATGGCTCATCTAGTTACTTTATAGCCTTTTTCTTTTCTAGTTGGAGTGTCAGTCTTCTTGAATCTTTACTTTTATTTCTGTAGAGAGCTCAGTGCCTGATTCTAGGTGGAGTTTTTTGAAATCTAAAAGATAGGAAACTCAATTAGGAGAAAATATATGCCAATTGTCTGGAGACCACCAGGGAAGCCTGCTCTATTTCCAGCCATATTAAATCTCTACTTGCCTATCATAAGGATAGCCAACCCTGTCAGAGATGTGGACCAAAGGAGACCCCGTGTCCTGCTCTGTGAAGCTGCATTCTTAGTACACTTTCTAAATGGGGAGACTTCCCGACTTTCTGGTTATGCTTTTTGTCACAGTCGGTCAACCTTTTATCACCACAAAAGATGGCTGCAAGAAGCTTGTGGGGAAGAAAATTGTTATTTAGGCTTATAATCTTGGAAATTTTAACCCCCTCAGCCATGGGTTCGATTGCTTTGGGGCCTAACATTACTCTCTAAGAGGGAAAAGAGAGCATGGCAGAGCTGGGATGAAAAAGAGAAAGAAGTGGGGAGGCTTCTTTTATCCTTTTCAGGGACCTTTCTACGTGACCTGAGGACTTCTCATTAGGCACCATGTCTTAAAGTATCCATTTTGCTGGGACCCAGCCTTTAACACACTAATCTGGAGGACATTTTAGAACCCAACTGTAGTCCTCTGTTTCTTTCTTTTTTTTTCTATTTTAATTTCTAAGCAGCTGTAAACTCCAAATCAGAATAATAAAGATGGATCATAATTAACTTTCCAATTTCAGCTCTGCTTCATTGCACTTGAAATGATATAGCCTAAATTGATACTTTAATTAGGATAACATCGGGTTCATTTTTATATTCATGCTGATGCTTGACTATAAATGGTTTGAAACTCCCCCCTGTTATCCGTACTTGTAGAGAATTGCTTTGGAAATAGACTTTAGGCATGGGATCCTGCCTGCAGTCTTTCTGGTATTAGGAGATTAAGGGCATCAGAACTTTGCATTCTTTGTTGTGATTTCTGTTTCTGCTGTTGAGGTCAGACAATGGAGGTGTTGGTTATTCTAGGGAGTTTACATCCTGACTGGGTTATTTCCTGACAGTCTAGTTGTACTTCCCAGAGTAATTATTTCTAGGGCAGTACTGTGTGGCATAGTATTCAAACCTCCTAAGGTTCAAAGGTGGAGGCTTGGGGACTGTTTTGTGTTCAGGCAGAGCCAGGCAGAAGCAGTGTAGCTCCACTTTGCTTCCCCCAGAGCAGTTTCATTTTTATTGCTTATTATATATTATTATATTGGGGTTGCACAGATTTGGTTTGATAGTGGTTTTCCATAGTTTTTGTCAATCAGTTAGTTAGGTTTTCCTAAAGGGTACTAAAGTGGGCGTTGTTGAAACCATCTTAACAGGAATGAAAATCAGTTCCAGTTGGATGATTATAATGTTACTTCTTGTGTCTTACTTGGAGATTGACTGTATTGGCCAGTGTTAAGGCTTTTATAGTTATTCTGACAATACGAACACCCTTGCCTCGAGGGTATTCTGACAGTGCAATTCTAACATTCCACAATATTAGCATATGACCATCAACAGTGGGAAGTCTCCATGACACAAAGGATAATATCTCAATAAAGTAAGTGTAATGGTATGTGTCATTCCTGTGTCACCTTCAGCATAGTTGGCTCCATGAGTCTTGACTCAGATTTTAGTTTCTCTTGGCCATGAAGATTTGGTGTGAGGATGAGAAGAAACAATCTCCATGAGATGTAGTTGCTCAATAAATGTTCTCTTTCCTTCTCTACTGATTTTCTCTGTCTCATAGATCCCAGTTACCGACATTCTCAAGTTCCAACCTTGGAAACTTCCCAGTGTATATTGATATATATGTTTGAGCATAAAACTTAAACTATATTTCTAACTAGACTATAAATGCCTCAAAGCCAAGCATACTATGACTTCACCCTGACATCTGAAACACGTATTAGTCTTTGTGTAAACTCATATACTTTCAAACATAAAAAGACCTATGAAGACAGCAATATATCTGACTATTACATTTCTGGAACCCTAAATTTTTTTCTTCACAAAATTCTGGGATATTTCTGTCTCTATTAGGAATGTAGAAAAAGCACAAGAGAGACACTTTCCTCACCCCAGTAAGTCTAGGGTATGTGTGGTTACACATCCCTCTGGAGAAGGTTGTCAGTGGGTCACTGGAACCTTCTAATACTTAATGATTTTCATCTGCAAGCCATTTTTGGATGTTCTCCTCCATGTGGTGAGGGTTGAGCTAAAGTTGACACTATGTCAACAAAGTTTAAAGTTTGGAGTGAAACCAAGGAGAGGACTTTTTGGAATATGAAAATAAGAAATGGAGACCTAGGGGTGTGTGGCCTTACAGCCAGTTTAAGAAGGAATATATATAGAATCTGCTAGACCTGGCTTCAGGTATGTCCTAAACTATGTAATCACCTAGATAAAATAGGAAGCTTCATCTGGATATGTGTTTAGATGAATTACAATGAACCTAATGACTAGCAACACATTTTGTACATCATCTGAAAGACAAACTTTCAGTGACCTGGTGAATACATTCACTAGTCCTCACAACCTGGTGAGTACATTCACTAGTCCTCATAACCTCTTAGGAACTTGTGCAGAATTTAGTGGATGGCAACACTGAGTAATGCCTGATACCTAGGGACTGAGACACAGGAAAACGTCTTTATGGCCCAATGTGAAGTCATATTTCCTCTGCCTGTGTTGTGAAGAAGTGGACACAGTGGTTGGGTTCTGACTTACCCTTGGGCACTGGGCACAGGGCTGGTGGGTGAAGATAAAAGAAGACTGAGACAGAGAGTCCAGGAATGTTCATGCATGGCTTCCTGAGCCCAGGAAAAGTATTTCTAGAATGTGTTGGACTTAGCTTATTTTTTTTTGTAGTACTTGAGAGTGGAAAGGTGGGAGAGTAGATTTAGGGTCTTGTCCATGCTGAGCAAACACTACTGTAGAGCTACATGTCCCATCCACTTTGTCTTTTTAAAACAATTTGAGATAGAGTCCCTTCTGATTTTCAGATTGTGCTTATAGGCACTGAAGATTCTCCAAGAGACATCCTCTGTAGGAGTTCCTGTTGCTATAGCAGAATATCTGAGACAATTAACTTTACAAAGCGAAAGGAGAAAAGAATTACTGTTTTATGGAGATTGTAATCTGTGTTTGGTTGATCTCATTGCTTTGGGCCTGTAGTGATGAAGCACACTTTGGAAGGAGTGTGTGATAGAAGAACAAGCATCCTTACTTCCCCATGAGTCAGGAAAGGAAAAAAAAACAAAAACAAAAACAAACAAAAATAATAACAGGGAAGAGGAAGAGGAAGGAGCCACTGTCCCTTAAGTCCTTCAGTGTCACACAATATCAAGGAATTTCTCACAAGACTCTAAGTCCCACTCTTAGGATCAAGCCTTTAGTACATAGTCCTTTGGTTAAATATTGAAACTGTAGGAAGTGCATCATGCCAACATGTAGATGGTATTAACTTTTAGGTAGAAGTTAGATGGTCTTTGAAGGGTACTCATTTTCAGTGGGGTTTATGCCTTCCCTGTTCAGGCTTCCTTCTCTAAGATTAAATGGCAAGATTTAAAGGAATGACTTGTTTCTGGTGTCTTTGAGGTCTTGGTTGTTAGATTTCTCCTCTTGACTAGTGATTCTGAGAACTCTCATAGGTAATATCTCAGGGACTATCTGAAAAAACCTGGCCTATATTGATAAGGGTTGAATCCAACACAGTTGGGTGGACCAGAACATCTGATCTGGATTTTTCAGTGAAGGAGAAGAGAAGGTTGTGACCTAGACCTTATAGCCCATTCCTCTCTTTCAACTTTAAAATATGAATCTATTTAAGCAGGGTTAGTGTGATGAGGGGCTCCTTTGGACTTGCAAATTCTCTGCTAAAGAGTCAAAACCCCATCTTTCGAGGAATTGATGTGATAACACAGGTCAATAACACAGGCAGAGGGAATTACACACAGACTTAGGTAGGAGAGTGAGCCCATCCTAGGTTAAAAATTTAAAAAAGAGAATAGAATTTTCAGTATCTAGGCAGGAAAAGTGAGTATTCCAGAGAAATATTCTGTTAATATGCCAGGAGTTTAAAATTTCACCAGAGCCCTGGAGAGCAAAATTATGCCTCTTGAGCATTTAGATTCTAGTCACACAAGTACCTCCTGAAACATGGTGTCCAGACTGAACATAAAGAAACAGACAAGAATATAAAGATCTCAGAATGCCTCTTTTTGGGAAGAACCAAAAACAATCAGTATCTGTACAAGATGGAAGCACTCCTTATAAACAGAAGCAAGAGACAAGTTTCTTGTTAAAAGTAGCACAAAGGGCTTGAGAGATGACTCTGCAGTTAAAGCACCTGGAACGGTACAGATGTGAGGACCAGAGTTCAGATCCCCCAAACCTATGTAAATGTTGTTTGGGTATGGAGCCAGTCTGTTGTTCTAGTCTCAGAGGACAGAGACAGGAGATTCCCAGAGCAAGCTGATTAGAAAGGCTAGACATATCAGTGAACTCTGGGTTTGATTGAGAAACCCTGCCTCCTTGAATAAGGTAGAAGAGACAATCGGGATATTGCCTGATATCAACCTTGGACTTCTACATGTACATATGCACATATGATCAGTGCACCCCCATACGTGCAAAAATATATATACATACATGCATACCATACATATGCATGGTGAAATGGAAAAAGAAACAAAGCAATGTAGTAGTACAATAGTACCTCCTAGTTGGAAAAAAAAATTGTGAGAATACTTAGGTTGATGTATTATATAGTTATATTCTGCTGTGATTTACAACAAAGGCTCAAAGGCAGAATCAGCAAAAGAAAGAATGCCTTGGGAAGGCCAGACAACATGAGTGTGCATTTTTGAGTCCTCTCCCTGTGGAGCCACTAACGACAGGCTCAACATCCCAACCGCACACTCGGAAAACACTTGTGAGGCTTGCTTATGAAGGAATTCATTAGAGACTTGGTGTCCAGGGGTTTTATTGGGAGCTTAGCACTCCTTCCCAAGCATAGATCAAGACTGCAGACTTCTAGAAGGATGGCAGGTGCCCAGAAGAAACCCTTTCTGCTAAACACTCCAGGTACAGTGAAACTACTTTTTTCATGTAGGGCTGTGTGAACAATTTTGAAATTCTCAGATACCGTTTAAAGACTGACATTTAAAATAATTGTCAGGAGTTATTTTATTTGTTTATTTATTATTTTTGTGTGTATCCACGTGTGCCTGTGTGAGTTCATGTGTATCACATGTGTATAGGAGTTCAGGAGACAGTATAAGATGCCCTAGAACTTGAGTTACACATGGTTGTGAGCTGTCCAACAAAGATGCTGAGAACCTGATCCAGGTCCTCTGTAAGAGCAATGAGTGCTCTTAACTGCTGCCTTAGTTAGGGTTACTATTGCTGTGATGAAACACCTTGACCAAGAGCAAGTTGTGGGGGTAGGGGGAGTGTTTATTTGGAGTTATACTTCCACATCATAGTCCATCACTGAAGGAAATCAGGACAGGAACCCAAAACAGGGCAGGAACCTGGAGGCAGGAGCTGATGCAGAGGCATGGAGGGGTGTTGCATACTGGATTTGACCCTCATGGCTTGCTCAGTCTGCTTTCTTATAGAACTCAGGGCCGCCAGGCCAGGGATGACACCACCCACAATGGACTGGGCTGTCTGCCATCAATCACTAATTAAGAAAATGCCTTACAGGTTTGCTTACAGTCTGATATCATGGAGGCATTGTTTTTCAGTTGGGGTTTCCTCCTCTCAGATGACTTTATCTTGTGTCAAGTTGACATAAAACTATCCAGCACAACTGCTGAGCCATCCCTCTAGGCCTCAAAAACGGACTTTGTAAGAAAACCAGTGTGTCCCCTTGTCTACGTTATGTGACTGATGGGAAGACAAACTTAGCAGAAATACTGAAGCTATGGGACTTGTGTTCAGTTTGTGTTTCTTGTGATGGGACAGAGGTGATCATATCTGTATGACAGAAGCCCACCTCCATGAGAATGCCAGGTCTGTGATCCCTGTCTTCAGTTCTGCTCTCTGTCCCCATGCTAGGACATTCAACCCAACTAAGCAACATAGTATAGCTTTCCAGATGGTTTAGAAACACATGACACATTTTTAGAGGTTGGGAACCCATGCAAATGTCAAGTGGGAAGCCCACTTGTAATTCTAATCTCTGGGGTAGAGAGGGGGGGATCCACAGAGTAAGCCAGTGGTGAAGACTAGCTATATCACTGAGCCCTGGGTTGAAATGAGTGACCCTGCCTTGATGAAAATGGTAGGCTCCCACCTGCACACATATCAACACAGACAAAACCACATAGAGGGACACATGATATCATATGCACACATGTGGAAGATAGAAAAGAATCCTTCTGGGGTAACATTTGCAAATAATTTGGCCTAGGAGCCAAAGCAGTGTTCTTATGAGACTCTTGGAACATGTAGACATTCCACAGTGACACTGAAAGTGTGCACATAGGGCTTTTCTTTGTGTATGCAGGTGTTAGCGTTACATGTTTGGATATTGTCACCTAGTTTGCTTCTGTGGAGACTCTGAATGTGGTACATAATGTGTGCAGTCAGCCCATAATCTTTCTAAATCCCACACTTCTGGCCTCATAAACAGCTGGATGAGATTTATTCTTGTCTGGAGAAATTAACAAACCTAATCTGAAGTGGGACTGGAAATAGATGCCTAAGATCCGATGCTACAGACAAAAAAGCCCTTATTAGGTCATTTAGTCTGCAGCTGGGTTTTTCCTCAGCACGGCTTCCTGTGCTCTAACAGAGCCAGACTCGGGTTCCAGGGTGGAGATGCTCTCCTTCCATCTAATCCAGCTGGGCACTCACTGAGAGAGCCATTCTTCTGGGGGCTCTTACAGATAGAGGATAAGAGGGCACCTTGGAGTCAGGAGGAAGAATTAGGAGAGAAAGATCCAGGCTAAGGACCTCTGGGAAGAGAATGCTGGAGCCCCAACACAAATGGAGGCACGGTAGGTAGGTGCAAATGTAAGGAGCTGGACCAAGCCCCAGAGTGCTGAATACAGGCAGGGAGGATGCTAAAGAGGAAAGTGATGGATGAATACAGCCTCAGAGCTCATTAAAAATACGTTCAGTGGAAAAATCCAAGTGTGAATTAAAGAATAACACTGAACCTCCACCCCCCTCTCATTTACATTGGTGCATGATAAAAATTCAATTTTATGTCAGAGCTATGGCTTGAGTGTATATCAGCCAGAGTCTGTGTGCTGGTGTTAATCCCAAAGATGCGAGGAGAAGAACTACTGACCCAAATCATCATGGCCGAATGAATCAAAGCAAGCTCTTTTGTTCTTGTACACAGGCAGCTTCCTCCTAAGGTGCTGTTCAGGAGGTCAGCGTTGAAATGGGAAAGGGTAAAAGTTTTATAGCTCATGGGTGGAAGTTTTGCAAATGGAGGATTTGGCAGGGCACTGGGCAGGGTTAGAGAAGCAGAACATAATAGGGTGATCATAGCAAGGTGGTCATAGCAACAGGTAATCATAATAACCCTTTGAAAGGAAGGTAGGGTTGCAATATGGTTGTAACAACTCTTTGAAACAATGACATGTTGCCATTTCCTGGACCAGGCAGTACAGAACCATTTGTAGTAATGGTTACAGGTGATGCAGAGCCCAATCCTTCAGAAATAGAGGTTTCATCATAAATGGGAAGGAGCCTAGTTGGTCTTTATTATAAGATGGAGGCTGGCTGGTTCATCACTGGGAACTGAGTCTTCAGTGCATCACTGTAGAGAGCTGGGACCTTCGGGCATCTATTTAGTTGCAGGAGCTCTGATCTATGAATGTGTTAATGTTTCCATCATGGGAACAATCTAGTTGTGAGAGAATGGGCTTGCAGTAAAAGAACTTTGACCTTGTCTTGTCTTGTTTGCTCTTGGGCCTTGATGCCTATCTTGAACCTTCTGCTATGGAATAACTAAGCAAAGCAAAGAAAAACAAAACAAAACAAACAAACAAACAAAAAACCCAAACCAATAAATCCCCCAAACAACAACAACAAAAACACTTACCATATTCCAGGTCCCCAAACTTGGACTTTCTGGCTTCTAGAGCTAGGATATATATATATATATGTATATGTATATGTATATGTATATGTATATGTATATGTATATGTATATGTATATATTTGTTCTTTACAGACTGCCTATACTTGGTATTCTGTTATAATAGCAGAAAGCAGATGAACAGACCAAGGCAGTTGTCTTTCACTTTTAATGTTATTCACCCACTTGATAGTGAACAATGTATTTTTCTCTCCTAAAAGGTAGGGTCACCAGGTCTGGGCTGGCTAATGAGAAACTAGTGTTTAGACAGACTCCTTTGTAGGCAGACAGACAAGCAGACAGAGGGAATGTGGCTAGATAAAAAGATGTCGAACTTCCACGATTACTGGCTTTTTCCTCACCTTCCTGACCTGAAAAGAGCCTTAAAGACCTTGTGGGCTTTTGTCTCTCCCACCAATCAGTTCCCTGCTGATGGACTGGCTCAAGAAGTCCAAGGCTGGACCAGGACATGTCACACAACAGTTGTGGGCCAACCATCCTGTCTCTATTCAAATTGCCTAACTGTAAATTAGAGGAGTAAAACTCTTCAGAAACTTAAAAAAAACCTTAGACCTTGAAAAGAGATGGAGAGATTGGGCTTGTTTAGCTTCTCAACCTCCCTCTCCTTCCCCCGCCCCCACGCTTAACTGGGGGTCTTTTCTCTGTCTGCTTCGTGCCTGTATTTCCTCACCCCCAATAAATGCATTTCTTCAAAGGCGTTTCTCTCTGTTGCTGTCTGTGGTGTTTGGGATTTCCCCAATGCTACCCTTTGTGCCTAAGATCTTCCTGCCTTGTAGTGCTTTAACTGACAGAGAAAATAAACCGGATCAAGGCCTCCAGACAGCATCACTAACACACTCTGTCGCCTACTCTCTCTAGTATGTTTTGATGAGATAGGAAGCTGAACTGAGTTAATATCCAGCTTTCTACAATAAAAGTGCGTCTATCCACATCATTATACATGATATCGGCTCAACGCTTTCATAGGTCATTTATATTTATAAAGAAGAAATACACACAATTGACAGATTTCCTGAGGCCCACATGAGGCCTGCAGCTACGGTTCATGTCTGCTTCCGCCTGTTGTCGCCCCTTCGCCTCCAGCTTGCTGCTGCAAGAACTGAGGGGCATGAAAACCGCCCAAGACCAGCTTACAGGGCATTTCCTTACCCACCATGCTTTGCGCCTGGGTAGAGGAAACGGGCCCCGCCCCTGTGAGTGGCCGACTGGGAGGGAGCAGGGCTGCCTCCGGCTCTGGCTCTTTCCTATTTCCTGTGAGAATCTCCAATGCGCATCTTTTCACCCATGTGATGTTCTGCTCACTTGTAGGAGCCAAGCCACTACAGAGGGACCCGCTGAAACTGCAAGCCAATCTTTCCTCTTGTCAAATGTACTCCCTGGTCACGGCTGTGCAAACTAGTTGCCCTCCCAAATCATTGTATTTGGGTTTATACTGACCTCTACCTTTCAGCCTCCTGGGTATATTTTTAATGACAACATGCATGCTGGGAACCAAAGGCAGGCCCTCTGAAAGAGTAGTGTGTGCTCTTAAGTGCTAAGTCATCTTTCCAGCCCCTGGATACTTATTTTTAAAACTCATTTAAAAAGTAAAGTATAATAATTTATTTATCGAATGAAGGGATGCAAAACCACAAAAGGCAGGGACACTGAGATTATCAGAGAGACTTATCTGAGATGGAAATTACTAAAGCAGATCTGAAATAGTGAATGAGATTAGGGAAGACAAAGGGAGAATGTGGTACAGAGTTCCAGAAAGTAGAATTAAGACAAAAAAAAAAAAAAGAGGGCTAGACTTGAGGGATCAACTTTTTAAAGAGAGCATACAGAGAGGAGATTGAAGAAATTATCCAAGAAACAATTCAAGAAAATTTCCTAGAATTGACGAGTATGAGGTTTCCAGATAAGTCCCCAGAGTGCCCAATGTGGTGATCAAACAGAAGCCACTGTAGTGCACACTGGGAAACATTTCAGAGTACTGTGAGGCAAGAGTGGGCTTCCTGGCCTTCCGTAGGGAGAGGCAAGGCTACCTGATAAGACAAGGAGCTAGAGGCCTCCAGTTTCTCAATAGCGGCTGTGAAAGCTGGAAGACAAAGGAGGGGTGGCCTCTGCACTCCATGGTGCTCAGCTGTGATTTATTGTCACTTAGAAGAGGAACCAAGTGTGAGGCTTGTCCACAGCACTGCAGGCAGGTACAGCACAAGTGCTACTTCTGGTGATACAGCCACTTGCCAGGATTTGGGAAGTGAAATGAGAATATACACCCATAAGCTACACACACACACACACACACACACACACACACACACACACACACACACAGAGAGAGAGAGAGAGAGAGAGACAGAGAGAGAGAGAGACAGAGAGAGAGAGAGAGAGAGAGACAGAGAGAGAGAGACAGAGAGAGAGACAGAGAGAGGGAGACACACAGAAACAGAGACAGAGACAGACAGACAGACAGACACACACACACAGATACAGAGACAGACAGATACAGAGAGATATACAGAGAGAAACAGAGAGACAGAGACAGACACACAGACACACAGACACACACACAGGCAAACACACAGACACACAGACACACACACACACAGACACACAGAGACAGAGAGACACAGAGAGAGACAAAGACAGAGAGACACACAGAGAAACAGAGACAGAGACAGACAGACACACAGAGACAGAGACAAAGAGACAGAGACAGAGAGACAGAGAAACAGACACACACAGACACACAGAGATAGAGACAGACAGAGAGAAACAGACAGAGACATAGAGACATACAGAGAGAAACAGAGACAGAGACAGACAGACAGATACAGAGAGATATACAGAGAGAAACAGAGAGAGACAGAGACAGACACACACACAGGCACACACACACAGAGACACATAGAGATACACAGACACACACACACACACACACACACACACACACACACACACACACACACACACACAGAAATAGGGTCCTGGAGGCCAGAAATTCAAGGCTGTTGGAGGAGAAGAATCTCACCAGGGTTGTAGGTTTTCTGTTTTTCAGCAGAACTGGAAAGCAGGTATAGATGGAAGTTCTGAGAGGCAAGTCTGTAAGAAAATTAGCCTCCTGGAAAAGCTGATGGGGTTGAATGACTGCAGGCAGGCTTAGATTGTTGGTAGAGAAATTGGTACTAAATTGGTAAGGAGTGTTTAACAGGTGTGCTAATGTCCCCTGGGCAATCTGAGGAATCACATGATGACTGTGAACAATGTGTCTTCTTACATTTCCAGAGGCCACAAGTCGGAAATAAGTTTTATTGATTCCCATCAGAGTCTTTGCACAGCCCCACCTCCTCCAGAGGCTTTAGGGCAGTGACTGCCCTTAACCTTCCTAATGCTCTGACCCTTTAATACAGTTCCTCATGTTGTGGTGACCCCAACCATAAAATTATTGTCATAGCTACTTCATAATTGTAATTCTACTACTGTTAATGCATCATAGCATAAATATCTATGTTTTCTGATTGTCTTAGGCTGCTGACCCCCGTGAAAGGGTTGTTCTATCCCCAAAGGGATCATGACCCACAGATTGAGAGCTACTGCATTATAGGGGAATTCCTCCTCTTACCTGTTCGGTCCTCGACAGCACAGTCCTTGTGGTCTTTGGCTCGAGGAATCTCCCTCAGCTTCAGAGCTCCAGCTGATGCCACGAAGCCTCCTGTTTTCTATGATGGAATTTGCCTCGTAATGAAGAACTGGTGACGGCCTTAGGGCCTGACCAGGTGGCTGTGGACACTCTGTCTGTGCTGGTCTGAATGTTTCACCCTTCCCAAATTCACACATTGCCATTAAATCATTAATGTGATAGGATGAACAGGTAGCCTTTGAGAGATGAATATATATGATTCAGAAGCAGCTCACTGAATGGGGATCATGACCTCTGTTTCTTTGCCAAAGGAGGACCCAGAGTTCATCCCTTCTCGGGGAAGCAGCAGCTAAGGTACATTTTGGAAGTAGAAACTGGACCTTACTACCAACTGAGCCCACACTGCCTTGACCAGGGACTCCTGAGGTATCATAATCGTAAGCAATACTTGTCTGTTGTTCACGGGTTACTCAGAATGAAGTACTTTTTGTAGCAACAGGAATGGACTCATGCACTGCATTGTGTGTGTGTGTGTTCATGTGTGCATGTGTGTATGTGTGTGTGTCTATGGAAACCAGAGGATGATCTCAGGTACTGTCCAGTTTTTGATTGGCACCACACGTCTTAACACCCATAAATTATTGCACTGCAAAGCATCATTTGCCATGAGCAGTTCTATTAGTTTCCAGTCATTACAGCCTTGGTGATTTTTTAGAGCTGTTCTTAAGCCTATTATGAATATTAACTTTCATAAATTAAATATTATGAAGTTAAAAAATGAAGCAATTCTTCTTAAGATCATTTCTCTTAAAGGCTTATTAAATTTACTTTGTATCATGTGCATGTCTGGTACCCATCCCGTGAAAACCAGAAAGGAAGTTGGAGTTCCTAGAACTGGCGTTGCAGATGGTTGTGAACTACCATGTGGGTGCTGGATGGGTCCTGGGTAGGAGTGGCACAAGCTCCTAAACCATCTTCTGAGCCATCTCTCCAGCCCCCTGTTGGAGAAATCTAAGTCAAAGAAAGTACAAGAAAGGAGCTGGAACTGTGGGGTACGGCATGGCTTCCTGGGAATATTTATATGTATCTTTCTCATATAAATCCTGCCTGTGAGCTCAGTCCCACACTTGGCATCATTGTCTCAGAGGCTGATAGAAGGAAAGTTTGTGTCTGTGTATCTGTTGGGGAAGGCTGGGAGGTAGTTGTGAATATTGCTATGTTTCCCTGTGGTAGGAATAATGTAGATAACGTAGAAGTCAGGAAAACTAAGACATAGTAATACAGGGGCTGGGGAGATGGCTCAGTGGTTAGCAGCACTTCCTGCTCTTGCAGAGGACCCAGATCCAGTTCCCAGAACCCACGTGGTGACTCAAAACCATCTGTAATTCCAGCACTTGGAGATCCAGTGCCCTCTGCTGGTCTCTGTGTACACTGCGTGCATGCAGACATATTTGCAGGCATATACAATAAATGTTAAAGAAAAAACAAAGAAATAGAAACATATATATATATATGCTGTTATAAGATATTTTAGTAAATACAAAAATAGTTTAAAAGGATGAGAAAATAGTTGCTTTTGAGTATTTAAAATAAGAAGAGATAGTAGGTATTTTTTCTTCAATGGATCATATAAAGTTGTACCTTTTATTTTTTTTTTTTATTCCGGTAGTTGAGAGTAAAAAGGCTAGGTTATCTTCTTAGTTCGCTTAGGTAAGGATACAGAAATGAGATGATTAAATATGGTGTCAGGAAGAAAACTCACCTTTCCAATTGAAGTGTGGAAATGGATTGGAAAGCTGGGACAGGGCTTTGGTGACAGGGGAAGAAGAGACAGAGAAGAGGGGCATGACAGTTGATGGGACACACACCTCTGAGTTATCATAGTTTATAGATGCAGGAGGAGGTAATGTCAGGGTTGATGCTTGGCTGTCTGCTGATGGTATCTGGGCTGCTATTATCTGTGATGGTTAGTCTTAAATGTCAGCAGGACTAGATACGCAGTCGCCTAGGACAGTCCACCTAAGATAGATGGTTGGCTCTAAGTGTAGGTGGCACTGTCCCAGGGGAGAGGGGCAGGGACTGAATACTAAGGACAAGGGAGAAAGTGAGAAGAGCGGTGGTAGCTACCAGCAGTTCCTGATTGTGCATACAACATGGCCAGATGCCTCACGTTCCTACTCCGCAGCTTCTCCAACAGGATAGATTTTACTCTCAAACTACAAGGCAAAAGAAACTCTCCTTCGCTAAGCAGCTTCTGTTATGCGTTTTGCCAACACACCTGGGAAAAGAACTAATTCAGTGTCATACGGTGAAGACGGGAACTTGAGGAAGGCAGGCAGTCTGGAGTCAGATGGTTAGAGATGTGTGCTCAGGATCGGCTGGGGATCTCGGGGATAGCTAGAGCCGTAAGAGTCGGGGGTTGTAGGGAGGAGAGTATGCCTTCTCCTAGGAAAGCCTGGCTCTGCAGGAATGCTGAGACAGGGAAGGGAGGGGCAGATTTTCTTCTATTTCTTGCTTGTCTCTACTGTTTTACTTTTTAAATAGACAAGAGGGGCTGAATGACTGGTTAGCACATCAGTACTTAGAACCTTATAAAAGTTTTCTCTTTTTCTGTCCAACAGTTTCATAAATTCTAGGAAGGCCTATATGAATACTTTCCAAGATTAATATTTAGGTGTAAAATACATCCCACGAGAGGTCACATATCAGATATGATCTGTTCTACACTCAGGGTTGAGAGTTCTGTTTGCCAGCAGCCTCTTTTAAATAAGACTTGGTGTTACTGGGTTGTGGAAGATACGTGTCCTATCATCTTGGAGGAAATGAAGCCAGGGATAGATTTCATGCTTCTAATGCTTGGCCTCATGATGTGTGACATTAAGGTATGGCTGGCCAGTGGACTGAGTGACACAGGAAGTCAGTCTAAGTGCAGTCGATCCTGTAAGTCAACCACATAGCTGTTGTGTTTTGTTCTTTCTTCTATACACATGCTTATTCTCTGAATGCTTTTAGGATTGTTTTCTTTAATACCTATATTTAGAAGTTTTATTATTACACGCTTTGGTGTTGTCTTTTTTTTTTTGAGATAGGGTCTCTATTGGTGTTTTCAAGGGAAACAAGGCGTACAGAATGAACATATATTTTAAAACAAGAAATAAGAGATTGGCTTACATAATATGGGCTGATAGTTCCCACAATTGATGTCTGTACTGGAGAGGCTGAGTAGATACTCAGTTCATGGGGCTGCATGTCTTAGCATTCACAATCTGTCTGGCATTGAAGGCATGCTGGATTCCTGAAGAGATGGTGGTATTCAGTCCTCCTTGGGAGGCTGAAGAAGCTGGGTTCTAATGACAATGAAGGACAGCAACACTGGCAGCTGAATCAGTGCACTCACAAGCACGAGGTGAAGGCACGTAGGCAAAGCAGCAGTGCTTTTCCCTTGGACATTTTTACATCTGGGCCACCGTTGGAAGGGGCCGAGGGAGTCCGCCTCACATTTAATCCTTCCTGCAGGTTCCCTCAAAGACCCCACACCCCAAAGGGTGTGTCTCTGAGTTTATTCCAGATCCAGTTGAGTTGACAATCAAGATTAACTCTCACTCCCTCCATCCCCTTGGCCCCCAGGATCTGAGAACTTTGCCACTCAACTCGGGACAGCTTTGTCAGAAGTTCATTCCATAAATTAGTGCTGATCTCAGCCTTGGCCAGAGAAGCTTCTTTTAGCAGGAGCAGTGATTAACACAGAGAGACTCTTAACAGGTCAGACTGTGAGACTAAGTGACTGGCAAGGGCTCAGCCATAAATAGGGCATATTTATCAATTCATGCTCACAGGCCCAGGGCCATGACGGTGAAAGAAACAGAAGAGTCAGAGGAGGGGTCTTACTGTGGAGTGCTGTCTCTGGACATGCATAGGTGCTGCAGTCTTGCACCAACAGCAGCTATGCTCAGCTGTACAAGAGCAAGCTGCTCAAACTTCATGGATGGAGGGCAGGTTCAGGAGGCCCTACCCATAGCTGAAGAGCTACTTGCAGTTGATAGTTGCTGGAGAAAACAGAGTCAATTTTCTTTGCAGGGATGTGGCCCCAAGTAGGGTTTCCCATGTTCCAGTGGGCATGCGTGTGGGTAGCATGAATTGGACTTTGTGAGTTATATGATAAAAGTAAAAGGGACATAAAGGTGGGAGGTGACATGTTGGGGTCAAGGTCTTGGAGAGGAAGAAGGGCAGGAAGAGAAGGTGAAGATGGCCAAGATACATTGTACACTTGCATGAGAGTGTCACAAATGAAAATGTTGACAGAAAGCTCACTGCCAATTGTAGATTAGCTTTAAGCTCTCATTCCTTCTGCTCCAGCCTGCCCACTGCTGAGATTAAAGGCACCCTCCACCATGCCTAGCATTATTTTTATTGTTTATACTGGCTAGGGTTTGTTGAGCTTCATGGATTTGTGGGTGTACTGGTTACTTTCAGTCACTGTGCCCAAAACACCCAAAACAACTTCAGGGAGGAAAGGAAGGCTTGCTTTGGCTTCTGGTCGTAGAGGAATTCCACCCATCACACCTAGAAGACATGGTGAAGTGACTCATCTGTGTGACAGGAGTGTGAAGTAGCAGCTTCTTCACATCCTGGCAGGACAGGAGCAGCAGAAGAGAACCAGCTGTGAGTATAACTTTGAAAGGCCTGCCTCTAGTGACCTGCTCCAGGTGAGCCCTACCTCTCTAACATTCCACAGCTTCTCACACTAGCACCACAGCCAGGAACAAGTATTCAAAGGAAGAGCCTATGGGAGCTGGGTATGGTGGCACATGCTTTTGATCCCAGCACTTGGGACGCAGAGGCAAGTGGGTCTCTGTAAGTTTGAGGTCAACCTGGTTTACACAGCAAGTTCTAGGACATCCAGGGCTACATAGAAATCCTGTCTCAATAAACAAACAAACAATAAAACCACAATGAACCAACCGACCAACCAATTAACCAAACCAAGCAAGCAAGCACATGGGAGACATAGCAGCTTCAGAGCATACAATGGGTGGATGGGCTTCATCAAATGTGGCAAGTTTCAGCCACTGACCATGCAATTTTTGAATACTTGTCTCTTTCTTTCTGTATTCTTCTGAATGGTCAATTGTTTGAGTGTCGGTTTCATTGATATTGTCCAGGCTCTAGTTCATCCCCCACATCATTATAATTAGTTTCTATTGTAATTTCACGAAGTTCACTGTTCTTTTCTTTGTACGACTAGTCCGATACCAATCCTGTCTATATCAGCATCTTCTTGTACATTGACAAGGTTCATAATAGGTTTCCAGAGTTCCTTTGTCTAGCTTCACCATCTCTGACATTTCTGTATCTACTTCTGTTGATTGCTTTTTCTTTTGGTCTTTGCCTAGTGATTATTGACTAAGTGAAGGGCTCATATGATTTTTGTGCTTATATTTGGTGAAAGTTGTTTAGTGTATGCTAGAGACCTGTCTCCCTCCATACTATCTGTTTATCTTTTTTTTGGGGGGGGTATAAGAGCTCACTTTGTAACCAGGCTGCCCACGATTTCACTGTAGCCCAGACTGACCTTGAACTCACAGCTTTCCTGCTTCACACTCTTGAGTGTTAGATTATAAGCCTCATGCCTTACTAGGAGACTTTATTTTCTGTGGATAAATTGCTTCTGGATTGCTCGGGTACTGTTGATGCCTACTTTCAACTTTGATCTCAAAAGTTTACAGTAATTTTTTACTCTAGCTGAATTAGCACTATTTTTAAAAAACATGGTCTTTCTGAAGACCTGACCCAATATCCATTGTAGTCCAAGGACTTTCACTCAATTTAATAGGAAAATAAATAAGTTTAAGATCCGCTTATATGTTGTGGGAATTGCTCAGACTGCTCTTCCTGCTGTCTCCCTCTCTGACCTTAGCCTTTATGTGTGTTATTCAATGGTAACTCTGAAAATTTTATAGGATACATTACATCTGTTTCCCCTCTCTCAAGGATAACAGTCCTTCACTGTTTCTTTCCAGTGTCTGACAACAATGCTAAAATATTGTTTGCCTGGTTTATTGGTTGCAAACCACAGAACAGAAAATTTTACAACATTTAACTCCTTTCTAGATGAATGGGAAAACCAGATACTTGTAGGACTAGGGAAATTTTAATGTCTACAGCATAAACTTTACTACAAAAAGATTTTTAAAAATAATGTTTATTTATTCTTTGTAATTTCACAGACATGTACAGTGTATGTTGATCAATTCCTGCCCATGGTTTTGTACCTCAGTGAACCTAAATGCTGCTGCCTGTGTGGGGTGGGGCCAACCAAGGGAGCATAGAGAACTTACCAGGTGCCACACCCCTTAAAAATGACTCTTTCCCCATCAGAGCTATTAACTGTCAATGGGTTCTTAGCTAAGGCTGAGGCTTTGCAAACCCCTCTCCGTTCATTCTGGAATGTTGACTGGCTTGCTCTTACATACACATACATGCATACACACACACACACACACACACACACAAACACATGCACGCACACGCACACATTTTATATACATATGAAGAGAGATTGTTTGGCTATATGTAAAAATGTGTAAGTCTCCTTCAAACAAATATGGGAACAGTTACCTGGAGCAGGATTTTGAAGGTTAATGCCTGAAAATTGAAATGAAAAGAAATAAACTCATTTCAGAACACTTGGGGACTTCTCTGGATGTTGCCACTGCTTGGCTGAATGGTTGTGGCAGGCTCGTTACTGCATTTCCCACCTATAAAATAAAGAGTTCCAGCCAATTTCCTTCTTGCTCTAAAACTTGGTGAATTCAATTCACCACAAGCATGCCCTGTGTCTTGCTGTCTTTTGGGCTTGGTGCACCTGAGTGTTATCACTCATGCCCAGAGGTCCCAGCTTCTTTTGTTTCTCCAAGTTTTGTCAGTATTGTAAGACCAAAGCCAAATGTCCCTTGCTACGCAACAGAATTGCCAGGACCCTTTCAGATGAATTTGATCTTTTTTATTTTTAGTAGAAAAACCAACCAACCACATATAGAAAAAGAATCCTTGTTGGAAGTATGATGCTGTAAATAAATATAACTATAGATGTTTTTGAGATCTTTTGAAAGAATGAGTTGAACAAGCAAAGAATGCTGTCAGACCCTTGAGTGGCACTCTAGACAGGGTTTCTCATGTTCCATGGCCTGAGGAGATGTCCCAATCACATCTCCCTGGCCCTGGCTTTGTTGCTGCCATCTTTGATCTAGCCTCTGACACTCAACTGGAACTGACTTTCTGAAAATCACAGCCAACATATTAGTTGTGAAGGTTTAATTTTATTGCCTTCCTTTTGCAATGTTAATATTTTCATGTTTTTATTTAGATTTCTGTTATAAAAAGAAGGTTTTGAACATTTGTAATTAGGTATTCATTTTTTCTTTTGTGAGTTGCATTCATGCATAATTCATACTGACTTATCATTTATAGTTTATTCTAATGCATTCTATTGCAGCATCCATATCTTCCTCTTCAAATCAGCATAGTCTACACCTAGCATCCCGACTGGTGGAGAGTGGAAAGTAAATATTTGTTGAGTTTTTTAAACTGAGGGAAAGAGAAATAAGCTTCTATTTTACAATAGAGGGTGTATGGGAAGTGGGCACTGGGGAAATTAAATCAGACACTTTCCTCAATTGAAACTTCAAGGTCTAGGTGCATTGTGGTGGTAAAACAAGAGATGTAGCTGTAAATATAATTATCCATGTAAGCAGGTATGTATCCAGAATATAAGAAATTAATATTTGAAAAAGAAAGGGGCCTTTAGGACAAACACTGGAAAGGCCACAGATAAGGTACATTAATTGCAATGCTGTGTCTGTCGCTCACAGTACACACAACATATAAAGGAGAAGGAACCAGCCAGTTCAGCAAGTCACTGTTGGCCAGAACATGTTGTTGGAAGCACGGATGAGCACCTCTCTGGTCTTCCACAATGTCAGGTTTTATTCATTAATTGAATACTAATTTCACAAGGTTCAGGACTTTCAAAGGCATCCATCATGGGACCATGAAAGGCAGCCTGGTTTCTGGTTGAGCTAGGTTTGAAACCCCGGTGACCCTGCTGGTGATTCTGCAGGGGCCAACCCTGCAATGGATGGTTGGCGTTTTGCCATGCTCCTGGATCCCAGGCCCCTGACATGAGGCCACAGCTCTCCATAATTCTGTGACCATCAGTCATGTAAGGGCAACGCCCCAAGCCCTTCTCCAGGTAGAGGACGCCACCACAGATCACATAGCCTCAAGACAGATCTTCATTTTAATGAGGTACCTAAAGACCTGAAGGGCTTAGCCAATTAAGGTCTCCTTCCCAGATACTTTTTCCTGTAAAAGGTATTTAACCTCAGGCCCACCCTGGGAAAGTGGGGTGCAGTTTTACTCATCACCACTCTCCACCATGACAATAAATGTCTTAAAACCACGGACTACCTCTTTTCATCGGGATCTGCCATGGGGAGCAATGGAACAGGCCTTCCCTAAAGAGTTGCGTCTAGTGTCCTGCAGAAGGCCTTCCAGTGCTCCCAGTTATGGCCTCTACCAAGTCAAGGACTCTCTCCTCCCTGAGGGACCCAGCCGGAGAACTCTCCCCTCTTTTCCTCTTCAGCCCTGGGCTAGATCCAGCCCCCCCCCCAGCTCTTCTGTGCAGCATCCAGCGGCATCTGGGTGCTCAAGAGCCTGAGAACCAGATGGTCCCAGCTTCTCTGAATGCTCCGGGGACCCTAGACTGTGCTCCCTGAGAGCAGGGTCCTGCGGCTTCCCATAGCCCAACACTTGCCCTGCGCCAGTGTGGGATAAGCTCAGTCAAAATTTCCTGCAACTGGTCTCACCAAGCAGCTCAAACCCCCATCGGATGGGGGACCCCACCATTAACCCACAGCCATCCTTGGTTATCTGGCTGAGGTTCTCTTATTCCAAGCATAATACCAAGTCACATGCCACATAGTAAATCTACTTCTCTATGTGTGTGCATGCATGCACGCACGTGTGCATGTGAGTGTGTGTGTGCCTGTGTGTATGTGTGTTAATATGGGCTACAGAAGGGGAAAGGGGTGGAGTCAAAAGCTCAGGGCAAGGCTCAGCCTGAACTCAGACCCCTGCCCCACTGTGCTGCACTCCCCATCCTGGACCCCTGCCCCACTGTGCTGCACTCCCCACCCCGGACCCCTGCCCCACTGTGCTGCTGTTTGAGACAACCCAGAGCAGGGCACAGCTGACCTCAACAACTGTGCTTTGTGGCCAGACAAATTAAAATAAATTCACTAAGAAGCTACTCACAACAGAAAAACCCAGGGCGTGATTTTGCAATTTACAGAACAAATACTTTTAAAAGTTAAAATTTTGGAAATCCTTGAAACCCACATGAAAGACAGGATGCCATGGTTTAAGACATCAAAGTAGCAAACCATGAAAGGAAGGCGATGATGAGATTAAGTATTTCCTCAGAGCCAATCCTTGGGCTGGGGTGATGCAGGAGCTCTGGGTCAGGGCAGTGGGGCTGTGCTTTGGAGACTGGGGCAGACAGGACTCTACAAAGAAGGTGGAGCCTGAAATTTCACTCATTTCCTGATTAGTTCATTGTTCCAAATGTCTACACTCCACCGTTAGAGGACTCTTTGAACCAGTATCACGATGCAGACTCTACTGCCCACGGTTTGTAGCATCTGTGGAAAGAGCAATGATGCTTTGGTTCTGTTGGGTTTGAATGCTTTTTCATCGCCTGCCCTTTGGATGTCTTTTTTAACACTGGGATTATTTGACTGTAGACTCCACGGCCAAGTCTCATGTTCTCTGGCTTGCTTTTCCTAGTCCTCATGGGAGATCCTGAACATAAGGAATGCAATGAGATGCTTGTATTATTTCTTCCTTCTTCCAGGCAATGAAAAGTGGCCAGGAAGTCCTGGTGAGATTTCTATAGGGCCAAGCTGGACATTTCGCAATGCATTAATGAGGATCTGCTGTGCCCAAGGAGGGAGGCTGGGTCAAAATTCAACCGTGAGGTGTGGTTTGCACAGTTTGGAGATCTGATAGGGAGTAGAAGAGAATGAGGACCTTATGCTTGCTGTAAGGGGGCAGCTGGGTTTGGCTCCTCATAGTGTTGGGAGGGATGCAGACTTGCTCCTGTCCACCCTGCCAATGTTTGAAAGAAGTTAGACACTTGGATCTTTGAATATCTGCAACTAAAGGTGAAAAATGAAAGCAGTGCAATACTCTGTCCCAGCAACATCCAGGCAAGGAGGCCTTGAAGCTGCAATCTCTGATTTAGCATCAATCTCTGACACTCTTAATAATACTCTGTTATGTTTCCAGACAGCAGCCTACCATAACTGTCGACTGAGAAGCTCTACCCAGCAGCTGACTGAAGCGGATGCAGAAACCCACACCCAAACACTGGATGGCAGTCAGGGGACTCAAATGGAAGAGATGGGGGAAGGATTGAAGGCCCTGAAGGAGCTAGGATCAATTAACCTGGATCACTGGGAGCTCTCAGATACTGAGCCACCAACCAAAGAGCACACACAGGCTTGACTGAGGTCCCGTGCACATAGGTAGCAGACATGCATCTCAGTCTCCATGTGGGTCCCCCTGTATCTGGAGCAGGGCTCAAGTTGGGCAAGTTATTGACTGGACATTCCTTCAGTCTCTGCTCCATCTTTGTTCCTGAATTTCTTTTAGACAGGACAGATTTTGGGTTGGAAGTTTTATGGGTGAGTTGCTGTCCTTATCCCTTCACTGGGGTTCCTGCCTGGCTATAGGTGGTGGCCTCTTCAGGTTCTACGTCCCCACTGTTAGGCAACTTGACTCAGCTCACCAGCATTATCTTCTGGGAGCCTCTCCCATCCCTGGTCTTTGGGACTTTCTAGACTCCCCACAACCTCTACCCCTGGCAGCTGCAGATTTCCATTCATTCTCCCGGCCCTCTGGTCCTCTCTTCTGTCTCTTCCCACACTTGAATCAACAGCATATGCTGGCAAGGATGTGGAGAAAGGGGAACACTCCTCCATCACTGGTGGAATTGCAAACTTGTACAACCACTCTGGAAATCAAGCCACCACAGAGACCTCCAGACTATAGGAATGCTTGACTTGTGATATCATCTGGTCACAAATCCTAATGTATATGTGCATCAGCTATGGCAACATGTACTCATCCTCTCATTGACTATGTTTGTCTATGTATCATGTGCATGCATTGCCTCCAGAGTCCAGAAGAGGGACTTGCTAACTGCTGAGCCACCTCCCCAGCCCTCTTTTCAGTATTCTTTTTTTAAAATTGGATATATTCTTTATTTACATTTCAAATGTTATCCCCTCCCGGACAGCCCCTATCCCATTCTCCCTCCCCCTACTTCTATGAGGGTGTTCCTCTACCCACCCCCTCTTACCTCCCTGGCCTTGATTCCCTTACACTGGGGCATCTATCGAGCCTTCACAGGACCAAGGACCTCTCCTCCAATTGATGCCTGACAAGGCAATCCTCTGCTATATATGCAGCTGGAGCCATGTGTACCCCTTGGTTGATGGCTTAGTCCCTGGAAGCTCTGGGGGGTCTGGTTGGTTGATATTGTTCTTCTTCCTATGAGGTTGCAAACACCATCAGCTCCTTCAGTCCTTTCTCTAACTCCTCCATTGGGGACCGCAGGCTCAGTCCAATAGTTGGCTGTGAGCATCTGCCTCTGTACTTGCAAGGCTCTGGCAGGACCTTCCATTGCTGGTGGGATTGTAAGCTGGTACAACCACTCTGGAAATCAGTTTGATGGCTCCTCAGAAAATTGGACATAGTACTACCTGAGGACCCAGCTATTCCACTCCTGGGCATATACCCAGAAGATGCTTCAACATGTAATAAGGATACATGCTCCACTATGTTCATAGCAACCTTATTTGTAATAGCCAGAAGCTGGAAAGAACCCAGATGGCCTTCATCAGTATTCTTAGTTGAATCTCTCTGACTCTGAAATTTGCTTTGATATCCTAGGCCACATCTGCTCCCTCAATACAGATTCATTGGTTTATTGGCAGATAGGGGATCTTTTCTGTCCTCAGCTGTGGGAGCTCCTGACTCTTGCTACTGTGAGGCTCTGTGTCGTAGGGATTTGTGACAACTGACCTTGAATTCTTCTGATGTAGGCAAATATGCTTTGAGCTTTGATTTTCATACATTGATTTATTCTGCATTTATTCAATGAGCGTTTCTTAAACATTGCCATAGACCAGGTGTTTGATTAGTCCCAAGAGAGAAAGATGGATGAGACTTGAAGGCATTTGTATCCAAAAATAAAATATCTAACATTTATTGTAGTGAGTGCTCTCTACAGGGATTATATTTCCCTTTGTCCGCACAGTGGCTCCTTGAGGTAGGTATTTTTTCCTAAGATTTCTCTCTCTCTTTCTCATTCTTTGTGTATGTGTGTATTTGTCTTTCTGTCTCTGTCTCTGTCTCTCTGTGTGTGCGTGTGCGCGTGCGCATGCACATGAGAGTGTGTGTATGTACATGTGTGTGAGTACCCATGGAGGGCATAGGTAGGTGTTGGATCCCCTGGAGATGGAGTTGTAGGTCATCATGGCTACCCAGCATGTGTTCTGGGAACAAATTCAGGCTCTCTACAAGAGAAGTCAAAGGCTCTTATCTACTGTGCAGTCCCTCTAGAGAGGTAGGAATATTCTACCCCATTTTCTAATGTGAAACACAAGAGTGTAAGGAGCTTGCCAAGTTTATACATCTTTGAGTGAGATCTGGAAGTCTGTAATAGCTGCTCTCTGCCACAGAGGACTTGCAGCAGTCAGACCCTACTGTTGATTTCAGAGCACAAGACTCAGGTGTTTTTAGCTTGGGTCTGTTGTATGCCCCACGTTCAATGGCATTCTTAGAACTTTAAGGGAATTCTGAAAAAAATCACAGGGAGGAGGGCAGTCATTCCCATGTGCTGTGCTTTGCAGGTCAAAACCCCCACATTTCTTCTGAAAAGCAAAGCAATCTGATGGTATATACAAGATACCATAGAGCTAAGTCCAATTACTGTCCTTCAGAGAATCTACTCTGAAGAAAGAACTGAAAGTACAGAAAAAGCTTTATGGTTGAGGATGATAATCAAAACGTTCTAAAAAGAAGTAGAGAGTTCATTTCCACCAATCTCAGTTGTGCAAAGAACATGGAAGCGTCTTCCACCCTTAGCTTGCCTAATCTGCTTTATGAGCTTACATCAGGATCCTCCATTTTCATTCACCCTGTGGCTCAAGGGGAATCCTAAATGGATCCTTACTTGGTTAGACTCTTTGGGATGAATTCTGTTTTTCACATTCTTGCCTCCGCTCTTAGTCTTAACCAAGATAGTGTCTGAGAACGTGGAGGAGGGTAGGGATGCATGCTCCTGGTTATCAGAGGACCTTGGGAGCACCTCCACAGGCCTGTGCTCTCTCCTCTGCCTCATCCAGCCTTTGTGGTAATGGTCCTTCCCTTGGCCATTCCACCCTCCTCTAATGCTGACATTTTGGATGATTAGTTCATGGGGAATTTGCTAGGCTCAGTAGAGACCATTAGGTCTATTTAATCCTACTCAGTCCAGGCTGAGATCTGGTGAAGTGATCTCCCCAACCCTACCCTGCATCAGTCCTTACTGTAGGCATAACTTGCTCTCTGTCTTCCCTCAATGCCATTCAGCGTTGTATAAGGCAGCCTTGGGACTGTGCTGGTTCTCAGTGGCGGCCTTCCTATGGGGCTTGGCAGAAGACTGGCTCTTTGCTCTTCAAATAGAAACACTAGCCCAGGTCGTGTCTTTTCCTGGTTCCATGGCAGTCATGGGTACCAGTCAGTGGGAAGCCAACCTGAACCCTGTTGTGCTTCTGGGTTTTTTCTCTAAAATGTCCCCCTTGTCAGGGTGGCAGGATTCTGGATGCTATTGTTTTCTTTCCTATTGTGTGGCTCTAGGTATAATTGTAATACTAAAGGTGAGTTTTAGCCAGGCATGGTAGTACTTGCCTGTAATCCTAGCATTTGGAATATGGAGGTAAGAGGATCTGAAGTCCAAGGTCATTCTTAGCTACATAAGTTGAGGACAAGCCTGGGTTATGTGAGACCTTGTCAAGAGGAGAGGGAAGTATAAGGAAAACAATAGAAAAAGAAGGTGATTTTAAAAATTATGGTCTATTGACAATGCTGTTTATATCTTTAATTAAAGTAGAGATGTTCTAGAGCTGTCTTGACCATTAATGGACAAGCAGTGTAGAGGCCACGTTGGGCAGAATGATTTCCATGTCTAGGGTAAAGGAGGTCTACAGTGTAGTCACACCCTGGCCTCCTCAGGCAGGTCCCTTCCCTCTCTTGTCTTCCCTCCAGGCAAATAAGAAAGTGAATATGAAATGGGACCACATAGCACCGAGGGTCATCTACCCAGTGGAGGCTACTGCTTTGGGATGAAGGGCTTTCTTTATAAAGAGGATAAATTTGAATGTGTTGAGAAAGGACGCCATACGATGGACAGAGAAATGGTGCAGGGTACTGTGAGATTTGGCAAGAAAGAATTGGCTCTTAGGGCTGTTGGTTCCTGCTGAAGAGGAATTCCTGGGAAGAGCCTGACTCCATAGTCAGCCTTGCTCTACGTCTGCCCAGGGGCTGGATCAGGTGGTGACTGGCTCTCGCCTCCTGCCTTACATAAAGGGCTCCTCCTGGAAGGCCATGCTCAGCTTGCTCAGCCTCAACCATTTCTTGCAAGTCAGTGGCAGCATTGCAGAACCATCCTCCAGGAAACTGCTGTGATGTTTTGCAGACATCAGAAATACCCCGAGGACAGAGTTAATGGGAGGGAACATAATAAGCCTTTGTGTGCAAAGAGTAAGATGCAGAATGTATTTTATCTTAACAGCTTTCAACAAAGCCCCTGGAGATTGTTTTTATGTGGTTAGAAGTTTTTCATTAAAGTAGAAGTCTATTTTTTTTAATTTGAAGCACTATTTTTGCTCTTAAATATCTTTTTTCCCTAAAGGAAACCCCAGGCCAAACCCTTTATCTTCCATGGTCCCCAAACTGTAGTGGTTAATCAGGGTTGTAGATATGCCTGGATCAATGGGAAGGTTTCTTTTTCTCTCCTTTGAGAATTTTCCTTAGGGGAGAAGTTCTTTTAACTAAATTTTCTTGTTAATAAGACACAGAAAGGGATAAAAAATCCCATTAAGTGATCTTGGGGATGTCTTATGGATTAAACAAAGCAGAACCTTACAAAATCCGTGGGATGGTGTGGGATTCGGCCCTGAGGTGTGAATTAGACTGAGGTAGAGGCTCCACGTGGGTGTCAACATTGAAGCCAGGCTCCCTGCTCCACAGTGTCCTCAAGTACCTCTTGTCTCAGCCAGACATTTGTAGTCTGCATTCCTCTGGAGTGGCATCTTCAGAGCTCCTCTGCTCTATCTAACTCTCTCTAGTACTCAGGATTGAACCTAGGTCCTTCAGCGAGCATTTTCCCTCTGAGCTCTATCCCTGGTCCCATTCTACATCATTGCTTTTCTTAAATTTATGTTTGAGTATTGAACCCAAGTTACCAGTTTTGGAGGCAAAATGCCATCTTGTCCTGCATCAGTCTTTTAACAATTTTTTTTTTTTTTTTTTTTTTTTTTTTTGCGATAAGATGTCAACTCAGCTCCTAAGGTGCTTTTGAACTCAATGTAGCCCAGGCTGGCCTTATATGTATGAGCTTCCTGCCTTAGTTTCCCAAGTAATTGGATTAGAAGCAACAATTTAATTTTCGTCTCAATATAATAAGTGATATATTTAACCCACAGCTAATATATTGAATAGTCAAGAGCTGAAAGACTTCTCTTTGAGATATGTATGGGCCAAGATGTGTGTGTCCACTTTCCTCACTTGGATTCTAAGTGTACAGGAAGTCCTAGCCAGAACAATCATGCAAGAAGAAGAAATAAAATACAGAGAAACTGAAATGGAGGATGCCAAATTGTCAGTATACAGATGACATGATGTTCTGTATAGGAAATCCCAAAGGCTCTATCAAACAACCACTAAAACTGATTAACAAAGTCAGCAAGTTTATTTTCAATTGACACCACATAAAGTCTTGTGTTTGAGAACTTCAGTATCCCATGTATAAGATCTAACAGTGAAGTTACCTATTCTTAGTTGTTAATTGATGGCAATTATAATGAGTTTAGAAGCAAAGGACCCTGGGATAAATCCCCATACAATCCCTAGGTAGCTATAACATTAGGAAGTATTTTTATGCTTTACTTTCCTTTATCAACTGGTTCTGATAACTTAATATAATGCAAAATATGAGAAAATGAGAAAGTATATCACCAAACTTGGGTAAGCCAGTTTTAAACAGTAAGATGATGTGTGTGATATAATATGCATTGTGCATTAATGCATGAGTGTGTGTTCCATTCATTGCATATACAACATATCCCATATCTGGAATATCTATGATTTGGCCTGTGTATAGAGTTCCAAGCAGCATTGCTACATGTAAGAATTGAAGTATCAACTATACTCACTACACACAAACATTTTTTAAATTAATTAATTTTTTTGTGTGTGTATGTGTGTGTTTGTGTGTGTGTGTGTGAGAGAGAGAGAGAGAGAGAGAGAGAGAGAGAGAGAGAGAGAGAGAGCATTTTGTCTATGTGTATATATGCTATCGTGTGTGTGGTACCCATGGAGTTCAGAAGACACTAGATTCCCTGAAACTAGATTATGGATGGTTGTAAGCCATCATGTGGGTGCTGGGAATCAAACTCAGGTCAACAAGAGTAACAAGTGTTCTTAACTGCTGTGTCTTCTCTCTGACCCCTGATGATAGAATCTTTATTCACTTGACTTAATCAGTCCATAGTGTATACATGGATAATAATCTGACTTAATACCCATAAATTATAGTTATTAATATATATACATATATAATATAGTTATATAATATATAACAATTATAGTTGTTAATTGATAACATTCTTAGAAAATCAACTGTATTCTCTAATTCACAAATATAAAAGGCTAGCTATAGCTATCACAAACTGAAATCAAAAGGAGAATTTATACAGGTTATAGGACTTGCTTTTGAATTATTCCCCAGTCAGCTTGGAGTACAAGCTCTTCTACATAGTGTTGTATGTATGTGTGAGTGCCTGTGAGTCGGGATTAGCTAACTGGGCTGATTGTCCTGTTGACTAGCTGAGTTCTTAGGATTCCTGTATGGAGTAGCTTCTATTTGCTTATTTATCTTTAACTTTTATTGAGCTCTATCCCAACCAGGGAGGGGCAATATCTTGATATTTTAGTTTTCCTATTCATACAAAGGGGAACAGTCCTTAAAGACACAATATCCAAAGCCACTTTAAAGGTCTTTCCAAGGAGAGAGAATACAGAGTAATTCTTAGAATGGCCCTGTTAGGCTTTCATTCTGTATAAGGAGGAAAGGAAGCAGAAGAAACATGAGAAGGATAGAGATCCATCAGTCCTTGACTTGAAAGTGCAATCACACACCGCTTAGTGCTGGGCTCTCAGAAGTGCACCAGTAGATGACTTCATCCTTGCGCAAGCATCATAGTGCACTTACCCACACGAAGACAGCTTTGCCATAACAGCAACACAGCATAAGTAACCACCATGGAACATGTGGCTTGCTGTTGACTGGAACACTGTGTGGTGGTTTGAATAAGAATGCCCCTCCCCACCACCCTAGGCTCCTATGTTGCTTAGTCCCCAGTTGGTGGACCTGTTTGAGAAGGATTAGGAGGTGTGGCTTTGTTCGGGGAGGGGAGTCATTGGGGAACAGGCTTTGAGATGTCAAAGGTGACACCATTCTCAGTGTGTTCTCTCTTTCCTGCTTGTGGATACAGATAGATGTAAACTCTCAATGAAGCAAGCCAGGGTTGATGATTTAGAAGCTCCCTGGAGAGTGGCCAGTAGGAATCTGCATTTACAGTCAGAAGAGTCTAGGTCTGGTGTCTGGGGTCCAGGGCAGCAACCAAAGTTCAGAAGCTCAGGATTACTCGAGCCAGACCATGGCGCAAGATTCTCCTGTGCTTTTGTTTTTTGTTCTATTCAGGCTCTGGGCTAATTGGGTGGCATCACCCACTTGTCTGGACTCCTTTCACTGACTGGCAGAGCCAGCCTCTGGAAATGGTCTCGGAGTAACGCACATTGCTTTACTGACTTTCTAGGCATCTCTGTGCAGCTGATAGGAAGGAGGAGCCATCTGTCCCACAGAAATCGTGGCTGCCACTTTGAGCCTATGAAGCAGTAGCTGTGGGCAGAGGGCTCTGGCAGAGGTAACAGCACACAGAAACAGAGATGAGGATCCTCGAGAACCTCATCCTGCCAGGGAGTTACCTGACCCTCATTTCTGTCCCTGGAGATCATAAAATAGACCCAGTGTCCTGCATTTATTGCTGAATTATGGGCCATTGAAAACATTATAAAACACGTGAAATAGTCCCACGATTGTAGAGATTAGTGTCACTGAATGTAGGTGATATGCAACCTGGGTTGCAAAAATACAAGTTAGGAATAGCAGAGGTTTTGTCACGAAGCCTAGGATGTTCTATACTGGGGGTGGCTGGGACAACTGACCCTGATCAGAAGCAGGCACATGAGCAGGATGTGGTGTTTCCTGCTCTTGGTTCTAAACTTGGTGACTGCTGTTTGAAATCCTGTCATTTCCACTTTGGTGGTTTTCATTAAACCCGCTATTCTGTTACCAAAAGGCAGGAAGTGGAAAGTAGCGGGTGCTGGAGTGGGACAACATTTGATACTGACAAGTAAAACATGTTCAGATGCTCTGGGGTGACAGTGATGTCCCTTTATGTGACAAGTCCATCACTTTCAGGCCTCCTTAAGAGGATGACTTCATGCAGTATCACCCACAACTGAGGGGGCTGTGCCCATCCCTGGGTTGTGACTATGCTGATGACCTCCTTCTCATCTGCATCCTTGGACTTCTGGTACCAGCTCATCTGTATGTGAATGGATCTGGGACTCATGCCAGCCCCTCTAGTGGAGCACCCTAGCCCTGGCTGGTGGAGCACCCTAGTTCTGGCTGGTGGAGCACCCTAACCCTGGCTGGTGGAGCACCCCAGTCCTGGCTGGTGGAGCACAGGCACTGGAGAAAGACTACTTCCCCATGTCTAGTCCACACTTGCTCATCATCCCTGTGCTGGATCTGAGGTTTGCATTTGTGGTCATGAAATCCTTTTGAGATTAGAAGAACATTGATAAATAGGATAGAATAGTTTTAATGAAATAGAATAACAAATAGAATTGGATTGGAGGTCTCAGATAGTAACTATGATGATAAAAACTGTAAGGTCTCAGTTTGGTTTTACTTTCACTTTGTTATATTTGAGATAATGTCTCATGTAGACTAGTCTGCCTTCAAACTTATGTAATTGAGAACGCACTTGAACTTCTGATCCTACCGCATCCACCTCCCCAGTGCTGGTACTACCGGCATGTACCACCAAGTCCCTGGTTTATGAGATGCTGAGAAGTGAACCCAGAGCTTTGTGCATGCTAAGCAAGCATTCTACAAATGGAACCACTGCCCCACCCAGCTCTTTATTTTGATTTTTAAATGTATCCTCTAAAATACACTTTAAAATATTTAATTTAGACATGTGTGGTGCCATAAATTTGTAATCTCTTAGCTCTTAGGAGGCTGAGGTAGAGGGACCATAAGTTTGAAGCCATTCTGGGTTATATAGTAAGGCCCTATTTAAATATATATGTGTGTGTGTGTGTGTGTGTGTATGTTCATTTTATTTTAAAATATGTATGCATTTATTTGTATTTATGTCTATTGTATTTATCTTTGTTGACATAATATTTATGGGATGCAACATGTATAATGGCCAACTCAGAGTAACTGGTATTTCCATCTCAAATACTGTGAATTCTCCTTGAGTTCTTCTGAAAAGTGTCACAAGTGTTTGCTGACTACCATGTCCCCACTGTGCTATTCAGATGTAATCTAGCGCTTTATTAAAACTTTCTCAGTTGCTCTCATCTTCTCAGTAGGTAGTGACTGTTATTCTCCTCTTTCCTTTCCTTATGTTTCCCTTTCCCTCCCCCCTTTTCCCCTCCCCCTCCATTTCCCCTCTCCCTGCATCCCCCTTCCCCCTCCATTCCCCTTCCTTTCCCCCTCCCCCTCCATTCCCCTTCCTCTCCCCCTCCCCTTCCCTCTCCCCTTCTCCCTCTCCCTCCTTCCTTCCCCTCCCCTCCCTCTCTCTTGTTCGTATAGTCCTAGGGCTATAACTCAGGCTCTCGGCAAGTGCCCTGCTACTAAGCTGGATCTCCAGCCACTGGCTGACTCACTACCTTCTACATGATTATCTTCATTTTCTGTAATTGGTGATGATGCTCAGTATTTGCCTTTCTATCCATCTGTTTCAATGACCCTAATGTCCTCCAACTCCCTCTATGTGTAAGCAAATCTTATATTTCTTTCACTATCCCTCTAATTAAAAGTGGTGAAATATTGTCTAAAATAATTAAAAATAAAGTGTAAATACCATGTAATGAAATACATGCACACTAATTTTAAACTAGGGCTGGTGAGATGGCTCAGCAGGTGAAATGTACTTCCCTTGCACACCGAATCACCTGAAGTTGATCCTTGGAACCCACAGACTGGTAGGAGGGGAAAACAGACTCTAGGAAAAAGCTTTGTCCTTTGCTCTCCATAGGTGTGCTATGTCATTTGTGGGTGTGCCCCTCCTCACTCATAAAATAATAATTATGATGATGATGATAATAATAATAAAGTGTAAAATAGTTTAACAGGACATCAAAGAGACCCATTTTAGCTGTTGTAGTCCTCCTTTTGAGTGATGTATGATGCTTTAAAGCCACTGGTGGCTGGATATCTCAGTACATGCCTACAATCCCACCCGGTAGGAGGTAGAGGCAGAATTATAGGAGTTCAAGTCTATCATTGGCTATATGAGACCCTATAACATATAGACACACACATACATCATCATGAACAACAACATTCAAACAAACTCACCCCCCCCCAAAGGTCATTAGAGCAGCCTATATTGCGTGTGGAATTCTTTAGTTTCTTGGTGGATGAGTGCCTGCTCAGAAAGACATTTGGAAGCCACTATTCTAGACTAGTATGAATTTCTGCTCAGTTCCAGCAGA
This sequence comes from Tokudaia tokunoshimensis, assembly GCA_036184795.1. Taxonomy (NCBI): domain Eukaryota; kingdom Metazoa; phylum Chordata; class Mammalia; order Rodentia; family Muridae; genus Tokudaia; species Tokudaia tokunoshimensis. The sequence goes on along the minus strand of BTHU01000013.1, from coordinate 11,813,842 downwards.
TGGATCCAATCTGATTTCTCAAATATCTTATTTATATCATCTGTGAGTATCGGTACTAATTAGTCATTGAGTCAGAATCCCTGAAGCAATTAGATAGAAGGGCCAAAGAAAATGAGGCAGAATGGGCTGAAAGTCAAAGATAAGCTCTCTACCCCTCCTTTTTGATCATTTCCTTCTTGCTTCAGAGAAACATATGTTCTTGGCAGAGCAGCCAGCTGAAGAGGTCTGCAGAATGTGGCGGTTAGCATTCCCATAGGAGATGCTAAGTGCTATGGCAGGGCCTGGCCAAAGAGGGAAAGGAATTGTTGACTCTCTCTTCAGGTTCCCTCTATTTCTGTCTCAACATTGCCACACAGGTGTGCGAACACACACACACACACACACACACATACACACACACAGGAGAGGAAGAGAAGGAGGGACAGAGGGAGGGAGGGGGAGGGGAAGGAGGGAGAGGTAGATAGATGTTAGGCTTTTATTCCACTGTTACATTAGAAAACTTGTTCGATCTATCTATCTATCTATCTATCTATCTATCTATCTATCTATCTATCTATCTATCTATCTATCTATCTATCTATCCATCCTGTTATCCCAAAGATGGTTTGTGAGCAGTGGATCTTAAGGCTGCTAGTCCCTGGGGTGATGCATACATATAGTAAATTGTCCTCAATCTCAAGTGTGCCAATCTCATGCTGAGACATACATCCCTCTGTGTCAGTGCAACAGTTGAATTCCAGATGGAAAGTCCATCGGGAACCCAGTCAAGTGGGAACCCAGCTGACTGGCCAGCCAAGGAGAAAGGCAGTGTGAGAAAACTTCTAGATGAGATTTTAACTGATGAGTTCAAGAGAGCTGGGAAGTTGCAAGCAATAAAAGGGGCAGGGACAGAAGTAGAAAATATTCTCCAAGCTGAGATTTATAAATACGTGTGAAAATACAGAGGATTAGAACACATAGCAAAGGACACTGACGCATGGGACTTATGAGGTAATGGGGTGGAGGATGAGGCTGGGAAATTGGATGGTGTTGGAGTATGAGTCTTGTAGTCATGGTGGATAAGACTTGGATTTTTGACTCTAAAGGTTTGATAGGTCTAGCTTCCCACTCTCCCTGGCATTTCCTCTTCTCCCTATTGTGTTGCAGACTAGGGATTCTTCAGCATGGGTCAGAATCACCTGGATGACATTTTTTTAAAATCTTTGTGTTTGTATGCATGCAAGCATACATGCACATGTATGTGCTTGCCATGGCGTGCATATGGAGGTCAAAAGACAACCTCAAGTGTCAGTCATTGTCTTCTACCTTGCTTGAGACATGCTCTCTTTGTTGTCTGCCATTGCATAAGCCAGTCTAACTGGCCTGTGAACTTTCAACGGTCCTCTCATCTCTGCCTCCTGACTTTCTGTAGAAGCACCAGGATTATTGATATATGTAATTGCATCCTTGAGGTTATGGAGACCTGAATACAGGTCCTTACATTTACATGGCAAGAGCTTTACCTATTGAGGCACTTTCTCAGTGGCTTTTTTCTTTCCTGAAAACAAAGGTATGGGCTCCATCCCAGAATTCCAGTTTTTATAGACTTGAAAGAGTGTCCTAGAATGTGCATTGCTGATGGTGTTGGTCCTGGAGTCCCAAGGTTGGAACCACTGCAGTAAACTATATGAGATCCAGCTCTGTCTACAGAGGGCACAGGGATATCCAAAGGTATATGGTCAGTCTAACCTCTCTCCACCTGGGGATGGAGCCTAGCTTTAACTCTTCAGCTTTATATTTTCTATGTATGTTCTCAAAGGAGATAAAGATACATGGATGTAAAATCAGGCTGTGTCTTACACCGTAAGACACCGTACATACATCTAAGCAGAGATAGTTTGGGCACATTCTGGAGGCAGGCTGTCCAGCAGGAAATTGGACAAATTGCTTGTCTCTGCTATGTCTCAATTTCTGAGTCTACAAAGTGGGTCTAATGATACCAGTATGAGAGGATCTCAGGCAAGCTTATCTGCAGAAGTGCACTCAGCATGGTCATCAGCACTACAGATACACTGTGGAAAGCGCAGCAGAGGGCGGTGTCATTCACCTACGAAACATTTTCAAAATGGCCCTTGAAGAGAGACAAAACAATGTGTGTCTGGGACAATGTGTCCTAGAGAAGGCTCTTTGGAGAGATCCTGGTTGCCTTGGGAGCTAACCCCATACTTAAGGCAGGTGCTATGTCCACACAAACCAGAATTAGGTTCAGTTTTGGTGACTCTGTTCTCCAATGTTGTTCAGACAGAGTCTGAATATGCTCATCCATCCTGACTGTTAATCCCAAGGGATGCTTTGAAAGTGGGGAAAGCTGTCCTTCAGATGGTAGATTTAGGGTGAGTCATTCCCATTTCGGCTAGTTTCCACTTGATAACAGGGTATGGTTAGAGCAGAATTTGATCCTCTTGAATTTTATATGATTGATTTGCATAGTAACTAAACACTTTAAAATATTTTACTTATTATTGTATATGTTTGTGTTACATATGTGTGATATGTCCATATGGGGGTATGTGTACTCTGGTTCATGTATGCAGGTTAGAAGACAACATTGTGGAGTTGATTATCTAATAATCATAAACCTCATAAAAACACATAAAAAGGTGTTTTGTGGTATGATAGTTTTAATTATCTTGGGAAAGAATATCTAAGAGGGATTATAGGTTAGCCTGTGGGTGTGTCTGTGGAGAATTGTTTTGACTATGCTAATTGATATGGGAAGATCCTGTCCACTGTGAGCAGCACCATTCTCTAGGCAAAGTGTTCTGGACCATATACATGTAGAGAGTGAGCTAATCTCTAGTAGGCATGTATGTATTCATTCTCTCTACTCTTGACTTTGGCTATGACTAGCTGCTTCAAGTTCATGCCTTAACTTCTGCATAAACATCCATTGTAACCTGGAATTGTAGGCTGAGTGTCTTAGTCGGGGTTTCTATTCCTGCACAAACATCATGACCAAGAAGCAAGTTGGGGAGGAAAGGGTTTATTCAACTTACACTTCCACATTGCTGTTCATCACCAAAGGAAGTCAGGACTGGAACTCAAGCAGGTCAGGAAGCAGGAGCTGATGCAGAGGCCATGGAGGGATGTCACTTACTGGCTTGCTTCACCTGGTTTGCTCAGCCTGCTTTCTTATAGAACCCATGACTACCAGCCCAGGAATGGCACCACCCACAAGGGGCCCTCCCCTCTTGATCACTAATTGAGAAAATGCCCCACAGCTGGATCTCATGGAGGCATTTCCTCACCTGAAGCTCCTTTCTCTGTGATAACTCCAACCTGTGTCAAGTTTGACACACAAAACCAGCCAGTACACCTTTTCTTTCTTAAAGTTGCTTTTTATCAGGCTGTTTTATCACAGCAACAGAAGTGAAACAAGATATGTGAGTTCTGAGGCTTAAACACAGGCCATCAAGCTTGTACAATAATCACCTTATTTACATACTGTGAGGGTTTGAATGAGAATCCTCCCCACTGGTTCAAGTATTTGAATACTTGGTCCCCACTTGGTGGTTTGAGGAGGTAGTTCAGCCTTGTTGGAGGAAACATGTCACTGGAAGTAAGCTTTGAGAGTTCACAGCCTTGCCCTAGTTTGAGTTTGCTCTCTTTGTTTTGTGTTTATGATTTGAAGTATGGTCCCTCAGCTTCCTTCTCCTGCTACAATGCTTGCCACTTGCTGCCATCCCACCCCACCATGATGGACTCTTAGCCTTCTAGAACAGTGGTTCTCACTCTGTGGGTTGAGACCCTTTTGGGGTCAAATAATCCTTTCACAGGGGTCACCTTAGACCATTGGAAAATAC